>OZ024795.1:22144340-23344340 GCA_964017045.1 Omphiscola glabra
TGAGCACGGCTCCAGTCAATCAAAGTGACTTTAGCGCCCCCCCTAAGTGCCTTCCGGAATGATGATCACTTGGTGGAGCCCCCCCCCCCCCCCAAACCTTCCCATTAATAATGGTTGAATGAATTACCCCGGGTGACTCTCTGCAACCGAGGAAAAAATCATCCATTCTTGTCTGTGTCAGGGGGGATTAACTCTTGGCTGTGTGAGAGAAAGACCGATTTGTTTCCTGGCAATGAGCTGGTCTATTTTTTATATATATATATTTTCTTTTGTGTTGTTGTTTTTGTTGACTTAGCAGAGTTAGTTGGGTACTCTCCTCTTTTTCCACCCCCCCCCCCCCAAATTTCTTCATTTTTTCTCTCAATTTCGAACATAACGATATATGTGATAATTGAAAAATTTAATCTGTATCGAGTCTATAGTCTATATTCAGAGTCTATTTCAATTTGTTTAATTTATCTATGCGCAATACTTTATTACTCTTTACATTTAGAGTCTATATAATATAGATAGCATATGCGCCAGTAGTTGAAACTCTGTGATTCTGTCATAAGTATATAAAACCTAACTATTTTTTATTCTTCGCCGAGACTGCCCTCTAGGATATTGTAGTGAAAAATAGTTCAGTGGTTCCCAAATTTTTTGGACTCGCTGAGCTATTTTTCGAATCAAATCTCAAGGGGGTGGGGGCGGCTCCATAGACGTACCCATGTCTTACAAGTTATTGGTGTTCTTTTATTTCATGGAGCCGCCCCTGGGCGCCGGAGAAGTGGAAGAGCTCCTCGGATCACAGGTTGGGATCCACTTCAATATACTAGTATACTTGTAGAACATTAATGGAACTTACTGTGTGGTTCTATACTGAGTCTCAGAACCTGTGTTGTTATATAACTAATATGTTTCCTTATGAGCATAAATTAATTGACACGTTAAACGAACAAACCGCCATTTGATATTATAACGTTCAATCAATGCACTTAACCGTCAGTGCTTAATAAAACAATCTCGCCTGACAGAGAGTACAATGTCTCGTTCACTGGGCTGAACAATATCATCAGTGCCTCGTTCACTGGGCAGAACAATCTCACCTGACAGAGTACAGTGCCTCGTTCACTGGGCTGAACAATCTCATCTCTGAGAGTACAGTGCCTAGTTCAATGGGCAGAACAATCTCACCTGACAGAGTACAGTGTCTCGTTCACCGGGCAGAGAGTACAATGCCTCGTTCACTGGGCAGAACAATATCATCAATGTCTAGTTCACTGTGCAGAACAATCTCCCCTGACAGAGTACAGTGCCTCGTTCACTGGGCTGAACAATCTCATCTCTCAGAGTACAGTGCCTCGTTCAATGGGCAGAACAATCTCACCTGACAGAGTACAGTGTCTCGTTCACCGGGCAGAGAGTCCAATGCCTCGTTCACTGGACAGAACAAGCTCACCTGACAGAGTACAATGCCTCGTTCACTGGACAGAACAAGCTCACCTGACAGAGTAGAGTTCCTGGTTCACTGGGCTGAACAATATCACCTGAAAGAGTAGAGTTCCTGGTTCACTGGACAGAACAAGCTCACCTGACAGAGTAGAGTTCCTGGTTGACTGGGCTGAACAATATCACCTGAAAGAGTACAGTGCTTTAGTAAACTATAGCTTATAAAAACATTTTACAGTCATCAATGTCTCAAGACAGAATCAGAATGTATTCTTTGGCAGTATTTTTCTATACAACTTGATATTGAAAAATAATATCAATATTGAAAGTGCAATAAAAAGGTTTGATGATCTAGACTCTAGAGCATTTGTGTCAAACTGAAGGCCCGCGGGCCACATCCGGCCGGCGTACAATTGTATCAGGCCCGAGATGTATTGCTAGGCGTACAATTATATCTGTATTGAGAGAGAATTTTAGGCAAAAATATGTTTAATGACCCTGCAATATAAAGTGCAAATGAAATTCATAATTAACAGCCTTGCCGAACGATGGGCCGTTTCGATCAGAATAAGCGAAAATAACATATGTGAAGTGAATGGATACTCGTCGTTACAGTAACCATTTGTCATAGACGTGGAAGTTGCACCTTTTTAAATTTTCAGATGGAGCTATAAGCTGCAGTGTAATGGGATACTAAAGGCAAAGTACGACACTGTGGGGCCTGCACAGTTCACTCGTTTCATTCCTGAAGAGATGCCCAGCTTCGTCTACACTTGCAGTCCATCATGAGAATCTCAATGACACAGAATATCACACAGGAATCGTCTCACTGCTGAACACTTGCAGTCCATCATGAGAATCTCAATGACACAGAACATCACACAGGAATCGTCTCACTGATGAACAATTGCAGTCCATCACGAGAGTCTCAATGACACAGAACGTTACGCCCAACATAAACGAACTTGTAGCTAAGAAAAGATGCCTAACATGCAGTTCAGACACATTTTCAGGAGGGCGAACATGAGTATACCAATTATTTTTTTTTAAATTAATAACTTTTCTGTTTTATTTTATAATAATGTTTTAAAAAGGTTTCATTTTATACTATTCGCCCCGCAACCTTACGCGCAATTTCAGTTTTGGCTCGCTGGGCGATTGAGTTTGACAACCCTGATCTAGAGGCTAGAAGAAAAAAAAAATGTCATCGGTAGGCTAATTGTTAATACTGTCCAAATACAATTAAAGACAAACAATATATTTGTTCATTGTTTGTTTGTTTTTAAAACCTTGGTAATAACTTCATTACCTAACCCCTATTCTTTTTATATCAAAGTTTTTTTCTTCTGATTATATACTTAAAAAGAGCGCAGAGGTTAAGATTGGCCGGGGTGCCGGCAACCGTAGGACCGGCACTGTTTCAAATAGATATGTTCCGGTTTAATCGATACACTTTGTGCAAGCCAAAAAAATAGTTATTGAATCTTTGTTTTGGGGTATTGTTTAATACATGTATAAATATGTAGCATTGATTTAGCAGAAATAAATGCACGTTCGAAGTATTTATTCATTTATTTAAACAAAGTTCTTTTGGAGGCATTACATTTACGCAGTGATATAGAAAGCGATGGTGATATTATCGGGATCGATACTCAACGGGTATCGTTAGATCCAAGTTTTACTCTCCCAGAGCAGTGATGATCAGCACATGTAAAAAGGTTTATCTCTACGGTGTGGAGGAAATAAGCCAAGCGTAGGATCCGGCATAATCTAACGGTGGGTGGCGAGAAATCACACGGCGGACGAGCGGATGGCGAGGGGCTTTTTCTTTATTTTACAGGGATCACATTGTTTTGAATGAAAGTGATTTTGATGCCTTTATTCATATCAGGATTCAGAAACCAGTAGCCAGGCTTCATATACATCTGATCAAATTGCGATGTATCGCTCGTTTGCCGCACAAACGGGTCGAATTCTGTATTCTCTCGTTAATTAAAGCATTTCAAATTGGTAGATCCACAAGTGGTTACAGTTTTTAGTACGCTGCGAAACTAGATAACGACTGCCTTGGCTTGATTATTTGAGACAATGTTCCGACAAAATAAGATGTTGTCCTTTCAATATTTGACTTTGTAACAAAACAGTTTCTTCATGTTTTTCGTTGTAACTCGATGTCTTCGTCCGTTGAAGTCAATAGCTGTCTTCGTCCGTTGAAATCAATAGATTTCTTCGTCCATTGAAGTCAAAAGATGTCTTATTCCATTGAAGTCACTAGATGGCTTATTCCGTTGAAGTTACTAGATGGATTATTCTGTTGAAGTCAGTAAATGGCTTCTTCCCTTGAAGCCAATAGATGTCTTATTCAGTTGAAGTCACTATATGTCTTATTCCGTTGAAGGCATTAGATGGCTGGCTTATTCCGTTTAAGTCACTATATGGCTTATTCCGTTGAAGTCACTAGATGGCCTATTCCTTTGAAGTCACTAGGTGGCTTATTCCGTTGAAGTCACTCGATGTCTTGTTCTGTTTACTATCATTCCCACCCGATTTCGTCTCTGCCACTCGTTGTCTTGTTCTGTTACTATCATTCCCACCGTATTTCGTCTCTGCCACTCGTTCCACATTTTTACCCCTCCAACCCATCAACCATGGCATGTCACCGCCAGGGCCCACGGTGTGATTAAACGTCGAACGCTGTCTGTATGATGTAGTCTGATAGTCAACAACAGACTTTAGCCGGTTATCAACTACGGGGTTTGCGTGCTGACGGAGTTCCTTTACTCTTTTCTCTTACACATCTTGTTTGTTATTGGCGTCACGGGAATGCCCCAAATCCCGGGGCAAACATGGCTTTCGGGTGCCCTCGATTCCTCCTCGGAAAAAAAAAACCCCGCCGTTCCTTGTCGTATCGCCCATTCGCCCAATAATAATGTATGTTTGCGCGCGGGGTAATCCAGTTGTGGTATAAACAAAGTTTCTCTCCCATTTTTTTGTAGAGGTCCTGGACCTAAACGAGCGAACATCCTCGTTTTCGCGTTGATAAATTGTCACCTGTAGCTTTGATCTTTTATCTACCGCTGACTGTTTTGACAAATGTTTTTTGTTGATGTCTTTTTTTTGTCTTTCCCTTCCACGTTTTGTGGTTTGTCAGCAAAGTTGTTATCTAATTCTTATTAATGACGTCAGTGTTCGTCTGGGCGCTTTGATCCCCAGATTATATGTGTCTCGCGCGGAACGAGATCAAACATGGCCGACAGTACGAGCTTTAGCAGTGCCGAGCCCGAAAATCGAGTGAATCTACCTGCCTGCACCGATGATCAAGTGTGAGGGGTGGGGGTGGAGGGTGGGGGAGTGAGTTCTCACTTTGATGTTCCATGAACTGTCCAAATGAATAGTTTTATTTGGGACTGATTTCCAAACCTTGGAGATTTGGGAGGGGGGGGGGGACACTTGGTTACGGACAGCGATTAACTTGTATTCTCAACACGAGCCTGGGGACTATGGAAACTGTGGGGCTAAAATGTGGAGGGGGGGGGTGAGGCGGAGGTCTGTGACAATGTTAATGATTGTTCTTGATGGTGATGTTACAGTTATAGGTTAAAGGGCAGTTTTTGCATTTCTTTCAGAAAGTGTTTTTTTTTTTGTTGTATTTTTTATTTACTTATTATTTTGATTAATTTTGTTTTGTTTTTATTTGAGGGTATCCATGTTGTAGTTGTGCTATTTATACACGCAATGTAACATCCGGGCATTTAAAACGGAAGTACGATTATTTCAATTGTTTATTTTAAGGGGTAACTTATTGTAGCTTCTAGTTTGCTATATTCAGTAATTGTAACTTTACTTAGATCTGTGACATTGACCGCCATGCCAGACAGTCAATTATTCACCCAGGCAGGTTTCATTAGCATATTCCCCATCTTGATGCAGTTCCAGCTTCGTGGGACTGGACTTGTTGCTCGCATGTCAGATCTCCAGCTGTTTAAGTTTAAGAGAATATTTCGTCACCGGCTGTACCACGGATTTCAGAAGAGAGCTCTTCAAAGTCACCAAGAAATCTCTTCAAAGTCACCAAGAAAGCTCTTCAAAGTCACCAAGGAAGCTCTTCAAATTCACCAAGGAAGCTCTTCAAAGTCACCAAGAAAGCTCTTCAAAGTCACCAAGGAAGCTCTTCAAAGCCACCAAGAAAGCTCTTCAAAGTCACCAAGAAAGCATCAGTTAAATCGTCTCATGGGAAAAAACAGCTACGGATCGAGGTTCTCACGGGTGTCCATCGGTACCCAAAGGCTCCACGCAGCACAGAGCTAACATAAAGGTTGCGGCAGATATCAAGAGGAAAGCTAAAACCATAATAAAAATTCGGGGCCGCTTTTCTACCTTTAAATGACCTCTTCTATCCCACGTACCTAAGTGCAAAATTAAATTTTCGTACGAATATTGAACTTCAGCAACCACCTGTTTTAATTTCATTACTGGATCGTGAACTTAAGGTCTTAAGAAATTGAATACATTAAGAAAGTTGGGTCTTAAGAAATACATTCAGAAATTTGGGTCTTAAGAAATACATTAAGAAAGTTGGGTTGTAAGAAATATATTAAGAATGGTGGGTCTTAAGTAATACATTAAGAGAGTTGGGTTGTAAGAAATATATTAAGAATGATTGATCTTAAGAAATACATCAAGAAACAATTATTTTTTAACAGTTACAATTCATGATTTGGCTTTTATTATTTCGAATCAGTCCGCTTATTTATGAAAAAAAAAAAGGGGGGGGGGAATATGTTTTATCTCCAGCGAGCCAATCCAGATCTCCATAACCAAAAGGACATTATTTTCACACTCTAACGGGTGCGTCTTTGAGTACAGTTATAGATGCGTCACACTGATTTTGCAAGTGAAGAGGTCATTTGCTAAACCTGCTATAGGTAAGTTGTACAAATATACAGTTAGTTGGAACTAACCAATTTCTCTGAGGAAGTTTGGATAATTATATTGTTTAACCCTTGCCCAACCCTCCCCCCCCCCCGAAAACCCTAATACCACCCTACTTCCTCCAAAACCCTCTAATCCTAACACTCTCCCTCCCCAAACCCCCTGCTCCCACCCCATTCCCTCTCCAAAACTCCTAACCCCAACGCAACTCCTAATTGGCTTAATGCACTATCACCAGATTGTCGCTCATGTAAACACTGGACGGACGTTATTTCAAGTCACATGACATAATTATGTTCTCCGCGTTTTAGAAATTAATTTTGATGTTGATATTTCTATTATTTTCTTGAACTGTACCCGTCCTCCCATGTCTTCTTGTTCGAACTGTACCCGTCCTCCCATGTCTTCTTCTTAGAACTGCACCCGTCCTCCCATGTCTTCTTCTTCGAACTGTACCCGTCCTCCCATGTCTTCTTGTTCGAACTGTACCCGTCCTCCCATGTCTTCTTCTTCGAACTGCACCCGTCCTCCCATGTCTTCTTCTTCGAACTGTACCCGTCCTCCCATGTCCTCTTCTTCGAACTGTACCCGTCCCTCATGTGTCGTCTTGTTTGGCACCCAACTCTTTGATCCCCGAAAATAAATGATATTGTTCATCTGGAACGCCCCTTGTTTTGGCCATACCGTTAACTCTGAATGGTCCGCTGTCCCTACCGAGACGTTTCGAGTCCCCTGGGCTTTCAGTTCAAACACAACCCGGCGTTTGCCTGTTGGCACGACTCTGGCAGAGAATAAAGCAGGCGGTAATCTATTGTTTCCTGTTTGAAGCTTTGTTTCCCAACCCTCTTGTTTGCCTTTTGCTGAAATTTTCCCCAAATGCTTTAAGCAGAAGCTAAAATGCCAATATCTTTGGTTAGCTCTTTGATACCTCCTCTCCCCACCCTCCGCAACCCCCACGCCCTGCCTTCACATTGCTAGAACCATGGTTTAAATCGAACAAAGAACACACCGCCCTATTATTTGCCTCGATATCAAACGTACGGTGTTCAATCATTTTAAGCCACGGATTTACCTTTTTTTTTTTTTTTTTAAATGTATGACAACGGTTAACCATAACAAAACAAAACAATTCAATTATAATTTAAGGTTCCCCCACTTGGGGTGCTCATACCGGTCAAGTGCGGAGTACGGAAGTGCTGAGATGAAAGACATGTAACATATAAAAGAGGTTGTTTGTAAAGATTTTGTCATGGTAATTTAGCTCTAGCATGGGGTAGTGTCGGTGGTAATTTAGCTCTAGCATGGGGTAGTGTCGGTGGTAATTTAGCTCTAGCTTGGGGTAGTGTCGTTGGTAATCTAGCTATAGCATTGGGTAGTGTCGGTGGTAATTTAGCTCTAGCTTGGGGTAGTGTCGTTGGTAATTTAGCTATAGCATTGGGTAGTGTCGGTGGTGATTTTGCTGTGACTCGAAGAATTGCAAAGTATGTCTTGGCCCCAGAGCTGTTCTCGTGGGCCCTGCAACGCCATCGACTTGCACGGGACCGCAGATATTTAAGGGCGACAGTTGTGATGTGGAAATAAAATAAAAATTATCAAATTTTAATTTATGGGGCACAAAATAGATGGGTGGCGGGGGTCTCCAAAAGTCATGCGATGGCTCTGATTGGCCCTAACATGTGGGGCATTGAGGGCATAATGTGGCGGAGGGGTTATTTGGCCCAAACACTATAGGACATTCTTAGGGATACCTGGGCTGCTCTAGTTGACTTGTGTTTTGTGTGACATGTTCGTCGATGACCTCTCTCGTCATCTTGATTAGCCTCTGTGTGTGTATGTGTGTGTGTGTGTGTGTGTGTATTGTGTGATGAAATAACCTGTGTGTGCATTGTATGATCAATTAGCCTGTGTGTGTATTTAGTGATGACATCCGGGCATAAGACGTCATTTGTCACGTTTTCTCGGGGGAGGGGGCGGCGCCTCCCCAAACGTTTGAAGCGACATGTGTGAAAACATATCTCTCGCGTGTTTGTCCCACCGTTGTGTTTGTGTTTAACTCGGGAGAACCTGATTTTCGCCTCTTCACAGAAGTTGATTGATCTGTGCAAACAAGACGGACCCTGTGCCCAGGGAGAGTTAGGTGGTTGACAAAGCATGTCAAATAATATCGCAACAATGGTTTACATTTCTTAAATCGTCGGGGACTTTAAAGACCGTGATTCGATAGTTTTATATATTTTTTGGTAATTTCTTTCATAACAAAGTCTGACATTTTTTTTTTTTTAAAAAGGGTGTGTCATTTTCCACAAAAGAATTCATGTTTTGTTTAGTTGGATGTTTGGACGGAATTATTATGGACATCAACATCAAATGACTTATGGGAAGAGATCATGTAGATTCGAAACAGGTCAAAGATGTCTCTGGAAACTGACGTGATGAAATATCCGTATATACCATGCACTCAAAACAGTGTCCAAAAAAAATACTTTCAATAAATATATTAAACAGGTCGTATTAGGTTTGTTCTTTTGTCCGTTGGATTTTTCTAAAGATACAAAAAATATTTAAATATCTCACACTATTTAAGAACAGGGGCTTGGCATTGTATCATTCATTCCCCTGACCAAAGTTAAGGCTGGGCATTGGGTCATGCATTCTCCTGAAGAAAGTGAAGACTGGGCATTGGGTTATGCATTCTCCTGAAGAAAGTGAAGGCGTACATTTCATATAAGGATTTTAATTTGCGTCAAAGATTTTTTTTTTTAAAAATAATTCTTTCCAATTAGTTTCCAGTGATGAAGACTTTTTGCTGCGACATTTTTATTTGAAATTGAATTCACATTAATGCCTAAGCATACACTCTAAAAAATCCATGGTAAAAAAACTGGAAAATATTGTAAAAATACTCTATAAGGCTGTAAATGGTAATTTCTTATTGTAATTTTTTAAAAAACAGTAAAGTAATGTTATCAATTTTAATTTACAATAAAAATCTGTTTAAAACCAAGCCTTTAAAAAGATTAACAAATGACAATTTCTTGCATTAATAAATTTGTCGTAGTTAAGCACACTATTTCTACATACGTCTTTTAATTAATTTTTAAAATCTATAAGAAATATTTACTAGAAAATAAATAACGTTTGTATATCCATGTACATTAATAAATGTAAAAACTTTATTTCGTTCCTATCATAATTCGAATTTTTGACATTACATGAAAATTACATCCGGTTCATTTAACATTTACACAAGTCTTCAATGTAGCCATTGTTCATTGTCTCATAATATCATCAAGGCGAGTGTACTAGACCACGTCACCACCATAGCAAATCTATTTCAAAAATTGTTTGCGCTTAATCACATAGCTTTACTAACAAGCGCAACTGGTAATAGTTAGATTTGATGTTTTTAACTTCGTTAAATGTATATAGTAAACCCGGTAATTTGTAATTTCACTAAGTTTGCTAACTATTTCAATTTACTTTGACCAGTTTCAAATTTAAAATCAGAAGTTTTATCTATCCAGTTAGTTTATTAACTATTGCTATGCCTCCGATTTTATTACCCTTTTATCCTTGAATAGCGGTATTTTAAAAAGCCTTGATGCTAATGTAATTAAATTAGACCTTAAAGCTGATCATCTAGACTCAAAAGCTCGTTAGGCCACCACGCCACATGGCAATATTTTTTAATAAATTTAAATTAATCCTAGGCCCCTATATAAGTATAATAGTACTAATAAATACATTTAAATAACAACATTATTTTTATTTATAATTTTACAATTTGCCTATTTATTTTCATAATTGATAAGTAGACTGCTACTATATTCTCTACATTTATTGCGTTAAGCGGTAAGATTAGGATTAAATATTCTTAATTAATTTCTTGAATGAAGTAGACTAGATATTGCATGCCACATGACATCATGGCAATATTTTAAATAGGTCTCGGCCCTATAATACTATAAAGTAATACTATTACTATTAATAAAATAAAATATTTTTATATATCTTTTTTTTTAATGGCAAGTGGCCTGTATCTTTTCTTAGACTACTGGTATTATGTTATATAAACTCCACTCTTGTCTGTTTTGATGTGTTAATCGTTAAGCCTAAGATTAGGATTAAATATTTTTAATTAATTTCTTAGACTAGACAGCATGCCACATGGCAATATTTTAAATAAGTCTCTGCCCTATAATACTATACTCTATACTAATAGCAGTAATACTATTGCTATTAATAAAATAAAATATTTTTATATATCTTTTTTTTTTAAAATGGCAAGCGGCCTATTTCTTTTCTTAGACAGCCTGCCACATGGCAATATTTTAAATAGGTCTCAGCCCTGTTAATACTACGGTAATACTATTAATAAAATAAAATATTTTGATATATCTTTTTTTACATTGGCTAGCGGCCTATTTCTTTTCTTTGACTACTGGTACTATATTATATATACTCCACTATTGTCTGTTTTGATGTGTTAAGCTGCTAAGCCTAGGATTAATAATTTGTAATTAATTTTTGTTAGTTTATTTTTAAATAAACAAGACATGGCAATATGTATATAAATTTGAATAGGCCTAGGCCCTATAATACTATTAATTAACCTACATTATTTTTTATATGTATATATATTATCGGAGTGGTTATCCGCATGGTTTTGGTCTTGAGGATAACACCGAGCAATATCCGCACGGCTCCTCGGCGCATGCGCATTATTATTCATTATAGCGGCTGGTGACGTGACATTGAAAAAAAGCTTCGTCCGATGTAGTCAACTAATTGGTCATTAATGTGACTGCACATACGCCTGTGTACATCATTTCGACTCTTACGTGCAATTAATGAAAAATAAAACACACTATTGACATTTCATGCATTATTTCTAGATCTATATTTGAAGAAAAAAAAAGTGTTGAGTACAGAATTTTTCCGAAATTTCATGAAATGTGTCGATTGGCCGATCGTAGTTTTGGAAACATTGCTTAGACATTGCGCGGTTTTCTCGGAATGCTAAACACTGCCTTATTAGGTCTAGTAGTAGACTGTATAGCCTCTAGGCCATCGGTCTTAAATAAAACGCATCTTAATGTTACTAGTACTAGTCTACAAGATTATAGGCCTATACCTACATTATAGATCTAGACCTAAGACAGGCTGGCTTTCACACATTTACTATTTACGATTCATTCCACACTGTAATTTGCATTCAATAAGCTTACGAAAAATGTCGCCTTAAACTAAGTTAAACTTACGCTATGTTTAATTAATTATCGGTTTTTAATTCCTGAAATAAAGGCTAAATTTAACAAATGCATAATTTTAGTTAATGTAAGTATACATCACACATTTCTGGTTGTGGGGAATAACGGCCAAAATTGTGCGGATAATGCTTGGCATTATTCTCACATCCAAAACCGTGCGGATAACGCTTCCCCTTTGTTTTCCTAAGTCTAAGTAGACTACTATACTCTACACTGTTTTAATGTTAAGCCTAGGATTAATTATTTTCATATTTTTTTAGAGCAGGCGTATACTAGGATTACAGCTTACAAGAGTCAGTGCAGGCGAAAAAGTTTTTAGTGCCCCACAAGTTGTAACCTTCTTACTACTGAGTAAGCATACACTTTAAAAGAAACGGTACCACTAGTAGCAGTTTAAGCAGAATTGGATTAACATTATCTATTCCACAATGATGTTTAAATGCAGAATGTGTTTGTTATCTTTCAAGTCTCTTAAACTTAAAGCTTATGCAGCAGTTAACAATATTTTTTTGCAATAATGAACAGGCATTTACAATTTTAGTTAGGCTTAACGGCTTAACACAAGCTTTACAACTGTTACTGACTGCAAATTAATAATAGTTCTTTATAAAAATTAAACTTAGCTTACTAAGTTTTTTATTTTGGTTACAGTTAGAGAGTTAAGTTGAAAGTTAGTATAGTAGGCCTACAGTTTACATCTACTAAAAATTTGGCCAGTCTTAATTTATGTAGGGGAATAATATAAGCCTATTAGTATTTGGGCATTGGATTTAATAAATCTATTTTTCTATTAAAAATCTAAACTCATTGATGATTCATCTAGCATTCATATTGAAAAAATACTCATTATTTAGGCTATTTTTAACATTTAATAAATAATTTACTATTGAAATTTCAGTTTCTGCCTGTTCTGTTGACTATGCCATAATATATGGAGGTCTTTGATGGCACATAGGATATTATGATAGGATTTAAACTTGCTTCAAGACCTATGAAGGTAAAGTTTTAATTTGGTTTTTTTTAAAAATGGTACGGCTATTTGATTATATATTAAAATAAATCATTTTTGTTTTTAGTCTGGTTTAAGTGGTTTTTACATATAAATTCTGCAATTGAGGATTTTTTCTTATTACATATCAAGAAAATACTGTTTTAGCTCTGCTTGGAATTAATGAAGTGTATATATATATATATATATATATATATATATATATATATATATATATATTGTATCAGATATACCGGTCCACTGTACTTAAGCAATGGAGAATTACTGGTTATTCCAGTAACTCATGTTAAAAGGGTGATGCAATAATTGTTACTTTCATGCAGATGATAGTAATGTTTATAATGTACATATCATACATTAGCTATAAAAGCGAGGAAATTAAATTTGAAGTATAGTCAAAGCATCCCATCTTGTAGGATTGTTAATGCATCTGCATGCTTTTAAATTTAATTTATACTTTTGTTTTGTATTATTTTTATAGACACATTTGTCCTATATAATTACAAGATTTGAATTTTTAATCAATACTATCACTAAAAATGTAAATACATTCTGTTATTTTCATCATGATTTCATCTGTACAATTCAACAGCAGTCCAGTTTATTAGACAGCTTAGTGAATGCCCTTGAGTCTCATGGGACACTATACCACCTGGTATCAAGAAATGAAGAGATATCTCCACCTTGTGGACAAGAATTATCAAGATTGTTTATAATGCAATGGAGGATTTTTTAATGGGGTAAGTCCCAGTATACAGTACAACATGGAAATAACAGACTTTAAATAGCACTGATCCTAACATTTTCAACACTTCACGCAATATTTTTAAACCTGCAATAGCAACAAATTTTACTCGAGTTTCAACAGCATGTGTTTTATAGCGAATTTTGGATGTAGATATCATTCTTATTTGTAAATTTAGCTTTGGAAAAGATTGTGTCAATTCTTATGGCCACTGATCTATATGTCATTAAAATTGACATCATTTAGCCTCTGATTGTTTCATAGCCTTTTAATATGGCATATTTATGAACTTGTACTTGATACAGACAAATTTTAGACTTGCTAAACTTAGGTTGTTTTACATGTCAATTTTTTTTTAAATTTCAGTTCCTGTTCGGATGACAAAGTGAAATGGATTATTTATCAAGATTGTTTATAATGCTGTAATGAAATCTTATTGTAAAGGGTAAGTCCCATGGATTTTTGATTGAAAATAACTTATCTTGAGCATATTACAGACCCATTATTTATTCTTACTCTAATATAGAGGAATTTCTTTAACTTTCAGGTCAACTTTTATTTTAACTTCAGTATTTCTCCATAGCATTTTGCCTAGTTCCCCTACGCCCCTCTCTCAAAACCAACCTTTTTCAAACTAAGAATAAAAAAACTCCTTTTTAGAACACAAATCAAATGCATTCTTATATAAAATGAGTACTGGTAGTGGAAGAAAGTTTAGGCATCTTTTATGTGACATCAACCTTATATGGTGATAGGGCTGGGCATGGACCAAAGAATTTAGGTAAAAGTACATAGTCTTACTTGATGTATGCAGTGAAGCCTGGATATCATGGACCTTTTAAATAGCACTTATCCTGGCATATGCAATAACTCACAAATGTAATTATAGTTTCACCTACAAAAAGCACAATTTTTACGTGAGTTTTAACAGTATGCGTCATTAATTGGTTTTAATAAGTTTTATTGTAATTTGTGTAGATGTAGATATCATTCTATTTTGTAATTTTTTAGCTCTTGGAAAGATTTTGTCAATGCTTAGGGCCACTGATCTACCGGGTATATATGTTGTTAAAATTGACATGATTTAGGCTGCTGATTGTTTTATGTCTTATTATGTGCCATATTTTATGAACTGGTACCTGATAATGATGTATAGTATTCTAGAGTTGCTTTACTTAGAGTGTTTCAATGTCAATTTTTTTTTTTAAATTTTCAGTTCCTGTTCTGATGACAAAGTGAAATGGATTATTCATCAAGATTGTTTATAATGCAATGGTGGAATATTATTCTAAAGGATAAGTCCCATGGATTATTTTTGAAAGGTGGCTTATCCTGAGGCTATTACCTTTGTGCTTCCCTACATGTGATGGCAATTAGAATATTTGAGAGGGGGGTTGTGACATTCTTGCTGTAATGGAGAGGAATGTATTAAAAACTTTTGGATCACCTTCTAACTATGGTATTTCTCCATAGTGATTTTACCTGTACCCTATGATACATACAGTATTTGTTTTCTAGGGATGTTTTTGACCCTTTTTGGTTCATTGATTTTTTAAATTCAATATTTCCTTATATAATATGGGTATTGCTAGCAAGATAATTCACCTTTCAGGTGACATAGACTTTGAACGTTGCCAGGTGGGGCTTCGACCACAAGTTTGGGAAACACTGCAGTATACATTATGTATAGAGTCCAACCTGGATATGACAAACCTTGACCAGTTTTTTTGCCCATGGCTTATGCTCTAACTGACCGAGACATGGAAATATTTTACAACTCTTTGCTTAACCTATGAATAACACAGACTTTGCTTTGTTCCCTGTGTAATATTATATTTACAGGTTCATTGTAATAATTTTGTAGAGGTCGATACCATAGCGCTTTGCAAAACTTTAGTTAGCTGGTATTGATCAGATTTTAAGATTAGAAGAGCTGCTATACTTGTGTTTTAGAAATTGATTCATACTCTATTTTTGTGAATTGATACTAGTATTGTATATAGCCTATTTTAAGTTTGTCTTTACTTATTTAGTTTTAATTTTCAACTTTAATATTTATAATGATTTTTTAATTTTCAGTTCCTCTTGTGATGACAAAGACTAATCAACTGATATGGATCTTCCAAAGTAGTGCTGGAGTGTTTTGCCATTTTAACAAAGGTTAGTCCAAGAACTTTTTTACTTTTGCTGTTGAAAAACTGGTTAACCCATTCATCAATCCCATAGCGGTTAAATCCGGCCAGTACTGATTTAATCCCACTGCAACCAAATCCAGCCACTCAACCCTTTGTTTACACGTTTCTAAATAGAAGGGAGAAGTCTCGCTATTTAACCGGAAACCTCGCTAGAAACGAGACCAAAGGAGATAATCTTTTTTAAATATTTTTATTTATTGTCCGAGGAGTGTTCATTATTTTAAAAGCAGATTTTTTATTTTAGTGTTATGATCATTTGTATTCAAATACATCGTTGAAAGTTGACTTTTATATGAACTTACACAAGAGAAGCACTAGGAAATAATGTTACACAACACATATAGCAACTATTTTTGAATGTAAATCAATTCATATACCGGGTAATTATGCTGTTAAATAGATTTGTTTTAAAAAAATGTTCAAAACCTTTCTACGGTAAGGGTGGATTTGCTCCCCTTTGGTTGGGGGATAATGATAAAATTTCTGATCGCCATGGATTGAGTGGGTAAAGGTCACCTTGTAACTCCCATTTATCATGTTAGCCCGAGTTTGTAAAATAGGTTTTTTTTACTTTAAAAAAAATTAGAGTTATAAAATGTTTAATTGTGGGATCTTCTCTTGGCTAATTCTGTAGTGCAGTGGTTCCCAAACATTTTGTCTCCCAGGGTCATTTCTATTATCACTTTCTAAGGGGTACCGTACTCAACGTTTTATGAGTTATTGATGTTTAGTAATGTTATGGGGAAGGGATTGACAGCAACCCCTGCAAAATGCATGCAGAGCCTGCAAGCTTTAGGAGGTTACTACTCTACTGCAGTTTTAATGTATAGCTTATTTATTTAAAGGTAAATGAAAGTAAATGTGTTAGTTGAGCAGCATTGTTGTCTATTAAATTGTGTTAACCCATTCAATCCCGTAGCGACCAAATCCGGCCAGTACCGATTCAATCCCATTATGGCCAAATCCGGCCACTCAATCCTTTGTTTACACGTTGCTAAAAAGGAAGTGGAAATCTCACTATTTAAACGTAAATCTCGCTAGAAACGAGACCAAGGGAGATTACTATCTTTTTAAAAATATTTTTATTTAATGGGTGAGGAGTATTCATTATTTTAAAAGCAGTTTTTTTATTTTAGTTTTATGATCATTTGTATTCAAATAATTCGTTGAAAATTGACTTTTAGGAATTTACACAAGAAAAGCATTCGGAAATAATGTTACATAACACATATAGCAACCATTAATGGATGCAAATCAATTTATTTCATATGATTATACTGTTCAATAGATTTGTTTTGAATTTATTTCAAAACCTACCCACGTTAAGGGTGGAGTTGCTCCCCTTTGGTTGGGGTCTCCAATTAAAAATTTCTGAGCGCCCTGGATTGAATGGGTTAAATATAAACAATAGTAAATGTGCTAGTTGAGCAGCATTGTTGTCTATTAAATTGTGTTAAAATCTGTTTTTGTTTCATTCTCTCTTTAGTGAACGGTACATTTTCTAAGCATGGTGATGCCACTTTTTGAAAGACCAGTTAAGATGGCAGTATTGTACAGACACGTTGAGATGGCAGTATTGTACAGAAACTTTGAGATTGCGGTGGCCTTTATTGGACAATCAAGTTGAGAAGGCAGTATTGGAGAGACTAATTCCCCAGACAAGCTGCAAGTCGGGGAGTCATGTCACTGACTTAGGCTGAATTTAATTTTTCAATCCGAAAATGGGAATAAATTTTGTAACTTGCTTGAGAACATTTCTTATTTTATTGTATACTTCTTATTTTATTTGTTGTTTAATTAAAATCACCTAATATTAAAGGATGGGGGTCGGCACTATATAAAGAATATACCTGGGGATTTTTGGGGTTTTTAAAAAAAAAAACGGTAACTTATTGTAGGTTACCGTTAACGGTAAACTGAAAAGTAACAGCATATTATCGCTAAATTACTGTAGGCTGATAACGATATGCTATCGCTTTCTCAAAGTAAAAACAGTAAGTTACTGGCAGCTTGTACACAGTAAGTTACTGTTTTTGAGGGGTACTTTTACGATAGATTATTAAGAGTGTACCCAACCTTTTTTTTTCTACAAATCTGTCAATAACCTCGGGATGTGATTCTGAGCTTCTAAACTTGTCACTCTTACGGACAAGCAGGTATTACAACAAGAGCCGTCCCCACATGGACAGAAAATATTTTTGTAATTTTCTATCTTTGGATTACAACTGCTTTTTGTAAATTAAATTAGTGATACCAACCTGAGTAGGCCTTATATGATAAATGAAACGTACTCAAAATGGCCTCCTTTGTTAGAAGCAAACAAAAAACACAAAACTTTGAACATATGCTTTGATTCCCGGTCGGGTTGGGGGGCTGGGATGCACCTTCTCATGCCAGGGTTTGGGGGCTGGGCTGCACCTTCTAGGGCCAGGGTTTAGGGGCTGGAATGCACCTTCTCATGCCAGGGTTTAGGGGCTGGAATGCACTTTCTCATGCCAGGGTTTGGGAGCTGGGCTGCACCTTCTCATGCCAGGATTTAAGGGCTGGGCTGCACCTTCTCATGCCAGGGTTTGGGTGCTGGGCTGCACCTTCTAGGGCCAGGGTTTAGGGGCTGGGTTGCACCTTTTCATGCCAGGGTTTGGGTGCTGGACTGCACCTTCTAGGGCCAGGGTTTAGGGGCTGGAATGCACCTTCTCATGCCAGGGTTTGGGAGCTGGGGGGGGGGGGTGACCACGCCACCACAACGCTACAAGGGATTCATTGGTAGGGGGGGATGACCACGCCACCACAACGCTACAAGGGATCCATTGGGAGATGAACACGCCACCACAACGTAACAAGGGAGTCATTGGGGGATGAACACGCCACCACAACGCTACATGGGAGTCATTGGGGGATGACCACGCCATCCCAACGCTACAAGGGAGCCATAGGGGATGACCACGCCACCACATGTATGGAAGTCATCTACTGTTTTTAGAATGGCTTTGACTATTGTTCACTCCATCGAGCTCCTTCCCACAGATTCCAGAGCAAACTGTGAGTCGGCGAAGACTACAATGGCCGGGAAGCTTTTCCTCCTCTCAACTTGTTTCATGGTGACCCACATTTTTGCCACTGGGCCCTGAAATCTCCTCTGGAGGAAAGAAAAGTCCCCCCCCCCCCCAACCTCGGTAATCTATGAGTGCATCATACCCAGCTCGGTTCTCACTTGTAAAACCTGTTCAGTAAGTGAAGACTTTAACCTCTAGGTCTGTGAAAGCTGCTATCGTCCTCAGAGAGTCTTCCTTTCCGAACTTCTTGAGGGATGACCTTAGTCACCGCGGCATTTGCCATTGACAGACGTTTATCTGAAAGATTATAGCATTCATGTGGGTCCAGGGATCAGCCGCATTCCACCTCCCCCCCCCCCCCCCATTTAGCTCCTATTTGTGTATCGGTATTTTTTTTTTTCCAATTCTTTTACCGCATCAATTAAAGGGGTTCATTTCCATCTCGTCTGCTTTACTCATCAGTCTTTTCATTTATCTCGTCCGCTTTACTCATCAGTCTTTTCATTGGACCATATTGCCGTTGGACCAAACTTCCCTTCGAACAAACTGCGGTCGATCAATTTTGCGTTGGCCAAATTTATTGCAAACAAATTTTCAGATATGATTGTAAACTGCATGTTTGGGTCCATGATTCCAGATAGTAAATAACACACATGTCGTTTTTAATGTGCTTTAAAAAAAATTGTAATAAAACCGAATAATTGGAAAAGATGAACCTCATATCCCAGGTACTAAATAAGTGTCCACAGATGAGAAAGGTAAAAAAAAAAAAAACCACAAATAATCAGAATGATTAATTACAACATAAACAGAAATAAAAGGAATCACAATCCTGTGTAGAGATGTGAATACTGTGACAGCCATGTGAATACTGTGACAGCCATGTGAATACTGTGACAGCCATGTGAATACTGTGACAGCCATGTGAATACTGTGACAGCCATGTGAATACTGTGACAGCCATGTGAATACTGTGACAGCCATGTGAATACTGTGACAGCCATGTGAATACTGTGACAGCCAAGTGAATACTGTGACAGCCATGTGAATACTGTGACAGCCATGTGAATACTATGACAGCCATGTGAATACTGTGACAGCCATGTGAATACTGTGACAGCCATGTGAATACTGTGACAGCCAATCTCACCTTGTCTTTAACCGTAGCCGTCAGGTAGTGACGTCAGTTAAACTAGACATCCAACAGTTGGTGTGTTTTTTTTTTACCCCTACGGCTGAAGCTCATGAGCGCTCTAATTTACTGCGACTGAAAGGAACGTTAACGCGTATATTACCTGATACCGTCTTGTTTGGTATTCGGTGATGGACGATGGGACATATTTATTTAAAGATCTTTATTTTATGTTTATTACTTTCAAGTGCAGTTTATTACTTTTTATTTATTTTTTTGCTTAAAACTTCAACTGATTTTTTAAATTACTTTCAACTGATGTTAATTACTTTATGTCTTTTATTGTAACTGAAACTGGAGTATGGGAGTTCATTAATAATTGTTGCAACTGCGGATATTATGTTTGAGTACGCGCGTTGTGTTTTCGAGAGATGAATTAGTTAGTGAAAGCTCTTCCCGCGCTTGACTTGGTGACGTATTGTAGTATGCTAAGTATGACGTATTGTCTAGTCTGTTTTGTGACGTGCGTTTTAGAGGTGCGGCAGTCGTGAACGGAACTTTGTGAAAGGAGGTTGTGTTTTATTTCTTTCTGACAGCGAGCTGCGCTATTCATGCGTGTATGGAATTTAAATTCCTTGAATTTACATTAGATATTAAAGTGGCATTTATTATGAAAAAAGAACGTGGGTTGATTCAGTGCTATTACGACGCATTACAACGTGTGAAAGAACTCGATGAATAAACCAACTTAGTATAAACAGGAGTATGACACTGATGCCCTCGCATTCAACGAGTGGACATGTTTGTATTATAACATTCAACTGATGTTTTATACTTTCAGTTGATACTATTTTTAGAATCCCATCTGTATTTAAACCCATTTCGTTAATTAATATCAATCAGTGCTCCGCATTTTTAATCTGTAGATTGCTTTGTACCAAAAAAAAATGTTTTTGAACCTTTGAATATGAATATTTATATTATGATAACACTTTAAGGCACTGATGTATCTTTGTATGTAGTTATTTAAGTTTTCAAAACTTTGATTATATGTTATAGTATGATTTTGTAAACTCTTCCTTTAACATATATTTTTGTGTTCTGCTGTCACTTTAAGTTACCGCGTGTAAAGATATTGTTTTGGTGCCATATACTTTGTCGTTAAAATGTGGCATAATCGTTGCTATTTATTTCACTCTTGTCTCGCTAAGCTTTCAATTTAATTTTAAGCCTACAATTCGCATAGACTGTTCCGAAATTTACGTAGGAATCATGTTAAAAAAAGGATATAATAATAATAATAAAGTGCAAAGTCAACCATACTAAAGGAGAAATGAAACAATAGCTATGTTATACTTCACAAGGAAAATAATTTAATCAGTAGAGGCAACCATCAGATCTGTTTAACATTTATCTCGTGAGAAACAAAAATGGTGCGCAAGTGCACAGCATAAAAGCATGACGTCACTACACAAGAAACAGTGTGCCGCGTGAAACAATGCGTAATAAATATTTTGTATTTTGACATTTTCATCAGAACTGTAGACATCTCGCTATCTCACTCTTTTGTAAAAACTAAAAATAAACAACTAACAAACAAAACTAACAAACACGTAATGCCTCGGTGGTGTAGCTGGTGGAGGGGGGTTCTGGGGGGGGGGGGGACGGACACCGCACCGGGTGACGCTATCTGAGTTGGGTTACACCAAATTGAAAAACTGCATAATTACAGAGCACATACTGTTCGGTCTACAGAGCACATACTGATCGGTCTACAGAGCACATACTGTTCGGTCTACAGAGCACATACTGTTCGGTCTACAGAGCACATACTGTTCGGTCTACAGAGCACATACTGTTCGGTCTACAGAGCACATACTGATCGGTCTACAGAGCACATACTGTTCGGTCTACAGAGCACATACTGTTCGGTCTACAGAGCACATACTGATCGGTCTACAGAGCACATACTGATCGGTCTACAGAGCACATACTGTTCGGTCTACAGAGCACATACTGTTCGGTCCACAGAGCACATACTGATCGGTCTACAGAGCACATACTGATCGGTCTACAGAGCACATACTGTTCGGTATACAGTGCACATACTGTTCGGTCTACAGAGCACATACTGATCGGTCTACAGAGCACATACTGATCGGTCTACAGAGCACATACTGTTCGGTCTACAGAGCACATACTGTTCGGTCTAACACAGCACATACTGATCGGTCTAACACAGCACATACTGATCGGTCTACAGAGCACATACTGTTCGGTCTAACACAGCACATACTGTTCGGTCTAACACAGCACATACTGTCGGTCTAACACAGCACATACTGTTCGGTCTAACACAGCACATACTGATCGGTCTAACACAGCACATACTGATCGGTGTAACACAGCACATACTGATCGGTCAACCAATCTTCATAAAAAGGATAACCAATCCAAAAGCTTGCTTTGTTAAAAGTTCACGGTTGATGCGTCAGAAATGAGGTGACCCTATATTTGGGTCAGACAAACACCGTGTTGACCATGATTCAACGCCGTTTGAAGTGCTTGGTAACTTTGGTAAGGACATGAAGCTATATTTATCTTAAGTCTGAGAATCAAAAATTTCCATTGATGCCAAATACGATCTGGTCGGGCGATTCTAAGGTAAATGTTACAGTTCTTAAATACATTTTACTCCTTGTGTTCAATTAATTTGTTTTTGTTCTTGTCATTTTGTGAACTCATATTACAAGAAGAAATCTATCGTGCAAGTCGGGGGGGGGGGGGGGGGGTGGGACATGACTTTAACGCACTGTGTGACACAAGCTCTAGCTACACTACTCTAATACCTCAAATTACGCCTACAGATACCCTGACCAATGAATACTGGCGATTCTCAGCTAATCAAAAACTCTAAAAACAGAATTGTTGTTTTAAACCGCTGCTATAATGCATTATTTCGACATGGCTGGCTGGCATTGTGTGAAGACAATAAGTGACACCAACACTGGATGAAAGACTTGCCAAGGTCATGACCCTCCCTTGGTAAAAAAAAATAAAAAAATTTCATTGTAAAACTCATTAATTAGCATGTATTCCATTGGTCATGGCGCATGCGCTCTGGTTCCTCTTCCTGTTTGATCAGACATTAGTAATCAAATCACAGCCTTATACTGTTCCCATTGTTCTTCAGCATGACGAAACTGAGGCCGTGCAAGGACATTACTATCAACACCTTCCTTTTAGTGTTTTATTTTATGGCGGACTAACATGCGTGGGTGGTTGTCTAACATATGCGGGTGACTGTGCACAATATCTCAATTAGTTCCTCTCCTCCTCTATCTAGCTGATTCTTCACCCTTTTCTTGCCACATCTCTCTCCCCCCTCCCTCTCTTTATCTCAGTCTCTTCATTTCGTGCTCACTTCTCTCCTTCTCTATTCTAAATGTCTCTCTTTGATTTATATATATGGCTTATTTCTTTATTTCTTACTTCCTCAATAGCTCCCATTCTTGCCCCTCTCTCTCTCTCTCTAAATTTCTCTTTTTAAATATCAGTTATTTTCTCTCTCACCTCCCTTTCATTTCTCTCTTCCTCTATTTCCATGTCTTTCTATATTTCTTTCTCTCCCTCTCACTCACTTATTAACTCTCTCGTTATTTATCGCTCGTTTCCTTTTTTTCACTCTCTCCCCCTAACTCTCTCTCTTTCCTCACCCATCTCTATCTGCCTTCTCTCTCTCTTCCTCTCTCTCTCTCTCTCTTCCTCTCTCTCTCCCCCTCCCTTTCCCTCTCTCTCTCACTTCCTC
This sequence comes from Omphiscola glabra, assembly GCA_964017045.1. NCBI lineage: Eukaryota > Metazoa > Mollusca > Gastropoda > Lymnaeidae > Omphiscola > Omphiscola glabra. The sequence goes on from OZ024795.1 coordinate 22,167,916, forward strand.
TCTCTCTCCATATATATTATCAAGTATTAACTAAACATTGATCGTAATAAAAATTGTTTCGCTTCGCTTCAAGTGTCAAAAACGTTATATTTTCAGTCATCAATTTTCCACTTGCCTCGTGCCATTAGCTTCGGTCTCTACGCATGAAAACAAGGACGGAAACTCCAGGCCCTGCTGTATTCATTGGCATGTTTGTCTTACAGCACAATCATGTATCAAATATATAATACTCTCTAACTAAAAGATGAAAATTATTTTAAAACGGACGATTTGCTTTCACCTTGAAACGAGCTCAGCAGCGTCACAAGAAAGCAAGTTGCTTTGAAAAATAAAGCAAATTTAATATTGAACAGCACATAGATATTGAGTTAAATGATTTTCATTTCACGAGGGACATGCCTTTCCGCCTATGGCTTACAAAACAGTTCATTTCTTTCATCTGTAATCACGGAAACAGCGTCGCTAAACCGAATGAATAAAATATCTCTCCAGAAGTGAAATATGAAATAACACGTGTAAACGTATCTAAAGCAATAAATTAAATAGACACGAACAATCTGTGTCGATAGACACGAACAATCTGTGTCAATAGACACGAACAATCTGTGTCAATAGACACGAACAATCTGTGTCAATAGACACGAACAATCTGTGTGGATAGACACGAACAATCTGTGTCAATAGACACGAACAATCTGTGTCAATAGACACGAACAATCTGTGTCAATAGACACGAACAATCTGTGTCGATAGACACGAACAATCTGTGTCGATAGACACGAACAATCTGTGTCAATAGACACGAACAATCTGTGTCAATAGACACGAACAATCTGTGTCAATAGACACGAACAATCTGTGTCGATAGACACGAACAATCTGTGTCAATAGACACGAACAATCTGTGTCAATAGACACGAACAATCTGTGTCAATAGACACGAACAATCTGTGTCGATAGACACGAACAATCTGTGTCGATAGAAACGAACAATCTGTGTCAATAGACACGAACAATCTGTGTCAATAGACACGAACAATCTGTGTCGATAGACACGAACAATCTGTGTCGATAGACACGAACAATCTGTGTCGATAGACACGAACAATCTGTGTCGATAGACACGAACAATCTGTGTCGATAGACACGAACAATCTGTGTCGATAGACACGAACAATCTGTGTCAATAGACACGAACAATCTGTGTCAATAGACACGAACAATCTGTGTCGATATAACAATATATATAGAGCTTTAATAATAATTTTACATTACAAATAATCAAACGTTTCGGCACTTGCCTTCATCAGTAAAACAAGACATACAAATAAGTATCTAGCAATAACCCGATAAACAATGGCGGCGTCACTGTGAGAACTTTGCATTCTCGAAAGTCTTTGGTCAAAACATGCATTCAAGAAACACACTTTATAAGAATCCCAATTAGTGCTATAACTTTATAAGAATCCCAATTAGTGCTATAACTTTATAAGAATCGTAATTAGTGCTATAACTTTATAAGAATCCCAATCAGTGCTATAACTTTATAAGAATCCCAATTAGTGCTATAACTTTATAACTTCTGGGAATTTTATTTTCCGCGCCTTTTGAACACAGCGTTACACTTACAGCCATACATACATACACGCAGTGGCGTAGCGAGCTTAACTCGCGCCCGGGGCACAATACCTTTTTAGCACCCCCCAATACTTTTACCGCCCCCCCCCCTATTCGAAAACCATACAATATTATAGTAAAATATACCATTTGGCGCCCCTTTGTGAGTAGCGCCCGGGGCATGATGCCCCCTTGCCCCCCCCCACTACGCCACTGCATACAAGAGAGTTATTATTTGTGATACGTTATATAATAATAATAAATATAATATAATATACCATAATCTATTGTAATATAATATAATATAACACATATTTCTCTCTTTCTTACTTCCTCAATATATAATGTGGCGTTTAGGGAACTTCACACTAGTTGCGCAAAATAAAATGTCCATTAGTGCCATTAGCTGCAACTATAAAGTACTAAGAATGAGAAATGTTACTTTACTTTCTATGTATAGCTATTATTATTTTACTATTATTAATGAGACAACTACATTATCCGGTTTAGTTTTCATTACTTTTAAATCAGGTTTTAAAGAATTATTTTTTTTTAAACTCATCAACATTTATTTATATTCAAACGGGGCCTGCAAGTGAGTAAATATTAATTTGATAAATTCTTTTCTCTCCGTCATCTCCGTGAAAGTAAACACGTGCTATGCCATTGTACTAAGGCAAGGCGTTCTAACCTCCACAAATCGGTTCTGTGACATCCCCCCCCCCCCCAACCTCCAGCTAGTTTCATAAAAATAACAAATGAATCGAGGATCCTGTGTCACGTGTGACGTCAACGAGGCGCATCGCAGTGACGTAGCCCCCTAGAAATCTGCGACGGAGCTAATTAGCCCTGACACGATGCGCACCGTTTCGTGTGCCGCACCAGGGCCACACGGTGTTTTTATGGGGGGAGGGAAAGTATGCCGTGTGTCATAACCCCGGTGCGCAGGATCTGTGCGGGCAATCGTCCCAAACCCTGTGCATCAAAGTGACGGCCTAGCGCGTGTTATGACAGGTAAGAGCTGGCATCAATCCCAGGGCCAGCGTGCCGTGTCGGTGTTGATTAGCCGTCTGCAACATCAACCCGTCTCCTCAAAGGCGCGGGCCGCCATGTTGGTGCTGAGGAGCATGTCAGGAATGATTAAGAGAGTCATGCGCTAACCGGCGAATTGGCTCATCTCCTTGTTGGGAATGTTCGTTAGAGTTAAGTTGGGCAAACGGAGCACTGGTTGGAGGACGGAAAGGAGCTCGTCGTCTTTCAAGTAATTTGTCTATTGAGTACGGTAATCGATTATCTACACAATCGATGAATGATTAAAGCTATTAATATCAACAACAAAGACTTTCCATTAAACAGCTTACTAAACGTACAGCCAGCTATGTGATTGAAATTGCAGACAACCGGTCTGGTTGGGATAGACGTGACACATTAATAGAGAGGTCGTACTTCCGTTGATGCTGGTCTACAAGACAGCAAACATTGCAGACAACCGGTCTGGTTGGGATGGAAGTGACACATTAATAGAGAGGTCGTACTTCCGTTGATGCTGGTCTACAAGACAGCAAACATTGCAGATAACCGGTCTGGTTAGGATGGAAGTGACACATTAATAGAGAGGTCGTACTTCCGTTGATGCTGGTCTACAAGACAACAAACATTGCAGACAACCGGTCTGGTTGGGATGGAAGTGACACATTAATAGAGAGGTCGTACTTCCGTTGATGCTGGTCTACAAGACAACAAGCGTGCGTAAAGAAACAGAGGAGAAAGCGCACTCTCACCACTACACGCATCACCACCAAGCACCATTGCTCAGAAACGTTTCCCGTCGTCATACATTGACTAACCACCAAAAACCGCACAACTACCACTTTACACGGCTCATGTCCACCACACTGCCTAACCACTCCCCCCCCCCACAAACCCCACACGCCTTACCACATTCACCATCACCCCCTCTCACCACCAAACGACATACCACCTCTCTTTGGCTCTTTCTCTCTCACTCCCTATCTCTCGCTCTCTCTATATATAATATATATATATATAAATATATATATATTTATATATAATAACGCCTATGAACTCCATCTACAGGTCCACCACCCATGGCTTCTATTTACTCTATCATCTCTGCCAAAGAGACCAGGTTAGGAACATTCCCGCACGTGGCTCTATTCCACCGCGAAAACTGCTTCCAGACGTGAGCTTCTAAACGCATTACAGGCGGCCTGCGTTACGGTAAATGTGCAGCTTGTGGTTGGGTCCCCGGAAACACGCCCCTTTCATCTGAGGTCGCGTGCTGTTCATCAGTGGGCTTCCCAGTCTTTCATTTGGTGGGAAACAATGTCCAGCTGTCTGGCAGTTCGTGACGTCACCAGCAACCTTCGGTACTAAAGGAAACTGGACGTCTGACCTCAGCGGACTTTCGAACATACGGAAGTGATGGACTTTACTTGTAAAATGACCGAAATTAATTTATTAACCATAAGAGAAGGGACTTGTAATGCAAACGATATTTATTATGTGAAGATTTGGTCTATTTTTAGACGCTCAAATTAAAAAAGGGTTCGGCTTCTTCAAATAGTTTGTTCTATTGAAATTAGACAGGATTGCCGAAATATATCAGTTTTGATTGTTCAACCGGAAAATAAACTTGTAACTAGACAAATATTGTTTCAATTATGTATTACTTTTACCGCATTTTAAACCTCTTTTCATCTGCCTCTCTCCCCCCCTCTCTCTCTCTCTCTCTTTCTCTACCTCCCTCTTTCTACTGCTCACTTTCTTTCTCCCTCTCTCTCTCTCTCTCTCTCTCTCTCTCTTCTCTCTCTGACACCTCCAGTCCCTAGAAACATGTACCATAACCCTCCAATCTATGAGATGTTACTATTAACATCCGCACAGATGTTGTCCACAGTTGAGACTTGTAAAGCACGTCCCCAATAAATGTCTCTCAGAGGCACCAATAAATCTGAGACAATAATTTATTGGGGGGGGGGGGCAATATGTTTAAGACTGCAGCCATATGCCGTAAAATCAGATCACGTGAGTGGAAGATATGACGGGCATGTCCATTTTTTTCCGGGGCGGTGTAAATTTTGTTGCCTGGGCCTGGTTGTTTTGTTGTAGTGGTGGTGTCGACATGGTGGTGCTACTGTTGCGGTGCTGATTTGTTAGTGATAATGGTGTGGTTGTTTGTGTGATAGTTTTGATGTCATGGTTTTAATATCATTTTGTATAATCCGGTAGTATAATTCGGCAATATAATCCGGCAGTATAAGTCGGCAGTATTCGAATGAGTCCTATCCAGATCAACTCTGTTGACAGTAACCGTTAAGCGGTATTCCGACTTCAGCAGTTGGGTCTCTTTACTCATTGGCGCCTTCAATCTCTTAATCGAACGTATCTGTGTGACTTGGCCTTTGGATCAGTTCTAGCCATCGCACCCGTTACAACTCACCACTCGCAATAATACATCGCCTAGAGAGGAAACCGCTACAACTGCGCGACCTCGATAATACCAAGTACGACTTGTGCTGTCTTGACTTGTGTTGTCTTGAATTGTGCTGTTTTGACTTGTGCTGTCTTGACCTGTGTTATCTTGACGTGTGCTGTCTGTCTTGACTTGTGTTGTCTTGACCTGTGCTGTCTTGACTTGTGCTGTCTTAACATGTGCTATCTTGACTTGTGCTGTCTTGACTAGTCCTGTCTTGACTTGTGCTGTCTTGCAGTTCATTTATCTTATCAACGGAATGGCATTTTTTTTTTCAATATGTTAAAATCCAAAATATGGAGAACGTTTGTTTAGTTGCTTTGCAACAAGCTAGCAAGACCAAAGTTGTAGGACATATAAAGACAGTGATGGCCCCCACATCTGGACAAGTAATGACAGATGACTGAAGTCGTAAAGTCTGTTCACCCAGTTACAGTTGTGAAAACTTGGGTATGGAATTTCCATCATTGTCTGGGAGCAGCAGATGTGAAAAGGAGAAACGGGCGGGGGAATAAAAAGGGGGAGGGGGATGCGTTGCTTAGTATATGCAACATCCATAGTGGTGGTGGGAAATGGAACAAATAATTCAACACCACACGTCCACACCATGTGATTTATGAATGTTATGTAACAAATGCCTTTAACATTGGATTGGTTTGTGTTAATAATGTTTGTGAATAACTCAAATATTATTAACTAATATTTCAGCATCTATTTCAGCTTCTATATACCAGATTTTATACATCAGTTTCTATAATTTCAGCTTATATAAGTATAAGCTTCTATGCTATATATTAGCTTCTATATATCAGCTTCTATATACCAGATTCTATATATCAGCTTCTATAATATCAGCTTATATATTAAATATATATATATATATATATATTGTTACGGACTGTTATCAATATGGAGAATTTAATCTCTCATCTAAGGGAATGGCTCGTTCTAAAACAGTACATAACAAAAGACGATACCAAATGATAAATACAACAACAAAGAATATGAATACGATACTCAAACCAGGGTTAATTACAATTAATAAGTTGTAATGTGTTAATTATCATAATTTACAAAATCAAAATAAATATAATTAAACTATTGACTTACAGTATATTGTTTGGCTGGTACCGGTGGGATGTGTAACAGTTGTACAATGGTCAAAAAAATCTACACACACAGTAAACAAAGCGCTGTCTAGTAGCACAAATATAACACACGCTCCAAGTCTCGTGATAAATGATCTGCTTCACTCTGTCATTTGTCTCCACACACTTTTATATTCTATTCTTTCATTCATTCTATTTCGAGTAGCGCCTGATGAATTGTTTTGCTTTCCAGTTTTATCCAGATTCTTCTATAAAATTCTGAATGAAACTGAACAAGGTTAAAGGGAGACTATTAGTTTGCTACCCACACCTTAAAAGCGGTCACGAGTTTGTTGTCTGCTAGAGTTCATGCACGGGGAAAGCATGAAGCAAAACAAGTCACCTACATAGGCGACCCTTGTGAAAGGGTCGTTTGAGCCTCAAGGGGTAGCAATCCATAGGTTAAGAACCGCTTGTTTGGAGACTTAAAGACATGGTGTACTTAAATAGGGATTAAGATCGGTACAGACAATATATTATATATATATATATATATCAGCTTCTCTAGATATATCAAGATTACTGTGCATGGAAGGTGAAAGGGTAACATAAGAATGGAAAACACGATGGGCACTGGACGACGATGATTGGCCAATAACACAAAATTACAGGATATAACGACTCTTTATATCAGCTTCTATACTATATATCAGCTTCTATATATATATGAACATGCCCTGCTTTATGACCTCCTTTGTTAGATCCTATTCCTCCACAATTCTGGGCCCATCTGCATGAGAGAAAGTCTCACCGACCTCTGATATTTTGTTGTTCTACTTTAAAAGAGATTTGAATCCCTCCAAACATTGAAGAGTTGACGCTAAGAAACGTGTCTTCCGACGTGAGATCCGGTGCTCAGAATGTGGTCTGCGCATTCAATTTCCGGTCTCAAACAGGGCGCCGCTATGTACGACGAAGGGAGCTAATTTCCTGAAACGCGGGTTCCCCCTATGCAAGATACTAATTACATTAGGTAACAGGGGAGTGCAATAAATTTATAACACTCTCTCGTCAAGTGTTACAAGAATAGGGGGTGGGGTTCATTGGAGGGAGAAAATATGTGTTCTTGAAAAGAGGGATATTATGGGTTAATGATGGGTGGAGAGATGAGATGGGTTGAGAGATGAGATGGGTGGAAAGATTAGATGGATGAAGAGGTGAGATGGTTGGAGAGATGATATGAGTGGAGAGAGGACATTGGTGTTGAGATGAGATGGGTGGGGAGATAAGATGGATGGAGATATGAGATGGATGGAGAGATGAGATTGGTGGAGAGATGAGATGGATGGAGAGATGAGATGGTTGGAGAGATGAGATGGGTTGAGAGATTAGATGGATGGAGAGATGAGATGGATGGAGAGATGAGATGGATGGAGAGATGAGATTGGTGGAGAGATGATATGAGTGGAGAGAGGACATGGGTGTTGAGATGAGATGGATGGAGAGATGAGATGGGTTGAGAGATGAGATGGATGGAGAGATGAGATGGATGGAGAGATGAGATGGGTTGAGAGATTAGATGGATGGAGAGATGAGATGGATGGAGAGATGAGATGGTTGGAGAGATGATATGAGTGGAGAGAGGACGTGGGTGTTGAGATGAGATGGATGGAGAGATGAGATGGGTTGAGAGATGAGATGGGTGGAAAGATTATATGGATGAAGAGGTGAGATGGTTGGATGACATGGGTGGAGAGATGAGATGGGTGGAGAGATGAGATTGGTGAAGAGATGAGATGGGTGGAGAAATGAGATGGGTGGAGAGATGAGATGGGTGGAGAGATGAGATGGGTGGAGAGATGAGATGGATGGAGTGATGAGATGGATGGAGAGATCAGATGGATGGAGAGATGAGATGGGTGGAGTGATGAGATGGGTGGAGAAATGAGATGGATGGAGAGATGAGATGGATGGAGAGATAAGATGGATGGAGAGATGAGATGGATGGAGAGATGATATTGGTGAAGAGGTGAGATGGATGGAGAGATGAGATGGGTGGAGAAATGAGATGGATGGAGAGATGGTTGGAGAGGAGAGGCTGTGACGGGGTGGTGGGGAGCGCAGAAAAAAAAGGTGATGGGTTGATGTGGGGATATTAAGTAAGACACGACAAGCGATGGTAAATATATATGTATAATTTCCCCCCAAAAGATCTAACGAGCGACCCAGCCTACTGTGGACGGCAGGATCTAACGAGCGACCCAGCCTACTGTGGACGGCAGGATCTAACGAGCGACCCAGCCTACTGTGGACAGCAGGATCTAACGAGCGACCTAGCCTACTGTGGACGGCAGGATCTAACGAGCGACCCAGCCTACTGTGGACAGCAGGATCTAACGAGCGACCTAGCCTACTGTGGACGGCAGGATCTAACGAGCGACCTAGCCTACTGTGGACGGCAGGAACTAACGAGCGACCCAGCCTACTGTGGACGGCAGGATCTAACGAGCGACCTAGCCTACTGTGGACGGCAGGATCTAACGAGCGACCCAGCCTACTGTGGACGGCAGGATCTAACGAGCGACCGAGCCTACTGTGGACGGCAGGATCTAACGAGCGATCCAGCCTACTGTGGACGGCAGGATCTAACGAGCGACCTAGCCTACTGTGGACGGTAGGATCTAACGAGTGACCCAGCCTACTGTGGACGGCAGGATCTAACGAGTGACCCAGTCTACTGTTGACGGCAGGATCTAACGAGCGACCTAGCCTACTGTGGACGGCAGGATCTAACGAGCGACCCAGCCTACTGTGGGCGGCAGGATCTAACGAGCGACCCAGCCTACTGTGGACGGAAGGTGAAAGAGTGACATAAGAATGGAAGACATGGGGCACACTGGACGGTCAGGTGACAATATCCATAAAGGTTAAACCGTATGATTGGCCAATAACACACAATTACAGGATATCACGACTTGTTAGGTAAGGAAAGCCACTTGAATAATATTGATAGACACTTGTATCACCGAAAGTTACAAGCCGGTAGAAGTTTGGGTAGAATGAGTAGATGAGCCACACAGCGACAATAGTTACAGGTATTTGTGGAAGGGATGGGTAGCCAGATGTGCTATGATTCTGACGGAGGGATGGGCTTAATTTATGGGTTTTAAGGGGTATGGGGAACTTAATAACTCCTCATTTAGTTATTTAAGGAGACGTTTTGTACCCTATGTCAGATCAAATTTTTTTTAACAGGCCTCAAAGTTGAAAGGTATGCTATATTTACCCCCCCCCCCCATCCCTTTTTTCCCTGAAATGTACAGTCATAGGGTTTGTGGACTGGTAGAAAGGAGTGTTCTGTTACGCCTCTGGAATGTACAGAGTCATTGGGTTTGTGGGCTGGTGAATAGCTATAAATGAACTACAGATCGACTAAGACGTGAGCTGATTGGTTGAGAAATATTTTCTTGTGTAATCAAGAAGGAAAACAACTGACTTGACAGAGCAGCACAAGGGAATGAACTGCTGAAATCATTTCGCACACATTACCGCCAGGAGCACAGCGATTTCACTTTCAAATACAAAAATGTGCGTTATTTTCTTACATGATTGTGTTGTAGTTCTTATATAAATAATTGTTAGTTTAATTTGAAATTTGATTTCGTGTTCTCCCTCCCTCCAAAACCTCAAATTCACGATCGTTTCTTCATTCATTCTATTTTATTAATAACTTTAACTTTTTTCTTTATTACTCAAAACCAATGTATTATTTATTTTGAAAACAACAATCGTTGTTAATGCTTTATTATATTTTTCTTAAAAGTTATGTTTGTAATTATTTTTAATTACTTTTTTAAAAATATAATTATTGTTGTTTCGATTGTTAAATTATGTATAGCCCACCAAACAATGACGGCGAAAATGCGCGAACTTCCCATCTACTGAGGTTACCTGACAAGACGTACATTCAACAAACGCAATTTGTAGGAATCCCAAATATTTTCTTTTTTTTCTTTTTTTGGCTAATGTGCTTCTGTGGTCCCCTTATTGGGAGTCACTTCCCTTTGTTTATGATAGATTTAGGGTTCGGGTTAGGGTGAGCGACAGAGGGACCAGTAGCGTACAATTACCCTTTTTTTTCTTTTTTTTTTTTTTTTTGGTTTTTTTATTTATTTATTTTTTTTCTTTTTTTTTTTTCTTTTTTTAAAAAAAAGAAAAGACAAAAAAAGAAAAGAAAAAAAAAAAAAAAAAGAATCCAAAATAAGGGCTACCCCCACCCATGTCCGTCCCTCCACCCCCTTTGCACTTTAAAAAATTAAATTACTATTCTAAAATCTAAATTTAGACTATTTTCTTAAACAAAGGACAATGTTAATCACCCAAACTTGCGGTACATTTAAGAATCTTAATAAGCACAGTTATCGGAAATTATATCTTTCGCGTTATAGAACTCACCATTACACCAAACATTCTTTTAGACAGACAGGTGATTGTATGAGTTGATGGTTAATATCGATCTTATGGCTTGTTATGCTTGCTTTTATTGTTGCCATTTTATTACCATCCTTGTTATTATTGATATTGGTGCTAATATGAATTTGTAAAAATGTTATCTTAACTACATATGTAATCTACTCTTTTTATGAAACATTTTGGCGAAAATTTTTCTTTTATTTGAGAATTATTTGAAACATGTCAAATCATTGTCTCTATTTATATAAAACAGTTATTCGGCGAAGGATGAGAATTGTAGCATTTACCAAATTCAGAACCCAAATAGGAGGTGGGCACCACAGTTTAAAAAAAACGACAGATGAACTCACGAGATAAAACACCTTGAACACCAACACCGCGTGGTTAGACAGCTTGCAAACATGGCGGCATATGTACTTCCGTTTAGGCCACCTCTCTCCGAACAGCGGATGTGACGTCCGTGCCTCCACGCTGCTTTTCCGATTTCACCGCTAATTATTTATACGAAACTAATTACGGGCTGGAATGTTCTCAATATTTAATGACAACGCAATAAATGGATGGCTAAACCTGGTGTACAGAAATTGTTGCATGTCGAATCCTTGTCTCAAGTACGAACGCATCGGAGAAATAATATACGGTGGTTCTCAAGCTTTGGCGAAGAGGTGGAACACATAAATACCCTGTTTCAAGGGTGAAAAGTCGTATTGGAGGAGTCAGGACTTTGTAGTGACATTCGTTAAAATAAAATTTTGTGACGCTCTCGGGGCGTTCCTTCACTTAGCTGTACCCCACTCGCCCAAAAAAAATATATATAAAAACTTAAGAGATATCACAATGATACAGATAAAACAAATGCCGTGGTATTTGAAGTTGACGGACAATGTCGCCCAAATATGTGATGGCCGAGAAGGATGTCCTCCAGTGAGGATGTCCTCTAGTAAGGATGTCCTATAGTAAGGATGTCCTCTAGTAAGGATGTCCTCTAGTGAGGATGTCCTCTAGCAGTGTTTCTTTCAGAAATTTTCCCCCGAGGGGGCACTTTTGACGCTCGGGGGGGCAGTGCCAGTTTTTCAGTGGCCAGAGGCGTAGCTAAGGGGTGGCAGATGGGACATATGTCCCCGGGCGCCAGACTAGCGGGGGGCATCTAATGGGCTATAGTGTTAATGGATGAAAATAATAGGTTTCAGAGTTTAGCCGGGGGGGGGGGGGGGGTAAAAATGAATCTTGTGCCCTGTCATCAAAGACTCACGTCAGTGACTTAGAAGTGGGGGGGGGGGGGCGAACATTTGGTCTTCCCAGGTGTCATTTTTTCTTTAGATAGAGCGGCGGGATTTTCGGACATCTGCAGAGTTTCTATCGAGAAAGGTAGCGTGGCAAAAAAGTTAACCCACCTAGGGTGGCGCTAACACTAGGCACGCCGCTGGGCAGTGTATATATCAGCACCAAATTTGGCTGTCATGGCAAGTAATTTTTATCGGGAAGTAGGGCAGCAGAAAATGTGTGATTGTTTAACAATCAAAAGGTGCATTTTGGAGTATACATGATTCGAATGTTTTGATAAGACATTCATTTGATCGGGGGAAATAATTTTTCAAACGTCAGGGGAGGCATTATGGCGACCAGTGCCAGACACAAACTAAATTCATTTTGGTTGTGGTGTGCCGAAGAAAATCATTTGACACAAGATTAGATTCAACCCGTTAGTCACATTGATCGACGTCAAGGAAAAAAAAAGGGGGGGGGGGGTAGCAGAAATTGAGGAATCCGAAGAGTTTGAGCAAAAGTGAGGGCAGGGGTCACCTTAATTTAAAAATAATAAATTCAAAATGCAGTGATGCATTGTGGTGCAAATTTTTTTAATTCTTTTTCTGTCTATTAAGGGCCCACGATCAATTTAATGATCATTATGGCTCCTATGAATGTAGATGGGATTTGCAATGTGTCTGTGCCTGGTGTTGATGCGGATATTTCACTGGTAACAAGAGTTACCTAGTGAGGGTATAATGCACTGTATTCAATGTATCTTTAAGACAATGTGTGAAGGAGCATTTCAAATGTTCATATATTTACTGTTAGATGTCTCGTAGAAAATGCTAAGAATACATCAACATACACCAACTATATCTGGACTATAAATCAGGTTATGATAGCATAGACAGGAAATACATGAACGATGCTGTGCTGGAACTTGGAGTCCTTAACAAACTTACCCGACTTATACATATGACGATGGATAACTACAAAAGTAGAATCAAAGTACAGAGGGAGTACTTGAGGGAGTTCCCAATCAATCTGGGCCTCAGACAAGGAAATCCGTGTATCATTTTCAACATCACTTTAGAAAAAAGCATTAGAAACATACGTGTGAGCATCTAAGAGGTGGTACAGAACAACCATAATGAACTTTATAAAGCCAGCCACTGCAATACCTGGCCTACACAGACGATATAGCGCTACTTGGTAGAAACAGCATTGATGATGTAATTAAAACTTTCAGGGAACTTGAAGATGGTGTCACACGGTGACCGTTACTGGGGCGGGTGAGGGTGCGGTCACTGGGGCGGGGGTGTCCACTGGTTGATTTACTGGGGCGGGACAGGAGAGAGAGAGCTCCAATGTTAGGGTAACCTATGGGTCACGACGGACAGGGTCGGGGGACAAGTTTTGGGGCATGGATACTTTTGGGGTTAAGGACGGAAATTCCCAATTGACTGGAAACGATAGGGGTCAGGATTGTGTTAAGAGATAGCATTCTTGGACCAACAAAGAAGTTTGGGTAGGAACGAGGGGTATAAGTAGGGACATCTAATTCGGTAGTTTCACTGAGCACTACGGCCCACACATGAGACTTCTCTCGTCAGAGCTCAGACACATAGACTTACCTAGTACCAGCCTTGCCGCAGTATCAACAGTATCAACATAGAGAGGAATAGCCACCTTTTAACGCCATAACTAATCGTCACAAACTCGTGACGGAGTGTGTGCGCAGATGCCAGTGCAGAGAGACAACAAGAGACGCTAACAACCACGACGATAGGCCATAAGACAGATTCACGCTGTAGAGGGGGCGACAGTCTTGCAAGACTCCACTTAGTCGTATGGTAGCGTTTCGATTGTATGATGCAGAGTTGCTGAATATCTAGAATCACTATTGTAATGCCATTTTAGTAAGCATATATGTACGAAAATCATCCTATTATTTCGAAGTGTATTTCTTCATAGCGCATGCCATTATTCTCATTGTAGATTGCATATTACTTTACTTAGCACATTTAAACAATAAATTAGCTTTAGTCATTTTACGTTATATTGAAGACTTTGTTTATTGTATAGTTATTGTGTTTCCTTGGACACATCAAAACAAGGTGGTGTCAGAGGTGTTGTATAAGAATATAGACCAAGGGTCACTTAGCATAGGGAGCTCGTGACAAACTGGTGTCAGAAGTGGGATGTCATAGCAATTGTTATTTTAGTCAAGTTAATTTGCATTGCATAATTTTAGTTAAGATTGTACTTAGTTGTATCTAGTTAATTGCATATGTTGGACCTCACGGTTCAAGATCCACGTACTGTAACCATCACTGTTATTGTTTGATTTTTACTTTAGATTTTTCTCTATCTTCAGATAATTTTATTGTAATATGGAATATTTGGAGGCGCTCAGCGCAGCTAAAAAGAAAGGTGTTAGCGAAGCTGAGTTTAGACAGTTGTACGAAGAAGAGAAAGGCAGACAGAAACTGACGATGGAATATGAAGAAAGACAAAAACAAATCGAAAGGGAAGATAGGTTAGCTGAAAGGGAAGACAGACTAAAACTAGCCGAAATTGAAGAACGACAACGACAAGCTGAAAGAGACTTCGAGATACGTAAACTACAGTTACAGCTGGAAATCGAGACAAGTAGAGGTAATGGGATGTCAGACAAGGGGGGCGCGTCCAAAGGAGGTCCGAACAATGGTGGGTTGGACGAAGAGGGTTACAATGACAATGGGCCGGTTGAAGTGAGACAGCCAGTCATGAAGGGACCTCGCATTCCTCCGTTTGACGACACAAAAGAAGACTTGGACAGTTATCTCAAAAGATTTGAACGGTTGGCAAAGGCTAACAATTGGCCTGAAGCACAATGGGGAAACTTTCTAGGGTCACTATTAACGGGTAGAGCTTTAGAAGTATATACTGGACTGGACGAACAAGAAAGCACAGATTATCAGACGTTAAAAGGTGAACTATTCAAGAAATATTTACTAACAGCTGAGGGGTATAGGAAGAAGTTTAGGGAGACAAAGTTAGAGAAGGAAGAAACATATACTCAGCTATCTGTTAGGATACAAAGATACTTAGATAGGTGGATAGAACTCTCAGGCTCTGAGAGAACGGTAAGTGGCATGGCTGATTTGTTTGTAAGGGAACAGCTTCTGAATGTGGTGAGTGAAAATCTTAGGATCTTCCTGAAGGAGAGGAACCCTAAATCAGTGAAGGAATTGGTCGAGATGGCGGACTTGTACAGTCAGGCTCATCAGAGTGGCAGAGACCACGATGTACTCACAAGACAGAAGACACAAACAAATGGAGGACAAGGTAAGAGAATTATTTGTAACACTTGCAATGCTCCAGGGCATTTAAGTAGGGACTGTAGAAGAGAAAAGAGTAGTGGTCAGTGGAACTCTCGCGGAGAGGAAAAACGTGGTTGTTTTGTTTGTGGGGCACACAACCACATCGCAAAGTTTTGTCCCAAGAAACGGATAGGGGCAGCGGCCGTGAAGACGGACAAAGGGGGTATTGAATTGACACACAATGCCAACCGGGTGCGAAGGCGTGGCCAAGGTGTGGAAACTTTAGCCATAGGGGCCGTAAATCCAGACATTATTGGTTTGGAGGGTTACACCGTTACAGGTACAGTTAACGGGGTGAGAGATGTATCAGTTCTCCGAGATTCGGGGTGTAGCTTGGCATTGGTTGCTAGTAAATTAATGACCAAGGAATGTTATACGGGTGACATTAAGAAGTACACAGTGGCAAATGGAATGCAGTTTGAGGCACCCACTGCGAAATTTAATGTGGACACACCGTATTACAGAGGCCAAGTCGAGGCTCTGGTGGTAGAGACACCTTTGGTTGACCTGATGATAGGAAACCTGGAGGGGGTGGTAGACCACGTTGATGAGGGGGTTGGGGCCGTGACGACGCGCTCCACTCAACGAAGAGCTGAAGAGGACGAAAAGTCAGAGGAAGGGCAAGTAGCCCACGGGTTAGCTTCCACTATGGGTGAGAAGGGCGGAGCTACGAGCAACATAGCAACTAAATCAACAGGGGAGATAATAAAGGCACAAGGGGAAGATGTCACGTTGACCAGAATGTTTGAGAGGGTCAGTAGCAAAAGTGAGGAAAGTGACAGCTGGCTGATAAAGGAAAAGGAAATGATGTATCGGATCAAGAAGGGCAAGTACGGAAAACCTAACGTCGAACAACTGTTAGTGCCCACACCGTTTAGGGCAGAGATACTCAAGATTGCCCATGAAAATGTCTTCGCAGGTCACCTTGGAATAGGGCGGACCTTAGATCGGGTTTTAGCATCATTCTTTTGGCCTGGTGTGAGCTCTGACGTCGCTAGATTCGTGAGGTCATGTGACGCGTGTCAGAAAACCTCCAATAAGGGGAGGGTGACAAAAGCACCGCTGGTTCCCATGCCATTGATGGACACTCCTTTTGACAGGGTAGCTATTGATATTGTTGGGCCGCTTACGCGCAGCAACAAGGGAAATAAGTACATTTTGACCTTGGTAGATTATGCTACCAGATTTCCTGAGGCAAAAGCATTGCCTAAAGTGACAGCAGAAGCTGTGAGTGAGGCATTGATGGAGATGTTCTCACGATTGGGAGTTCCGAGGGAGATTGTGTCTGATAGGGGGGCACAATTCACAGGAGAACTAATGCGTGAAGTTAGTGAGTTGTTGAAGACAAAACAGTTGTTCACTACGCCATATCACGCAATGGCCAATGGATTGTGTGAGCGCTTCAATGGAACGCTCAAGGCCATGTTGAAGCGGGTGGCACATAAGCATCCAAAAGAGTGGGACGCCTATCTGGCACCGCTGTTGTTCGCTTACAGGGAGACGCCTCAGGCGAGTACAGGTTTCAGTCCATTTGAGTTAATGTTTGGACATCCTGTGAGAGGACCATTATCCATCTTGAAGGACCTATGGACCGGTGAAGCTAATCCGGAGGTGAGGAACACTTATGAGTATGTTCTAACTATGCGAGAAAGACTCCAGGACGCTCTTGAGTTAGCAAATGAGCATTTGAGACAGGAGCAACAAAATCAGAAGAAACACTACGACCGAGGTGCCAAGATGAGATCTTTTCGACCTGGAGATAGTGTCTTGATTTTGTTACCCACCGAGAAGTCCAAGTTGCAAATGACTTGGAAAGGTCCTTACGTTGTTGAGGAGAGGGTTGGACGGGTGGATTACGTCCTTAATGTTCGGGGAAAAAGAAGGACGTACCACTTGAACATGTTAAAGGCATATGTAGAAAGAGGAAGGCCAGTCAAAACAGCGGCGGCTGTAGTTATAGAGGAGGTTGAAGATGGAGAAGATGCAACGCCTATTTCTATGAAGGAAACAGGTCTCCAACTTTCACAAACAGAGGACTACAGAGATGTAAGAGTGAGTGAGAGGTTGGACACTGAAAAACGGGACGAAATGAGCAGACTTATCAGGAAGTACGCGGACGTGTTTAGTGATAAACCTGGACTGACTAGTGTTTACACACACCGCATACAGTTGACTGACCACAAGCCGGTCAAGGTGAGGCAGTATCCATTACCATTTTCAACAAGGGAAACCATCAAAGAAGAGGTGGATGGAATGTTGGCTGCTGGCGTAATTGAGCCGTCAGAGTCGGCATATTCCTCACCAATAGTCTTGGTAAAGAAGCCTGATGGATCGTTTCGGTTCTGTAATGATTACAGAAGACTGAATTCTGTTACAGCAGATGACGCTGAACCGATGCCCGAGGTTGAGGCAATTATGGCTAACCTCGCTGGCTCAAAATATTTTTCAAAGTTTGACCTCACGAAAGGGTATTGGCAGGTTCCACTTGATGACACATCGAAACCACTGACAGCCTTCAGTACGCCCGAAGGTCTGTTTCAATACAAGGTGTTGCCATTTGGGTTAAAAAGTTCTCCGGCGGCATTCAATCGGCTGGTAAGAATGATCATGAAAAATGTGGGACCGGGCGTAGAGGCTTTTGTCGATGATGTTCTAATTCACAGTGCTACATGGAACGATCACTTAGAGATCTGTGAGAGGGTACTCAATCGAGTGAGGAAGGCTAATCTCAAGATTAAGCCATCGAAAACGATGTTAGCTATGGAGGAAGTGGAGTTTTTGGGACACACAGTGCAGGCAGGCGTTATAAAGCCTCAAAATGAGAAGATTCAGGCTATAACGAATTGCGAAAGACCCACGACAAAAAAGCAAGTGAGGAGCTTTCTTGGCTTAGCGGGCTACTACCGTAAATTTGTGCCTAATTTCTCAGCTGTGACCGCTGCACTGTCTGATCTGACCAAAAAGTCACATGGCAACAAGTTTAAATGGGAGGAGCCACAAGAAATGGCATTTAAGCACATTAACCAGCTGCTTGCAAGCAAGCCCATTTTGAAGATGCCTGACTGGACGAAAGAATTCATATTACAAACAGACGCATCAAACAGTGGCATAGGAGGTTGCTTGCTACAGGTTTACGATGGGGTCCGTCATCCTGTGATGTTTGTAAGCAGGAAATTGAAAAAGGCAGAAGAGAAGTATTCCACGATAGAAAGAGAGTGCTTGGCGATAGTGTTCGCCTTGTCAAAACTTCAGCAATATTTGTATGGACGCAGTTTTGTCATAGAGACAGACCATGCACCACTGACATGGTTAAAATGCAACGAGCAAAGCAACGCAAGAGTGACGCGATGGGCTCTTGCAATGCAACCATATGACTTCCGCGTCGAGAACATAAAAGGAACAGAAAAGAGTTGCTAATTTGTGGGAAAATTAGCTTAAGTGGGGGCGTGTGTCACACGGTGACCGTTACTGGGGCGGGTGAGGGTGCGGTCACTGGGGCGGGGGTGTCCACTGGTTGATTTACTGGGGCGGGACAGGAGAGAGAGAGCTCCAATGTTAGGGTAACCTATGGGTCACGACGGACAGGGTCGGGGGACAAGTTTTGGGGCATGGATACTTTTGGGGTTAAGGACGGAAATTCCCAATTGACTGGAAACGATAGGGGTCAGGATTGTGTTAAGAGATAGCATTCTTGGACCAACAAAGAAGTTTGGGTAGGAACGAGGGGTATAAGTAGGGACATCTAATTCGGTAGTTTCACTGAGCACTACGGCCCACACATGAGACTTCTCTCGTCAGAGCTCAGACACATAGACTTACCTAGTACCAGCCTTGCCGCAGTATCAACAGTATCAACATAGAGAGGAATAGCCACCTTTTAACGCCATAACTAATCGTCACAAACTCGTGACGGAGTGTGTGCGCAGATGCCAGTGCAGAGAGACAACAAGAGACGCTAACAACCACGACGATAGGCCATAAGACAGATTCACGCTGTAGAGGGGGCGACAGTCTTGCAAGACTCCACTTAGTCGTATGGTAGCGTTTCGATTGTATGATGCAGAGTTGCTGAATATCTAGAATCACTATTGTAATGCCATTTTAGTAAGCATATATGTACGAAAATCATCCTATTATTTCGAAGTGTATTTCTTCATAGCGCATGCCATTATTCTCATTGTAGATTGCATATTACTTTACTTAGCACATTTAAACAATAAATTAGCTTTAGTCATTTTACGTTATATTGAAGACTTTGTTTATTGTATAGTTATTGTGTTTCCTTGGACACATCAAAACAAGGTGGTGTCAGAGGTGTTGTATAAGAATATAGACCAAGGGTCACTTAGCATAGGGAGCTCGTGACAGATGGGACGGTCAAAGCTGGTCTTGATGTAAATAAAGCGAAGGCAATATTTATGATAATGTCAGGAAATACGCACTGATGACTTCATCAATATGAACATCTACGCCTTTGAGAGGGTAGCTACTTTCAAATATCTAGGGGTGACTATAAATAAGCAAGAGGAAATAAAAATCGGATGTACAAGAAAGAATAACAGCATGCAACCGTTCTTATTTCAATTTACAAAAGCTAATTCAATGCCAAAATCTCGATAAGGGAACAAAGAAAGAAGTATACACCACTGTCACAAGACCAGTAGTGAGACTTGGTTCCTACCAGAAAAGCAGAGAACCTGCTAAATATATGACCCGATGATAGACAATTTTGTTTTGGGAATCCGTACAAACTAAGAACTATATCAATTGTACAAATACCCATCCATAGTCACAACAATATAAAAAAAGCAGACGGCCCTAGGCAGGACACATTGAAAGGATGTCGGATTCTGGAGCAACAAAAACGATCTACAGGCAGAAACCTAGGGGCATACGGCTCACCGGTCGACCAAGACTGAGATGGATTGACGATGTAGAGAAGGGCTTACAAAGGTTGTGGTTCGCACATAGAGGTGTAAAGCGATGGATCGATCCCAATGGAAGAATGGGGTGGAGCAGGCCAGGGCCCTAAATGGGATGAAGCGCCACTGATGTAAACATTTCAGACATTTGGGTGGGAAGCGCTAGAAATAACGATAATAACAGGACATCACTAACTCTTCCACCCGCACACTATTAAATAAATTCAGTCCAATTGGGATCCCTTATGGTATGTTTTTTATCGACAGATACTCCTTAACTTAGACTCGCCCCTTAAAACTTTATAGGCCCGCGAAATTTTTTGATAAATTCAAAATGCAATAATGCATTTTTTTTTTTAAATACCGTAGTTAAATTTAGTTTCGCATCATTAAACACTTAACTGTAGAGCAACGGGAGAGATGCTAGTTAAGATTTTATGTGTCATTTGACATAAAAGCCATCGTACAAGAGACGTCTCTGCTTGACTAAGTGTGGTATGCAAACATTTGTTTAAATTTGAAAAGTAATGTATTTTTAAAGTTATTATTTTAAAATATTTTTGCGATCAACTACATAAAAATAATGAATCTACTACAAAATATTTGTAAAATTAAGAAAAAAGACTTCCTTCCAAAAAAGGTATCCATCCCAAAAAAGAAATGCTAAAATAGTTTTACATTTTGAACGAAAAAGAAAAAACAAAAACATACGTTTATTTCAAAATATTTCCAAGTTTCACCAAAGTCAAAAAGAAAAAAAGCTTTTCTGTACAAAAGGCTATAGAATATATCTTTATGGGTTTTCAAAATTGGTATTTATTTATAAATCATATGTAACCGATATAATTGTTTAGAAGTCAATAATTGTTTACAAAAGACTCATATATTTATTAATGTGTGATTTTTTTTCGTATAAATTATTAAAGTTTCAATTCTCAATATTCAGTTGATTTAAATGTTAATTAAGAAATTTAGACTACTATAATTTGCTTCAGATCATTACAACTTGCCTCTTCGATATTATACTTGAAAACAATTTTTTTACCAATTCCATATAATTTTTTTTTAACTACTACCAAAAATGGCATTTACAAGATAATCGAAATACTCAAATTTTTTTTTATTCGTTGTTTAAATATACATTATATTCTTTCTACTGGATTAACATCTTAAAATATTTTTTTTAAATAGTTCAAACAGCTGGGGAAGATTGTTTATTATTATTATATTAACAGAGAAAAGTCATTGGGGATTTAATAAATAAATACTTTTTTAAAAAGCATTTTATTGTGTTCCCGAAACTGTGTTAAAAAATTAGAAACACTCGATTTAATAATTATGATGAAATGTCCATTAAATTATTATTATTATTATTTTTAAATTTTCATTTTATCTATATCAGCATACATCTATGGAATCTACTACATTAAACTGTTTGCTAAAAATGATTTTTTAAAGCATGATGCTATTATACAATATAATTTAAAAACAGATTGCACATGTTTATTTATTAGCAAGAACTATATTTAAAAAGTCTTTCAACTTTTGCAGCTGCAAAATGTAATTAAATGAAAGATACCGATATTTGCGAACCAGAAAATGTAAGATTTAGCTTATGATCAGGAGCGCCAATTTTAAAACAATACCATATTTATAATCGATTTATGCGAGCCTGTAACAAGATTAACATGAACGCTATGGTTCATCAATATATATCGAACAAAGCGATATTTTATTTGTTCCAATAATTGTTATCGATTAAAGGCACACATTTCAATAACTTTAAAATTTTTTATAAAAATTAAATTTAGAGTAGTTTTTTTTTTCTTTTTTTTTTTTCTTACACATTTCCCCCCAGGGGGGGCACTTGACTTGCTCCGGGGGGGCATTGCCCCCCCGGAGGTATGCCTGAAAGAAACACTGTCCTCTAGTAAGGATGTCATCTAGCAAGGATGTTCTCTAGTAAGTGTGTTCGCTAGAAAGGATGTCCACTAGTTAGGATGTCCTCTAGAAAGGATGTCCTCTAGTAAGGATGTCCTCTAGTAAGGATGTCCTCTAGTAGGGATGTCCTCTAGTGAGGATGTCCTCTAGTAAGGATGTCCTCTAGTGAGGATGTCCTCTAGTAAGGATGTCCTCTAGTTAGGATTTCCTCTATTAAGGATGTCCTCTGGTAAGGGTGTCCTCTAGTGAGGATGTTCTCTAGTAAGAATGTCCTCTAGTAATGATGTCCTCTACTAAGGTTGTCCTCTAGTAAGAATGTCCTCTAGTAAGGATGTCCTCTAGTGAGGATGTCCTCTAGTGAGGATGTCCTCTAGTAAGGATGTCCTCTAGTAAGGGTATCTAGTGAGGATGTCCTCTAGTAAGAGTGTCCTCTAGTAAGGATGTCCTCTAGTAAGGATGTCCTCTAGTAAGGATGTCCTCTAGTAAGGGTGTCCTCTAGTATGGATGTCCTCTAGTAAGGATGTCCTCTAGTCAGGATGTCCTCTACTTACGTGCATTACGATCAACAAGTAGAGGGGTTTATTTTCTTTCATTGGTTTAGAGCAGTGGTTCTCAGCCTTCCTAATTCCGCGACCCTGTGATACAATATCTCATGTTGTTGTAACCACCCAACCATAAAATCATTTTGGTTGCTACTTCATAACTGTGGAGTAAATGTGTTTTCCAATGATCTTAAGCGACCCCTGTGAAAAGGTCGTTTGACCCCCAAGGGGTAGCAATCCACAGGTTAAGAACCGCTGGTTTAGAGACTTGAACATGTTGTACTTAAATAGTGTTAAGATTAAGATCGGTAAAGACGATCAACAGGATAGTCGGTACCAAACAGTAATCATGATAGTCGGTACAACACAGTAAACATAATGGTCTGTACAGAACAGTAAACATGATAGTCTGTACAGAACAGTAAACATGATAGTCTGTACAGAACAGTAAACATGATAGTCTGTACAGAACAGTAAACATGATAGTCTGTACAGAACAGTAAACATGATAGTCTGTACAGAACAGTAAACATGATAGTCTGTACAGAACAGTAAACATGATAGTCTGTACAGAACAGTAAACATGATAGTCTGTACAGAACAGTAAACATGATAGTCTGTACAGAACAGTAAACATGATAGTCTGTACAGAACAGTAAACATGATAGTCTGTACAAGACGATAAACAAGCCTACGCAGCCTGCGTCAACAGTAAACCAGAGGCAGTCACGTGGGGGTCGTGACAACCCCTTATTTATGGTAGGATCCCCCCACCCCCTCGTTCCCGCGGCCACCTAATCCCTGAAGGCCAATCCCGGCCGGTAAAATATGGCCTGCTAAAACCTACTTGGATGGCATTACAAGCGCTGATCTCCAGCAGAACACCGGAACACGGGCCATGACACTCGTAAATTCCTCGTGCAATTACTTTTGAAAAGAAAGAACTCGACTCGGAATCTATTTATGACACCGCCAGTCCCCGCGCGCCTTGTGACACTGTCACGGTGAGACAGGGGGGGGGGGGGGGGAGAGGAAACATAAGTCCTCCAAAGCTCTCACAGCAAGGGGGTGGGACAGGGCTGGGGGGGGGGGGGGCAATTACCGAGTTTGATTTAAAGCGAGAGTTATCTGGAAATTATTTATTGTCTTTCTTGCATTTAATTATTCATGTACGTACATGGATTACGGAAGGGGGAGCCAAGCAAGAGCTCTCGGGGGGGGGGGGGGGCAAGGCAAGAGCTCTCGTGGAGTCTTTAGTAGCAACATTGGGGGGGGGGGTGGGGGGGGGGGGTTGAAAGTTCATGAGTCATGTAGTCATAAAGAAAAGAAGTCGGTTGTTTCACGACTCCAGGAAATGAAGGTTGAGTTTGAGAGGTTGAGTTTGAGAGGTTGAGTTTGAGAGGTTGAGTTTGAGAGGTTGAGTTTGAGAGGTTGAGTTTGAGAGGTTGAGTTTGAGAGGTTGAGTTTGAGAGGTTGAGTTTGAGAGGTTGAGTTTGAGAGGTTGAGTTTGAGAGTTTGAGTTTGAGAGGTTTGAGTTGTTAGCGCGAAATGGAGGTGAAAAAATGGGGATTGTCAAAGCTGGCCCATGTGGAGGTGTGCCGGGGGAGGGGGGGCATTAAGAGCTCGCGCTCGACGGCCCACCGACGCCATCTCCTATGTGACGTTATTAATAGAGGGAGGAGCATAGTTGAGTAGAGGGAGGAGCATGTTAAGTAGAGGGAGGAACATGGTTGAGTAGAGGGAGGAACATAGTTGAGTAGAGGGAAGAACATAGTTGAGTAGAGGGAGGAACATAGTTGAGTAGAGGGAGGAACATAGTTGAATAGAGGGAGGAACATAGTTGAGTAGAGAGAGGAACATAGTTGAGTAGAGGGAGAATCTTAATTGGGTCGAGGGAGAATCTTAGTTGCGTCGAGTGAGGACCTTAGTTGCGTCGAGTGAGGACCTTAGTTGAGTTGAGGGAGGAGCACGTAATTAGAAACTTGAGAGGAATAACTAAGCTGAGTTGATAGGGGAACAATTTGGTAAAGTTGATGGAGGAACAGCTAAGTAGAGTCAAGGGAGGGACTTAGTTTAGTCAAGTGAGGAGCTTAGTGAAGTCACTGGAGGAACTTAGTGAAATCGCGATGGGGACTTTTGAGCCCCAGTGCCGTAAATTTCCCCGACTTAGAAGTTGAGAGTATCACGAGCAATCACAGTTTGCGGACTACGTCACACAATTTATGACTGAGGTCAAACAAAATGGCGGGCCTGAAAAATATCTTACTGAGCAGTGGCTCTCATTTACTATGTTACACGAGGTCATATGGAGGCATTTAATTACATACACGGATCTTGTCCGCCGCGCCTTTGCCTGCGCGGCCATGCATGAAAATGATATAAACACAAGCCTGTGATGTTAACGTGAAAAGTGTGACACGTTCAAATCAAATAGCGTCATGTTTTAATCGAGATGCTGAAGATCTGAAATGACAAAAGTAATGGGTTGAATGCTAAAAATAAAGACTGTAATGCTGAAACCAAATGCTGAAATGCTGAAACCAAATGCTGAAATGCTGAAACCAAATGCTGAAATGCTGAAACCAAATGCTGAAATGCTGAAACCAAATGCCAAAATGCAACACAAAAAAAACAACTAATGGGTGAAATAAATGATAAAACAAAAGAGCGAAATGTTAAAATCAAAATGCAGTGCACAAAAGTTTTACCCGCATGCACCTGGATGAACCAGGTCAAATACAGCGTAATTTATTTTGACAACACGCACCATATTCCAGTAATGGGTATTGGTGACTGTGTATGTAATCCACTGACATGTAGCAAGCACAGATGACCTAAAATATAGCCCATTAAAATATGACACCTGACGGTTCCAAACACCTGTTGCGTCTCATAGCTGTTTTAATTTTTTATATTTAAAAAAAATCTCTTTTGGTATAAAAATCTCGAAGCACAAAATTCTTTTTTTCTCCCATGTAAATCCTACCCCTTTAATGCCTGTCCCCACAGTGTCATTACAAAACAGCCCCCAAAGAGAGATTACACGAGACGTCAGGCTGACGTCTCCGACAATTTCAAACTAGAGCGCTGTAAACCTATTGGCTTGACAGCGCAACGCAGACGTATGGTGGGGACCACGAGACACAAAGGGAAGTAATTTTCTGCTGGATATTTGACGAGCTTTGGCGAGAATTGGGCTATCGGGCCGAGGGGTAGGTTTGTGCTGATAAATTATGGGCTGTTGCTGAAGTGACAGCCGGTTATCTATAATAACTAATTGAGACAAGATTGAAAGTCGTGTGGGGCGGCCCATCAAGTGAATTTTTTTGTTTTTACCCGGACAATAACTGGGAGAAGAGATTATAGAGTCAAGTACGGCGTGGTTTGGAGATGTGCCAAAGATCGTTAGAGAAGGAAAAACACCACTGTCATGGTGTGGAGATGTGCCAAAGATCATTAGAGAAGGAAAAACACCACTGTCATGGTGTGGAGATGTGCCAAAGATCATTAGAGAAGGAAAAACACCACTGTCATGGTGTGGAGATGTGCCAAAGATCATTAGAGAAGGAAAGACTCCACTGTCATGGTGTGGAGATGTGCCAAAGATCATTAGAGAAGGAAAAACACCACTGTCATGGTGTGGAGATGTGCCAAAGATCATTTGAGAAGGAAAAACACCCCTATCGTGGTTTGGAGATGTGCCAAAGATCGTTAGAGAAGGAAAAACATCACTGTCATAATAAATTTAAAACATTTGTAAAGAGGCACCATGAAAATTTGCTAAATTGTAATAATAATAATTTGGCAAATTTTTTAAACTAATAAATAAACTTTTTCATAAACACTCCCTAAAAACAACACTT
Source organism: Omphiscola glabra (assembly GCA_964017045.1). NCBI lineage: Eukaryota > Metazoa > Mollusca > Gastropoda > Lymnaeidae > Omphiscola > Omphiscola glabra. The sequence goes on from OZ024795.1 coordinate 22,194,474, forward strand.
TCCTTATAAATCATTTATTAAATGCAATATTAAGCAAAGGGGGGAGGGGGGCGCTGAAAGTTAAATAGATAAAACATGCACACATATAAAGCACTTTATAAGAATCCCTATTAGTGCTCACCCCACCCCCACCCCGCACCGCACCTTATTTCACGCCCCTGAACTATATTAATTATTCTGATGGCCCACAAGCTTTTACACCGCAGATGTATTTCACCATTTCAGATTTTTTTTTTATATGTTACGCACCAAACGCAATTTAAAGAATCTCATTTAGCGCAGTTATTAGGAATTTTATTTATAAATATAAATCATATACACCTTCATTTTATATCAAGGCATTTATCAGTTGTGTACATTACCTCACCATTTAGATCATGTTTATTGGAAAAATATCGCGTAATTTATTTAAAGCATTGTGTGTGTGTGTGTGTGCGTGCGTGTGTGTGCGTGCGTGCGTGTGTGTAAGTGTGTGTGTGTGTGTGAGCAAAATCGTGTTCATATTTCTGTCCATCCCCTCAGTGAGGCCCTCACCAATCCTCCTCTCCCTATCGTTAATCCTCCACTGCACATGAACTGCCTCACTCACCCACCACCTCGTGCCTTTCTCCCTCCATCGATATACAAGTTTATTAAACGTTGATTCAAAGCACTCATCACGTCTGTCGGTCGTCCATCCTCGCTATTCGACCGAGTGCCATTTTGGCCCGCCCCCACCTCGTGGTAACGAAAAAACCCCGAGCAATGAACATCTCTAGCAGCGAGCCCGTGGACAAGGAGGAGATAATCATTATCAGCGTTTCTGACAAGTTATCTCCCCACCTTTGACAGCTTGTCAACTTGGTTATCACCCCCTTGGGGTCCCCTTGAAAGTGATATGTCTAGATAATACACCCCACCTTTCAATACGAGACCTTGATGCCCCGGTCCTGTGGCATCCACGTCCATCATCTGGTGCCCGATTACTGAAAACTAATTTGTCAGTCAGTGCCCTCGGTGCCCTCGTGCTTTTGGAGAGATTTGATGTATCCTAAGGAGCAGAACTCTTAGTAATTGATCCATTGTGCCAGATAATTGTGTATACTTACTGATGCTTGTTCCTTTACCAGGTGTTTATCTTCCTTTGATGCCTTTAACTCCGCCAGGGGGCATATGCCGTCTAAAAGAATTCAGGTGTCACGAGCTATCTAATGCACCTAGTTTTGATGTGCCAATCTCTACAATTGCTTCTGACACAACCTAGTTTTGATATGCCAATCTCTTCAATTGTTTCTAATACCACCTAGTTTTGATGTGCCAATCTCTACAATTGCTTCTGACACAACCTAGTTTTGATATGCCAATCTCTACAATTGCTTTTGACACCACCTAGTTTTGATGTGCCAATTCTACAATTGCTTCTGACACCACCTAGTTTTGATGTGCCAATTCTACAATTGCTTCTGACACCACCTAGTTTTGATGTGCCAATTCTACAATTGCTTCTGACACCACCTAGTTTTGATGTGCCAATTCTACAATTGCTTCTGACACCACCTAGTTTTGATGTGCCAATTCTACAATTGCTTCTGACACCACCTAGTTTTGATGTGCCCAAAGGAAACACACTACGGAAAGCATTAAATATCCTCAATGAAAGTCAAAATATCTACAGATCATTTATTATTTAAATGTAATATGTACACCGAGTAGCAAAAATAAATAAAGGTCAGGCTATGCTGGATATTTAGAAAGACTGCCAAGTTAAAGACGAATGACGAGTGTGCACCACCAAACCCCCAAGGAAACCGGCTCAAAGGCAGACCTAGGCTTGAGCGGGTGGATGATGTGGAGGGGGATCTGCAGCAGCTTGGAATACAAGCATGGACAAGAAAAGCATCAGTTATGTTTGAGTGGAAGTGCTGAGGTAGGTTGAGGTAGGCTGAGGTAGGTTGAGGTAGGTTGAGGTAGGTTGAGGTAGGTTGAGGTAGGCTGAGGTAGGTTGAGGTAGGTTGAGGTAGGTTGAGGTAGGTTGAGGTAGGTTGAGGTAGGTTGAGGTAGGCTGAGGTAGGTTGAGGTAGGTTGAGGTAGGTTGAGGTAGGCTGAGGTAGGTTGAGGTAGGTTGAGGTAGGTTGAGGTAGGTTGAGGTAGGTTGAGGTAGGTTGAGGTAGGTTGAGGTAGGTTGAGGTAGGTTGAGGTAGGTTGAGGTAGGCTGAGGTAGGTTGAGGTAGGTTGAGGTAGGTTGAGGTAGGTTGAGGTAGGCTGAGGTAGGTTGAGGTAGGTTGAGGTAGGCGGAGGTAGGTTGAGGTAGGTTGAGGTAGGTTGAGGTAGGTTGAGGTAGGCAGAGGTAGGTTGAGGTAGGCTGAGGTAGGTTGAGGTAGGTTGAGGTAGGCTGAGGTAGGTTGAGGTAGGCTGAGGTAGGTTGAGGTAGGCTGAGGTAGGTTGAGGTAGGCTGAGGTAGGCTGAGGTAGGTTGAGGTAGGCTGAGGTAGGTTGAGGTAGGCTGAGGTAGGTTGAGGTAGGCTGAGGTAGGTTGAGGTAGGCTGAGGTAGGCTGAGGTAGGTTGAGGTAGGCTGAGGTAGGCTGAGGTAGGCTGAGGTAGGTTGAGGTAGGTTAAGGTAGGCTGAGGTAGGTTGAGGTAGGCTGAGGTAGGTTGAGGTAGGTTGAGGTAGGCTGAGGTAAGTTGAGGTAGGCTGAGGTAGGTTGAGGTAGGCTGAGGTAGGTCAAAGGAATGGATGAATATGAAATGTACATTATAATACTTAAATGAATATACTAGTTAAATGAGTGCATGCACAAATCAAAAGAAACTATAATACAAGCAAAACGCTACAACTTATTACGAGTAGAGTCCTGGATACCTGTCACTTCTTCTCCACCTATTTGTTTGTTCTTTTGTCTCAACTTATACGATTAGGGTGACTGACTATTCCTGAAACATTAGAAATCACAATACTAAACAACAAAGCCTTATCTATTTACCGTGGATCTTCTAGGATATCACAAAGTATGTTACATCCTCATTTGGGATGAGATTCAATCTCTTATTGCCCTGGCTTTATTGTGGCGGCTTGCCTCATCTGGTGGGCATCACCGTAAATCATATCTTCAAGGCAGACCCCTGGGTCTCGGCACCCGCCCCCTTCCCACCACCGGGACAGGTAATCGCCAAGTGAGTCACTGTCTCTTCTGTCTGGCCACAAAATCGGCAGTTTTGTTCCCTCCTGTCGTCAAGTCTATGGAGGTATCTGCGCGTCGCGCAATGGCTTGTCCTCAACTGGGTGATGAGGCTCTGCTCGCCTCGCTTTAGCTTCCACCAGGGATCGCTCTTGGTCTGTCGCGGTATCTTCCGATACAGCTGCCGTCCGATTTCTCCTGCAGCCCAATCGCTTAACCACTTCTCACGAAAATGGTCTTTTAAACAGACCGTGACTCCCAGCTGAGTCATGGGATTCTCGGGTTGCGGTTGGCCGCGCCTTTTTTTGCAAAGAAGTCTGCCTTGTTGTGCTGCGTCACCTCAACGTGCGAAGCGATGAACTGAAAAATTACGTTACCAGGATATCCCTGAAATATCACATTAGGAAATGGCATCAGCGGGCCGTCGAGCTATTGCTCCTTATGCCCTTCCCAAAGCACACCCCGCAAAGCGGCACTTTGGAGATGTCGCTATAAAGTACTAGTCCTGACACCAGCTTCGGATCGACCATTTATGTCAACGGTACTGCCTAAGTGTGTGAAGGACCCACTTCTTCCAGTGCATTACCTGCCAGAGAGATATGCTCTTGGTTGGCTGAGTTTACCTTCATAATCTTAGTCGAGCTTTTTTGTTTTAGTGAGTCCGAGCGGTTCTGAAATGGTGGCTACATCTTTCGTTTTTCCCGCATTTGTTGCTGGTTGTGGGACAGAAGTCCAATGTCATCTGCAAAAGTCCTGGTCCTCGGTCATTCAGTTGTTCCCATAGTGTCCTGTTTCACGTTCCTATGTCGGTGGATTCTTTCACTGTCCAATCAATGGCAACAATGAATAGAAACGGGGGGACAAGAAACATTCTCGTCTCTCTCCTGTTTCAGCTTTAAAGTCATCTGTGGGTCGACCTCCGTGTCGCACCCTACATGTCATCTGTGAGTCTACCTTCGTGTACCACCCTATATGTCATCTGTGAGTCTACCTTCGTGTACCACCCTGTATGTCATTTCTTCATAAAAATAAATATTCAAAATGCAAGAATGGATTTTAGCACGTACTTAAATTTAATGTCTCTGCTTGACCAGGTATGTTGTACAAACTATTTTTTGTTAAATATTACGAAAGGGTAAGAGTAATGAGTTTTTACTTTTTCAGTTAAACTATTTTTGGAGGTAAACTACTAAATAAATACATTAATTTAGTCTATTGGGAAAAGCTTCTTTTTCATCTTCCTTACTATAGTTGTTGGGTGCAAAACACTGTATTACATTCATAGCACTGTATTACATTCATAGAAATGTCTTACATTCATAGCACTGTAATACATTCATAGCACTTTATTACATTCATAGCATTGTATTTCATCCATAGCACTTTATTACATTCATAGCACTGTATTCCATTTATAGCACTGTATTACATTCATAGCACTGTATTACATTCATACCATTGTATTTCATTCAAAGCACTTTATTACATTCATAGCACTGTGTTCCATTCATAGTACTGTATTCCATCATAGCACTGTATTTCATTCATATTTATTTATTGTCTTCTCCTTGTTTCGGAAGTGACCATCGCCAACGCCTTTTCGCCACCGTCCGCTCCCTTGACAAGGATATGAAAATTATTGACTTTCAAAAGTTTTTATATAACCCCAGGGGTGATTTTTTAAAAAATGTTTTTTTTTTTTTTTTAAATGTTAAACATTCAAGGTTATAAATATATTGAGTTTAAATGATTTATACAATCTCTCATAAACAAAGGGCACGCGCAAACTCTTTGTAATCGGAAATTTGATGCAGTCGTAATAAACTGTTTACATCGATGGCTGTGCAAACTTATAGGCAATGTGCACCGGTTTTATGTGGCCCACCTTGTGTGTTCGAGAGTTGAACAACACAAGTTAGGTTTGGTGGAAAGTGTTTGTGGATTATGAAGATAATCCGTCAGGGGATTTTTGCAAAATTCTTTCATTTACAAAATACATTCATACCTGAATTTTCCACTTACAATGTATGCTTCAATTTAAAAATAAAAATATTAAGAATACTTAAAAGAACCTTACTCATTTCAGCCAAGAACTAACCCAGTCAAAGTAGTGGTCTCGCCTCTAGTGCCTGTTTCCGTGGGTTTTTTGGTCGGAGAAGGGCTTTTATTGGGGGTGGGCGCTGTTGTTAAGCAACCGTTTGAGATTACTTGGAACTAACGGTACAGCATACAACAAAAATAACCCAAAGAAACGTTGACGCTTACAAGAAAATATTTTCTTAAAAAATCACCAATTTTATAATAACTTTTGTATTTAAGATATCACTTTTTTAATTTAAAATAATTCCTTTACCAGCGTCGGCGAAACGGCCCGGCAGTGAAATAGCCCGGCAGTGAAATAGCCCGGCAGTGAAACGGCCCGGCAGTGAAATAGCCCGGCAGTGAAATAGCCCGGCAGTGAAACGGCCCGGCAGTGAAATAGCCCGGTAGCAAAGCGGCGACGGTGAAGTGACGGGGGGGGGGGGGGAGCGAATCATCAGAGATAGATTCGAAATGTTGCCGTATCTTGGACCATGTGCTCCCATTCTATCAACGCCGCTTGGGTCATCTGTGACATCATAAAAGGGACTCCCTCTGCGTGTGGAGCATCTTCCTCCTCATGACCTGAGTGTGTTAGTGCTACTCATGAGGCCCATGTTAACTGTCCAGTTTGTGGCAATCTTTTTTCACATATTTCCCAGCGATGTGAGCTTGTATGTTATTTTTGCCTTCAGTTGAGCTGATTTTCTGTCTAGTGAAGGGTTCTAACAATCCCCGAGCCTATCTACTACGTTCATTGCCTCTGAAAGGAGGGTCCTCGGCGGCTTGCATTATAACCTGGCTTTGGGACGCAAGGTTTCATAACTCCTCTTGGGGAAGTAGATCTCTCTCTCTCTCTCTCTTATTTCATAACTCTTCTTGGGAAAGTAGATCTCCCTCTTATTTCATAACTCTTCTTGGGGAAGTAGATCTCTCTCTCTCTAATTTCATTACTCTTTTTTGTGGAAGTAGATCTCTCTCTTATTTCATAAATCTTCTTGGGGAAGAATATCTCTCTCTCTTATTTAATAACTCTTCTTGGGGAAGTAGATCTCTCTCTCTCTAATTTCATTACTCTTCTTTGTGGAAGTAGATCTCTCTCTTATTTCATAAATCTTCTTGGGGAAGAATATCTCTCTCTCTTATTTCATAACTCTTCTTGGGGAAGTAGATCTCTCTCTCTCTCTCTCTCTCTTATTTTATCTTCTTGGGGAAGTAGATCTGTCTCTCTTATTTCATAACTTTTCCTGGGGAAGTAGATCTCTCTCTCTCTCTCTCTCTCTCTCTCTCTATTATTTCATAACTTCTTTGGGGAAGTAGATCTCTCTTTTATTTCATAAATCTTCTTGGGGAAGAATATCTCTCTCTCTCTTATTTCATAACTTTTCTTGTGGAAGTAGATCTCTCATATGTCATAACTTTTCTTGTGGAAGTAGATCTCTCATATGTCATAACTTTTCTTGGGGAAGTAGATCTCTCATATGTCATAACTTTTCTTGGGGAAGTAGATCTCTCATATGTCATAACTTTTCTTGGGGAAGTATATCTCTCTCTTATTTTATAACTCTTCTTGGGGAAGTAGATCTCTCTCTTATTTCATAACTCTTCTTGGGGAAGTATATCTCTCTCTTATTTTATAACTCTTCTTGGGGAAGTAGATCTCTCTCTTATTTCATAACTCTTCTTGGGGAAGTATATCTCTCTTTTATTTTATAACTCTTCTTGGGGAAGTAGATCTCTCTCTCTCTCTTATTTCATCTTCTTGGGGAAGTAGATCTCTCTCTATCTTATTTCATAACTCTTCTTGGGGAAGTAGATCTCTCTCTTATTTTATAACTCTTCTTGGGGAAGTAGATCCCTCTTATTTCATAACTCTTCTTGGGGAAGTAGATCTCTCTCTCTCTTATTTCATCTTCTTGGGGAAGTAGATCTCTCTCTATCTTATTTCATAACTCTTCTTGGGGAAGTAGATCTCTCTCTCTTAGTTCATACTCTTCTTGAGGAAGTAGATCTCTCTCTCTCTCTCTCTCTCTCTCTCTCTCTCTTATTTCATAACTCTTCTGGGGAAGTAGATCTCCCTCTTTCAGGACTGAATTTTTTAAAATCTTCTTCTTCATGACATTTCTGTAGTAATTTGTTTTGGTTTTTTACAGATGAGGTATCTGGTGAGGTATCTGGTGAGGAATCTGGTGAGGTATCTGATGAGGTATCTGTTGAGGTATCTGGTGAGGAATCTGGTGAGGTATCTGGTGAGGAATCTGGTGAGGTATCTGGCCTAATGATAACCCTCTTGCTTTTGTACCCGGGCTTGGGACCCGTCATTTTCAATTAGTGTTACTTTATTGTATCAAGTGATTGAAAATGTTCACTGATCTCTGTTCCATTGTTGGACATACACATTCACTGATTTTGTGCACCAAGTGACCGTATATCTTTACTGACCTTTGTTACCTTGTACCATGTCCATGTGCATATTCACATGTTTGTACTTTACCAGGTAATGGTACAAAAGTGTTGATCTATGGTCCTTTTAACCCAGAGACTGTACTCATTAGGTTACTTATCACCACATTTAAAGCATTATGCATCATTCTATTATCTATGGATATCATTTAGCGGTTGTGCTGTATTTTTTTTCTTTTCTTACAACTCCCTCGTTTAAGAGCTCGTTCAGTTCCCTGTAAAGAGCCGGTCTCGGTGTCGTAAATAAAGCGACATAAAACACGATGCCTTGTCTCACATTGTTGGACATTTCACTCGTAAACCCGTCCCAGACTGCACTCCTCGCGAGGGGAAGAGGGCCAAGATTTACGGCTCTCGAGGGCTGGCCAACAATCTCCTGGTTGAAGTGTAAGGCCCATTATAACTTGGAGGGCTGCAGTTTTTCAGCACTTGGCTTCAGATATATTGGCCATTTCCCTTCCTGGGATCAGCTCACGTTGCTGTTAAGACGAATTCAAAATTTAAGTCAAATAGACTCTTTTTTTTTTTTTTTAAATTTAGGGCGTGATGACATCGAGTTAATGACCGAGGCTAAGGTCGAGGTCTAAAATAAAAAAAATATGTTAAGTTTTGACATAAAGGATACCATTTCAAACGAGGAAAAGACAAAGACTTGAAATTAAAATATGTTGGTGTATCCCGACCTTTGTACGTGTTGAGATTAGGAGAATCAGGTACAATTTATGATTACAACTCGGGCCGTTTTACAGCAATTATCTCGTGAAGTTGGAAGGGAAAGACTGATTTAGTGAACAGTTTTATTGGACAGGAAGAGATACTGTCTCATATAACTCTAGTATATGTCCCACTGAATGGTACGAGGGATGATAACGAGGTTGGGAGTAAAACAAGTTTATGGCCGAGACTCGGGGTGGGGGAGGGGGAGAGAGGGATTGACGTTAGTGGTACCATCTGGTCTGCAAAGTCAGAAAAAGCCCGTCTCCATTTAAATGATGAAGTCGACAAAAATGAGTAGCAATAACATTACTTTATCCACATTCTGATATTTTAAATACATTCTGACAATAATCTGATATTCGACCTCCACCCATGTTCCCTCTAAGGTTTGCTGATTTGTGTGCAAAATCATACAGTTGTCTGCAAAGTTTTACAGCATCAATTTTTTTGTGTGCAAAATTTTACAGCCCACAAACAGACACACACGGAAATGACCTAAATGAACTTAAGTGCAAAATCTGTTACATAAATACATAAAGGAACTATGATTAAATAATCATAATCAGAAATTTTAATGTCACAATAATTCAATCAAAGCCCTATTTATTTCCATAATTATTTATCCCGTCCTTGTGGTGCAACTGAATTCCAACACACAGCACCACCAATGGCCGCTAGATTGACTAATTTCTGGAGGTACTCTGGCGTCTGCCTTTCAACGATATCCATCTTTTATAGACATGGTCAAGGTTGATCTGATGTCCATCATTCTGATATTATTTAATCCTCATAAGCATGTCTAAATGTAGCTCTCCCAGCATATTTCTAGATTTTATGTTTAAATCATTCATTAGGCCGAATCCACGTTCACAATCGGCGCTTGATGCATGAAATTTAGCACACCTATCCAACAGAACGGCAACGTAGCAGATTAGCTCATCATTTATTACAAATCGAACCATCTCGTCGAAAGTCTGCATCAATCCACATTTCATTTTTTAAGCAAGCACAAACCTTAAGTTACTATACTGATCCTTAACTTTCGGCAGAATATCATCATAGTTTTCCAGAATTTATGCATGTCTAGAAACCAGTGCTTCTTCGCCAAACTTAAAATATGAAGTGTCGATAAACACTGATATCTCAAAGATTCGCCATTGCATCAACTCACTTTCAAAGAAACGGGAGTCCAAGTGCAAACATAAACATTCAACGAATTTTAGAATGGAACTCATGTTTATATCCTCATCATCTGCAAGCAATTCAGCAACCTCTTCGGACCAGTGCACATTTTCACCAAGGTACTGGGCACGGAGCTTAGCGATCCTTGCTTTTACAAACTGGTATGCCTCGATGGTCGTAAGATTTTTTCTTTGTAGCAGCTTGCATAATTCAGCAAGTTCGCCAACAACTTCATCAAAGACAATCAGTGCAGTTCGAAACTGCGGATCCCTTAGTTTCTTCAAACAGTACTTATGAACTGGATCTACACTGGTATGTTTCTCAGCGATGCTCGTAAAGCAAAGTGCCGCAAAAGCCTTCTGATTTCATTCAATTGTCTAAAGGCTACTGAATCACATTCCAACACCTTAGCTAGTTCGGTAACTGGGCTTTCCGAACTGTCCACCTACAGAACAATGTGTACATTGTCCAAAGAAATAGCTCCGTGCTCAGTACCGCATTACGGATAGGGATCGCAGCGTCAGCAAAGTGGTGGAGGAGGGAACAGTGCAGCCATCACGCGAGCCCACATCATTACTGGCACTGGCTACACAGCTAGGCAAAATATTACTTGAAGTTATATTATAAATTAGGAAGTTTTAGTGATTTGAAAATGTGTTTGGTCTTAGAAACGGGACATTTAGGCGTCCCGAGAGAATTTTCAGGACAGAAAGAATTTGTAGCAACCACATTTCATCATCTCACAAGACAGAATCTTCACGGTCTCAACCCATCATCTCACAAGACCGATTATGCACCACCTCATCACATTATCTCACAAGACAGAATCTTCACGGTCTCATCCCATCATCTCACAAGACCGATTATGCACCACCTCATCACATCATCTCACAAGACAGAATCTTCACGGTCTCATCCCATCATCTCAAAAGACCGATTATGCACCACCTCATCACATCATCTCACAAGACAGAATCTCCACGGTCTCATCCCATCATCTCAAAAGACCGATTATGCACCACCTCATCACATTATCTCACAAGACAGAATCTCCACGGTCTCATCCCATCATCTCAAAAGACCGATTATGCACCACCTCATCACATTATCTCACAAGACAGAATCTGCACCGTCTCATCCCAACATCTCATTAGACAGAATATGCACCTTCTCATCCCATCATCTCAAAAGACAGAATCTGTAGCACCTCATACCATCATCTCACAAAACAGAATATGTAGCAACTCATCCCATCATCTCACAAGACAGAATATGTAGCAACTCATCCTATCATCTCACAAGACAGAATATGTAGCAACTCATCCTATCATCTCACAAGACAGAATATGTAGCAACTCATCCCATCATCTCAAAAGACAGAATCTGCACCTTCTCATCCCATCATCTCACAAGACAGAATCTGCACCTTCTCATCCCATCATCTCACAAGACAGAATATGTAGCAACTCATCCTATCATCTCACAAGACAGAATCTGTAGCAACTCATCCTATCATCTCACGAGACAGAATATGTAGCAACTCATCCCATCATCTCACAAGACAGAATCTGCACCTTCTCATCCCATCATCTCACAAGACAGAATATGTAGCAACTCATCCCATCATCTCACAAGACAGAATCTGTAGCAACTCATCCTATCATCTCACCAGACAGAATCTGTAGCACCTCATCCTATAATCTCACAAGACAGAATCTGTAGCACCTCATCCTAGAAGGCAAGATTGAGTACTATGATGCACTGCCTGTTATTGTGGATAGTAAAATCCCGTTATTTAAAATCTTTATCTTGTTATACACCACTTGAATTTAAGAGTTTTAGATTCCCTAGAACGCCAAAGGTCCGGCTGTAAATAATAATAAATCTCTCAAGCCCACCTCGCGAGGCTGGTATAGGAATTTGAACGCTAAGATGGCTCGTGGTTGAAGATGAACAGAAAGGCCAACAAATCAGTGGGTCATTGCTTCCAACAGAAGATGATGTGTGTGTGATTATTTCTGTGTGTACATGTGTGATGTGTGGGGTTTATGTGTGTATATGGGTGGTTGGTGGGGGATTATTGTGTGTATATGTATAGATGTGTACCCTCTGCCTCCATAATTAGTCGTCCGCTCATTCTCCAACTGAACTGGGAGCGACATTATATTTTTAATTTTCTCCGTGGTCCTGATAATTTCGTCACTGCCGCGTAAAACTAGAAATGAAACTGATCATAGTCAACTTCAAGTATTGCCAAAAAAGACAAAACAAGAATGCAAAGAAATCTCCAATTACCGTACTGTTAAGGAATATTTTGTATTGAACGTTCACATTTTTAACATCGCTAATTAATTAACTATACTGTTTGCACACGGCCTTCATAGTTTTGAATGAATCTCTGAGAAGATGTTAAGCCTATCAGCTACTGCATACTGGTAGTAAACGTGACTGCCAGTGCTTGTCCACGACATTGGCCTCACACTGCACTATGGCAGATATGAAAATGTGACGAAGTCAACAGGAAGCGTGAACTTTGACTTTATATTGTAGAGCATTAAAACTTAAATTAAATTGGCTAGACAGGGATTTTAGGAAACTTGCGCATGCGGCCTTCTGGGTTAGACGCTTAAAATATGTATTTTTTTCTAAGTTTATCTGCCCTACACGCTGCAAAATCCTTGATAAAGTTAGACGCGAGGGCTATGGCTAGACCTATGGCTATTCTTGGGGGCTGTGGCTAGACCTGTGGCCTATGACTAGACCTGTTGGTTATGGGTAGTCTTGTGGGCTATTTCTAGACCTTTGGGCTATGTCTACCCTATGGGTTATGGCTAGTCGTGGGTGGGCTATGGCAAGACCTGTGGGCTATGGCAAGACCTGTGGGCTATGGCAAGACCTGTGGGCTATGGCAAGACCTGTGGGCTATGGCAAGACCTGTGGGCTATGGCAAGACCTGTGGGCTATGGCAAGACCTGTGGGCTATGGCTAGACCTATGGCTATTCTTGGGGGATATGGCTCGTCCTGGCTATTAATTAATAGAAATTTTTATTTTATACGAGTGAAGATAATGATCACTGATAGTGAGTTTCTGAATATCATTTTAGTTCATTTTATTAGATGTGCAACACTGTCATTAAAACAACAGAACTCATCAAGAAAATGTCAGAACAATGAGAAAACTACTCTAGTTTCCAGGATTAAGATTGTCCCAATTACCACCTCGGTTACGATGCCAATAAAGATTCTGAGAACCATGCCCTGACCTCAGGAACACTGGAATGGCCTATGGTACTGAAATCTGGTACTGAAATCATCCCCCCCCCGCAACCTCCACCCCCCACCCCCACCCGCTTATTGACCATACTACGCAAACTACATTTTGACAGTTGAAAACTACTCTGACAATTACTCGGGGATAAACAGGCCTATAAATTATTTTCTTTTAATTTTTATTTCTTCATTTTAATTAATTGTTTTTTTCGAGAGAGGCTCTTCCAAGGTTTTCAAAGAATTTAAATAAAAAACGAGAAACAAAATGGGAGATTTGAACACATTTTACTTGATTATTGATCATAAAGAATTTAAAATGTCCGAAAAGTAGAAATTTTAGTTTTCAAGGAAAGTCTTCATTTTATCTTAATTTCCTGAACGGTGGGGTCACTGACCTTGCCTTGGAACAAAATCACTCGTTGTCCCTCGTCCATCAGGAAGAACAGAAAAGCATGGCCGAGGACGAAACGAGGCGTGCGTGATTTAATTTGCATCTCAACACTTGTGGCGGCAGCAGCGACCGTACCCGACTCCTGGACGTCTATGACAGTCTTGTGGTTAACGTCGGTTATTTTCGAACTCGCCGAAGAGATTCCCGAGAAATCGGCAGAGCCGGAGAAAACCTTTTCTAGACCGAGTTTCTTCAAAGCTTCATTCAGACCCATCGTAGCGGTGATCTTAAACTTGGGTACACCGATGTCAAGATGGCTCTCTTTCATGTCATCCAAGATGTCACCCAACTTCTCGCTGCCACTGATGAGTTTCTCCTCAATATCTCTTAAGCCAGAATGAGACTTTGGGGAAATAAAATTGAGAGAAAATCTCTTGCCTCTGAAATATAATTTCAGTGCATCGGCATTCAGAGACTTCAGCTCTTTAACTTTGAAGTTACCGTCTCTGTTCATCAGGTCCATTTTAACTTTGGTACCGTCAGGTCTGGTGAAATCCACGCCTTGGCTCGTCCTCTCTTCGCTGAATGGCTGGTCCCAGGTTCCGTTAAAGTAGATGGCGTTGATGAGCACAAGAAGGGTGGCAGCTGTTGAAAGCTGACCAGGAGCGATGATTTCTCGAATGTTGTTGTCAGTTTTATTAGCGACCCACGCGTTGACTCGTCGCTCGGGCTTGTTAGACGAGAAGTCCAGCTTTTCCACATCGGCCAGATGTGTTTCTTTTACTCCGTTCTGGTTTTTAAAAAAGGTGAGAGTGAAAATGTACTATGGCAAAATTCTTTTTTCAGCTTTAGTGGGGAAATCCTTTTTTTTTTCCTCCACTACTTTTTAAGCATTCGAGAATATGGTACGTCATAAATGACGTCAGGTTATTTTTGATGATTTTGGACACCCCACCCCTTTTCTCCTATCGTCACAGATTTCTCAGACAATTTGTACATCCTTACAATAGATCGTCACAGATTTCTCAGACAATTTGTACATCCTTACAATAGATCGTTACAGATTTCTCAGGCAATTTGTACATCCTTACAATAGATCGTCACAGATTTCTCAGACAATTTGTACATCCTTACAATAGATCGTTACAGATTTCTCAGACAATGTGTACATCCTTACAATAGATCGTTACAGATTTCTCAGACAATTTGTACATCCTTACAATAGATCGTTACAGATTTCTCAGACAATTTGTACATCCTTACAATAGATCGTTACAGATTTCTCAGACAATTTGTACATCCTTACAATAGATCGTTACAGATTTCTCAGACAATTTGTACATAATTACAATAGATCGTCACAGATTTCTCACATAATTTGTACATCCTTACAATAGATCGTCACAGATTTCTCAGACAATTTGTACATCCTTAAAATAGATCGTCACAGATTTCTCACACAATTTATACATCCTTACAACAGATCGTCACGGATTGCTCACATAATTTGTACATCCTTACAATAGATCGTCACAGATTTCTCACACAATTTAGCTTAAATTATGTTTCTTTTATGAGTGTTTTCTATTTTGTAGTAACCAAAGTTGTCTTAAATATATTGTAAGTACCTTGTATTCGGGGTAAATTTCAAATTTTTCGTTGTACCAGAGGCTGTTGGCGATGTCTACTCGGACGTCTCCTTGGGAGATCACGTCCCTGATCCATGTCTGCTGTGATTTATGTGGATCATTCACGTTGGTCAGCTGTAAATTGACATATTTTGGCCACAGAAATAAATAAATACATATACAGTGGAACCTCTCATAATGAGCACCTCTCATAACGAGTAACTCGCATAACGAGCAAAAAAAATGTGAAGAATTTGCTACCTTAACGAGCTACATTTCGCATAACGAGTTACGCAGATAGGGGAAGTCCCTTTTTCCGACATTCACTTCTGCTTGGAAAAAACTTAGGCCAGAGAGTGTTGTTGAATGTGATTTTGAAACAGTACCTGTGGAGTCTACAGTTAACGAGATTGTGTCATTGGCCAATATCATGGGACTCGAGGTGAACAGCAACGATATTGAAGAGCTTGTGAAAGAGCACAGTCAAGAGTTGACCACCGAAGAGCTTATGGAGTTGCATCGTGTTTCACAGCAAGAAATTATGGAGGAGAGCTCATTAATGGAGGAGGAAGTAGCAGAGCAACAATCTTCTAGCGCAATAAGAGAAATGCTGAAAGCATGAGAAACTGTTGCATCGTGCATTGAGAAGCATCCCCCTAATAAGGAGGTGGCGATTCGTGCTACAGATTTATTCAATGATAATGCTGTGACAAATTTTCGTCAAATTTTGAAGCGTCGGCAAAAACCCCCTTAATGTCTTTAGACAGTTTTCTAGTTAAAAGGGATTAATTATTTGTCATAAATTTATATTTTTATTTACGTTTTTGTTTCAAATCTAAATTGTATTCCAAGTTTTTACATTTCTTAAAAATTCATAAGTAATTTTTTTTTAATAAATGATAATAAAAATTTTTGAAAGATGAGTATCTTTTCATCATAGAACGCATTATCATATTTTACATTGATTTGTATGGGAAAAATTGTTTCGTTTAACGAGTGTTTCGTTTAACGAGTAAGATTCCCGAACGAATTATGCTCGTTATGAGAGGTTCCACTGTATTTTAAATAAATAAAAACATAAAGTAAATTGAAATTTATATTTATTTATATATACAAGAGGGCCCCAAAAAATGAGAACATCTCAAAAAAAAAAAAGCAAAGGGTTATTTAATATGATTGAATTTATATCATGTTTTGTCATTTATGGCCACCGTATATTGTCATGATGACAGCATGCAGCTATATAGGTACATAAGTAAAACAGTAAATGTATGTATAGTAAGATAAACATTTCATTGGGAAATTTGTTGTTTTTTTTAATATTGTTCCGGAGGTTAGCTAATCGCTTTTTTTTTTTTTTTTAAATAGCAATTGTGTGTTAGCAATATTTAAACAAATAATTCAAACTGACTAAGAAATCTTAAAAGATTTTAAATACCAGAATCTCTCATAATATACATATTACGCTTCTGGTGTGACTCGTAGACCGCTTCCTAATCAGTGAATTTGGGATTGAGAGTATATTACAAATTATTCTAAATGTTTGAAAGTATGGTTCAATAATGAGTTCAATAGCACACAAAATATGATTCCCCATTACTACGCTAAATGATAAAAAAATTATGTAACGCAACTGCGTTTTACGGTTAATGTTTTCTTTTCGGAAAATGAAATCTTCTGTTTAAGTATGGTGTTAAACTGTTTAAAAGTGGTTGGGACATCAGAATATTTAATATAGTTCATGGGCGTGAAATAAAAAGTGTGCAATGACGTGTCATTGGGGGGGGGGGGGGGGGGAGGGGGTTGTAGGTTGAGTTCATGTTTTGTCAAGTAACTCTAGTAGATGTAGATGGGAAGTTCACGCATTGCTGACGCCAATGTTTGGCCAGCTATATCTAGTAGATGGGAAGTTCACGCATTGCTGTAGCCAATGTTTGCCGGGCTATATCTAGTGAACTGTATTTAGGCTTTTTCTAAAAAGAAATATTATTATCGATACGAAATGTCCACATAAATGTAAATCGTGCTAAAAAAAAAATGAGTACTTGCAAAGCGGATTTCATGTCTTCTGCTGTGCTGCCTCTAGCTCCAAGGTAAGCCATAGACAAAGCAAGGTGAATGCTGGCAGGTGAATACACGGAATTGACATGTTCCAGAGCCAGATCCTTGTGTAGATTCTGCGAGAATTTGGTCAAGGCCCGGCTCAACTCACGCAGCCCTTCGTCTCCCATGCCACGATGTTCACAGCCTATGATGACCAGGACGATGATCAAAGAAGAAACCATTGTTTACCGATCGTCTTGTTGGTCAGTGGTGAAGACCTGCTTTATCACAGAGATCCGAGATTATATAGGTGCGGCACACCGACAGATGTTTTGCTTCCTCACTGCCTTTTTCACTGCACGCATGATGAAGATAAGTTTTACATAGACTCTTGAATTTGTATACAATCATTATCTGTATGGTGATTGCTTATTGACAAAATTGATAGAAATGCATGTGGAGCGTCTGGACACACAGCAAATGTAGTCAAATGGCTGGCAACAGGTGGGGGGAAAACATGTTGGTAAAAATATCGTTAGCAACATGTGAAGAATATGTTGTTCGAATTATGGTTAGCAGCGTGTGGTTAGAATTATGGTTAGCAACATGTCGAGAATATGTTGTTAGAAATATGGTTAGCATGTGGGCAATATGTTAAAAATATCGTTAGAAACATGTCGAGAATATGTTGTTCGAATTATGGTTAGCAGCGTGTGGTTAGAATTATGGTTAGCAACATGTCGAGAATATGTTGTTAGAAATATGGTTAGCAAGTTGGCAATATGTTAAAAATATCGTTAGAAACATGTTGAGAATATGTTGTTCGAATTATGGTTAGCAGCGTGTGGTTAGAAGTATGGTTAGCAACATGTCGAGAATATGTTGTTAGAAATATGGGTAGCATGTGGGCAATATGTTAAAAATATCGTTAGAAACATGTGGAAATATGTTGTTCGAATTATGGTTAGCAGCATGTGGTTAGAATTATGGTTAGCAACATGTGATTAGACTTATGGTTAGCAACATGTGGGGAATATGTTGTAACAATTATGGTTAGCAGCATGTGGTTAGAATTATGGTAAGCAACATATGGTTAGAATTATGGTTAACAACATGTGGGGAATATGTTGTTACAATTATGGTTAGCAGCATGTGGTTAGAATTATGGTTAGCAACATGTGGGGAATATGTTGTTAGAATTATGGTTAGCAGCATGTGGTTAGAATTATGGTTAGCAACATGTGGTTACAATTATGGTTAGCAACATGTGGGGAATATGTTGTTAAAAATGTTGTTACCTCATCATTCATAAACATAGCTCTTGTTAGAGCTGCACTCATTTTATCAATCATAAACAAAAGCTCTTGGCACAGTTGCCCTTACTTCATCAACCATAAACAAAAGCTCTTGGCACAGTTGCCCTTACTTCATCAACCATAAACAATAGCTCTTGGCACAGTTGCTCTTACTTCATCAACCATAAACAAAAGCTCTTGGCACAGTTGCCCTTACTTCATCAACCATAAACAAAAGCTCTTGGCACAGTTGCCATTACTTCATCAACCATAAACAATAGCTCTTGGCACAGTTGCCCTTACTTCATCAACCATAAACAATAGCTCTTGGCACAGTTGCCCTTACTTCATCAACCATAAACAATAGCTCTTGGCACAGCTGCCCTTACTTCATCAACCATAAACAATAGCTCTTGGCACAGTTGCCCTTACTTCATCAACCATAAACAATAGCTCTTGGCACAGTTGCCCTTACTTCATCAACCATAAACAATAGCTCTTGGCACAGTTGCCCTTACTTCATCAATCATAAACAATAGCTCTTGGTACAGTTGCCCTTACTTCATCAATCATAAACAAAAGCTCTTGGCACAGTTGCCCTTACTTCATCAACCATAAACAAAAGCTCTTGGCACAGTTGCCCTTACTTCATCAATCATAAACAATAGCTTTTGGTACAGTTACCCTTACTTCATCAATCATAAACAATAGCTCTTGGTACAGTTGCCCTTACTTCATCAATCATAAACAATAGCTCTTGGTACAGTTGCCCTTACTTCATCAATCATAAACAATAGCTCTTGGTACAGTTGCCCTTACTTCATCAATCATAAACAATAGCTCTTGGTACAGTTGCCCTTACTTCATCAACCATAAACAATAGCTCTTGGCACAGTTGCCCTTACTTCATCAACCATAAACAATAGCTCTTGGCACAGTTGCCCTTACTTCATCAATCATAAACAATAGCTCTTGGCACAGTTGCCCTTACTTCATCAATCATAAAGAAAAGCTCTTGGCACAGTTGCCCTTACTTCATCAACCATAAACAAAAGCTCTTGGCACAGTTGCCCTTACTTCATCAACCATAAACAATAGCTCTTGGCACAGTTGCCCTTACTTCATCAATCATAAACAATAGCTCTTGGCACAGTTGCCCTTACTTCATCAACCATAAACAAAAGCTCTTGGCACAGTTGCCCTTACTCATCAATCATAAACAATAGCTTTTGGCACAGTTGCCCTTACTTCATCAATCATAAACAATAGCTCTTGGCACAGTTGCCCTTACTTCATCAATCATAAACAATAGCTCTTGGCACAGTTGCCCTTACTTCATTAATCATAAACAATAGCTCTTGGCACAGTTGCCCTTACTTCATCAATCATAAACAATAGCTCTTGGCACAGTTGCCCTTACTTCATCAATCATAAACAATAGCTCTTGGTACAGCTGCCCTTACTTCATCAATCATAAACAATAGCTCTTGGTACAGTTGCCCTTACTTCATCAATCATAAACAATAGCTCTTGGCACAGTTGCCCTTACTTCATCAACCATAAACAATAGCTCTTGGCACAGTTGCCCTTACTTCATCAACCATAAACAATAGCTCTTGGCACAGTTGCCTTTACTTCATCAATCATAAACAATAGCTCTTGGCACAGTTGCCCTTACTTCATCAATCATAAACAAAAGCTCTTGGCACAGTTGCCCTTACTTCATCAACCATAAACAAAAGCTCTTGGCACAGTTGCCCTTACTTCATCAACCATAAACAAAAGCGTTTGGCACAGTTGCCCTTACTTCATCAACAATAAACAATAGCTCTTGGCACAGTTGCCCTTACTTCATCAATCATAAACAATAGCTCTTGGCACAGTTGCTCTTACTTCATCAACCATAAACAATAGCTTTTGGCACAGTTGCCCTTACTTCATCAATCATAAACAATAGCTTTTGGCACAGTTACCCTTACTTCATCAATCATAAACAATAGCTCTTGGTACAGTTGCCCTTACTTCATCAATCATAAACAATAGCTCTTGGTACAGTTGCCCTTACTTCATCAATCATAAACAATAGCTCTTGGTACAGTTGCCCTTACTTCATCAATCATAAACAATAGCTCTTGGTACAGTTGCCCTTACTTCATCAATCATAAACAATAGCTCTTGGTACAGCTGTAATTAATTCATTAATCATAAACAATAGCTCTTGGCACAGTTGCCCTTACTTCATCAACCATAAACAAAAGCTCTTGGCACAGTTGCCCTTACTTCATCAACCATAAACAATAGCTCTTGGTACAGTTGCCCTTACTTCATTAATCATAAAAAATAGCTCTTGGCACAGTTGCCCTTACTTCATCAACCATAAACAATAGCTCTTGGCACAGTTGCCCTTACTTCATCAACCATAAACAAAAGCTCTTGGCACAGTTGCCCTTACTTCATTAATCATAAACAATAGCTCTTGGCACAGTTGCCCTTACTTCATCAATCATAAACAAAAGCTCTTGGCACAGTTGCCCTTACTTCATCAACCATAAACAAAAGCTCTTGGCACAGTTGCCCTTACTTCATCAACCATAAACAAAAGCGTTTGGCACAGTTGCCCTTACTTCATCAACAATAAACAATAGCTCTTGGCACAGTTGCCCTTACTTCATCAATCATAAACAATAGCTCTTGGCACAGTTGCTCTTACTTCATCAACCATAAACAATAGCTTTTGGCACAGTTGCCCTTACTTCATCAATCATAAACAATAGCTTTTGGCACAGTTACCCTTACTTCATCAATCATAAACAATAGCTCTTGGTACAGTTGCCCTTACTTCATCAATCATAAACAATAGCTCTTGGTACAGTTGCCCTTACTTCATCAATCATAAACAATAGCTCTTGGTACAGTTGCCCTTACTTCATCAATCATAAACAATAGCTCTTGGTACAGTTGCCCTTACTTCATCAACCATAAACAATAGCTCTTGGTACAGTTGCCCTTACTTCATCAACCATAAACAATAGCTCTTGGCACAGTTGCCCTTACTTCATCAACCATAAACAATAGCTCTTGGCACAGTTGCCCTTACTTCATCAACCATAAACAATAGCTCTTGGTACAGTTGCCCTTACTTCATTAATCATAAACAATAGCTCTTGGCACAGTTGCCCTTACTTCATCAACCATAAACAATAGCTCTTGGCACAGTTGCCCTTACTTCATCAACCATAAACAAAAGCTCTTGGCACAGTTGCCCTTACTTCATTAATCATAAACAATAGCTCTTGGCACAGTTGCCCTTACTTCATCAATCATAAACAAAAGCTCTTGGCACAGTTGCCCTTACTTCATCAACCATAAACAATAGCTCTTGGCACAGTTGCCCTTACTTCATCAACCATAAACAAAAGCGTTTGGCACAGTTGCCCTTACTTCATCAACAATAAACAATAGCTCTTGGCACAGTTGCCCTTACTTCATCAATCATAAACAATAGCTCTTGGCACAGTTGCTCTTACTTCATCAACCATAAACAATAGCTTTTGGCACAGTTGCCCTTACTTCATCAATCATAAACAATAGCTTTTGGCACAGTTACCCTTACTTCATCAATCATAAACAATAGCTCTTGGCACAGTTGCCCTTACTTCATCAACCATAAACAATAGCTCTTGGCACAGTTGCCCTTACTTCATCAACCATAAACAATAGCTCTTGGCACAGTTGCCCTTACTTCATCAACCATAAACAATAGCTCTTGGCACAGTTGCCCTTACTTCATCAACCATAAACAAAAGCTCTTGGCACAGTTGCCCTTACTTCATCAACCATAAACAATAGCTCTTGGCACAGTTGCCCTTACTTCATCAACCATAAACAAAAGCTCTTGGCACAGTTGCCCTTACATCATCAACCATAAACAAAAGCTCTTGGTACAGTTGCCCTTACTTCATCAATCATAAACAAAAGCTCTTGGTACAGTTGCCCTTACTTCATCAATCATAAACAATAGCTCTTGGCACAGTTGCCCTTACTTCATCAACCATAAACAATAGCTCTTGGCACAGTTGCCCTTACTTCATCAACCATAAACAAAAGCTCTTGGTACAGTTGCCCTTACTTCATCAATCATAAACAATAGCTCTTGGCACAGTTACCCTTACTTCATCAACCATAAACAAAAGCTCTTGGTACAGTTGCCCTTACTTCATCAACCATAAACAATAGCTCTTGGCACAGCTGCCCTTACTTCATCAATCATAAACAATAGCTCTTGGTACAGCTGCCCTTACTTCATCAACCATAAACAAAAGCTCTTGGCACAGCTGCCCTTACTTCATCAATCATAAACAATAGCTCTTGGCACAGTTGCCCTTACTTCATCAACCATAAACAATAGCTCTTGGCACAGTTGCCCTTACTTCATCAACCATAAACAATAGCTCTTGGCACAGCTGCCCTTACTTCATCAACCATAAACAAAAGCTCTTGGTACAGTTGCCCTTACTTCATCAACCATAAACAAAAGCTCTTGGTACAGCTGTAATTAATTCATTAATCATAAACAATAGCTATTGGATAATTAGAAAGAACTTCATCTATATCATAAACGATTGCTGTTGGTAGACCTGTATGTCTCAAATATTTTATGTTAGATTTTTGCATTAATGAGAACAGATTCAAAGGTCAAAGCTATCATTTATCTTGTAATGTTAACCCAAAGCAGACGACAAGCGAAATCCTTAAAATCTAGGCAAATGACTTCATATCTCCAATTTAAAAGAAGACAAAATTTAAAAAAATTAATTTAAAAATATGTTTTTTTTCCTTCAAAATATGAACTAAAAAGTGGAAAATAACCATCCATCACCCCCCCCCCCCACCACTCCCCCCCCCCCCCCCCCACAAAAGAAACCTTCTACGTTTTTACTGTCTTCTGTCTAATATATTAGACATTTTTAATTAATGAGTAAAATCAATGTTGGATTAATGAATTGTATTAATTTTTGATTAATAAATTATATAAAGTTGGATTGATTGAATGAGTTGTATTAATGTTGATGTTGTTTATTTTCTTAGTTTTGATATTGACTTTTTTTTAAAACAGACCCGGAAAAGGGTTTTAACTCTGACTTGTACATTACAGGTTTGTATGGGTTAACAGCACTACACAGATGGCGCAGATAATCCAGAGTTCTTCCGCCTGACGTTTGCTCACGTCATACCTGTGATTAAAATCGCATACAAGACGTGCAAATCCGTTCAAGTTGAGTAATCTACGAATGGAACCTGCAGGGTTTCTAACCCCTTGTCTAAAAATGATTAATTCAAGTAAAAAATAATGTTAACTTTGCTAAATTAGCCATTACCGACTGTACAAGGGTTGTCACAAGTCCGTGGAAATCGTCCAAAGGCACATAACTCTAGAATATATATATATATATATATGAAGAAGGCCTGGCTTAACCTCAGTATTACTTGCTGTTGTGGGAATTCATTGTCTGACACTCAAACACTCCCCCCCCCCACACACACACACCATGTTCCCCACATCCCTCTCACACGCCCCTCCTCCCCCTCCACATGGACCTTTTGACCAAGGCTACTGACAGTAAACCAGACCATCATCTTCCCTCTATGTTTTAATACGACCAGCTGCAACACGGCAATCAACAATCAGGTTTTTGTATAGAACCAATTACACCAAATCACATCAATTATCGATCGACTCCCCTTGCCCGGGCCACCTGGCGCCGTTTATTTCATAGCCTCCCTTCTTCCTAACGTCACAAAAACCCTCGGCTTTTATATCCACCGCAGAGCCGGGGTGCCGGTGACTTGTATCCATGATTGACAGATGCTCTGCCCATCATCGTGTACAGTACAGGTCAAATTTTTTGAGGCTCCGCCACTGGAATGTGATTGGGGGATGGAAAAAAAGTGTGGTGGAGGAGGTGTATTTATTCTCATTTATCTTCGACCATTGATGAATGCTTGCACGATAAGACAAGGGACATAACCCGACTTAGTGGCTATACTAAAGGAAGGGCCCATAAACCTATGTCAGAGCTAGCGGCAGACAATTTAACCACTTCCGGTTTTAACAGATAAAAAAGAAAAAAGAAACTATTTTATCATTAAATATCCCCCCACACAGCTTCCCCCCCACACACACAGCTTCCCCCACACACACACGTAGCTTCCCCCATACACACACAGCTTCCCCCCATACACACACAGCTCCCCCCCCACACACACAGCTTTCCCACCCCCGCACACACACAGCTTTCCCCCCCCCACACACAGCTTTCCTACCCCCCACACACAGCTTCCCCCATACAGATACAGCTTCCCCCCACACACATTCAGCTTCCCCCCCCACATACAGCTTCCCCCCCCCCACACACACACAGCTTCCCCCCCCCCCCCGCAAATTTTTTCTCTCTTTCAAACTGTACATTCGACTACTTTTATTGAATATATGACCACAGGTAACCACAGGTGAACATGGTGAGACTATTTTTATTGAATTTGTGACCACAGATGACCACAGGTTATTAAAGGTGGCCACAGATGACCACAGGTTATGAAAGGTGACCACAGATGACCACAGGTTATGAAAGGTGGCCACAGATGACCACAGGTTATGAAAGGTGACCACAGATGACCACAGGTTATGAAAGGTGACCACAGATGACCACAGGTGAACACGGTGAGACAGCTTTGATTGTGAAGTGCGAGTACCACTTACACAACTTGTTGACATGAAATGCAAGAGTTAAGTTACCCAGGTACACTACACTATAACTGTCTTAAATAGCTGTTAAATTCAATAAGAGTTACACTAATTAACTTATAGACATATATAGTAAGTATGATTTAATATGCGTAGTATGAAGATTCGGCGTGCTCCATCTCGGTTCCCCTGGAAAGGTGATCAGTCTTCCCACAATCCCTTTTTTTATATTTTAAAGTAATATTTTAAAATCTAAATGTGCATATGTTTATGTTATTGAGAGGCTATATGTAGCTGTGTACGTGTATTTATATATGTAAGAATAGCTGTATCTATATATTTATGTTTATGTGTGTGTATCTATTTTTTTATGTACTTATTTGTACATTTATGTATATACGAATGTGTATCTGTTTGTATATATTTAAGGTGCTGGGTGACCGGTCAAAAGCATCACCACAACCACCACCACCATCACCACCACCCCGGGTGGATGGGACTTGCAAACCTCGAATTGCAATTTATGGAAGAGTTGGCAAACTCCGAAATCAAACCCGAAGTTGGAATCCCGTAGCCGGTGTGACATTGACACAGAGAAAATCCGAAAACTCCTGCGACGTGAATGGAAACGAGCTGGAAAAGCCCGGGTTAAACCTACACACGCACACACTACTGGTCATCTGCTGTTCATCTGCTACATCCTGGTCTATTTTCAGGAGTTCAACCCTACACTTAAAGATGTCCCATAAATCCCTTGCACCTACTACACTTGGAGACGTCCCATCTATCCCTTGAACCGAGTACAAGACATTTTGTGCCATCTGTGCAACCAGAACAAATGCGATAATTGAAACTGCCTGTATCGATTTCGATGTATGTATATCTGTGTGTGTGTGAGTGTATATTTGTATGTGTATGTTATACATGTATGTGTTTAATTAAGTAAATATAAAGGTGAATATGTAATGGTGAATGTAAAGATGTACATAGAGGTGAATGTAATGGTGAATGTATTGGTAAATGTAAAGGTGAAGTTATGAAGGTGTGCTTTGATCATCTCTCCTCGCGTCCCTGGCATTTCCTTCACGATGCTCATCAGCTAGAGACGAAAAGGCGTGGATCGGTCTGAGTGGAAGGATATGGTGAGGCAGGCCAGAGCCCTCCTCCGGCTGTGGTGCCACTACTGTTGATGAGGCTCTAATCGGATTCTTTGAGTCAAAGACTTTCCGTTTTACCTGAGTCAAATTGATTTGCGTTAGCGTAACGTAACGGTTTTCGAAGTTGCTTTTAACCTTTGACCTTTTTTTCCCCGTTACAACCAAATCTAAATATAACAAAGAATATCTCATCTTTTTAAGTTAAACTAACTTCAATGGGTTTTAATCGAACAAATCACTTCACTTCTGAATTTCACTGCGACGTTAAGATTTTTTCATCTCAATGATTTTTATTTTTTTTTTTAGAAAAAAGGAAAGCTAATTATTAAACCTTGTCTGCACTCGGGCAGGATCAATTTCTCCCGTGTGATGAGACATAACTTTCAGCGCGAACACGAGTCAGCTATTGTGATGTAAGGTTTTAGTGAGTGATTCAAAGCTTATCAAACTCATAAATGACACATAAATGACTCGGACATGACGTTTTAATGACACGCTCACATCGCACGTTGTCTGTTCTCATTTTTTTTACTGCAGCTTTATACGGCGTCCGTGAGATTGTAACGGTGGCCTGTCTTGTGCACAGGGAATAGATCGTGAGTGACTCAAGGTTTGGTGCGCCTCCAGCTTTTGAGAGTGGTGTGGGCCTCGAGGTTTTTAGAGGGTTGTGGGCCTCGAGGTTTTTAGAGGGTTGTGGGCCTCGAGGTTTTTAGAGGGTTGTGGGCCTTGAGATTTTTAGAGGGTTGTGGGCCTCGAGGTTTTTAGAGTGGTGTGGGCCTCGAGGTTTTTAGAGTGTAGTGGGCCTAGAGGTTTTTTAGGGTTGTGGGTCTCGGGGTTTTTAGAGTGGTGTGGGCCTCGAGGTTTTTAGAGTGTAGTGGGCCTCGAGGTTTTTTAGGGTTGTGGGCCTCGAGGTTTTTAGGGTTGTGGGCCTCAAGGTTTTTTAGGGTTGTGGGCCTCAAGGTTTTTAGAGTGGTGTGGGCCTTGTTTCTTGATTGCAGGCTTATCAGCAGGTCTTTTGTGTACAGTCACTACGCATGGGTAATGGGGTGGATTTACTATACAAGACATGGATTTAGAGATTATTGGATTTACTGTACAAGACATTGATATATATGAGTGGGTTACTGTACAAGTCATGGATATATTTGAGTGGGTTCACTGTACAAGACATGGATTTAGAGATGAGTGGGTTTACTGTACAAGACATGGATTTAGAGATGAGTGGGTTTTTGTACAAGACATGGATTAAGAGATGAATCGGTTAAGTGTACAAGCAATGAATTATAGATAAATGAGTTTTAGTACAAACATGTATTTATGGTTGAGTGGGCTGTCTGTACAAGACATGGATTTAGAAGTTTGTGAGTTTAGTGTAAAGGACATGGATCAAGAGGTTTATGTGTTGAATATTAAGTGTATTCATTTGTTCTAGTTCGTTCAGTGTTTATGTTAGTCAAGAAGAGGAAACATTAATGAGTATGGCCTTTCATTTGACCTTGGACCTCACGCTGCACGTATAGACGTCACGATCGAGACGTCATTGCGACAACAGCTGTCCAACGTCACAATCAAGACGTCATTGTGACAACAGCTGTCCAACGTCACGATCAAGATGTGACTGCGACAACAGCTGTCAAACATCACGATCAAAACGTCATTGCGACAACAGCTCTCCAACGTCACGATCGAGACGTCACTGCGACAACCGCTGTCCAATAATGGGCTACAGCCGCGCTTAACCGACCAGACCTCGCCCACTTCAATGTCGCTTATATAGGAAGATGGCAGGAACGGGAAGCAGCTGACAACAGTAGTTTGGCGCCATCTGACACACTGGCTGTTGGACCACTGCTGAGATGATGTGCGTCATTTTGGTACACGGGCTGTGGCTCTCAAGTTAACTGTCTCTGAGCCACAGTTGGCTCATCCCGTGAAAGGTGTCCTTTGGCCACTTTATATGTCAAGCGGACCCACCTACCCTCGCTTAAACTACAACACTCACTTATATGTGATATTTTCAAAATGCGGAATGTCATAAGTTATCTGTCTCTATGAATCTGACACTTACTCTAACATTATCGCTAAAAACTATGCAAAGGTCTCTTTTTGAAAATGGCAACTTGTTGTTTGGGCTACCCCCCCCCCTTTTTTTCCAATCAAGTCTCCTAAATGGCATACGTTCTCATTTATGCGGACATTGTAGCGACCTTTTTACTTTAATCTATATGTGAGCCCTGTCAACACATGATAATATAATGGTTGCATGGTTGCATTGCTGCATGATTGCATGGCTGCAAAGTTGCAAGGTCGCATGGTTGCATGGCTGCAAAGTTGCATGATCGCATGGTTGCATGGCTGCAATGTTGCATGGTTGCATGGTTGCATGGTTGCATGGCTGCATGATTGCATGGCTGAATGAGAGCTATAGAGTCAAAGTTAACATCTAGTTTTTCATATGTCCGGACATCCGAGTTCGTGCCGGGGCGAGTGGCGACTCCTGGAGAACAATCTGACAGGAAAACTCTTGTCATCAACCTCTACATTCGCCTCCAGACGCAAGTACACCAAGCCCCACGAGACGCAGGTACACCCAGCCCCACGAGACGCAGGTACACCCAGCCCCAAGAGACGCAGGTACACCCAGCCCCACGAGACGCAGGTACACCCAGCCCCACGAGACGCAGGTACACCCAGCCCCAAGAGACGCAGGTACACCCAGCCCCACGACACACAGGTACACCCAGCCCCACGAGACGCAGGTACACCCAGCCCCAAGAGACGCAGGTACACCCAGCCCCACGACACACAGGTACACCCAGCCCCACGAAACGCAGGTACACCCAGCCCCACGACACACAGGTACACCCAGCCCCACGAGACGCATGTACACCCAGCCCCACGAGACACAGGTACACCCAGCCCCACGAGACGCAGGTACACCCAGCCCCACTAGACACAGGTACACCCAGCCCCACGAGACGCAGGTACACCCAGCCCCACGAGACGCATGTACACCCAGCCCCACGAGACACAGGTACACCCAGCCCCACGAGACGCAGGTACACCCAGCCCCACTAGACGCAGGTACACCCAGCCCCACGAGACGCAGACACAATATAATGTAGATATCTCCTCCACTCTTTAAAAAAACAAATAAAACAACCTTATCTCCCTTAGCAAATTCATTAAAATGCTACTTACAAACGGGATATATACCATATACTTACAAACGGGATATATACCATATACCTTTAAATGACACCCCATTCCCGACCGTTTTCCCCACTAATTAAGTAAATACCTGAATGTGGCTATTACATATAAATTACGCTGCACATAAGATATTACCATAAGAATAACATTATTTTTAAAATGCTATAATTTTTTTTTTTTTTTTTTGCATTTTTTTTTTTTTTTTACAAAATTCTGGCACCGATAATTTTAATTCCAGCTGTTTAATGGGACGTATAGAGGCAATTGGTCGCGGTGGGGAAAATGTCCATGGCTAAATGACGCTATCCGTGAAATTCTGAGTCGAACGGCGGGGGTTGTCATTCATCGTACACATTAGTGACATGTTTGTGGGTTTAGCTTCACGCTGGTATAATTGATGTCATAGAGGGACTCCTTGGTCGGATGTCGCCAGTTGGAATTGTGTGCATTTAGAGTTGCTGTTTGTGACGGTTGCGAGTTGCGTGCCCATGTTTGTGGAACGGCGACAGGAATCTCGTGATTGGGGGGGGGGGGCGGGGGGGGCGTCTGTCCTGATTTGCATTAGCGTCACTTGGTGGGGGCTTGGCGACAGGGGTCAAGGCCGTTCTCTAGAAAAGCGGTCTCCCAAACGGGGTGCCACTGACCGGCACCGGTCCGCGAGCATACGTTGCTGGTCAAATAAAAAGAAAATGTAATTAAAAATCTGTGACCGGTCCCTAGTGTCATTTTGAAATGTGTTGACCACTCTGCCAAACATAAGAGAAAGTGCAGTTTTTTACACTCGGTTCGGGTCCGAATATTTTTTATAAAATACCCAGGAGATGTGAGTCACGGTCCGGTTTTTACAAACCAAGGATTATCGTCTTATTTCTAAAATGTGTTCCATCCACTGGAGAGAAGTGATAAGTGCATGTATATAACCAGTCTCATCGTCCGTATAGAGCCAGTAGCAGTGCATGTATAGAACCAGTATCATTATATGTATAGAACCAGTAGCAGTGCATGTATATAACCAGTAGCAGTGCATGTATATAACCAGTAGCAGTACATGTATAGAACTCACAAACAAATACAAACACAACCTTTGGCTACTCAGCACCATCAGCCAGTCAACTTGTGAAATGAATTTCTAAGTTTGAAAAAGAAATTGCCAAGGGCCATAACTTAAGATATGTGGTGAGCGGAAAAAAGTCAGAGGAGAAAAGTCAAAGAATTTTTTTAATAAAACATAATTTTATTTGTAAGTCCATTTAAATGTTTAATAAAGACTAATTATCAATAAAGGGAAGTAAGGGACGGCTCATTAGGAAGGTTGTTTGAGTCTCGCTAGGGATTAAATATGTGTGTGCTATTTCATTTGTGTATATGTAGACATAGTATAATCACATATGTAACTCTATGATTTATTCATGATTAGTTACATTGTTATGCATGAAGCCAATAAACACGAATATTACAGACTGAATGACAATTAACGATAGTAAGCGATTGTTTAGAGGTTAAGCTCTCGTCTCTTGATTCTCACCGTTACGGTTTTTTTCCTTTGCCAGGTGTGCTAATACTCGGGATCTTCCGGGTATCCGGGTCAGTACCCGGCTCAGCGCTACTTAAAAGTCTGGGAAACGCTGTTCTAGAAGACTCGCATAAAGGTAAAGACAAGACAACTCTACGAGTGGACAACGGGAAACTCTTTGAAACATCTTCCCCAGTTCACTCACTGATGACATGTCATGGCAACTCATGATACGTCATGGCAACTCATGATACGTCATGGCAGCTCATGATACGTCATGTCATTTCATGATACGTCATGGCAACTCATGATACGTCATGGCAACTCATGATACGTCATGCCAACTCATGATACGTCATGGCAACTCATGATACGTCATTCATGATACGTCATGGCAACTCATGATATGTCATGGCAACTCATGATACGTCATGGCAACTCATGATACGTCATGGCAACTCATGATACGTCATGGCAACTCATGATACGTCATGGCAACTCATGATATGTCATGGCAACTCATGATACGTCATTCATGATACGTCATGGCAACTCATGGTAAGTCATTCATGATATGTCATGGCAACTCATGATACGTCATGGCAACTCATGATACGTCATGGCAGCTCATGATACGTCATGGCAGCTCATGATACTTCATGGCAGCTCATGATACGTCATGGCAGCTCATGATACGTCATGACAGCTCATGATACGTCATTCATGATAATTCATTGCTGAGCGTTGGGCGAGAACCAAAAAAAACACTGACTTATATTCCACATGTTACTCTGTATACACCAGCTGGTACAGCCTTTATCAATTTTAACTGGATAAGTATATTTTTGGACAATGGTTCTCAAACAGGTTGGCCAGGGTCAAGCCCCAATATGCGGCGTTTTGCGGTCACACGACCATGTTATTGTCCTCGATGTATATTTACCGAGCTTTGTGGGAGTGGACGACATTAACATACCAACCATTAACCCCCCCCCCCTTTTTTTTTTTGAGTCACGCCCCTGCCAATGTGTATCTCACTTGAACGAAACAACATGTTTGACGCCCTCGCGCTCTGACACAAGCTATTTTGATGTAGACAGACTGGAATAGTTTCAAATGACATTCATTCATATATCAATGTGAGAACCATGGCTCGGATTGTTGTGCCGCTGTTCTCTGAAAATAATTCAAATGCTTTAGTTTTATACAAAGATCTAAACCAGTGGTTCTCAACCGTTCTAATGCCGCGACCCTTTGATACAGTTACTCATGTTGTTGCGACCCCCAGCCCCAAAATTATTTTCGTTGCTACCTCATAACTGTAGAGGATATGTGTTTTCCGATGGTCGTTGGACCCCCAAAGGGTTCACGACCCACAGGTTGAGAACCGCTGATCTAAACCAAGCTGAGGGCAAAGATTTACACACAAATATAGACAAACAGTTGCACACAGATTTCAAGAGGGTAACACAAAAAGTGCCGGCATTTGAAGTCGTGTGACATCAGGCGGGATTATATTTACTGCATGTTTCAGAGAGCCCGGTTTGTGGGAAAGGGGGGGGGGGTGTAGTTAGAAGAATCTTCCAAGTAATCATTTTTTTTGTAAAAGTCGGAGTTAAATATTAATTTTGGACCTATTGAAAGTGTGCGTTGAAGATTGTTAGGAACTCAACTTAGTGTCAGAGACAAAGGTATTCAACGTAAAATATATTTCTTTAGCGTTCCTGCTCAACGAAGCGAACGTCGCACAATTTTCAACAACAGCACACGCAAATGTTTTATTTTTATTTTTACATTTCAGTGATCATAATCTTTTAATCTCACAACTGCATTTAAAGGATTAGCCTCTCTTTGAACATCATTTATTTTTTTATTTTTTTACATTTTGCCTTTCAAGGCCTTTCAGCAATCCAGTGCACTTTAGTCAAGCTATAAAATTAAGCACCTCAAATCAGAATAACACTTTAGCCAAGCTATAAAATTAAGCAACTCAAATCAAAATAACACTTTAGCCAAGCTATACAATTAAGCACCTTAAGTCAAAATAACACTTAAGCGCAATTTAAAACGCCGCTACAGCTTAATAATTCAATAAGCACTGCCCCATGCAGCACCTTACTGCTAAGCACTGCCCAATGCAGCACCTTAGCACTTCACCTTACTGTTGCACCTGAATACAATTTTGACCTTCACCTTGCTGTTGCATCTGAATGCAATTGAGCACTTCAAAAAACTTTGTTAATTATTACTTCGACCATCCTCCAAAGAGGAGATTTAATTAATACAGGTGTGGATGTTACTCCGTTTATGCAAACGTTATTTTACATTGACGGCAGTTGCCAAAGAGACTCCTCAATGACGGTGGAACTACACCCCCCCCCCCCCCACTACATTTTATTGAGCCGTTTTAAGATATAAACATTAAATTTTCATTTTTTTATAAACGCGTTATACATTTTTTTAAAAGTCGAATCACATTAACCTAGCAAGAATTATGCAAATATATGCAAATGTATTCCCGCGGTGTTATGTTTATTAAATTGGACATGAGGTCAGATGAAAACTTTTAAAGACGTGTCTAAAAGTAAGGGTGTGGTTAAAAGTGGGTGTGGGTAAGGGGGGTGGGGGTGGTAGGGCCTCACCTTACAATACCTTGAGTTGTGGAACTTCAGTGGGGATTAGACGAAGGAACGTAGCACTTGGATCGCTTGTCAGAGGTAAGGTAATAGTAATGTCACACCTGTGGTGTAACACCTGACAAGAGGGTTTGGGGGGGGGGGAGCAAAATATGAGGTGTGTGGAAATCAGTACGTGGGAGGTGGGGAGGTAGAGGAAATAGTATTAAATTGTTGTTTTAAGGAAATGTAGGACATTACATTTGATAAATATATTATCATGCCAGGGGATCTAGTGGATACCAGTAAGACTCTGAAAAGTGGATATTTACCATGTGATTTATTGGATATACTTTGCTAAAAATTGGATATTCACAGTGGATGAGATACTCCTGTCTGAACAAAGTGACTGACACCTGTCTGAACAGTTTCACTGACACCTGTCTGAACAGTTTCACTGACACCTGTCTGAACAAAGTGACTGACACTTGTCTGGACAGTTTCACTTACACCTGTCTGAACAAAGTGACTGACACCTGTCTGAACAGTTTCACTTACACCTGTCTGAACAAAGTGACTGACACCTGTCTGAACAGTTTCACTGACACCTGTCTGAACAGTTTCAGTGACACCTGTCTGAACAGCTTCACTGACACCTGTCTGAAGAGTTTCAAAGGCACCCGTCTGAACAGTTTGATCACAACACATTTTTTAAATGTTTTTAAGTTTATTCACAAAATTCTGTGGAGAAAAAAAATGGAGGTGTAATAAATCATCTGAAACCTGAGAACCTTCCCATAAACCCAAGCATGGCTTTTTGTAACGTCTTTGACGGCCCCCCGGCTGCTGCCAGGCTTTGATGTTGACAGCATCTATTTACCAACAAGACAAATGACCCAATCGAGATGACTGCAGCTCATTCGATGCAATGAATGGAACACGGGGCTCCCCGGTGTGACTTGCCATTCCACGACGCGGGGACCTCTTTTTAACTCGGAGCGGCCCTCGGCCAGTCTCGCGCGGTAACTGTAGACGAGGCTCGTAAATCCACTCATATGTTTCGGAGAACTAAATGCGTTCTCGTCATGTGAACTTATAAAAAATCCTATCGGGGTGACGTAGTGACAGGAAGCTGTTAACAAACACAAAATGGAGTGTGGGGTGGGGGAGTAGGGTGCTTTGTTGGACCAGGTGAGGGAGCAGATAGGAATAGGGTATTTATTTTTTTGGGACGAGGGCCATATGTTATTATCTGAGATACATAATTGCTGGGGGTTGAAAATCTAGGAACAGATTCGGGGTCTGGGCGTCGGAGTCGGGGCGTCGGAGTCGGGGCGTCGTTATCCTTTATCCGAAACCTTCTGCAAAATAAAAATGCTTTAAACATTTGAAATCTATGTAGGCCATTCATCGGTAGATTTTTAGCCGTCTATGCGTAACGACGTACCTAATCAGAGGAATCGTATCATTCGAAGTCGCATAAAAGCCCCCAAAATTCCCAATACCTATAGTTCAGTAAAAGACCAATAAATCACGAGAGACACTAAAGTACTCTCTCTTCTTTCTCCTACCCCCCCCCCTTTTTCCCTAAATGGCTGATCCTGTTAAAAACATATTCCATGCTCAGGTCCACGAGAGGGGGGGGGGGGTACTTTTTTCTTCTAAATTATTATTATTTTTAAATTATTATTTTTTTTACATAAGCCTCGGTTGACGGGAAGATTAAGCTAAAAGACAGGCCGTGCTTTGATATAGGCGTAGTGCAGGTAAAGCCAGCCTACTAATGACATCATGAATCATTACATCAAAGCCGAGGGGGCCACCAGATACCATCGATAGCCGGCACGTCTCTGCCGCGCGCGGGGTATCCCGTGTCAAGATTTATGGGATACGCCGCAATGCGCTGACAGTCGGGGAAGGGAGATAAACGTGATAATAAAGGTACCAATACCTCGTTTCTAAGTTATCTCCCATCGACACGCCGGGACGAGGGTTTTGTGTGTGTGTGTGTGTGTGTCCGATGTCATCTGGCGTGACGTCATGTAAGAATTGCGTGTTTGTGCTCCCACAGTTGTTAATAATGGATAGAAGGAGTGATTAGATTCACAGTTTAGCAACTGCTTCGCCTTAAAATAATAATGAAAGAAATAAAAATTTAACCCTTAATGATTTGTAAAAAAAGAGAAGAAAAAACCTCTGCAAATTATACAAAGTGTGGTAGGAATATCATCGTGAAAAGTATGTAGGCCTATTTTCTTCATGTTGTAGGTAGGCCTATATTCTTCCTATTGTAGGTAGGCCTATATTCTTCTTGTTGTATGTAGGCCTATATTCTTCCTGTTGCATGTAGGCCTATATTCTTCTTGTTGTATGTAGGCCTATATTCTTCCTGTTGTATGTAGGCCTATATTCTTCTTGTTGTATGTAGGCCTATATTCTTCTTGTTGTATGTAGGCCTATATTCTGCCTGTTGTATGTAGGCCTTTATTCTTCCTGTTGTATGTATGCCTATATTCTTCCTGTTGTATGTAGGCCTATATTCTTCCTGTTGTATGTAGGCCTATATTCTTCCTGTTGTATTTTAGGCCTATACTGTTAATGTATGTAGGCCTATATTCTTCCTGCTGACAAAGCGATGACTGTAACTCCACACTTCAAAAGGAGCTTCAAAACTTGCCAACGAATCTGTGTAACCACAGATAGAGATAGAGTTTCTGGTGCTCAGGGCGGTCCTTGATTCTGCCAGACTGCCTTGTCGCCGGCGCACATTTTTTGGTGACCTCTGTCATAAGCTGTGGACCGGTCATGCCGTCGCCGCAGACTAAATGTGCCGCTAGGAACGGACTGCCCCCCCCCCCCCCCCCCGCTTCCTACGCCAGTGGTGAGTTGATATCCCAGGTGAGCTGTAACAATTCAATGGTGGAAACAATGAGAAGCTCCTCGGGGCAATATCAACATACGGGTTCACTTCTTTCAATTTGTTGTAATAACTTACTTTCTTACTTCTACAATGGTCTTTTTTTTTTTTAATTTTTTTTTTAAGAGGTGGTGGAATTGGAGAAGAAACGTTTTAGACATGAAATATTTAAATATTTTTTATTTAGTTTCGAATTTTGGCTCCCTGTTTTTACAAAATTGCTTGTAGTAGAGAACCTTTCTGGAACTTTTCTATTCCTGTAAAATCTACAGGCCTAACTCTAATATATATATATATATATATATTCCTTAAAAATTACTTTATGTACATGATCGTCCTTCAGAGGCGTAGCTGGGGGTTAGATTCCCTGGATTCCAGACTAGTTAGGGGCGCCAAAATGTACTTTGATATTATTTTATTGATGAACATAATAGGTTTGAGACTTGACAAAAATAATGGTATGCTCTTTAAAATGAATCTTGCCCCCGGGCGCCAAACACTCTAGCTACGCCTCTGTTTCCTGGTCATATATAATACGATCATCCAGCTTGACGTCTGCCTATTCAGTCTCAGTTTGACTAAAAATGTCGATTGACGTCCTCTGAGTTAATCCTTTGAGCCTCACAAATTTTGTTCTTACATTTCTTCACGTCTGAACAATTTAGAAAATAGAATAAAGCAGCAAAAAAAAATTGTTTTTGCCCCACATAAAGTTATTTTTTTTTCAGACGCTTTTAATACGTAGACATTACAGCAGTTCTCAAGCTGAGGATAAGGTACCACTCGATGATGGAAAATTAACAAGGAGGAACCAACAATCGGGATTAAACCAAAAACACTAGAACCCTCGCCATGCCGCCGGTGTGGATCACACAGAAACACAAAGCTACACATAATTACCTTTTTGTTGTTGTTTCTGTCGTCCCCCTCAATCTTCGGGGTTCCCCCTCAATCCTCAGGGTTCCCCCCCTCAATCCTCAGGGTGCCCCCCCCCCTCAATCCTCGGGGTGCCCCCTTCAATCCTCAGGGTGCCATTAACTTTTTGATATCTTCACCTAAATACGGTATGCCTTGTTTTAAAATGACTGGGGGCTGTTTTATACCCCAACAGGGGTGGCCTGTGGTATCCATCGGCCCGGAACAAACATCTTTAAGCGCAGATTTAATACGCAAGTTTTCTTGTAATGTAGAATCAGCCCAAGGTATGTTAAACTTAAATTAATAGACAGGACAAGAGATTTAGACGTTTCGGCTTAGAGCCTCCTCCGTCAAACAAGACAGATAGAACTAAGATAAGTAAAATGTAGTGAGTAAAACTAAGAAATGAGAGACCAATAATCAAATTCTAAAAAGTATATTTCATTTACACAACTTGAATGCAGTCCATCAATGATTATCTTTATTCTCTGACACTTGACTGCTACTATCTGTATGTACTGACTGCTACTATCTGTAGGTACTGACTGCTACTATCTGTATGTACTGACTGCTACTATCTGTAGGTACTGACTGCTACTATCTGTATGTACTGACTGCTACTATCTGTAGGTACTGACTGCTACTATCTGTAGGTACTGACTGCTACTATCTGTATGTACTGACTGCTACTATCTGTAGGTACTGACTGCTACTATCTGTAGGTACTGACTGCTACTATCTGTATGTACTGACTGCTACTATCTGTATGTACTGACTGCTACTATCTGTATGTACTGACTGCTACTATCTGTATGTACTGACTGCTACTATCTGTATGTACTGACTGCTACTATCTGTATGTACTGACTGCTACTATCTGTATGTACTGACTGCTACTATCTGTATGTACTGACTGCTACTATCTGTATGTACTGACCTATCTGTATGTACTGACTGCTACTATCTGTATGTACTGACTGCTACTATCTGTATGTACTGACTGCTACTATCTGTATGTACTGACTGCTACTATCTGTATGTACTGACTGCTACTATCTGTATGTACTGACTGCTACTATCTGTATGTACTGACTGCTACTATCTGTATGTACTGACTGCTACTATCTGTAGGTACTGACTGCTACTATCTGTATGTACTGACTGCTACTATCTGTATGTACTGACTGCTACTATCTGTATGTACTGACTGCTACTATCTGTATGTACTGACCTATCTGTATGTACTGACTGCTACTATCTGTATGTACTGACTGCTACTATCTGTATGTACTGACTGCTACTATCTGTATGTACTGACTGCTACTATCTGTATGTACTGACTGCTACTATCTGTATGTACTGACTGCTACTATCTGTATGTACTGACTGCTACTATCTGTAGGTACTGACTGCTACTATCTGTA
This sequence comes from Omphiscola glabra, assembly GCA_964017045.1. Taxonomy (NCBI): domain Eukaryota; kingdom Metazoa; phylum Mollusca; class Gastropoda; family Lymnaeidae; genus Omphiscola; species Omphiscola glabra. The sequence continues at coordinate 22,233,200 of OZ024795.1, forward strand.
TGTACTGACTGCTACTATCTGTATGTACTGACTGCTACTATCTGTATGTACTGACTGCTACTATCTGTATGTACTGACCTATCTGTATGTACTGACTGCTACTATCTGTATGTACTGACTGCTACTATCTGTATGTACTGACTGCTACTATCTGTATGTACTGACTGCTACTATCTGTATGTACTGACTGCTACTATCTGTATGTACTGACTGCTACTATCTGTATGTACTGACTGCTACTATCTGTAGGTACTGACTGCTACTATCTGTATGTACTGACTGCTACTATCTGTAGGTACTGACTGCTACTATCTGTATGTACTGACTGCTACTATCTGTAGGTACTGACTGCTACTATCTGTATGTACTGACTGCTACTATCTGTATGTACTGACTGCTACTATCTGTAGGTACTGACTGCTACTATCTGTAGGTACTGACTGCTACTATCTGTATGTACTGACTGCTACTATCTGTATGTACTGACTGCTACTATCTGTATGTACTGACCTATCTGTATGTACTGACTGCTACTATCTGTATGTACTGACTGCTACTATCTGTATGTACTGACTGCTACTATCTGTATGTACTGACTGCTACTATCTGTAGGTACTGACTGCTACTATCTGTATGTACTGACTGCTACTATCTGTAGGTACTGACTGCTACTATCTGTATGTACTGACTGCTACTATCTGTAGGTACTGACTGCTACTATCTGTAGGTACTGACTGCTACTATCTGTATGTACTGACTGCTACTATCTGTAGGTACTGACTGCTACTATCTGTAGGTACTGACTGCTACTATCTGTATGTACTGACTGCTACTATCTGTATGTACTGACTGCTACTATCTGTATGTACTGACTGCTACTATCTGTATGTACTGACTGCTACTATCTGTAGGTACTGACTGCTACTATCTGTATGTACTGACTGCTACTATCTGTATGTACTGACTGCTACTATCTGTATGTACTGACTGCTACTATCTGTATGTACTGACCTATCTGTATGTACTGACTGCTACTATCTGTATGTACTGACTGCTACTATCTGTATGTACTGACTGCTACTATCTGTATGTACTGACTGCTACTATCTGTATGTACTGACTGCTACTATCTGTATGTACTGACTGCTACTATCTGTATGTACTGACTGCTACTATCTGTAGGTACTGACTGCTACTATCTGTATGTACTGACTGCTACTATCTGTATGTACTGACTGCTACTATCTGTATGTACTGACTGCTACTATCTGTATGTACTGACCTATCTGTATGTACTGACTGCTACTATCTGTATGTACTGACTGCTACTATCTGTATGTACTGACTGCTACTATCTGTATGTACTGACTGCTACTATCTGTATGTACTGACTGCTACTATCTGTATGTACTGACTGCTACTATCTGTATGTACTGACTGCTACTATCTGTAGGTACTGACTGCTACTATCTGTATGTACTGACTGCTACTATCTGTATGTACTGACTGCTACTATCTGTATGTACTGACTGCTACTATCTGTATGTACTGACCTATCTGTATGTACTGACTGCTACTATCTGTATGTACTGACTGCTACTATCTGTATGTACTGACTGCTACTATCTGTATGTACTGACTGCTACTATCTGTATGTACTGACTGCTACTATCTGTATGTACTGACTGCTACTATCTGTATGTACTGACTGCTACTATCTGTAGGTACTGACTGCTACTATCTGTATGTACTGACTGCTACTATCTGTAGGTACTGACTGCTACTATCTGTATGTACTGACTGCTACTATCTGTAGGTACTGACTGCTACTATCTGTATGTACTGACTGCTACTATCTGTATGTACTGACTGCTACTATCTGTAGGTACTGACTGCTACTATCTGTAGGTACTGACTGCTACTATCTGTATGTACTGACTGCTACTATCTGTATGTACTGACTGCTACTATCTGTATGTACTGACCTATCTGTATGTACTGACTGCTACTATCTGTATGTACTGACTGCTACTATCTGTATGTACTGACTGCTACTATCTGTATGTACTGACTGCTACTATCTGTATGTACTGACTGCTACTATCTGTATGTACTGACTGCTACTATCTGTATGTACTGACTGCTACTATCTGTAGGTACTGACTGCTACTATCTGTATGTACTGACTGCTACTATCTGTATGTACTGACTGCTACTATCTGTATGTACTGACTGCTACTATCTGTATGTACTGACCTATCTGTATGTACTGACTGCTACTATCTGTATGTACTGACTGCTACTATCTGTATGTACTGACTGCTACTATCTGTATGTACTGACTGCTACTATCTGTATGTACTGACTGCTACTATCTGTATGTACTGACTGCTACTATCTGTATGTACTGACTGCTACTATCTGTAGGTACTGACTGCTACTATCTGTATGTACTGACTGCTATTATCTGTAGGTACTGACTGCTACTATCTGTATGTACTGACTGCTACTATCTGTAGGTACTGACTGCTACTATCTGTATGTACTGACTGCTACTATCTGTATGTACTGACTGCTACTATCTGTAGGTACTGACTGCTACTATCTGTAGGTACTGACTGCTACTATCTGTATGTACTGACTGCTACTATCTGTATGTACTGACTGCTACTATCTGTATGTACTGACTGCTACTATCTGTAGGTACTGACTGCTACTATCTGTATGTACTGACTGCTACTATCTGTAGGTACTGACTGCTACTATCTGTAGGTACTGACTGCTACTATCTGTATGTACTGACTGCTACTATCTGTATGTACTGACTGCTACTATCTGTAGGTACTGACTGCTACTATCTGTATGTACTGACTGCTACTATCTGTATGTACTGACTGCTACTATCTGTAGGTACTGACTGCTACTATCTGTAGGTACTGACTGCTACTATCTGTAGGTACTGACTGCTACTATCTGTAGGTACTGACTGCTACTATCTGTAGGTACTGACTGCTACTATCTGTAGGTACTGACTGCTACTATCTGTAGGTACTGACTGCTACTATCTGTAGGTACTGACTGCTACTATCTGTATGTACTGACTGCTACTATCTGTATGTACTGACTGCTACTATCTGTATGTACTGACTGCTACTATCTGTATGTACTGACTGCTACTATCTGTATGTACTGACTGCTACTATCTGTATGTACTGACTGCTACTATCTGTATGTACTGACTGCTACTATCTGTATGTACTGACTGCTACTATCTGTATGTACTGACTGCTACTATCTGTATGTACTGACTGCTACTATCTGTATGTACTGACTGCTACTATCTGTATGTACTGACTGCTACTATCTGTATGTACTGACTGCTACTATCTGTATGTACTGACTGCTACTATCTGTATGTACTGACTGCTACTATCTGTATGTACTGACTGCTACTATCTGTATGTACTGACTGCTACTATCTGTATGTACTGACTGCTACTATCTGTATGTACTGACCTATCTGTATGTACTGACTGCTACTATCTGTATGTACTGACTGCTACTATCTGTATGTACTGACTGCTACTATCTGTATGTACTGACTGCTACTATCTGTATGTACTGACTGCTACTATCTGTATGTACTGACTGCTACTATCTGTATGTACTGACTGCTACTATCTGTATGTACTGACTGCTACTATCTGTATGTACTGACTGCTACTATCTGTATGTACTGACTGCTACTATCTGTATGTACTTGTCACAACCTTGTTGTCACTTGCTCTTTTCTTAGGATTTGATTTTTTACGTATACCGTCTGCATAACATATGGACTGCGGGCCGCATGCGGCCTGCCAGCGCCCACTTTGAGGTCCGCGAAGTAACGAAATATCCTTTATTATTATTATTTCCTTAATAGCTTTCCACCTCCCCCCCCCCCGGTCCCATTATCTTTCGCCCGCACAATTTCGTCTAAAAAAAAAGTATTACAGCCCGCCTTACATTTTGAGTTGTGCAGGCCTGGTCAATGGCCTTATGATTTTAAATTTTTTTTTTTTTTTTAAGAGTTACATTATAAATTGAGGCGCTCTGCTAGTTTTAACTTCACTGAGCTAGTTTTATATTTCAGTATATTCCATACACAATCCCAGCCTTTCATAAAAATATATTTTGTCATATCTTCCATCGTTAGGCTTTTAGGCGTCAAGGTTCCAAAAAATCTTTCGACACACAATGCGGGTCATTCTGGCGGTGAACATAAATTATCCACGAATGACACCGAGACGGTTGTTGTACAAAACGGTCACAGGTGGGGGGCTGGTGGGAATGGCGACACGGTCTCACGTGCATGGGCAGGTGAAGAGGGTTTGATAAAAGGACACTGTCAAAAAACGGCATTCTTGATCGTAATATAAGATTAGTTTTATGGTCGCCATGGCCGCCATTTTGTTGTCTGAAAGTCGAAGGAAATAGCTAGCCGTGTTTTTTTTTGTTGTTGTTGTTTTTGTTGTTTTGTTTTTTTTTTGGGGGGGGGGGGGCAGATTTAATAAAGATCCTGATACAAAATATTATCCATAACTTAACGTAAACGCTAAGCCAGCACGCTTCATTGATTTAAGGCCAGGAGGAAAAAAAACACACCCTTTTAAAAAACAACATAGCACTGAACACAAACTTATGCTGTCCCAGACCATCATGTCACAAACATATTACGCTCAACACATATAAGGTGTGGTGCTGTGTCTTGTACGATTTTACAACTTGACCGTAGGCATACCCACAACAAATTAATAGTCATTATATTATTAGCATGTTTACCTCCTGGCTATCAGGTTATCTTCATTAACTTACTCTTTATTATAACTATAACTACAGTTAACATTTCTCTGTTCCGTTTAGAAAATATTATCGCAACGTAGACTCATTTTAATTGTTTTTTATTTCCGATAGGGGTTGTCGACAATATATTTTTATTCATTTATTTTAAATTCACTTTTGTGGCAAAATCTTTGGAAGGCTAATTGACCCACTTCGTTTTTTTCAAGGAGAAGATGAAGAACCGTAAGCCATCATTAAGTTGCACATTAATGCAGAAAACAAAGTTGGTTTAAATCCACGAGTTTTGACGGGAAAACAATCAAATGTATTTTATAAGTATAAGGGGAAAATGATGGAAATATGATATGTGTTTTCACCAGATAAATCAGTTGCTACAATCACACAAATGATAAATCATGTACAATCACATTAATGCAAACAAAAAGGAATATAAAGCATTTTTTACAAGAAAAAAAATATGTTGTTTTTAGGGGTTGGTTTTTTAAATATTTTTTGGGTCTACGGGTGAAAGACAAAAAAGAAACATTGTTTTCAACCACCTTCTTTACAGTGATTATCCAACAAGCCAAGAGAGATAACCAAGGTTTTATTTATTTATGTAAAGAAACTGGAAGTTTTTTTTTTAAATATTGTAAAAAGTGATATTATTTTTTTTTTTTTTTTTTTTTGAAATTTACATATTGAGACGATTACCTGCTTCATGAACTGTTTCACTAAATTAACTTGTGATATTTTGTCAACTTAAAACTCTCAAGTCATAGTCGGCATAAAATTCCTACTTAACCCTACATGTTTAACATGGATGTCTTTATTTGTCTAGATTTTCATGGCATGCTCAGCGAGTCACCCAGGGATTGGGGTAAACGCCTGGTTGTATTAACATCATCACCTCAACTGGGCCATGACAATCTTTTTTTTAAATTTAATTTAATCTTCATTTTGAAATAAAGGACAAGTTTTAGCTAGGTTGAATTGTTTCCCTTATATTTTGTTAGTTTAAATTAAATGAGGCGATTGTCTCCCTTCACACCACATAAGTCAACTGGCGATTAACACAGTAACACAGGAGACAAAAAAACGCTGTCAAATATTAGGTATGTAATTCGTTATTCAAAGAACCAGGGATCATAAATGATATAATAAACATGATTTTTTAAAAATTATTTCCAGGGATCATAAATTGATATAATAAACATGATAAAATTTGATACTTCCACAATAATCCCAGAAAATGTAGAAAAACAAACAAATAATAATTTTGTGTTGTATTCTCTTTTTTACAACTAAAATAAACAAAAACATTTATATATATATATATATCAAATGGAGTGGTCAAAACTGAGTTAGTGTAGTGTCTTCTCAACTGTGAAGCCATAGCACTTTGCTTGACAGACTTTTGACGGTGTGATGATCAGAGTGAACACATTGTCTCATCATTGTTACAAGTTTAAAGGACATAGTCACAAAGGAATCATGATCAATGACAGAAATATACTCATGTATATGATATAGTATAAATGTAAGCTATAGCAAAATACAAATACTTATTTTGTTGTTTTTAAACAAATTATGATGTTAAAGCCACAATATTGTATTTAAAACAAGAAATGTTAAATAAAATTATCATAATTGAAAAAAAAAAAAAAAAAAGGATTCTACAATTCTTTTTTTGTAAGCGATATAATTAAAATAAGAAAGCACGGATAAAAGTGATCAAAGTCGATGGAATATCATGATGGACAGTGCAAAAAAAATTATTAAAATTAACAGCGCAAAAAATGACAAAGCAGTGCAATTTTTTAAAATTTGATGAAGTGAACATAACATTTGAGTTTGGTCCAAGCCTAAGGACTTCAAGAATTCAATCCTGCCTAATACTTAATCCCTACAATTTGTTCTCTTATGTATTTATCAAAACTGGCAATATATGGTTATGTGTTTGATACCATTGACCATATTGTCTCCTCATAAAGGTTCCAGCAGTTTCAAGGAATTATTAAGTGGCATTGACTCCCACTAGTCTCAACAATTTCAAGTATTTTCCAATAGCAAATAATCTGTAAAAATTTGGTGGATTCAACAAGTAATGGCATATTAAGATGATAAAAATACAAATGGTTGGTACTTATGGTGGTGATAGTTGAGAAAACATGTAGAAGCAATTTAGATCAGTTTTATAATTTTAGGGTCTTACCAATGAAATAATGCTATGTAGAAACAATTTAGATCAGTTTTCTAATTTTAGGTCTTACCAATGAAATAATGCTATGTAGAAACAATTTAGATCAGTTTTCTAATTTAAGGTCTTACCAATGAAATAATGCTATGTAGAAACAATTTAGATTACTTTCTAATTTCAGGTCTTACCAATGAAATAATGCTTTTGCTATTTTTTTTAGTGAAAAAAGGAGAACCAATTCAGTTCTCAAAAATACAATTTGCAAAAAAAAGGAAGTCTTCTAATATAGCTGAAATATAAACAAACTAGCCAGTATATTGGCCATCTGGTATAACAATCATTTTTTAAAAAAACTAAATAGAAACAAGGTGTTGAGAATCAAAGAATACATGGTCGGGGCAACCTTGAGGTAACGCAAAACTTGTAAGGGCATATCTAGAAAACAAACTTCTCCAACAGAAAAGTAAGAATAGCTCATAAATACTCATGCATTCTAATTATTATTATCTGTATAGGAACCCAGCACTGCATGTCCTTATTTACTGTCACTAAATAAACAGAGGACAGCACTTGGGCCGGGACGGAAAAATGGATAGAGAGATAGAGACAAGAGTGAAGAGGGAAATTACAGTCAGCTACAAATAGCCCCGCTACAAATTCACCAAAATATAAAGTTGGAGACCAACGCCAGGCAAACATTGTATTTATTCCAACCCTTACTTAACAGGACTCTGAATAATATGCTCTAGAGAAATTTTTTTTACCTGCGAGATGAAACATTTTAGGTGAGCAACTGGTAAATCAAGAAGTGACCAAACCTAGAATCAGGAAATGGTTGGTACCATTACAAACAACCATCATATGGCCCAACAGTAAATAAATTAATTTGACCACCTGGTCGGAATGCCTGTCAACCAGCCTGCATTGCAAGCTTACAATAGCAGGCACTCCAATTGCAGGGCCTGAGGAAGACCAAGTTGTTGGTGGATCAACTGTGTTACTGATACTTTTTAAGTCCACAACTTGGACCTCTATCAGGCCTTACAATGTGTGGCAAATGGCCAACCGTACCTCTTGCAACGCCTCCCCAGTAAAAGTGGACAGAAGAAGAAATAGAATAAACTGGATGTTGTATCTATGCTTTCAACAACACAACACTTTTCAATACAAGATAAAAAGTAGATTAGATATATTAAGATATGAAATGTTTAATTTTAAACTCAAGGTATCTATGAATTTGACAGACCCCCCTGGTTGTGGGTTGTCCAACATTGTAGCAGTGTCACTGTTATAAATGCACATACCATAGGACCAATATACACTAAACATAGTCATTCGAAAGAAAAGGTCTTTAAAAATATTACAAATTAAAGAGGATAATTTCCAACAAATAGTTGTAATGTATGTATGCAAAAATTATTTTTAAATGTGAAGAAATTATTTTTTTAAATTTTGGAAAATCTCACAATAATTATAAATGATTTCCAGTATAATGAATCTCTATATAGTGACATGGCTATTTTTTTCCAAAAATTAAATGATTCCAAAAAGCTTACAGGACAGTATAATGGTTACCATACAGAATAAGATATTGGCTGTCCCTAAATCGGTCAGAGAGCCATCAGCTAAAAATTTTGTTGATTCTTTTAGTGTACAAAAAAATTACAATTTGATGGTCAAATTCTTTTCTGGTCATTGAAATCAGTGAATTATTAAAAGTGTTTCAAAGGATTCTGAATCAACTTCAAAAATTAAATAACATAACGGTATTAAGAAAACTAAATTATTCTATGCATTGTGAAGGAATTTATTGCAAACCTATTTTTTAAAATATTTATTCTGGAATTAAACAAAACATGTAAGCAAGTGCATGGAAACCAGAATTTCTTTTTAAGACATGCAAAATGATAAAAAGAATTATTAACGATATGTGAAAATGAGGATGTGTAGATATTCACTTATAATATGGACAATTGTTTATGTCAAGATTTATATCTAGACTTTATTGATCTGTAGCATTATCATTTTTACTAAACTTCCATACACACAAACAAATATTCATATAAGGCCAAAAAGAAATCATTAAAATTATACCGCATATCAAAAAGTAAATAATTCATTTCATCCAATTTTATTTATCTTAAATCAAGCATAATTGGATCTCAATTTCTTTTTATACTGCACTTTTCTTGTGTATGTTATATAAAAATCTGTCAATATTTTCAGCCTCGTCCTTTGAACTTAAAAAAAAAAGTTGAGTCTAAAAAAAAACAGTTAACTTCATATTGCTCTCAAGGGTCACCGAGTTCTTCCACAGGTTTACATAAAAGTAATTTTAATGAAAGAAAACTGATTCATCGCAAAGGGAAAAAAGAAACGTTAACATTACTCCCAGCATTTTATTCATTCATTGCTGTTGATCAGAGATCTTTCCAGTTTATATTACTTTGTGAACATAAATATGTACCCACATATATCCACACCATGATATAATATTGGAATAATAGCAGCAATGATAAATTTATATATTATCAGTCGGATGCATTTTCAGCACTTGGCAAAAAACTAGAGATGTGATCACTCAAATTCTTCATCTACTTATGTCAGTGAAAAACCTTAACATTCTGTGTCTTTATTCAAAGATTAAGAACAAAATCATAGCCCTATGAGAAAATGACAGTAAAACATTTACACAAGAACCTAACTTTGATTCTCCCTCACAAGAAAAATCAATTAACATGCATAATAAGATCATGAAAACAGAAGAAAAGAAACAAAACTATCACGCTGATTCCAAGACATCAATAACCTTTGTGATACCGTTAACATCCGTGCTGCCAAAAGCAGTCTGAAAATAGATTAAAAATTGTATCCATTACAAACAAAACTACTAGATCATCAACTCAATGATCATGTTATATAGTTCTTGACAATAACTGCAGTACATGTTGCATTGTGCATCATAAAGCTTTTTAAACTAAATCTTATCTTTTTTTCAACATTAACCCCTTTGTTTGCTGATGATTGATCTTATTACCCCAGGAGGATTGAATTCCATCCAGGTATTTATTATTACATTTTTGTATAGGGTATATTAAAAAAATATTTTTCATTATTTAAATTGGGAGTGTGGTAAAAAGATGTAAAATGTCTCTAGATTCACATTTAGTCTTGTTTTTTGGTGGTTACAAAATAATTTACTGTGAGTCTAGTTCATAAAATCTAAATAGTCCAATACCTTTCTAAGTTACATATTTTGGCACTTTTTATAGTAGATATTAAAAATACAAGAATATAAGCTAAACTTACAGTAAGACTCATGAAATTGAGGAATTTCTTTAACATCTTTATCATAGGACCAAAGTCTTCATTTGGAATGAGTTTTTTCACAGTAGCAGCATACTTCTACAGCAAAGATAGAAGTTTCAATGCATAGATTAAAATCTCTTAATTACATACGTTCAAATGATTGCAGAAGTTGAAAAAAGATACAGTGTAACACTAAGAAGAAGCTAAAACAAAACAGATTACATATACTACATAAAACAAAGTACAGAAGGAGCTTGCCATACACTGATATTTAAAACCAAAAAAAAATCTCTTGACACTGACGAGGTTAATTTTATGTCAACATATATTCATATATCTTGAGTCTGTAATTTGAAATCCATTTATGGCTACTTCTTTCTTAATTTATTTAAATTATCTCCCTTTTCAAAATTACCTCCCTCTTGCTGTTCTCTTGGATACTTACCTAAATTTAAAGCAACGTTTTTATTTTTACTTTTGCTACCGGATTCCAGTCTCCCCCTTTATTATCCCTCCCATTCAACAATAATGATCAACCATGCCAGGCTAAAGATTAATTACAATATAAAATAATCCATCATCTGAACCAGCAAAGGTTTTTAATGTTCCTACAATTCAGGAATAGCAAAAACTATAAATAATTTTTTGTCTACTGTGATTCTCCAAGCATCTTTCTAAACCAAGATTAAATCATAAATTACAGTTTACCTATCAAATATTATTCTTAAAAGTAGCATCATCTGAAAGCTGATTGCTAATAAATAATTCAAAAATGGGCTTTAATGAGAGAAAATAGAAAGATATTTACCTTATCATCAATTATGGTAGTACCCAGTAAAAGTCCAGCATAAGAAGCCACAATGCTGTTCTCCATATGCTTGCCAGCTTTATGTAGTGCTAAATTTTAAAGTAAAAAAATAAGAAAAGAAATACATTAAAAAAAATAAAAAAATTGAATCTAATGAGACTTGCATTTTTGTTGCTTTTATTTTAGATATTTGAACTTAAAAATAGGAAATTAAGATTTAACTACCAATAAGATCAATGTACTATCTACTTTGTGAACATCCGGAAAAAAGGAACAGAAGACAAACATTTTTTGTACCTTTGGTGAATGTCTCCTCATCATCTTCCAGTATACTTTGGTTGGCTTCATCACCCTCTTTAGCTGCTGCTGTCGACTTCTTCATTTTCTCCTCCTCTTCTTTTGCTTTCTTCAGACTGTTGGTTATCCACTCTATTCCAGAATCTGACTCCTTCCATTCACCACTTTTATTGGGAGATTCTGAACTTGATGTATCAGCTGAGGTCTCATGGTCTTCTTCCATTTCACGTGCAGCCTGCTCTCTTTGAACAAACAACTTGAAAAGAGAAAAATTGTTGAAGGTACTTTTAATATATATAAACATTGTTAGTTAAATATTTTTAACAGGTACAAGTGACTAAGTGAATGTCGTTCAAGTTTTTACAAATAATGATCTGAATGTTTTACCTCCACTACTGCCTTGATGGCACTCATTGTTTTGGCCTGAGCTCTCTCTGTGTACTTCACCTGAGTTTCCATTTCCATCATTATCTTACGGTTAGTGTGACGGTTCTCAACAAGATTTATTAGCAGACCGAGACACTACAGGGAAAAAAGGGTTAAAATCATTATGTACAAAGGGAGGAACTGCTCTTTTGTGTAATTTGTAACTATTGGAACACATTTTCTAAAGCTATAAAAGAATTAACTAGTTTATTTTAATTATCAAGATTAAACTGATTAATTGCTTTAATTGGATGTTAAAGGAATTATTACACAAAGCTAAAATTCTTGGTCTAGATTAAATGTTTCCCCAAATCTTTTTAAAAAATATTTTTGCTTTTGTGGTCAAGCATTTGGGAAACAGGCTTATATATCCTTGAAACACAAATTTCTAGATAAAATACGTACCAGTACTGCCATATCAAACCTCTGCTCGACAGGAATACACCACTGTGTTGTTGTCAAACATTTCAATATTGTTTCTATCAGAGACATTTCTGCAGCAGAATCAAGATCACCAAGTTCTGGAAAATTAAATCAGTACAACATGTTCCTTTTTTTTCCAGAGACATAAAACATCCTTCTACATTCTTTTAAGCACTGTCCAGATATATTTCGATTCAATTAAGTAGAATAAATCCTGAAACCAGGACTTTATTATTACACTTACTGTGTTCATGTGTTACATTAAGCAAGACTCTAAGCACAGCAAGCATACAGGTTAAGACTGTGTAGCCGGGTGTGTCTCTTAAAGTCTTGTCCTCATCAGGGCTTTCATGCATTGCATATGTAGGCATACACTGCTGACAGAGGCGTAGGGTCCTATAAAAAAAAACCATGATATCACTCAGATATTCTTTTCAAATAATAAACTTCAAAAGCATCTTTTATTTGGAAATCTTGGGAAATGTGGGGGAATTTTAAAACTGAAATAACCATACTAATTTAGCTTGATCACTAAAAGTAGAAGAATTTGACACTCAATAAATACAAGATATGGCATAATGTAATTAAAGATATTGTAGTCTTAGTGAGCAAAGCAGTTTTCTCTTAAGATCTGGCTGCATGTTTAGCCAGCTATAAGCCACAATCTACTCCCCACTGCAATGTTTTCAAATAAATCATAGGAACTTTTTTGTGCTATTTGTCAGATGGGCCAATTAAACAGAATTCTTTAATGTTATAAGTATTGCTTGCGAAGATATCTTGCCATCAGGACTTTTATTATTGTCTATATCACATAGCATATCAAACCTGGTGCATGACTGGAGCAAAGAGGCATTTTTATATGATATCAGATAGAATTGATTATCAGCATTCATGGAACTTATCTGAAAGTAATGAATATATTTTTATAAAACTTTATTTGAAAGCTAAATTTTTGCAAATAACAAAATGGGAAAAGTGGCAGAAAAAAAGTCTGATATGTGAGGAAATGTTCAGGAAATTAAATCAAGTAAAACTTTTTTGCTTGGTAAATGTATGCCATTTTCCAAGGTACAGATATTTTGATTAGTTTGTTATTTTTATCATTAATATATTTGGATTAATTGAAAATATGTAACTCATTCATTTGCACTTTCACTTAACACAGTTTTTGACTAAGATTCAACAAGATTTCATGAAGAGGAACAAATTTTCACATAAGGCAGAAGCTTTGGAATGTATTGCACAAGCAGGGCGGACCCCACTGCACTATTAATAACTAATTCCGTCTATATATATATTGATCCCTTTCTACATCAATAACTTACATTCTCCAAAACTCTTAAACATCTGTCAAGCTTCCTCAAAACAGGAAGAGCATTCTGGATATCTTGTGTTAAATCTTCAGGTAGATTTCTTTCACAGGCTGTGACTAAGCATGAGATGAAAGATACAAGATAAAAAGACATGTAGCAACAATAAAAAAAATCTCCCTAAGTCATATTCTAATTTGTAAGGTGAAATCAATAAGGAATTTGTAAAAAAAATAATTTTAATTAATGAGTGGGATTAAACAAAATGTACTAACCAGAATCCACAATGTGATCCAAGCCACCCATTATCCTTAGCTCTTCTTTAAACCACTCCCCAGCCCGTCTTGAAGTCAAGCTTAGTAAAGATTCCATAGCCAGGTTACCGGTCTATAATTTAAACATATTTATATAAATTTAACAGAGACAAAGAGATAACTGACACAAGACTTTTCAAGAATATATATATCATCACAACAGAAGCTTCATGTTAAAGGAGACTGCAAATTTTAACAGCACTTTAAACTCAGGAGAAGATCTGATCTATCATATAAGATCTATCTAAGAGCAATACTTTTAAACAACCATAAAAATAAAATGACAGTAGAAGCAGATTATATCATCTATGTCTTTTAACTATTTCTCTTCATAATTAATTTCCGCGTTCTGACGGATTTATCTATTTTGCATATTTGTTATGCACTACTATTAAAAACTATGTTATCTCTAAACCATCATAACTTTTTTTGTTATTCATCAGAACATGTTAATTTTGGTATGGAATTAAAGGGGAATGCATGCTCTTTACAGACAATACAGACTAGGGTTATTTTAATATATAAATGTGATTATGGTTTAAGGAAAATAAAATTTTAAATAAAAAAGTCACCAAATGTTCACAAAACGCTAATTCCAAGTCACACAAAGAGAAATATATAATCCAAAGTGTAACAAATATGTTTTTTTCTGAGCTTTATCCCTGTGCATCACAAATAATAAAGATCACATTAAAAACAAGAAATAAATGTAACACAAAAGCACATTATCCATTGTCACCAGCACACAAAAAATGTCAGAAAAAAACTACATGTATTTCCACTGGAAACAATCTCTTGCTATTAAAACATATTTGCACTGTATACTTGTGTGTACTAACATTTATTATGGTAAATAGAAAATTTACCATAAATTTTTCATATCTTTTCATCTGGGTTTAAATTGGTAATCCTGAAAACAATCCATATGGATGTGCAGTTTTGACTCACATCCAGCACTAAATTATACCAGTACAATTCACCCTGTTCTATAGTGTTTGCACACTGTCCTTTTTGAAGCCAATAGACACATGTTTTGCTTTCCATAAGTCTTGTTGGAGTGTTGATTTTAATTCTGTAGGTAGCATATTCATTTATTGAGAGTACAAGCTTGTGAATAATATGTATCTAGCAAATAGTCAATGTCATTTGACTTACTAGTCACAATACAAGCTCCAAATTTAAAAAACCTGAAATTGTACTCAGTTTTAGTGCTAAGATCAGCAGCTTTCCTTTTAGAATCTCCATTATTTATAGTAGGAACAGTATTAGCTCTTCTACAAGGCACTTTAGTTAGTGGCGGGGCTGGTTGCTCATCAGCTGATGAATTATCAATTTCATTATTACGTCACTAATACTACTACTAGGATTAAAATTATACAATTTATCAGAATCAGCCTCTGCATCCGAAATTATAAAATCACTGTCTGAATCCTCATCAGAGTGATATTTACAACCTTTATTAGATCGATCACCAGATGGGTCAGGTCAAGATTTCATGTTTGTAAACAAAATTAAAATGGACCATCAAAACAACCGCTTCAAACACTTCCTTCTATGTAAAAACATGTTCAAATAAAGAAAAACCTGATGTTTTTCAAAAGGAAATCATTCTAGATTTGATTAAAAGTAACTAAAAACCAATAGATAAGAAAAGAACCAAAATAAACAGGTTTTTATAAATCGACTATCCCATCGTCGATCCGCCCAAAACCTCATTTAAAATTGACGATGGGAGCATTGATTTTGAGAGAAAGAGTTAAACAATTATTATTATCAAACACTATGCACAACGCCAACCTCCCACCAGTATCCAGCTATAACCTAGATACCAACTTTACGTACAGAGACCTGAGTGGGAAAATTTGTTCATTAAAAAAAAAATAATAATTTAATTTACCCGGTACCTAAAAGAACTTAAATTGTTTTTATAATCCCACCTTTTCACGAGTAGAGTTTTTATTGTTATTATCTATTAATTCAGCATTCAGAGTCAAAATTTTAGAAATTGGCTTAGAATATAAGGCATAAAATTCGGTGTATTTAAAATACACATGACAAAATAATTTATAGAATTAAGAACAATTTGACAGCTCTCTTATTATTTCCATAAATTATTTTTTTACTACTTTCCAATTATTGACTATGACCCCATCATGTATTCAAATTGTAGCTAACATTCCAATCCCACAAACAGATAAATAAAAAAAAAAGGAGAGAAATTAAATTTACCGAAACAAATCCTAAATCAATTTCTCTGGCATGTGTTTCTTGTTGCAGTTGAGCCAGTAATTCTTGAACTCTTTGTTTAGTTTTTTCTAAATCTCGTAAGCTTGCAGCAGTTGCCTTTTCAGCATCAGCAGTGTCAACCTCATTCAGTTTCAACATGAGGTTAAGACTATGTTGGTCCAAATCCATATTCAGACGATCACGGCTGAGCATGAACATCATGGCTGATGTGCTCAGAGCTAAACACTAAATTTTTTTAATTAAAAAATAAGTGCATAAGAAAGAATATCACATATATTAACAGGAAAATTAAGTCACAATTTCAATTGTATTCAAGATATAACTAATTTATTACTTTTAAAATATCTTTCATTTTAAACTAATCTGGTATTTTTTAAAGTAAAAGTCTACTTACAGGATCTGTACATGCATCATGAAGCAAACTGAATATTTTTGCAACTGTACCATGAGCTCGCATATGCATTCGAAAAGCAGGTGAGATACACTTTCCAGCAAGCTTTAAACAACTACAAATAAAGTTTTTAAAAGTTTCAGTTACCAATCAATCACAGGAAAAAGTATTTGCAATTTACATGAAAAAATATGAATATTAAAAATTTACTTTGACCCCTTCTTTGCTCAATGGTGCAAAATTTAAGGCACCTACACTTTTCATAAATGCCAAGCATGTCATATTTAAAGAGCACAATACTATCCTGTATACCAGAGAAAAGGAAAATATTCATTGTTATAATTGAACACTGAATTTTCAGAATTGAAAATATTACATATATGCTTAAAAGTAATCCAACAAATTACTGAAAAATAAAATATAGTAAATGACTAAATACTTTTCATAAAATTTTTTGAAAGTAAGAAAACAAAAATTTGTGGTAAAATTCATGCTATATAGTGGAACATAAATAAATATGTCATGTTATTCAGAGAAATGAACTCAACTGAAATGGTATCATACTTTGAAATGAAAAAAATCTCTAGTGACAAGTGTGTTAACAGTCTTTGCTAAATGGTTGTCCTTCAACTCTGTAAACAAACAGCTCTAAAGATGATGATTCAATGACTCACCTAAGGCAGCGAATGGATTTAGACTTGGTGTCCTGTAAACTATCCAATAGGTAGTCAACTTCATCCATGAAGTCCTGAGTTTCTCCAAGTTCCTGTACTTCATGGGTCTGCTTAACATTGTGCACCACAGTGTAAAGCTGAAGTAAAAAATGTAGATCAAAACCATTTATAATAAAAAAAAGAAAATTATTACCAGTTTAAGTCCATCAAAATTATTTTTTAAAGCTTAATTTTTTAAAACTGAAATCAAAATTTTGTGCAAAATAATCATTTAAAAATGGTTAAAAAAATATACAAGTTATATAACTATTTCTAAAAAGCTATCTCTCCTTTGAGCAACACTTCTGAATGTAAAGGTATGTTAACACAACAGATTTGTTTCTTATCAACTGAGTATCAACTGAGTAGGCTGTGGCAATACAAGTTGTGAGATTTCTGAGACCATGTTCTTGCTATAACAAAAATAGGGTGGACAGGTTTCATTATCGCCAGTTTCGTAAGGTTCCTGTCTTTTGTCTGCTGGCAATATACAAGAACAATCCCATAACCTTTTTTCTATGAGCATGCATTGTTATCAGCTGGCAGGTTAGTAGTATAGCAACCGGTAGAATATATAAAGTGGTCACAAAAAATTAAAACATGATGAATTTAATATCAGCTTACTTATTTAAATATGTTAAAATATTAGTTATATTCAATAGTATCCATATTAAAAAAATTGAGTTCAAAAATTAAAATTTTGAAATAAATTTCAAATTTGAATTTATTGGAGTGGGCAAGACAAGAAATGATTTAAGAGGAGTCTTCTTTCTAAAAAAGGTATTAATTCAAGTTTTTTGTTTGTAACTTTTAATTTTCCTTTGCATTGCATGGGTGATTTTTGGTAAAATCATAGTGAAAGGAAAAAAGGTGAATATAAAGAGCCACATACAGCTACAGGTTGCTGATCGTTGTGCTAGTACATGTTGATAAATATAAACAAAAGATCTGCATAGTTGTGCCTGTAAACAACTACTAGGTATATAAACTGGAGATCGTAAACATCAACAAATCCGCATAGTGAGCCTACCTAAAGGTAAAGGTTTAAAAATCATTTCCAATATGAATACAAAATTAGCTTTGCACAGTTTAAATAAATAAACAGTAAATACCTCTTTATGAGTTTTGCTCACTCTTAGCGATGTGTAAGCCTCATCATACTGTCTTTCAGGCCAGTGTACTTCACGTTTCAACTGAGGCCCTTTGCTTGAATCTTTTATAATAACAATATCTTCATCTTTTTCATTTTTGTTAATGTTCCCTTTTTGGGATAATTCCTGGAGACAAAAATATTTTCAAAATATAAATGTTTCACAATTTCAGAAAATATTTTTTTTTAAATACAAAGAAATAATATTGCAAGTTTTATATTAATATTAAAATTTATGTCTTATGACTGAAACATTAACCATGATATATCTCAATCAATATTTAAATTTAAAATTTAATATCAAAATATTTTCTGAAAATATAAAAAGTATACACAAATTTACACACCTCTTTTATATCATCTGCATCATGTTCAGCATACCAGGATCGTGCATTGTAAGTTGCCTTTGCCGGTGACTGTGTAATCAAAAAAATATCAAGAATTTTTTACACCAACATATCATTTACTGTTCTAAATAATAGTTGAGCAACCCATGTTATTTCAAATCATGTAGTTCATAAAATTATATCATATGATAGCTCTAAATTGTCATATATGTTTTAATTTCATATGCTAAATTCAATTAGAAATTCAGTTAAGTGACTAAAATGCTTACCCCTTTTTGAGGACTACCTCCAAATATTTTCCTCTGAAGTTCTGATGAGCCTGATAAGGATTTCTTTGATTTAAAAAACTTCCTAGGGGCACTTGAAACTTCCTTCTGGCTGACTTCTTCGTGAGTGTTCTGGTTATTGAGAGGTGACTCCTGAGACTGAAGATTCTCTGAGCACTCTGACATATTGTCTGGCTCTCCTGTGGAGTCCGAATCATTACCCTTTTCCATATTTCTCAGACGAGCAGCTAGTAATTCCCTGGCTGCAGATGGGTCATTCTGTTTAACAAAGGAAGGATCACTATCTGTTTCAACAGTGCTAGGTGGTTCTGCAGATCCAGTGTTATTTAAAGGTTGCTGGGTTAATGACGAAGATTCATCCAACGCTACATCTATCTCAACATAAACTATTTTGTCATCTTGACTAATAACTGATTGTGCTCCAACAGAAGAGTCTACTGCCTGTTCACTGCATGGTAAAGGTGATTCTTCATCCTCCATTAATTCATCTCCATAAACTGGTGGTTTAAGTTCTTCTTCCACTGGAGGAGCACGAGATTTAAATATTCTATAACGTTTGCCGCGCCCTAGTGAACCATCGCCCTGAGAGCTGCTGTCAGTTGATCCTGGAGTTGGCACAAGTGGAGAAGACTCCGCATTTGAGCCTCTTCCCTGAGCAACACGTCGGACAGGTGACACAGTGGAAGGAGATGATTGATTGCTGGCATTGCTGCCTTGTGAGGGTAATCCTTCAGAATTAGCTGCCACATAAGAAACATTTTTATGACGACTACTGATGTGACTTGGGACACTTTCAACTTTCACTGGGGTTGATGTGGTAGAATCAGTATTACCATTTTCCCCAACTGTATCTTGAGATGATGCATCAGATGACACTTGAACTAAACCACCTTTAGATTTTACAGGTTTTGCAAAATACTTTGTATGAACATCAGTTTTTTCAACTAGTCCCTTTGGCTTACAAACAACAACAACAGTGGTGCCCTGGTCTTCATTGGCCATTTCTTCTTTAGACACCACCATACTGTTGTTTAGACCGCCTGTTGCTGTATCCGGTTTACTTTTGAGCTGTTGAGCTGCGTAATTCCTTTTGTATTCTTCAATTAAATCAGGGTCAGACACAGTCAGAGGCTTGCGGCCTCTAGGTCCACCCTTTTTCTTATAACCTGATTTCCTTGGTGGAGGTGAATCTGGTTTGTCAACTGGTGTAACAACTTCTCCTGAGTAAGTCTTAAGGGGTTCTCTTTTAAACTGAACAGGGAAAATCTCATCATCTTCTGCAGATTCTTCTTTAGCTTCTGTAAAAGAGTCTTGAGATGAACTCAATTTACTATCATGATAGTTCAATGACTCACTTGATAAACTCACTTTGCCAACTTCTATAAACTGCTCCATAATGATAGGCTTTTTAGTGGTGGATCTAGTATATGTGCGGAATGCAGGAGATTTAGCAACTTCGTTTATCTTTTCTGGGAAATATTCTTCAGATCCTTCCCCCTTAACAAGAATTCTAGAAGCTGGAAGTTTAGTAGACTGTCTGGGTTCTGGCTGCTGTGGCGCCGCTTGTTTTTTAACAGGGCTGAGCTTTCTTTTATCTTCAGTATCAAAACTAAAAGGATCCTCAGGTTTACACTCCATCTTAATTCTCTTGACATCAGACCCACCATCTGCACCTTCCCTGAAAGGAACATAATTGGCTTTCCCCCACTTTGACATAGAAACAGCAGCTTTCAAAGGAACTGCTTTACCATCTGATGTCTCATCCATTGCTCTACTAGGTTTAGAGCGACTGTAAGTGCGGCCAACAAACCGAGGGGGTGGGGTATCATCTTCACTCATGGTATATCTGAGAAAATATATTATGAAAATCATGAGTTATTAAAACTCTACTCTTTAAAGCCCTATAACACTATGCTAAACAAATGCTAACTCACAAATTTAAAATGCATTAACCCTATTGGGACGTAAGTGCCTATCTATCAGTCCCAAGTCGACTAGCGAGAAAGACAAATGTTCAAACCATTGACCAGATAAATCGAGCCTCGTGATTGGCTGTCTTGGCCTTGTACCAGCGAATCAAATTTATTCTTACGCATTCCTGCACATCCCGGGGTTGTAATGGCGGTGTTCGTTGATGGTGAACTAAATTTATTTGTGTGCAGGAATTTTTTGTGTGTGTATAGTTATATCCTGAAATTCAAACATGTCTGACAGTGACTCTGATCAAACTATCATTAGTGATTTTGATATTCTAGCAGTGAATCTGACACTGAAACTGATGAAAACAACCAGAAAATTAATGAAGACTTTCAAATTGAGGGTAATGCTAATGTTGTGAACTCTTGGTTTAGTATTACTAGTATTAGGGGTCCTCAACTGGACAGATATGACCCCTCTGAATTTTTAGACAACATAGGTACTATAAATAAGGCATAAGCACCCCATTTGAGTACTTTATGCTATTCTTTAAACTAAATATAACCCAAATGTTTATGAGAGAGACCAATAGATATGCAGACAACTTTCTCGGTAACATCTAGCTTAAGAGAAGGTCCCTAGGTCATAAATGGGGGTCTGTTAAAGTGAGTGTCTGTAACAACTGAAAAATGGGGGGGGGGGGTGCGCCTTGGAAAAGGAGTAGAACCATGTGCCAGGGGTGTCTGAAGGGCGTCCATGGGCCAGGGGTGTCTGAAGGGCCTCCATGGGCCAGGGGTGTCTGAAGGGCCTCCATGGGCCAGAGGTGTCTGAAGGGCCTCCATGGGCCAGGGGTGTCTGAAGGGCCTCCATGGGCCAGGGGTGTCTGAAGGGCCTCCATGGGCCAGGGGTGTCTGAAGGGCCTCCATGGGCCAGGGGGGTCTGAAGGGCCTCAATGGGCCAGGGGTGTCTGAAGGGCCTCCATGGGCCAGGGGTGTCTGAAGGGCCTCCATGGGCCAGGGGTGTCTGAAGGGCCTCCATGGGCCAGAGGTGTCTGAAGGGCCTCCATGGGCCAGGGGTGTCTGAAGGGCCTCCATGGGCCAGGGGTGTCTGAAGGGCCTCCATGGGCCAGGGGTGTCTGAAGGGCCTCCATGGGCCAGGGGTGTCTGAAGGGCCTCCATGGGCCAGGGGTGTCTGAAGGGCCTCCATTGACTTGTTTCCCAAAAACATAAGTGTTAGGACTTATTCAGGCTTCATCCATCAAAAAATTCACACAATTGATACAAGTGAGTCATGTTTATTCTAGGTTTAACAAAAAAATAACATGCATAAATTATGCAAATCAGGGTAGCTCATTTGCATAAATGATATTTCAGCTTGACTCATAAAGATTGTATAAGTACATTCAATTTCCTACAAGAATTTAAGATAGTTTTAAATATATTAAGGAAATAGTTTATTTTTTATAAACTTTTTTGCAACGCGAGTGCCAAACTCGTAAAAAGTGCTCCGTCTTTTTGGCACATACACCCCGAAAAGACGCCGTCCTAAGAGGGTTAATTTATACTCGTAAAATAAGCTGCTAATATTTGTTATTTCATTCTCCTCTTAAAATAATGCCTAAAATAATTTTCTTGTCAAGGTATTTTATTTAGTCTTCTTTTAATACCTTAACTGCTTCTAAATTATTGAAGGCTAATGTAGTCCTTCTTTAACATTTTAACTGTTGCTATTTGGCCGGCATTGGGTAAGCAGTCCAGTACTGCAGAGGATGCTCCACAGTAACTAGATCATGGATGTTCCCCAAGTCAACTTCTGACTATAGTCCCGTATTCAAAAGTTAAGCTATTATTAGGGATGAGTTTCTTTTTTTTTTCAACATTGTAAGTTGAGTTTTAATAAAAGAATTAACAGAAAATTTCATATATATCATATACACTTTATAAACCACCAGATTTAGTTTATGAATATTATTATGCAAATAACACACCTGCCAAGAAAAAAAATCTGTAGGGGTGGTGCATGTGGGGGGAAAGTGGGGCCGCTGCCCCCAGGGGGTCACCGACCCGGGGGGAGGGCTTGGTTTAAGATCTGTAAATTAATGCACAAGCCTTTTTAAGGAAATAAAGAAATATAAAGCTACCTCCATTGTCTTTGAAGAGTCCAAAGAACATGATAAAATATACAGATTTATACAGTACAAGACAGAAGATCCATTTTATTTACATGTGCACACACACAGGCTGCTAGGGCTAAAAGTTCAGTTTTCCTGCCTATCCCTAGTGGCCTTTTGGCATTTGCTAAAAAGCTCTTTGGACAACTGGAAATTACCATTGCAACTGATTTTAGATACAAGCAAGTTAGAAAGATAAACTTTCATGCTTGCCCTTGTTTCATTGTAATTTTTCTTCACAATCTTCTAGCAATCTGTGAGTGTGGAAACATTTCTTTGACTCTGGCATTAAAACGATCTGAGTTGGTTGGAGAAATATTTCCTTCAATAAGATAGGTGGTCAATAAAACATAGCAAAGAAATTAAACATGGATGTCGTAGAGTCACAGCTGCAGTTGTATAACTTTATGTTGTTGTTTTGTGTGTTAAAATATGTATATTAATATCATTGTACCCACCACTTTCAATAGATTTATCCATTTAAATTTAATTAAGAAAAACTTTAACAAACAAACAAAAAGTTACAACAAAACTTAATTATTTTTTAGCCTAGTAAAAGGATGAATCGCGATCGGATCAATGGATGATTGAAGTATGATTTGGAGATCGCGGCTCGCTTCGATAAAAACAAGGCAGTGTCTACACGTCCGGAATGATCAAAAATTAGCGGTCACATGACTAGGCCGACGGTAGGTACTCCAACTCAAATTTTCAAATACATCTGACACAGACAAAGAGCATATCATTGGAAAGAGCTGGCTTTAAGCTTTCCAGTGGCACCAAGATAATCTTTCTATCTTTTATAGAAGAAAAGTTATGAATTTTTTAGTGATTTATTTTTCCCCACTATTCGGCTTTGTATTTAATTATTAAAACTGTGATCGCATTATTACTCTTTTGGTACTATTTTGCTTGTATCTTTTTGGATATTAAAGTTAGAGCTATCAAATTTGGAGGAGACATTTATAATACAATGTTTAACAAAATAAAACACATGAATTGTGAGTTAACTTATTTATATTTTATTAAATATGACTTTATGAGCATATTGTGTGGATAACGACAATTGGCAAAAAATTTAATTTTTCAAAAAATGACATAATTACTAAACTAATAAAGCTACTGCTATAAAATTTTCAATACAAACAGATATTGTCCATCTAAAAGTAAGGTAAATTTTATAAAAATAAATTGCAGATCAGAAAAATTTATGCAACGTTAGAACAAATATTTAATGAAAAGCTCCGGCGGCCGAGACATTTTACACTTAAATAGATAACTTTTAAACTAATGTGGTCTGCAATGAAATTTTCAATACAAGCAGAAATTGTCCCTCTAAAAGCAAAGCAAATTTAAAATAAATAAAAGGCAGATCAGAAAAATGTATGCAATATTATAAAAATTATTTAAATAAAAGCAACAACGGCCCAGAATTTTTTTTAAACTAATAAAACTACTGCAATGAAATTTTCAGTACAAATAAATACTAACAATTTAAATGTAATAGAATATTCAAATATTAAAAAGTCAATTAAAATCATGCTATACAAAATTCAAAAGTGTCATGTAAGTTGTCGTCATTGATGATGTACATTTTAAACATTCAGGTTATGGTTCGTGGCTTTGGAGCTCTAGCTACTCTTCATCCTCGTTAATTGGTAGATTAAAAACATCTTCCACCATTGTCAAAATAAAATTAGGTTGTGTGTTGATCTCCTCCAGGTTGGCAGAGCATATCCTCATGTGTGGAATCCTATTGGAAAACACTAAACAAATAAAAAAATATATTCTGAACTGAACACATTAAAAAAAAATCAATATTTTAAACAGGCTACACAATTTTCTTAGTTGATGTACATTATATTTGTTAAGGGGGTAGGCTACCAAAAAATTTTTTTTTTTAATTAACCAACTTAGAACAACTATTTTATTATGGTCATGTTCAGCTATGAATGGAGATGTATTTTCATGCTTTAAAATTTAAAAAGATTGTATAGTTGCCATGGCAACGGCGGCCATCTTGAAAATAATACCTTTTCGTAGAGTTCTAAAAATTTTAAAACAAACCTACATATTGCTTAAAAGATGATTGATTCATGAACTTCAATTATATTTAGAGGTACTGAGCTAGTTTAATTTCCTTCAAACTTTTCAAAACATTTTTTTTTTAATTTTTAAAATTTGCCTCGGCAGAAAACGCTTAAAATTTACAATCCTAGGAAAATAAAAAAATTATTTTAAAAAAAGTAATAGACCAAATTGATTTTTGAATAGCTCAGTACCCACAAAATAGTTAAAGGAAGATACACACCAAATTTTATTACTCTAGCTTGTATATTAGCTGAGATTTTAGTATTCTACGTTACAAAACAACAGAAAAAAACAATTTTGAGAAAAATCAATTTTAAACTTAAAAAGTGAAAAATTTTAAGTTTATTATGAAAATGAAGTTCTTTTACATAGTTTTTTTTGTTCCACAACATGGACATGGTGGTTTGGTATATTATTTAACTGTTAAATGCACCAGGAACATGGGTTTCACCTTCTCGAACTTCTCTCAGGTGCTCTCGTCAAAATCACAATTTTTTAAAGATTTTTTTATTTTCCACTCGAATGAAGCTAATTTGTG
The DNA here is from genome assembly GCA_964017045.1 of Omphiscola glabra. Classification (NCBI taxonomy): domain Eukaryota; kingdom Metazoa; phylum Mollusca; class Gastropoda; family Lymnaeidae; genus Omphiscola; species Omphiscola glabra. The sequence goes on from OZ024795.1 coordinate 22,258,962, forward strand.
TTGTTTAAGAATTTTTTGCTCAGCATTCTAGTATAACACAAGTTATCCAAAGCCCCCTATCAAACATATTTTGTCCATGATCCTTTTTAACCATATTTAGATGACAAGGTTATGTTGCTGACAACATCACTGAAATTGAAGCATAAGTAGTTCCATGGCAGCAATGCTATGTAGAAACTTTTGTACATATTCTGTGTACCTCTTTCAGCAAAGAATTCCCTCATACCAGAGAGGAATGAGCTATGTGTCTTTTAGAAATGTAATAATTGGGCAGATACTTGCTCATAAATGTTCTTCTGCATAGCGCAATTTTTATACTTTGTGCCGGTAATAAATTTTGCGGTGCAGCTGGGTTTTTAAGGTTATGGCAGATATCATAGATTGCAACTTTTCATAGTCCATGCCATTGTCCTTCAAGCCTTACAGTCTATAATTGATAATGCCTTGGTTATCCAGTTGTGAATATGAAGAATCTAACCACTTACAATCAAGTCATTTTTATATTCATAGTATTGACTATTTTGTTTTGCAATCAGCTGTAAGTTATGGCTTCTGCGATTTGTCCACCCCACTGAAGACAGAAGAAAATTGGTAAAAGCTTTGAATTATGATCATATCCAAATCATTGTTTAGTACTCCCTCTGCTGTTAAAGTTGACTTCTTGTCACTGAAGAATTAACTTTTGCTCGGCTCGGTAGTACTTATTGGGGGCTGAAATAGAATTAAAAAATTAATAAACATCAATTAGCAAATAATATACTGACATTGATCACAGTTAGTCTATCAGTATTATTTAGATGTGTAGGATTGCTTAACTAATTATTTATTTTATTATAATTACTATTATTAATTATTAATCTAATGAATTGATTTTACAAATAAGAAATGATACTAAACAAATTAGGCTATCACTATTATTAATAATTGTAAGCAGATAAAATAAATGAATTAGGCTAAGATTAAACTATTTGAGTTGAAACATTCTAATACGAATTAATTTGCTCATATCCATACTGCTAATGCTAATCTAATATCATAATTGTATTATTGAAACGGCCTATGATGAGAGTTAGTGTTATTACTTTGAACTACTGACTCCCTACTCGTCGATTATTTTTCAATGCTTTTTGTAGCCAAATGAATTGGCTTAGGTTTCATATAAATTAAAAATTCCCTTGATTGATATATATAAAGACTTAAATAAAGTTTAAGTAGAAACTTGTGCAAATCTCAGCATACGCTAAACAACCCTTACACCATCACGAGCATCATGGCATGGCATGGAAACACATTGACTTTGACTGTACTGTAGTACTGACTGAATAATCTCAACTATCGCCATCGCGTGTCGCTAAATTATGATCATTTTTTAGTATACTTACCTTGAATTGAGACCTTTTCTTAGTGCCAGTGCATGAATTTCTGTAATTTATTTCTTTCTGGCTTTTACCGAACCGGTAAGGTTGTAGATGCATATTTTAAAATCAAAACATGCTGATGCTTTCGTTTGCAAAATTTAGTTCGCGATCCGGTAAACACACATAAACAACTCATTTGCGCATGCGCGAGTCATCAGTATCTTGGTTACCCCCCTGTTTGGACCAATGAAAATCGGTAAAATAATTATAATAATAGAACTAAGGAATATCCTACACACATTACGGTTGTGCATCCGATTATTTGACGCAATTATATTTACTGACTACGATTCTAAATTATAAAAAAAACTGCTTAAATTTACCTTTACATTGATATATAATAATAGCATATTATGCTATTTAAAAATAGTTTTTTGAGGTCTCAAACATGGGATATGTACGAATTTTATTTTCTTTCTAAAATTAGGTCAATTTTTAAAGTGGGGTGGGGTGTTAAATATCAGTTGTTTCACAACAAATCTTTTAAAAAGTGGTATACATTTATGTGTAATCGAATCTAAAAATGTTCATCTTCGTAAAAATGAAAACAAAAAAAATTGGATAATTTTTGAAAAATTAAGATATTTTCAGGCGCCTACCCCCTTAATAACATAGGACCAGAGGCTATCTTAATTTCTTTTCATGTCACCTCACTCTAATCTTTCTATACTATAATAATAATACTATCAGTATCATTAAGTCATATCATTTATATTATTGAAGCAAAGCCTACTCATGACTATGGACAATCTAAGACCTTAAGTAAAACTATTATTAAAATCCTTTATTAAAATCCTTTATTAAAAGTGTACATTTATATAATCAATCTAATTTATTAAAATACAGCAAATATTTATGAAACTGTTTGAAAAACGTTTCTAATAATAATAATAATAACCACTGTTTACATTAGAGATTAACCTCTTCCGGTAACTTGAGTGAAAAAAAAATGGCCGCCACCGGCTGTTTCAAAATTTTTGTCACATTTCGGGACCAATCCTTAATTCCTGCAATAATCTGTATTGTTTTGAATGAGTGATTCATTTTTTAAAATATATGAACTAGGATATTAAGTAGTTTCCAAGTCTTACCCAGAGTTTAAAAAAGTAAAAAAACACAGCGAAATCACTTACCCCACTTTCACTTTCCAACAGATCGACTCAGAGTAGTCGGATTTCCACTTTATTTATATCCTCGTAACCGTCATGCACCGTGGATTCAAATTAAAATAAGGAGGTTCGTCTATTTTAAGAAATGACGCAAAACAACGCTAAGTCCCGACAACTACCGAAAACGGCCACCGCCAGCTGATCACAGCGATAGGCGGCGAGTAGCCCGCGTCTTTCTACCGCCCGCGAAGCGAGTATTGGGGTGCCTACCGACGGACAAATATCTCGCGCAACTTTGCTACGGTGGTCATGTGACTTGATCAAATATATAATAGTAATAGCCGGCAAATATCTCGAGAACTTATTCATCCGGTAGTCAGACATGTATACACTACGTAAAAATAAATAAATGCACCACTTCTTGTCATATCCAATTTTGTAATATTTTTTTTGTATATTTTTTTTGTGTCGCTTTCGGCTTTTTATGACGGGTGAAAAATTATAATGTTCAAAAATCTGAATTTTAAGAGGTTTGTCGGAAGGTCGGAATGAGGGGTAAAAAATCTGTATAATTCCGACCATATCGGAAGGGTTGGCAGGTCTGAAATAATGCTCAGTGAAGAACAGGAAAGTTATAATCATTATCATCAATATTATCATACTATACTACACAACACATCCCAACTGTTAGTCACCCCCAAGTCCTGTGTTGGTATTCCCCAAAGCGATGTCACTGTGCTTAAGTTTAAGACAACTCTAAGCAAAATCTATACCACTAACCGTTAGTGGTATATTTTTGGACTAACCCAATCTTTACTGGCTATAGTATTTAACAACTGTAGGTGGTAAATACTATAAAGTAAAATACCACTGCTATCACTCAACTATTTATTTATTATGCTCCAGCTAAAGTAGTATCTCTCACATTTGTCGTTCTGAATACACCGCTATCCGTCACATCTACTCCATCCGCCACTACCTCACAGTTAGCGCAACAAAGACACTAGATTGTGCTCTTGTTCTCTCTCGTCTTGACCATTGCTACTCTCTTCTGTCAGGTTCACCAAAACATTTCATAGAAAAACTACAAAAGGTTCAACTCAGCTGCTAGGCTAGTTCTAAAGGCAAAAAAACGTGATCATGTCACTCCACTCACTTCATTGGCTCCCTATACAAGTACGCATTGATTACAAGCTGTCTGTTCTCTGTCACAACTTTTTCTCAGATTCCTGCCCTTCCTATCTAACCGAAATTCTTTCTGTCTATGCAGACATGCGTATTCTGGCCGTTGTTAAGACACGCACTAAAACATATGGTGGACAATCTTTCTCTTTCTGCGTCCCCCAAACAATGGAATTATCTGCCACTACACATCCGCAATATACCATATACCAACCACCCAGGCCTTCAAAACTGCACTCAAAACACATCTCTTTAAACTCTACTACCCCGACTGATTCCCCCCTCTGACCGATAAACGATACTGCTGGCTGCCGTCCATGGCTTGACATGTGAATGTGAAAGTTCTGGGGTGGGTGGGGTGAATATGCATTTGTTTTTGTTGTGTTATTATACAGCTGTTCTTTATTACATAAATGTATTTTAGGTAATTGCACGCTACTGGTACCTCTATCGCTCACCCTAACCCGAACCCTAAATCTATCATAAACAAAGGGCAGTGACTCCCAATGAGGGACCACAGAAGCACATTAGCCATATTTTATTTTATTGTCAGGACTATGTCTCTTATGTTAATATTTTTATGTACAGCGCGGTGAGCCCAGCCCTAGGCTGGGATACCGGGCTATATAGACAACTAATAATAATATGCGATGGATGGGGCTAGGCCTAGGATATATTATAGAGCAAGAGTAAGAGTCTATACAGAAAGTATAGTTATAGTAATCATCAGTAACATTTATGCTCTAGTAATATGTGTAGGGTTGACCTTATCTCAGGAGCTGGAGGATTTTACAGTTTGATCTTTGCAACGGAGCTTTAGGTAGCCTATTCGGAAGTAGGGCCTGCCTGTTCATAATTCGTTTAAAAATATTTTTTAGTATTCAATTTTCTAATAAATTAAAGATAAATAATAACGGTGATGTTCACTAAATAATAACACTCAATTGGAAAATAACTTAACCTGAGGAAACTGATGATCTTATTCAGCAACACGTAGTTTGTTTATTCATAGCACTAAATATATTCATTAGACTAGAAGTCTATTTTTCCTTTAGGAAGACCGCCATTTTCTTTCTCACTGCAAGTTTACTACACGTACGCATGCGCACTATGTGAGAATGTAACTTTTGAGGCAGCCGCTAGTTTCGAATGAATTATTTTTATATATATATATAGTGGTACCTCGACATACGAGTACCCTGACATACGAGAAATTTGAGCGAGCGATGTTTTGCTTTGAGATACGAGAAATATTTGAGATAAGAGGGACCGGATCAGCGGGTTGGCCGGCTGCAGTGACGAAAATTAAGCGAAAGTAACAAAAAATTGTACTATTTGTACAGTCCAGTAGCACTTAAGTTCAATTAAGTTCAGTGAAGTTTAGTTAAGTTCCATTCAGTTTAGGGATAAAGTGTAGCATTAAGAGTGTAACGAGTTAGTGAATATAAGTGACCGTAAGAGTTTATCATTAACAATTAACAGTGTAGCAAGTAAGTGAATGAAGTGAAGCTCCTCCGCCAATCACATCCACCCTACACCTCCGCCAGCATCTTCCGTAAGCTCAAGTCGGCTGATTTCCAATGTAAATAGACTTTATAAAATCAGTTTATTTCTGTACATTCTCTTTTATTATGTTTTTATACAATATTTGTCATATATAAATACATTTTTCTTATTAAAAAACACGTAACAACAACTGGGGTGGCGTTTTGGGATCTGGAACGGATTAATGGCATTTCTAATCATTTCAATGGGGACAATTGCTTTGAGATACGAGCAAACTGACGTGCGAGCAAGGTTACGGAACGAATTAAATTCGTATTTCGAGGTACCACTGTAGTTTTAAATCCACTGATATTTCAGTACGGACAATGATTTGAATTTCTACCAAGCTAGCCCTACATTCATCAATTCACATATAACCTATAGGGTTTTCTAAGCCTATTGCCTATTGATATTAATATTGCGTATATGCGGAAAAAATGAAATGGGGCCCCCGACCCCAGAGAAATGGATATTATGAGTTCAGTACCCTTCGGTATTTGTATATGAATGCTTAAGTGTATGTGTACTTAAGTTTGGTCAAAATCCATCTACACCTATACCTCGCTATACGACCGCTCTTTATACGGCATTTCGCTATTACGGCCTTTTTAAATTATGGCACTTTTTCGGTTTACGGCCCACGATGTTTCATTATACGGCCAACAGCTAACTGCAAAGAACCTATAGAAATGCACTTTCATATTTTGAGCAGGGAATGAACATCCTTCTTCAAAATGATCCCGACGAAGAACGCAGCGCTAAAGTGTCTAGAGGAGTAAATTCAGCAATTGCCTGTTACAAAACTCTTTTAAAAGAAACAGAAAGCAAGGCGAAGCAGACAACTTTGCAACAATATTTTCAACTAGGTCAATCTACAACAGCGGAAAGTGAGGATGATTTTTCGTGTTAATGTTCATAAGATTATAAAGTTTCTAAAAATTTTATTTTATGTATAAATATGTGCATATGATTTCTTTTGTTTTTTTATTTATATGTTTATTTTTTAAATTTCTGTTCACTATTACAATTTTTTGTACTTTTATTTTTATAGGAAATGAAAAGAATAAAATGATTTATGAACTAACGACTATATTATTTTATACAAAAATTGGAACAGATCCAATTAAATCTGTATGGGTTTATACCAAAATTATTGATTCATTATACGGCTTTTCGCTTTACGGCCAACTTTTCCGGAACGTATCTAGGCCGTAAAGCGAGGTATGGGTGTATTAATTTTGGAGTATATAACCCATATAAGAAGAAGACAAAAACGAATTCGGGGCCCTTGGACCCCAAAAAAATGTTATAAAAAGTTCATAGCCCCTTAAGAGTTCCTTTCGGAGAATGATGGATATATGTGCCAAGTTTATTCAAGATCCATCAATCCATGTAAAAGCTTTTGTGGAACAAAGAAACCCACAAACAAATTGTCCCCTTTTTATATATACCTGATTTTATATTTTAGCGTCGCAACTTCACCCCCAATCCAATTTTATAGCAGCAAAGGACCCGTGACTCGGATACATAAAAATTCGGTACCCAAATTTGTATTAAATATGGCGAAAGAAAGCACATCGAAAATAGATTATTCAACACCGATCTGTATAACTATAATCTACATATTCTATAGCAAACAGCCAGAATATGTAATAAATGGAGGACTGCGTTCAAGTTGTGTGAATGAAATAATAGAACAAGGTATGGGGAAGCTTGTATCAAAAGACAGGACAATAAGATGTGAAAGTTTCGGCGTAGAGCCTTCTTCAGCATACATGACAAATGAAAATACAAAAAGAAACATACAAAAAGAAACATACAAAAGATACTTTAGATATCTGTAATATACATTGTTCTACTATTTCATTAGACTACATAAACTTTTTGGCATAAGGTGGCTGGACAGAGCCCCTGATACAGAGGTCCTAAACCTAGGCGATTGTATCAGCATCAACACGCTCTTACAATTACAAAAAGAACAAGCCATATGGGCAGGACATGTCACAAGAATGCCAGACAGCTGCTTCCCAAACGACTATTGTTCGGTGAACTCTCTAGTGGGAAACAATCAGTTGGTGGGGAAAAAAAGCGCTTCATGGACTGTCTAAAAGCTTCACTCAAATCTATGCACATCGACCTTGACTCGTGGGAGACACTTGCCATGGACCGTACATCCTCGCTAGGCAGACTGACTTTCGGAGCACAATCCTCATAGAAAAAGCGCATAGCTCACGCCCAAAGAAAGCGCACGGCAAGAAAACCTCCTTGCCGACCCTGACCACGACCTACGAGTACTCTAGTGGGTCATGCCCTGACCACGACCTACGAGTACTCTAGTGGGTCATGCCCTGACCACGACCTACGAGTACTCTAGTGGTTCATGCCCTGACCACGACCTGCGAGTACTCTAGTGGGTCATGCCCTGACCACGACCTACGAGTACTCTAGTGGGTCATGCCCTGACACCCACAACATTTTCTCAACCCCACCTCTCATTGTTTTCAGAAGAGATAAGAATCTACGAGATGCCTTGTGCGTAGGCACAACTGTGCTACCCCCTCCCACTTTGAGACCAAGCCATGTGACTAGTGTGTGGCTCGGCCAGTCGACCGCAAATCGGGTTTAACCCGGGAAAAAACTTGGTTCTTGACAGGTTCTTGAAAAGAATTTTGGCTCTCCAAATTTTTTTTTTTCGTCCTGTTGCTGATTTTTGGCTCTTTTGACTATTGAGTTTGCCGACCACTGGTCTAAGTTAATACTAAAGTGGTGCACGACTCTTTGTTCGGTCTGGTATTTTTATCTCTAGTACTAAATAAATACTAATAGCAGTGTTATATACATATATATAGGCCTATATATATATAGTTTAAACTTCAACCTCAAGTTCTCAAGCTTTTTTAGCCAAACACAACGTTTCTGCTAGTATGACCTTAATATTGACGTCACCGGGTAAATGTGCTGTTTTACTCCGTCCATTCCCCACCCTTTTCTTCTAGACTACGTAAATGCTTTTGTTTACATTCGAATGTGTCCCATTGTAATTTCTTTACTAGAACCTTCGGATTCAATTCCTGTACAAGAAGTCCCCCAGCCATCTAGTATGTTGATACATTTTTTGTTGTTGCTGCTGTTCTCATATTTGTATAATAAAATAAAATATAGTTGGTGTCACTAGCTTTGGTATCGTTTTCTTTACTTAATGGTGGTCTTAGTCTTTACGTATTGTTTATTATATGAGCCAAAATTATAACGGATTAATATCTTCAAAACCATAACGGTACGTAACAAGTAGTAATAGACATTCAGCAAATCTAACTGGACGAAACACAATAGATAATAATAACAGATCATCATAATACAAAAATAAGTTTATTGAATCAAAAACATTGAAGTTTAACATAACGGACTTAATCGTACATTATGATAATGTGCGGGATATGAATTTTAAAACAACCTGAAAGGGAAAAGGGGATTATATATCAGTAAGAAATACAGAATGCATGTAAAGTAAAAGCTTATTGTTTTGAACATATTATTGTTTTTAAATACTGGTCCCAACCAAGGATTGTCAGGTGAAGACTTAATTGGTCTGCCTAGCCTATGTGCTAGCAGAAGGGATTAACAGAAATGCATGATATTGATATAAGTCCAGAATAAATGATCTTGTCTATGTCCTGATAATTTATATAGATTCATTTCATTATTTAACATTACCAGATCACAATATTGTAAGAAAACATAATATATAACGGACTTCACCTCCCAACAGATCCTAAGGCCATTGGGAAACAGAGCTTATCAGTTGTTGGTAATGATGAAAGTAACTATTAATAGCTCCAGTTCTGACCTGGGGATTATGAAGACTGTTGAACTAGCTGATGTGTGCAGTGGTGAAGCAGGAGACAGCTGACACTTAGAGTAACTAAGATAGGCTTCTGGTCAGTCCAATCAAATTGACAGCCTTCTTAACTGGTGACAATAAAATCTTTTTTTTTTTTTTCTTTTTTTTTTTAAAAATAAAACAATAATTATGCAATTATTTTTTCCATTTCATTTTTACAATGGATTTTATTTTCATGTGTATAATCTTATTACATCAGTACATGGACAAATGAGCATGAAGAGTACAAAAATGTCTTTAGATAATAGCACAAAATTGCATTCAATTAAAAATAGAAAATACCCCAAAAAATGTAACGAAAATTAACAGGATAAATATTTCTGAAAATTACACTTCAACATTCAACAAGAAATATCTTCAATTTCCCTTAAGAAATTCAACCAGCAAGTATATCACTATTGTGACATAGAACTAATACTAGAGTCTTGGCTTCTAAATATTTTACTAAGCATATAATATGATGAAACAAATGCCAGCACATGTTATCTTACCACCAGCCAATATCATAACTTGGGTTATTTTTGGGTCTTAACAAGGGAAGTATTTTTGTATTTTTACAAATAAGACAAGGCAAAGCCACTAGTTAAAAAAGGGAAGAAAAAAAAGAAGAAGAAAAAAACCAACAAAATCTTAAAGTAAATAATTAGTTTGAAAACAAATTCAGTACTACCAGAATATTTCTTTACAATACACAACAAAACCTTTCCATGGGGTTTTCAAATAAAGCTGTGAAAGAAATCTTTATTAAATGTTTCTTAAAACTGAATCAGTCCCATTGAATTATGATTTTTATAATTAAAATTATATGTAAAAATCTGAGTACAAAGAATGCAGAACTAAAAAAAATAAAAAAATAACATAACGTAGTGTACACAGCTAAAACTACTTCTCATATGTTGAAAGAAGTTTTGATTAAGCCCAAAAAGAAAAATTCAAATTACAAACCACGCCTCACAATATACATCAAGCACAAGAAATTATTACAGAAGATTATTACACCATACGTTTGCCTCACGTAGATACAGAAAGTTTTTTTTTCAAATCAGTTACATCCAATCACCTCGTAAACCAATTAGACTGATTCTGACAATTATGTCAGGACAGAATAATGATTCCTTGGCAGTATATATATATATATAACATCAAAATATTGGACATGATCTTTAGTTGAATTCTTAGACTCACCCATTCCTATTTCTCAACCATACAGCAATTTAAATAAAGCATTAATGCCTTTAAATGTGCATACATATCATATATCAATTATTTAGGCATTTACCTATAATCATCCTAGACCAAAGCTTCATACTTTCCTTTACATTCCATCCAATGATCTGGTGCATTCATTACAAACACATTCTAATTCTAATGTCAAGTTAAACACAAAGATTATCACTTTGGGTAGGAACATTTTCTGCAGGCATGAGTTGCCGGCATGACTTACAACTGCATCAACATGACAGATGCCTTGCTCATATTACAAGGATGAAGGTCACTAAATTGTCAAGCCTTACCCAAAACACAACATCAAAACAAATTAGGTTAAGGAATTATCTCTTCACTCTGATGTGGCACCTGAATAGATTGCTGCACTCTATGTCCAGAGTTATGGTGTATCACCTCCTATTTAGTAACTTAAATCACTCTCATTTACAAATACTAAGTGAATAATTGATATAACTTATATAACTTATATATATATAAGCTTTGTTAAAAAAAATTATATTAACTGATTCTTTCTGGAACAGCTGATGACACAATACTTTAAATTTAGCATTCAAGATTTTATTTATTAAGAATACAAAATTTCTGTGTTGCTATCTTAATCATGAATGTCTGGAATTATTATATTTTCTATTTAAAAAAAAAATAAAATTTCAACACCATCCAGGTTCACTTTAGCAAAGGTTTAGAAAGTTAATAAAAGGTCTCCATCGATAATTAAAAACTGGTCACTCACTAACTGGTGCTTGAAAATGAGATCTAGATTAATTGAAAGGTTTTTTGTTGCTCTATAAATTAAAAAAAAATATGAGTGAAAACTTCCGAATGAAATTTCGATTCATGTTAAACAAAAAAGTGATGAGAATATAATTATATGTGATAGCATTAAGTAAAAATTTAAAAAAAAATAAAAAATTTTTTAAATAAAAAATTAGCAAACTCAGTTATTTTTATTTTTTTAAAATTAATAACAGGCTTCCATAATTACCGGTACTTTTATTTGAAAGCAAATTGGATAGCCATGCTTTAAGTGTGCCATCCTACTTTAATTTCTTGTGGTTGAAAAAACAAGGGTATATAATATTTTAACCATAGCAAACCAGAATTTAAAAAAAAAAAAAAATAAATAAAATTGAATCATAATTCCTAAGGATTGAATTGATGAGCAAATAACTACTGGCTTGAGCAAAGGCACCCCGTGGTGTAACTGATGGCTTTAATCACACTCTGAAGCACTCATACATAGGCTAGTTTTCTTCAATTCTTTTTCTGAAATCAAAAAAATAATAAAGAAATCAAATTTCCTTAATATTGTCAAATTAAGTTCTGCTAAATTATACTTTTAATAAAATGTAAACCTATTGTAGTTAACAACTGCTTTGTATTATAGGAAGCAAGACAAACAATTCTTACCACTTCTGGTTTAGTATTGGAACTATCTGAGCAGGACTGGCTAGATGAAGAAATAGCAGGATCCCAAAATACACTTGGTATATTGTTTCCAAAATAGATTTTGGTGTTGCTCCCTATGGCCTGATACCTTAGCATCTCAAGGTATTCTTTAGTTAATTTAACCTGGATTTAAAGAATAAATCTTTTTTCAACTATCTGCAACAATACCGTTTGTTTTTAAGAAATAACTATACTTTAAATAAAACAATGTGCTACAATTTTATTTCTATTTAATATTTTGTTCAAGCTTGATTTTAATGTATATAAATATTATTCATTTTTATTTAAAAACAACTCTTTGTGACATAATAATAACTTCAGTATTTATTTTTTAGATAATTATAATTTTAAATTATCAATATAAGATTCAATTTACATTAAAGAAAACATTTATGAAAGAAGAGAACAAGATTTCACCTTATTGGACAATGCTTCTCTTTCAGCTTTGTAGAATTCAGCATCTGCTTTAGCTTTTTCTTTAGCAAGATGAGTAAAATCTGTAAGAATTGTTAAAACAGTAGTTACCTATAAAATTAATGTGAAATTATTTCAAGAAAGTTATAATATATAATTAATTACAAGTAAATAATCAAAATATTAACCTCTTAACTACGAATGTACAATGTAATGGCACTAACTCTAAATAGCACATCACACTGACACACGATGGGCAAAACATCATGATTTAAGTGTGTCTATAAATAAACTCAAAGCTTCTCTGTTTATACTAATCGCTTAAGTCCAACTAAACCACTACCCTCTTTGGGCTTTTTATTTGGAGCACTAATTAAATAGTTGGTTTTTTTTGGTGTTTTAACACCAGTGTACTTAAAGAGCCTGTTTTTTTACCTCAGCTATAAGATTATAAATGAGACAGTAAACGTAATCTGCCAATTATCATTTGGTGCATCCCTAATCACAAACCCATCTCCTGTTCAAAAAAGCTTGGCTCATACCTTCAATTTCAGACATTGTCTTCTCAGACTCTTTCTCCATAATCTTTTGTTCCCATTGGATCTTTGAAACCTGGGCCACCTTTTCAGCCTCTGCAATAAAGAAATTTAGCAAATTAAAGTTTATAACTACCGACATAAATTTTCCTCTAAAACATATTTATAAATTCTTATTACTGCTAAGTAAGAGTAATGTTTAAATTGGGTAAATATGTAATACAGGCAGCTTAAGCCAGATGTTTCACAAAGCTACAATAAAGTAACCTTGGCACAATGGTAACATTGACTGACGCTGGACGAAGAGGTAGCAGGTTCTAATTTGTGAAGAGCAGTCCCCAGCTATTGGTAAATAGTCGGATGTAATAGACTCAATAGAACTTGAGAACTATTCTAGGGGACAAGGTGAGCCATTAAGTTGGAAGACACCAACCCACTTGGCATGGGAGTAAAAATAATCTAGCATATTATATAATACAAAAGTATGACATTTGTTAGCCACCCACTACCCCTTATAACATTAAATAACATTTCCATTGACCACCACCCTAGTATTGTATAACATTTCTAGCAACCCCCCCCCCCCCATGATAAAACCTAAATAAGTCCAAAAACAAGCAGCAATATCAAAATTTCATGTAAAATGCTAGGATTGTGCTTATTATTTTAAGCAAAATTTAAATGTTAGATTTTAATGTAATGGTAATGTCATAAATTTGAATAACAGAAATTTTACAGAAATAATAATTAATTAAACAAATAAATACAAGTAATTTTTGAATAACATTGCTCTTAACCACCCCCACCACCCATATAACCCATAACAAAATGATCATCACCCCCTACATGTTATACATGTTCATAGACACTATGCAAAAATAGATTTTGTCTTACCAGTTCAGTTACAGCTTTCAGAATAATCCCCGATAGTAAAGGAACAATAATTTCATAAAGGAACTTGGGAAAACAAGACTAACCTATGATGGCTCGTTTTCTGTCAGTTTCAGCTTCCTTTTCCACTACCTTTTGTTTCTGTATTGCTATCAAGAGTTTTGTTTTTTCTCCCTCCCTGCAGAGAAGAGTATCAAATTTATAAAAAAATGGAAAAGTAAAAATTAAAAGTGAATTTAAAATTTAAAAAAATAAATAATTATGTGCTTAAGATTTCTTCTTTGCCTTTGTAACTCCCAGTGAAGCATAAAAGGCCAATAATAATTACTTTCCAAGCCTTCTTGTTTTTTGCTAACTCCTATAACTCTTTCCTAATTACATCCTTGTCTACCTCTTTTCATCAGGTGTATTTGGGTCTTCTCCTTCCTCTTGATTCTGGAGGGTTCCATACCATTGCTTGTCTCATTTTTGGCAAAGATATTATTTAAGTTTTATTTATTTGGAAATGAATTGCTATGGCTTACATTGCTTCATAATTTTTACGTATCTGTTCTGGGATCTTTGGTTTTGTTACACGCACAGCTTGCACAGTTAACCCTGGTGCCATCTCATAGAGTTCTGACTGCAGGGCCTTACGTAGATTCTCATCAATTTGATCTAAATATAGCAATAGGCGACACATTTATGTTGTTGTATAAAAGCATTTCTAACAGTTTAGTAAATGTAGCCAACAGCTATACCTAAGCATACAAATGTACTTTGTAATGTAAGCTTTTCTTGTGTTTTATTATATTCACTAAACTCAGAATTTTTTATTTTGTTAAAAATTAAAGTTAATTTTATTGTGTGCTTATCAGTTGTTTTGTTTTATGAATCACACATTCAAGATCAAATATTTACCAAATAAGTCAATATAGACTTCTTGAAGATTGTGACTGCTGCAGAACTGGTTCAGTTCATGGTGAATTTTGTTGTAGATTAATGTCTTATCATAATCTGCAGTGTAGTTCTTCACAATGTCATAAACTTGATAGAAATGATAGAAAGAATAATAATATTTAGTAAAATTTATTCAAGATATTAATGTGCAGTTCTTATAAAAAACTTGTTACTAATTTTCAAAAATAACATGTTGATTTTCATAAATTATATATTACCAGCTGATGAATCCAGCTTATTGACGACCTCAATTCTTTCAAAGTATATAATGACACCACCACTGCAAGAGAGATTGTTTTATATTGTTTATATTTGCATCAATCACAACAGTTTTATATTTAAGTGTAACTGATCAATCAATATAAAATCAGCAGGGTACTTATATTTTTAAATTAATGGATAATCCATAAATTGACACACAAAAAAATGTCATATTTTCATGCCCCCTGCCCTTGTTGCAACCATACATTTATTGCCCCCCCATGCATACATACAAATGAGCTTTTAAACACCCCCACTACCACCTGTTTCAATTTATTTAAAGACAATTATGACATAAAAGTAAACGAAGTCACCTTAAACATGTTAGAAATTAGCCTAGCATGTATCAAAGTACCTACATTGTATCTTTAATTTTAATGACTATCTTTGGTTCAGATAAACTAAATAAGGATATCACAAATTAAGTCATGCACAGAATCACAGATATCTAGACTCAAGTTGTTACTAAGCTAAATATATCATTATAAAAACATGGTGGAAATTTTTTATGGCATTTTTTATGGATATTCAGAATTTCAATTTCAGGATAATTATTGAATTTCTAAAAATTATAATTTACATACGCAAGCTGTAGAGCACCCAACACCCCCTCAGAGGGTATGTAATATATGGATGGCCCTTAGAGAATGGAAGTACATACCTTGTTCCACATGGAACGTTTTTAACCTCATCTGTCTGCAGAGTAGTCTTTGTAGGATAAAGATAAAAATATTGATTTTAAAGCTTTTATTTTGAATATCCATTCAAAATTAAGTGAAGAAATAAATATTTATAAAATAAAATTTACTCTAACATCTTTGCTTTCACCTGAAGGTTTAAATGATAACAGTTAAGGCTGACAAATGTTTCTTTACCTGAACTGATCTAAACGAGGTGAGCACTGGCAGCATAAAGTGATAGCCAGGTTCACTGGTCGTTGATAATAGAGCACCACCCTGAGGTGAAATAAAAAGAACAATCAATTAGGTCCAGCTTAATAATTTACTACCGAAAATGAAAAAGCACAAACAGTATTTAGGATGCTACTTTAATTATATCACAGCAAATTTAATAATTATCTTATTACATATAAAATAAATTATCATTAAGCTCTTTTTCTTTATGTTAGCCATCTTTTAATTTTAAATGCTTACTCTGTAGTATACTCCAACATGTCCTGAGGAGAATTTTTAAACAAATTTTAATATATTACAAGAGATGTTAATACTACAACATTATAAAATTGATATCAATATATTAGTATCATTCTTGATTACATGTTTATTAGTGCAAAAAAAAGCTTTTAAAAAACTTTGCTAACTTAACGGTTTGCTGCTAAAAATACTTGCAAAAACAAACTGAAATTATTTTAATTATATAACATGTTTCCTCTAGTTAAAGGACTTAACTTTCAAAATGTTGAACAGTTGTACATTTATATGAAAGAGAATCCTATTTATGATTTCTACACATTAAATACACATCCACTGTAAATGTTGGATATTATCTTAATTAACTACCTAGACCAGTATTCTATGAAGAAGATGGCATCTGATTTCAGCCTACAGTATAAAATTGAATCCTCTTTCCTTATATAACTTACCTCACAATCACAATAAACAGCTGAAATAAATCAGATATAGTCTAACTCATTCTTAAATAAATTAAATAATTACCTTCTTCAATCTTGTGTATTGAGAAATTTATGAAAATGCCTAGCACAACAGCACCAACTAACATGAATACTGCAGCAGGTTGTGCCATTTTTACCTACTGCAAAAAAGTTGTTCAAAGTTAACAGAATATGTTATTCTCTATGAAATTTAACAAATTAAAAAATCATTTTCAGTAACACAACAGTCTATTATTTAAATATATTCCCCGTTGGCTTTCATTAACAAGGCTTTATTTACAATTTTTAAATTATCTTTATAAAGAGTAGATACAGAAATAAAAGCCGCAAACGAGTGTTGTGTATGCTAAAAATTAACATCTTTTTTCAAGATAAGCTTATCAGTGAACTAGGTATTTATTTAAATAACTATCAGTTTGTGTCATTATAAGGCTTATATGCACCTTTATTATTAAGTATTAATGATCTAACTTTTACATCTTTATTGAAGAAAAGAGATCTGATTGATTATTTATTGAAATCAATTTTCTTCAATTATTTTTTGAATAAAATAACATTATCATTCTTATTAGTTAGAAACAAGAGTAGATGGAACTATTGGGCATCACCTGAAGGACCGATAGCATTTGGGCCGATGCGACAGAACCTAACAGCTATCAAACAAATAATGAATAATAGTACACAAAAGTTTTTGAACTAAAGTCAATAGAGATATATTATTTCACAAATCTTTAGCGAATTTTTCAACAAAAAACTCCTCTTTCAAAATATTTTCAATCAGTAGCACTTCATTTGTTGCAATCCCAGAGGTTAACTGTAAATACAATTGAGAATTTGAATAAAAATTTCAAGTGAGTTCCTTCAATGTTGTAAATAAAGCTGCATTAAATTACACCAAATGGGCACTTGCCCAGTTATACAAAAAATATACCGGTAAAGGATTTTGAAGTTGAAACAGGAGTTACCGTATGTGCATTCTAGAATGCAGATGGATAATTGCAGATGATGATCCATTTTTGTTTGACCCAATTAAAAAATGAATAGTTTTCCCAAAAGATTTACAGGAAACAGCAAGATAATTGCAAGTAGCAGGCATGGGATGCCTGTATCTGAGGAATTTTGATGAACTTGATTGAGTCTCACATGAAACTTTCAAAGAACAAAATGTTGCGATTCAACACCAAAGTGAGGGCAACTAGAGTGCTTGAAGAACTTCCAGAGTTTAATTCTAAATTTGAAGAAAGGTTTTACAGAAGACACTGATAACGAAGAGGTCGATTATGAAAATAATGAGGAAATGTATTCAGAATTTATTTAAGTAACTATCTTTTAAAACTATATTATATATGAAGCAAATATGGGGGACTGCGTTCAAGCAGTGTGAAGTAAATAAAAAGTGGAACAAGATATTTTTAGGATTGAAAAAAAAGACAGGACAGCTGAAACATATCTTGTTTCACTATTTATTTATGTTTCTAAATTAATACAATACCACAATTTAAAAAGTATATTTTATTTGTTCTATGCTTCTTTTTCCAACAGTTCAAAATATCCATCTTTCTTGATTTACCAACCATCTCAGAATCCAGTTTAGGTTAAATAATTGAACTCTACTGTATTAACCCTTACAGTACCCAGCGTGTCTTTTTGCAGTGACCTACTTTTCCCCTGTGATCTAAGCGCGTCTTTTTACACCCGCCGATTTTTTTCCCTGTGGCCCAATCGCGTCTATTTGCCACATAGAGGGGTAACTAATATAAACATAAAAATGAGGATATAAGCTTTCACCAGTCTTGGGCAGTATGTTTATTCGTTAGGGGAATAGTTGAATTTTATTTTGCCTTTTAATTATGAAAATCGACCAATTGCTGAGTTTTTTGTGCGGATCCATATTTGTTGCTCCCTAGAACTATTGTTGATGACGACTTACGCCCACTTGATGAAACCTTTTTTTTCTGAAATTATTATTGAGATTTAATTGGGATTTGATGATTCTGATGCTGATGAGGGAGAGGGGGGTGAAATGTATACAGCCAGTAATATGTACCACATACGTACACAGCAATTACTAAAAATATTTATATAATAATTTTTTCTCAACAATTTTTATCATACCTTTTTCCAATTATGTTAATAATTTTTTAACAATTTTTTTAAATTTATAAATTTTAAAAAATTGTTAAAAAATTATTAACATAATTGGAAAAAGGTATGATAAAAAATTTATACATTTTAAAAATAGATGCCTTAAAGTTGAGAGTAGGCTCAATCTCTCTCCTGTCTGGAACCAACTGGTAGAAATATAATCTTCATACAATGGGTGAGAGCCAATAGTAGTAAATAATTACCAAAACTACCAAACAGAAACATTAATTTTCTTAAAAAATCATTTGACAATGGAAAGGTACCAGGAAAAAATGTACTAATACTTTAAGCTTCCATCTACTAACATAAGCTTATTTCAAGTACATTTGAGTCTGTTAAATACAAAAGTTAGGAGTAATCTGATTATCTTAAATTTTATTTGACCGAACAACCACTTTCTAGAGAATGGTATGCAACTTCAAACAGCTTGTAAGTGCAATGAATTTTGACTTTGTGTGCTTAGTGTTCAATCAGAGTAAACTTCTATTTTTAACCCAGTCTTGGTAAGACATTAGATTAATACGATAAAAATATTTTTATTGTTTAATATTATACCCAATTCCTACACTGATGTATAATGTATAAAGACTTTTAACTGGTAACTTAGACTTAGTCACTAGAGTGGCATCAATAATAATTTTCAATCCTGACATAATTGCTTATACTTGTAGTAATTTATATTTAATATGTAGAATTAGAAATTAAATTTAGTTGACTTCTGCATGAAAATTCAACTCAAGAATAAAATAAATAATTAAGTATGACTTATAGTATAGCCCTATAGACTATAGATTATTGTCATTGGCTAACTTAACTTTCTAGGACTTAACTATGCTTGTTGGACCTGCTTATAATTGTGTTGTTATATATGCATATTATTATTATTAATTATTACTTATTATTACAGTAAAACCCACTTATCTCGACCTCGGTTAACTCGCCAAATTCTATCTTTGTCTTAGCATTTTCTCATCGGTTACTACGATACTATATCTCAAGCAAAAAAGATGGGCTAAATTTGACACTTAACCTCGGTTATCTCCATCCTCATGACTAAGGGACGGTTGTGGAAATTTGATAGAAATAAATTTAGTCGACGGAAAATTTATCGACGGAAATTTGGTCTAATCTTTTTTTCAGTTCACACGTTAACATTTTCGTCAAATTTCTTTGCGAACGCACTATACTATATAGTAAAACAAAATAATGCGTTTAAAAAGAAATTTGACCCAAAACTTTAACGTGTAAACTAAAAATAAGATTCGATCAAATTTCCGTTCCATCAATTTTCCGTAGACGAAATTTCTTTCGATCAAATTTCCGGATACGCCAATCGCCAGCTTTTGAACTCCGCAAGAAGAAATAGCAATCAACAAATACACAAGTTTTGCATAATTAAAAAGAATTATTTATTTTTCAAAATACAGGAGTGAAAGAATCCCTAAGTTTATGTTGTAAAATTCACGCTCCTCGTGTGCACAAAACAGTCTATAATAAGTTTATTTCCACTCCCTTATGTAGACAGAAGAAACTAGATCATATTATATGACCACATGACCTACCTGCATTGACCGGTCACAAGTTTATGGTCTGTTTCCCGCATCCGAAAAATCTATCGGTGCGGGCCACTTAGTGAAGTACTGTTACCTAATTTTATAAACTTATTTTTTTTAATACAACTATCATTTTTATAACATTCGTTAATAGAAAGTAGGTCTACTAACAGACCTGTTTACCCCCAAACTCTTAAAATCGTACAATATCATCACAAAATCGTTCAATATATTATTTAATAGTAAAAAATAAACATACAGTATATATAATGTATTCACCTCAAAATCGTACATTGTACGCCAAAATCGTAAGAGTAAATAGGTCTGTACTAAGTATGGGCCTAAGCAAGCTGTCCTAACTCGAAGACTAAAATGAGTACTTTACAAAGTATTTATAATATTAATATTCTAATCATATCCAGGATAGTCTAATCAGTCAATCTTAAGTTAAATTTAATATAAAGTAACCTAGACCTAGTCTAGGCCTAAAACAAATTAGGCTTAGGATTAAGGCCCTACTGTCATAGCCTATTAACCCTTTCATTACCGCTGGTTTTGGCATCAATATTTGCTGACTCAGCAATAAATAAATTTTATTAAACAAAAAAAGAAGAAATTTCCTGTATTTTTCAATCTCTATCCAATTCGCTTTTTAACTTCTCTATATTAACGAATAAAGAAATATATAGAATTGAAATATGACATTGACATGAAATCCTTAGTATTTCAGAAACGATCTTTGCCTCTTTGTTATGACAACAATGTGACGTCCTTGGTAATTGAAATTGGGTGATCATGACATCGTGCCGACATCATCGGTAACGAAAGTGTTAATTATTTAATTTTTTATTACAATTATTAAATTAAGCATTGCCTAAAATTTAGTGTATTACTTAGTATTAGACTCATTCTCATTTATTAACGCACACCATGTACATAAAGAAATTTCAAGCACATATGAGGTAAATTCGGATAGATCGTACCGCATTTTTATACCATGGCCGCCATCTTGGTTGCCTGAACTCTAAATTTATCCATAAACTTAACCTGATCCCTAAATCTATCCCTAAACCTAACCTGAACCCTAAATCTATCCCTAAACCTAACCTGAACCCTAAATATATCCCTAAACCTAACCTAAAACCTATATCTATCCCTAAACCTAATGATGAGGTATGATCTATCTGAATAGCCGCACATGTTAATATATTGCCGCCATATTGGTTTTTGTATGTCTTGATCATCGGTTATGGCCGCTTTTTGGCAAACCCCTAGTGACATTACCGGGTTCTACTGTATTTTAGTATTGATATTGAATATTCAATCATCAATGTATTTATGTAGTAGTATTAGTATTGAATATTCCAATCCATGCCCACCAATGGTAATTATTGTATACAGATTAAGATAGCCAGAAGTGCTAGTTTCTAGTATGCAGTAGTCTCAGAAGTCAGTAGACTCTGACATAATCTGAGAGTATCATGAGTAAGAATGATTGAATATTTAAATATTATCATATATGCTTTTATAGGCTATAACAATGGGCATTTCGTTGGTTAATTAAATTTAATATTAAAAACAGGTCTTAAAATATGTTAAAGTTATATGATTGGTGGATATGAAGAACCCTTCTCCATTACTTGTGTAATTTATAGTCCAACTTCAATTTTCAACGGAAACACAGGATTCGGTAGAGAAGATCTGTCACTAAACGAAACACGGAAGCAGGCTTGCCAGATCCAAAGTTTGAAATAGGCCAAACCAAGCAGAAAAAATGGTCAAAAGGGTCCAACTGTTTTACTTACAGTATAGTTGTAATGCGTCGATTTTCTGAACACCATATTTCCAGAAATTTCGTTTATCCGAACTCCTTTGTTTTTTAAATTATACTATTATTATTATCGTAATACTACGCGTCGCATGAAGCATTTGTGTTAAAAAAAACACACCCGAAAACAATTCTGATATGCAGTGACCAGACTGGGATAATGTCATCTGTAAATTTGTTAATAATATAAATGTATCGTAGAATAAACACCTACAAATACACAATTAACGGTTGGGTAACTAGCCAGTTTATCTTTATTCTGTAGAACCACTCTCAATTCATAGCACCATTCATTTTTGATCGCTATGATCATTTGATCTGTACGACACTTAACAGGAAAGGAATGGACAAGACAAGTCACAAGTAAATGGGTTCACATTATTGACATAACTTATTACTATTCAGAGAACTCCATTGTTGTATTTTGCCAATGTCACAAAAGTCTACTCAACAAGTGTTCTCCTCTTTAAGTATCGGATATTAATTTATCGTAAAAATGTTTTATGAAATGAATAATATTGAATTTTAAAGTATATCATATTTTCACGGGGAAAATAGAAGAAAAGCAAAGAAAATGTAACAAGAAGATTATCAAGCCAGGCGTGTTGAAAAAATGCCAAATTTGAGGCCTTTTGGTCGTAAGAGGGCCAATCTAGCAACACTGCACGTAAGCAAAATGTTAAATTATGTAAAACTTTAAGCGCCAGATAATGAAAGAATATAATATATATATTTTTACTGAAATGTCATGTTTAAATTGGATAATAGATTATAGATATTCTTATCCGTATCCGGAAATTTGATCGAAAGAAATTTCGTCGACGGAAAATTGATCGACGGAAATTTGATCGAACGGAAATTTGGTAGAATCTTTTTTTTAGTTTATACGTTAAAATTTTGCGCCAAATTTCTTTTTCAACTCATTATTTTGTTTTACTATATAGTATAGTGCGTTCCCGATAAATAAAAAATATGATCTCATCGTTCTCTTATTTATCGGGAAAATCCAAAAATCTGTTGTTTTTAGTGCGTTGTTAATATTGCGAAATAAAATTAAACATAATTTGATCTAAATAAACATGCAAAGGACGTCATAGCGCAAATAGCCCATTTTAGCCAAAGCTTTAAGTTTCTTTGATATAATAACCGCGCGTGACAAAACTGATAATGTATTTTCCCCTTCTTAAAAGCAAAATTAAATAAATCTTATTGACTGCTCTTTAAATTATTAATAAAACACAAAAAAATATTTAGCTTGTTATGTTTAGACTAACATTTAATAAGATTTTTTTTTCATTCCAAAAATTTACTTTTATTAAATTTATAACGTAATAAAAACTTAACCTTTAAATATACTTTTAATAAGAAAATACCGGTTAAGACAATCAGGGCAGGGTAGCGAAACTCCATAGCCACATAGCATTCACTAATGCACTTATCACTCATCCAAATAAGAACAAACCATATGAAGTGCAAAAAATGTGTGTTTGCGTACGTAAGGGAGCTAATATCCCGTGGATGATTTTATTATTTTTTATTCAAATCTGAGAAAAAGGGGTGGGGGCGTTGTCGACGCTTTCATTTTGCCCAATGCAGCACAAGATACGCCTCAGAATAAATGAATGAATTTGCTAAATAATTTAACCTTCTTAGGGACATACATGTCGGGGGCAGGAAAAAGGATGTGTACATTTTTACTAGGATGAAAATATCTTTAAATTCTATGATATTACAATTGTGAAAAAGAGATTTTCATTCTCTTTTTTAAAATAAACCGATGTTTGCCAATTAAGAAAATCAATGGCATTAAAATTTATTTAAAGTGGTATATAGACTTTTTGTTGTAAATGTAACATTAAGTTTTCAAAATGTTTAGAAAAAAAATTTGTTTTGGGGGCTCAAAAAGTTGTAGGGTAGGCCCAACATTTAAAAATTTCAAAACTCATGACATCTTAAGTATTTCTCTGGCGTAGAAATCAGCCGTCAATGAACTCTTTTAGTGATAATAATGGTTTAATTAGTGATAATTTAGATTTGGTAATTTAAGGAGATGTTTATATAAAAAGTGTAGTTTAGGGCGTGAAAATGGGTAGGGTAGACATAATATATATCAGAAAAATACTTCTTAAAATTGTTATTGGTGTTAGATACGTAAAGATCATTACATTGATACTTCTTTTTAAAATACGGAATTGTAATGCGTTTTCGCAGTAGCAGGCGGAAATTGTCGCAAAATGCCAACCATTATTATCTTGATATCATCGGATGAAATTTTCTAGTGCTAAATAACAAAACAGAATAAAACTATTGTGACGTCATTTGAACGTTTCCCTCAATAATTTTAAAAAAAATTGATTTATTTATCCACTGAATGAAAAACGAATGTGTTACTGTTCGGGCATCCGCGGACCGCATTATTTAACATGGCTGGCCGCATACGACATGCGGGCAGAGGCGTAACAACGGCTTGGCATTGGGGCAGTTGCCAAGGGTGCCGGCCTGCGCCAGTTCAAAAGGGCGCCACTAAATCTCTAATTTTTAAATTTTTATTTAAATATCAAGGGCGCCAAAAGTGAACTAGCCAAGGGTGTCAAAGACCCAGTTACGCCTCTGCCTGCGGGTTGGCCATTCATCCATCCCTGTCGCGCTACAGCCCTACAGGGCTTTGGCCTGCATCACTACTTCCTTCCACTCAGACCTAACTAATGCTTCTCTTTTCCAAGCTTGGATTCCCAGTTGTTATAGATCTTTTTCAACATCATCCATCCATCTAAGCCTAGGTCTGCCTTTGAGCCGTTTTCCTCTGGGGTTTTTGTGATGCACCTTATTCACCCCTCTGTCATTTGGCATTCTCTCTAAGTGTTCTGCCCAGCGTAGCCTGCCCTTTTTTTTATTTCTGCTACTTTCGTAGTATCCTGATATAGACTGTACCATTCATGGTTGGTTCGTATTCTACATCCATATTCATCCTTTGTTGGTCCATATATTTTCCTGAGAACTTTCCTCTCCCATGTGCTAAATAGGTTTTTGCCGTTTTTGTTAGGGTCCAAGTTTCACTTGCATGTGTTACAACCGGGCTGATTACAGTTTTATAAATAGTTTTCTTTGTTTCTCTTTTAATGTTTTTACTTTTGAGTATTTTCTGACCATTGAAGTATGCCCTGTTTCCGGCTGATATTCTTTCTTTTATTTCTGTTTTGGTCATTCGTTTCTTTCATTTAATAAAGATCCTAGGTATTTTATTTGATTTACTTTTTCAAAAGTCTGGTTTCTAATTTTAATGGCTTTATTTGTCTGTTCTTCTCTTATCATAGTCATGTATTTTTCTTTGTTTGTTAACGTCCAGACTTGCTTGTAGTGATGCGTCTTCTAATTCAATATATGATTTCGATATATCTTACATACTTTTACCTAGCAGTGCTATGTCATCAGCATATGCAAGATACTGAATGGGGTTGATTGTAGAGCGTGCCCATTCGTTGTGGGTCTTGGGTTTCCATCAGAAAGTATCCTGTTATTGTTCCTCCGGTGTCAATATGTATGTTTCTCATAACTCTCTCTAATTTTAGGTTAAACAGCATACAAGACAATGAGTCTCCTTGTCTTAGGCCTCGTCTAATCTGAAATTCCCTTGAATATTCTCCTTGAACTTTAATTTTGCTTTTTGAGATGTTCAGTTTTACATGTATCAGTCTTGTCAGTTTGTTGGGTATTCCAAACACCCGCAGAGTCTCATATAGATATTTTCTTTTGATGCTGTCATAGGCCATTTTATAGTCCACATAGAGTTGATGAACTGGTATATGATATTCATAACATTTCTCTAATAGGCATCTGATGGTGAAAATCTGATCAGTCGTTGATCTGTTTTGCCTGAATCTACATTGGTAATCCCCTAGTATTTCTCCTGTAGTCTTTTGGTAATTAGCTTCGTCTGTATTTTGTAATAAACATTTTATAGGGAGATTCCCCTGTAGTTTGTGCACTGAAGTTTGGAGCCTTTATTGTGTATTGGGGTTATTAATGCTGTTACCCATTCTGTTGGAATTTTCTCTTCCTGCCAAATTTTAGTCACAAGTTTATGTATCTGAGTGTGTAGTTCTTTCGCTCCATATTTAATAATTTCTGCTGTGATGAGGTCTCCTCCAGGGGATTTGTGGTTTTTCAAATAATTAATTACGTCTTTATTTTCTTCTAGAGTTGGGGGGTTTAAAAAAGGGTCTGGTCCTCCCTGTGGTGGTTGGTAATCTTCATCTTGTCTATTGTCTGCATTCAGTATGTCCTCAAAATATTCAGTCCACTTCTCCAGTACTTGACTATTTTCCCTGATTAATTCTCCATCCTTACTCTCACACATTTGTGGTCTGGCTTGGTATCCATTCTCTTCATCTTTTATCTTCAAGTTGGCCACCCCTTTATAAACATTTGATTTCATGATTAAAATGGTTTTAATTATTTTACAGATTACTTAAAAATAAGTAGGCAGAAACAAAAAGCATGTAGTCTAATGGCATTTTTTTAAAGTTAAAGATATTAAAGTACCTATTAATTTAACAGTTTATTTCAATAAAAATATGATTTTCTTGCTATCGCAAAAGCAATGTCCTGAATTATTCCTGTCATATCCAATTTTTTCTGCAATCGTTCTTTCTATTGAGCTAAGCTAACGAAACGGCTGATTTTTACCCTTACTATTGTAGCCTATATTCAATCTTCACATTCAGCTGATAAAGCTAATATAACAGCGGTTCTCAAATGTGGGTCGCGACCACTTTGGGGGAAAAATGACCCTTTCCCAGGGGTCGCCTAAGACCATCGGAAAACTCATATACTCTACAGTTATGCAGTAGCAACGAACATAATTTTGTCGGGGGTCTCCACAACGTGAGGAGTTATATTAAAGGGTCGCGGCATTAGGAAGGAAGAGAACCACTGTAGTAGAACGTTCGTGTCTTTGTAAAATTCTTTTCATCGCGTTTCTTTAGCTTTAATATCATAAAACATTTTAAAAAATGTAACTGTAAGTTGATAACCTTAAAAATCACTAATTAACGAAATGAATTGCGGTATCCAAAATCTTTTTTTAATTTTAAACTCTACAATTATTTTCTGGCTCAAGAATTGGATCATCTGGAATTCCATATTTTAATAAATTATTAAAATTGTATCTTTTTTAAAATCGATTTCTTACCCGTAGGCTACTTACTTTTTAAAAATATTTTTTAAAATGGATTTTGCTAGTTTTTCAGCATATGATTTAGCTGTTGTAATTGTCTTAGGAAATATTCCATATGCTTTGACATTCTGGAGTGTATAGACATTTCCGGCCATATGGCATTCACTTATTTAGATCCTTGCCTGTAGTGGGGTGAGAGTGGACGGTCCACCTCCAGGCGGCACTTTTTCAAGAATATATTTGGTGGCAGCATTTTCGCCCAACATAAGAGCTTTTCGTGGGGTGGGGGCGACAAAAGTCTGCTTTATCCTTGGTCATGACGGGATTTATCTGTAAAATATTAATTCTACTAATCTGAACTGATAAATAATGGGTAGAGGGGGGCAATAAATATATATTTTAAACATTTTATTATTCTGGAGTTTGCCTCCCCTTGAAAAAATGTCACCCGAGGCAGCCGCTAAAACTCATATGCCTAAAGCCGATACTGGCAGGAACGCTGTGAAAGAAAGCAACTCTTCAACATACCCCTCTCAACATGTCAAACATTTTTTTACACTTTCTAGGACACCCCCCTTCCGTGGTCCTAGCGCGTGACTTACTTTATGGACGGACACATAGGCCTATCCATTATCTATCTATTTCTACCTTATCTATTCAGTGTCGTAGTGAGGGGGGGGGGGCAAGGGGGGCATCATGCCCCGGGCGCTACTCTCAAAGGGGCGCCAAATGGTATATTTTACTATAATATTGTATGGTTTTCGAATAGGGGGGGCGCTAAAAAGGTATTGGAGGCGCTAAAAAGGTATTGTGCCCCATGCGCGAGTTAAGCTCGCTACGCCACTGTATCTATTTAGATATCAGCAGTCGGTTTTGCTGCTTTGGATCTAATAAAATATGTCAATCTTACATTTTCATGTATATCAGCTGACAAAACATTATAAAAAGCGATAACTGGTCTAAAATCAGATTTCTAAAACCGATAAACGTTTGCCAAAACCCAAAATGATATTAACTAGCTCGAATTCTATTTCTAGATAACTTAAATTCGAAACACATAAACTATAAATAATACCTTTACCAGATCCCTCCCGAAAGTGGTTCGATATCCTCAGAGGCGTAGCTAGGGTGTTTGGCGCCCGGGGACAAGATTCGCGCCCGGGGACAAGATTCATTTTAAAGCGCCCTCTTACCCTTTTTTCAACTCTCAAACCCATTATTTTCATCAATAAAATAATACCAAAGCACATTTTGGCGCCCCTAACTAGCTGGTGCCCGGGTATATATGTACCCCCTGCCCCCCTACGCTACGCCTCTGGATATCCTTGATGATGCAGTTCTGCTATAGTTTTTTTTAATGTGTGTGTGGGGAGAAAAGAGAGAAAAGGGTTTTTGTTGAGAGCTATAGGCCTACTGTCGGGGGTCCAATGGTCGTGGCCATTTTGTCGAGAGGAATGTTGTCGGGGACCCTACTAAGCCTTCTATTGACGAAGCCATAATCATAATGATCAATGACTGCCTGGAGCCTAAATGACGGGGGGTAAGGGGGGGGGGGGTCCTCAGTCGAGAGCCTAAATTTATTTATTTATTCACCGTTCTTTGTTGTTGTTTTTTTTAATTCTGTTCTTTCATTGTTCTGTTTCTTCATGTCCATGTTCTTTCTTTTTATGTTTCCTTTGCTGTTTTATCATGGATCATGGAATCAAAAAGAAGTATGCACTCTATTTGATCTGTCTTCAAAAATTTGGAGGCAATTTTTTTAATAAATCAGGAACTCATAAAAACAAATTAAATTGAATTAATGTTTCATAAATTAAATATGTTTTAAATATTTTAACATTTTTTAAATGGATATTTTAAAAAAAACAAAAACAAATATACTTCTAATTTTTAAATTTCGATTCGTTATAACTCAGAAACTTTTTACATAACTTCCTTTCAACATGGCCTCTCACAACAACAGCATGCGACCAGCAACGAAAAAGTTGAAGGATATGAATATAGATGAATTTTTCGGCGCATACCGCGATAGCGAGTCTGAATCATCGTCAAATAAATCTGTTGAATTGAAACCAAAGAAAATGAAAGGTAATATGAAAACGTCTACTAAAAAGCTTGATGCTACAATGCAGAAGAAGAAGCCACCATCTGCTGTAAGTTTAAAACCAGCAATAATTAAATCCTCTGGGAAATCCGACAAACTGTCTCTCGCTTCTACTTTGCAAGAAAATGATCCAGAGTTTTATGAATTTTTAAAAGGACAAGACAAATCTTTACTTGAAAATCTTGAAGATTTATCAGATTCAGATTGTAATGATAGTTTAGACACTGAAGAGGAAGATGAACATACAAATAATGGGAAAAAGGCAGGAAAAGATGAATTTGAAAAGGAGTTGCTAAATATGTCAAGTGGAGAGGAATCTGATTCAGATGTTATTCATGAACTTCCAGAGAAACTAGAAGTTGCTAGTGACGCTAGCACTGACGACGAGGGAGAAGAAATTCCAGAAAAGGCAATTAAAAAAGGTGGAATCATTTTGAATCATAAAACAATTGAAAAATGGACACAAGAAATGCAATCGACACCATCAATATCTGTACTGCGAGAGGTAGTTTCTGCATTTCACTCAGCTGTCCTAGAGGCTGGTGGTTCTGATGAGATTCAAACAAAATATAAAGTTGAAGGAGGAGCTGTGTTCAATAGCATTGTGAGATTGTGCCTAACACAGATAGTTCCTGCTCTTCAGACAATGCTACAGTTGCCAGCATTGTCAGAGGTACGAAATCTCTCTGAAAAATCAGGGAGGTGGAAAAAGTTGAAAGTTTTGGTGAAGTCTTATATTGTAGCATTACTTGAGCTTTTGAAACAACTTTCAGAAGCTGCAATGGTGAATGCAATATTAAAACATGTTCACAAACTTATAATTTTTTATGCAAATTTTCCTAAACTTACGAAACTGTTACTGAAGAGAATGATAAACATGTGGACTACTGGAGAAGAGACGAGTAGGGTCTTGGCATTTCTTTGCATCAATAAACTTGTTCACCTTAGACAGGATGCTGTCCTGGAGTCAACTTTAAAACAAATGTACATGGCCTACGTAAGCAACTGTAAGTTTACATCCCCAACTACTTTGCCTCAAATAAATTTCATGCAAAAATCATTGGTGGAAATATTTACAATTGATCAAACTGTTGGATATCAGTATGCCTTTGTTTATATTCGACAGTTGGCCATACATTTGAGAAACGCAATTTCAGTGAAGAAGAAAAACACATGTCAAGCTGTATACAACTGGCAGTACATTCACTGTTTAGAACTGTGGGTACAGCTACTGACAACAACACATCCAAGTGATATTCTGCAACCTTTGATTTACCCTTTAACCCAGACAATCATCGGTACTATTAAGCTGCTACCAACTGCAAGATTTTACCCACTTAGATTTCACTGTGTTCAATTATTGAATAAGCTTTCATATAAAACTAAAACATTTATACCAACTTTGCCATTTCTTTTAGAAATATTTGAACAGACAGATTTTAACAAAAAACACAAGACAGTCAGCCTGAAACCTTTTAATTTTGCAGTGATTCTAAAATTTTCCAAGTCGCAAGTACATGAAAAAGCATTCAAAGATGGACTTATTGACCAAATTTACGAACATATGTTAGAGAGCTTTAATACTCAAGCTCACTCAATCAGTTTCCCAGAAATGATAATCCCATCTGTAATACAACTCAAACTGTTTTTGAAGAAATGCAAGATAGCTAATTATTGCAAGCAAATAAAGCAAATAGTTGACAAAATTCAAGAACAATCTAAGGTCATTTCAGAAAAAAGGAGGAGTGCAAATCTGGGTTTAGATGATCAACAGTCTGTTGATATGTGGGAAAATCAGTTAACAGAAACAGGGACACCTTTAAGAAAGTTTTACACATCATGGCGAAAATTACGTGACCGTGAGCTGCAGCATGAACTGTCTAATAAAGAAGCTATTTCAGGTGCTGCTATTGACATACCTACAATTGAAAGAAAGAAAAGACCTATGGCTACACCAGTTGAAAGAGAAGAGTTTGCAAAACTTTTTGAAAATGATTCTGACTCAGAGGATGAAACAAGGTTTCTGCTGAAGGAAGAGAGACCAGATCGTACATCAACCAAACGAAAGCATGATGACTTTGAATCTAATAGTGATGACTATAGTGATTTTGATGATGATGAACTTGAACAGCTTGCTCAGTCTGCAAGTAGTGGAGAAGAAGATGATGTTGAAATGGATGATAGCAGCACAGTTTATGAAAAAGAAAATTTAGGAGTTCAAATATTGAAGCCATTAAATGGAGAGAATAAAGGAATGTCAAAAGCATTTAGAAAGGATAATGTAGTTGACAAAGATGATGAAGATGATATTGTTGAAGAATTTGCTATTTCCGATTTTGATTCTGATTAGATTTCTGTTTTGTACTATCTTGTTTGACTAGGATTCTATCTTTATCATATATTTTTAAAATCTAGAGCAATACTGTACAATATTTTGTAAAGTTTAATTTTGGAAAATGTTTTTCAGCTTGTAATAAATTTATAAAGTTTTTTAATCCATATCATTAATAGAGCAGCAGTTTTCAACCCTTCAGTTCTTTATCTGATGACTTGGATAGTTAATTACCGGTACTACAATTCCTTGACACACCATTCAATTAATGAAGATGAAAATTATGAGTTTCAGTAAGTTGCAGGTGCAATTTATAAATAAGTTAATATTAATGCAAATAGTTTATGGATAAAATTTTCGTGACTATATTAATAATTAACTGGTACGGTACTCTTTGATGATGTTAATTCCTTTTTTTTTTTTTTTTTTTTTGGGTTAAACTTTTTACACTCCTGTCAACTTTTCGCGTTGAAAACTACTGATCTAGGTTTTGAATATTTGTACCTACTTAGTTTATAAAATATGCTGGTATGGTACCGGTATTCAAAGGTCTTAATTCAATTCCCATAACTTTGTGATTAGTTTGTTCAATGTATCTTTCTTTGTTATTATTGTATGGTACCGGTACATTTTAGTTTAGAAGACTATAATCTCAGCAGGAAGGCCATCTTATCCACTGGATGTACAGTAGCTTTGAAGCACTATTTTTAATGGGAGTGAAATTAAAGAGGCATGTGTTAAGAATTGATATTTTATATATGAAACAAACATTGATGAAAGTTTGTACCATAATGGGTACCAGTATTTTGGACATATTACGGGGCCACTACCACGTTATGTTTGTAAAATTAAAAAATCCACCTCATGCAAATGAACAAATTTAATTTACCATAAAATATTATTACTATTTTAAAGTATTCTTACTAAGTCTATTTAGAGTACCTGTACTCATATTTGGATAGCATCTAAAATAAATTAAATGGTTTAAGTTTAAGAAATGTTAAGCCTAAATTCTATGGCCAAGAAAATAAGACATTTTTATTTGAAAGAAAAAGAAAGAAATGATGATATTATACAATGTTCAATTGGTGAGCAACAATGAAATTCGCATGCTTTTTTTCAGTTTATCTTTAAATTTAATGATTTGAAATTTTATAATTCATTTGACTTTGACCTATTTTGTGAACCACTCCTGTCCTTACCCTTTACAGTGAATAAACATACCATGTCAGGAGGATTGATGGGGTAACTTTTGGCCTACTATTAAGTACTATGAAATGGGTTTTTTTTCCTTCTAGCTTTGACAGCAATGTGTACAAATTGTCCTAGAAAATTTAATAGCACTAATTAGTCAAGATTACACCCCCATCCCTTTTTTTTTCTCTACCCAAAAGAAAGCATTGTGATTGTGTAATTTACTAATCTAACCAAATCATTGGCTAACTATATGGTAAAATACATAAAAACTGTTTCAATGAATTAAAAAAAAAATGTTTTCCTTTGTTTCTCATGCCAGTAATGGGTATTTTGTTGTTAGAGAATGATGAAAAACAAAATAATTTTGTTTTGGTACTTTATTAGTAGTAGGGTAATAATAGTGCATTGATTTCATATAGTTCCCAATCCTATCATGTATCACACATTTGTCCTTGAAATTATCGGGTAATAAATGTTCAGGTGGTATTTTTCTGATTTTGTTTATAACTAATTTTCTTGTAAAATTATTGGCTTTCTTGTATTCTTTACCAGTGTGGCAATTCTGATGATTTTACAATTAATTTTACAATTATAAAATTATAGTATAGCGTGTTAAGCATTGCATGTACCGGTATTAATCATAAATTATCAATTTTTACAACTTGCACCGGGTACCAATATGTCATTTATTCTTAGATAGTTACAGGTACCTCTGTTTCTTTAGGAAATGGTTTCCAAAAATGAAATTTTAACCAATTATGTTTAAGTATGAATTATGTTTGACCTGGTATGGTAAACAGAAACCAGTATTTTTTTACTAAGCACATTACTTAAAAACTAGTGTTTATTAATTACTATTATTACCAGGTATTAGAATATGGATAAATGACACACATACTTTTGTTATGGTATATCATTTTTATTGACTTAAGTTAAAAATGAAAATAAACAAGGAAACATAAGACTAACAATTTTTTTTGTTAATAAATAATGTAAACCTATTTTACAAGTTAAACACTTATTAAATGTTGACGTTAACTGTACCAGTACAAATAATTGCAATGAGTTGTAGCCCTAAAACTTGGTATTGAAATTTTTGTAAAAGGCCTAAATGAAACGCTACTCTTACCATAGGTACCGGTACTAAAATTATCAAAATTTGATACACACATATTTATCCCATCAATCAAAGTTAAATGCTTTGAAAGGATACCTGAATGAATATAATTTACAGTGTGCTGGAAAAGATGTCAATAGGCTTGAAAGCTATCTCATACTGTGACATTCTAATCTTAAGCCAATTCAAAAATATAAAGCTCATCTCTGGTATGCTTTAAGTTTAAGATGATTTCCTCCTGAGTTCTTGCGAATTTTCTGATACATAAAACTGAAGAAAAATAAGAGATTATCATATTCATGGTTGTATTCTGAATTAATAAAAATTGTGTGCAAGTCTTTTATGAAATAATAAATGGCCTCAATAGTTGATAAATATGTTTTAGGTTTTCCATCCTGACAACGCCAAAAATGTGTATTTCGCGAACGAAGCTCCACTCTTTTCAGATCTGAAAAACAATTAATAGTAAATAGTTGAGTATTTTGAAAAGCATTGTAAAAAATTGTTAAATGGGCCATGCATACACAATGTTAGGCGTCATGGGTTGTGGGGGTCCAAGAAAATTGTGACGATGTCACTTGATAATTTATAACGAACTGACTGCCAAGCAAAAGCAATAAAATAATAGTATAGTACTAATAGTACTGGTAGAGAAGTAAAATAAAAAGGGAAGATTAAAAATAAAACTAGCATCTCAAATACGGTATTTAAAATACCGGTACCTGTATTAGTGTATCAAACGAATCAATAAGTGGGAGTCGAAAGACCTTACGCCAAAAAGTATAGGTGTAGAAATCCATTTGCCATTACATGCACATTTCGATTTTTTAAAGACGAAACTAAACACATTTTTTCTAATTTCTTTCTTTGTAAATACTGAGGGTACCGGTACTATTACAATTATTTTAGACTTTGAAGTTGAGAGATTATATTATAATAATAATTATAATAATAAAAATTATATATAACTGACTTTTTTCCCCTTCATTTCATGGAACATGAAACTGAGGTTGTGAAAAACTGGTACCTGGTACCGGTATGTAAAATAGTGACTCTAAACATGTTAAGTGTAAGTAAACAGTAATGAATATAATATAACTACTACCGTATCATATGGTATGTTTAAAGAGACTTATTTTCTAATTATTTTATGAAATTTATTTGAAATTTCAATTTTTAAAACAAACGTGTAGGAAATATGCGGTTGTGTGCGCTAACATACTATACTGCTCTTTAAAAATATTAATAATTATTAATATCCATTCAGCCTACAGGATAAACTAAAATAATTCAGGGTTAAAAGATTACTTACTTTTTAAGCGTTCATCATTTATAATGTTATGAGTCTGGTTCCAAGTGGAATCAACAAATACAACTCTGTCAAATGGTAGAAAATGGGTACCAGTACTTTTTATTAACTTCGATGGAGGCTCAGAGGGATTAGTTGTATCAAGGCATGATGACTCCCATAAACTTCGTTTTTGGGGTTGAACTTTGAGACACTTATCAACTCCAATATTCAGCGAAGCTGTAAATTCTTCCTTAGCATCTGATAAACAGCCAACTGAATAACTTATTAATAGACTTTCATCTGGATCTTTATCTAGTATACCGGTAACTGTTGCTTTACCCTCTTTATTTTCAATCTCAATCATCTTTTGTTCTGTAAACCTATTTGACTCAGATGAGGTACTTGTTATAATAGCATTTGACTTTTTGTTGAAACTGGCTGCCATATCTTCTAGAGTAACAGAATCTTCACATGGAAACACCAGTACAACCTTTGCAAAGTAC
Organism: Omphiscola glabra; assembly: GCA_964017045.1. Lineage (NCBI taxonomy): Eukaryota > Metazoa > Mollusca > Gastropoda > Lymnaeidae > Omphiscola > Omphiscola glabra. The sequence continues at coordinate 22,294,713 of OZ024795.1, forward strand.
AAAATCATCAAAATGTATCTATAAATTACTGAAAAAAATGATATACTTTTACAAAATACAACATCCATTCTTCTTAGGAGACATTTCTTTCTAAAACGCAATTGCAATTCTACAATCTTTTTTGACATTACAATTACATTAATTATTTAGGTAAAGCATTCATTTTGTTCTTTGCTAATACAAATATTATCAAATATAAGAGATAAGCGTAACTTAAAACTACTCACGTCTTGTGACTCATAGTCTGGTATACAAGGATAGGTATAAATTGTGACATCATCTGGAGCAAGTATTGCTGCATGTGGTGCAGTGCTTTTACCATCTATTTCATTTGGATGTTTTATAATATCCACTTTCAGTGGAAGCTATTGGAATAAATTAAATACCACATTGAAAGATAATTTTTGTCATTTATATAAATTAATAAATATAAACACAGTTTAACTCATTCCCTCCTGAGTCCCCATTTACTCATTTCCTGTTTCTTAATTTTCCTGAACAAAGGGAAGCTACTCTGATTTTCATAACATGTCTTTAAAAAAAATGTTTTTAAGAACTTAACACTAGTTAATTGAAATTTTAAAAATATCAATGCACTCAGAAATGGATGAGCTTTCAGAAAAATATAACAATAGTGGTATAAGAACAAACTACAATAGAAAATAATTTTTTTAAAAATAAATTACAATTTTAATCCAGATGTAATTACACAGTAATAGAGAATTTATTTCTTGAAAGTGTCATGTGTGCTGTAGCAATGTCCACCATGCAAATATACTTGGCACCAACGGCAGCCTTTAGTTGTCTCTTTGGTACTGCTACTGCGCACTGGACATTTTTGCCCCAACCATGGAATACTGGTAGCATCTTCTTTTTCTGCCAGGCATTGTAGAGAGCATATGCTGGGGGCAGAATGGCCTGGCAATCCCTGCCACACTAGGCTTGTTATGGCAACCTTTTTTTGATGGGGACACTACTTTCATGGTCAGCAGTTGTTGTGCGAGCTTTGATCTAAACCTGAGGTGACTCTAATTGAGCAGGGAATTAGGGTTCATCTTCTTCATTAGCAGATAAGCATTCATTAATGATAGTGATCTGAATTACGTACGGTACCGGTACCAGAAGAGATACCTCCACCACTTATGGCTTGGTCTACCAACAGGGCAACAAGACAGGTGCTGGTCTCCTAAGTCAACCCCAAACATGTATGAGTTAATGTTATATGTGGTCACACTGGTTGGAATTTCCACTTGTACTATCCTGTCTTTTGTTCTTCTTTGAACTCATGTCATGTCTGGGTTTGAATTGGTCAAAATCATTTATCAGTCCACTGGCAGGCAACCAGTAAACCCTTCTATTGCATGGTGAACTCCCCTCTCTTTTGTTTTGATTTCTTTAGAGGCCAGCCCATGTTGTTTGGCCTAATTGTGGCACAACAGTAGGTGTTATGTGCCAGCAGAACTTGGGCAAGTTTTAGTGACTAAAAAAAATTGTACAAAATAAAATCTTGTGTCCTTTATCAAGAATGGGCTCAGTCATGGCCATGACAACATCTTAATCATAGCCCAATCCTTTGTTGGAGATCCCCTCTCTTTTTCCCAGTATACACTTTGAAGTTTAATATATAGCCAGTCTTAGCGTAGGCCCAGCACCATATTTTTAATCCCTAAGCAGTAGGCTTATCTTTCATGTATTGACTTGAGGGCAAGTCTTCCTCAAAAACCTACCATGGCTTCATCCACACTCAGCTTGTGTTGAGGCTTGTAAAGGCTCAAGCAGTTGTGCCTAATGTGATCAAGAAAGGGCCTCACCTTGTTGAGGGGGTCATAATTTTGGCTGTCCCTTGAGGGTTGCAGCAAGCTGTCATTCACATGAAAATAACGGTGAATCATGTCGTATTGGTCTATACTCATATTGTCCAAAGACCAGTATAGTTTTCCATCTGGAAGTTGCTGGAGACCAAACATAATGTTTATGTAGCTATAATTTTTTATGTCATCAACATCTACAGGAGTCCATAATTTTAATTTTATGGCTGAGGACTTGGGCCCACACTGGTTGGCCAGTTGTTGCTGGGCATACAGATTGGTTTATATGAAAAATTCCTCAAAGCATTTGTCTGTAACATAAAGTTTGAAATAGTCTAATGGTAGTCTGTCAATAGAAACAACATGAAGACTCCCTACATATTCAGAAAATACAGTAGTTTTTCTGTCACGTTCGATAGTTGATCAGACCATTCCAAGTCCAAGCCAGTTTGATTAGACATAGAAGGATCATCATTTTCATTATCGTCAATCTCCGTGTCGTTGTCAGACTCACTGAATACTGAGCAGAGTTCATTAAAATCAATGTCAGAACCCTCTCTTATAATAATTCTTCATTGCTATCAATAAGGGACTGAAGAAACTGAAATGCCATTGTACGAATGTCACAAAAATTTCACTTTAACGACTTGCTTGGAAAAGTAGGGGGGTGTGACCAGACGCATTTAGACACATCAGGGGGGGAATGAGTTAAATTATAGTTACAGTACAATGATATATGATAAAGTAAAATTTAAAGGTGTATGATTTCTGCATTAGCAAGTATAGTGATACTGATACCAGTATGTACTACTGGGTACCGGTATTCCTAATTACTCCAGGGTGTAAGTTTCAGATTATTATTTTCTGTACCTTCACTTTAGGCAAACTTTCATGAAGATGTGGGAGAGGAAGGAAACAATTATAACAATAATACTTCCTAGATTTTCCACATTTCACGCACTGAGTTCTCTGAGCAGGTGCATCTAAGCACTTAAAGTCAGCAATCACAAGATCAGGAAATGGAGTAGGTTCCATATTATCTGGAAATTAACACATTTGCTTTAATTTTAATATGCAATCAATACAATCATAGTATACCACAACAGCGGCAAGTCATCACAAATCTGAAATATAATTTCATATTTGGAGGAAAACTTAATTCAGAAATTGAATATACCAGTACCAGTGATACCTGTAATTTACTTATTAAATAAACAGATAGCTAAAATCCTGTATTATTATTTATATTAAAATTTGTTGTACTGGTATCTAGCAGATATACATTACATTCTCTCATTCTGAGACATTCAAAATAGTTTTATTTAGTGATAATTTATATTTGTCAACATGTCTGAAATTATAGTTACTAATATATATAATTTTAATTTCAGCTAGGGTATGATAATTTCTATATCATAGAAAATGAGGCATAACACATTCACAGATACAAAAATAGACCACGTAGACACTTTAGGAAAAATTTATACAGATTCTATGATTTTAAAAAAAAAATGATTTAATCAAAATCGGACAGACATATTAGGAAGTGGATGATTTTTAACACACTGATCAAAATACATGTCAAAAGTAAAGCATTATTTATAATGGACTTCATCTCTACATATTTTATCTATAGTCTATGTCAATTTTAATTTACAACTAGACTAGACAATTGTTTTGTGGATACTAAAAGAGTATTCCCTGAAAACAATTGTTGTGTTAATTCTTACTTTATTAATAAATAATCATACATACTCATGTCATGCTAAAATGAAGTAGACCTGTGTCTATCAGTATTAGTACGGTATTTGATTTAGAAATGATTTTTATATTCAATTAGGTAGTCCAAACTGAAGAAAAAATGCTTTTTGGGGTCATTTTTTCATAATTTAAAAAATAAAATAAAAATACTTCTGGCAGCGTTACACCAATAAAATTTATATGTCAGTAAAGTTTAAGTCTTTATCTGTCAAAATATGTTACTTCTGTGTCTTAAACTTGTGTCTGAAAGTGTTTTTTTTTTGTGTTTGAAAAGTATCAGTTTTGACAAATTTTACGGCGCTTTCGCGAATGCCGATCTACCCTATGGTGTTTCAAACGCTAGCGGATTCGCGCCTATTCAAGTTAGTGACTTAATGCTACCACCACATGAAAGAGCAGATCCTGGCCTTTTATTCTATGTATAGAAAGTATATATACCTCGGTTATTTTCTTTTTAAAATGCAGTTTGAAAACTTTAATTGAAGAAAAATAGTTGAAAATAATGGACCTATAGTACTTTCTTCACACCGATGGAAAGTTCATTTTAATAACAAATTAGTGTTGTAAAATCAAATGAGTGGTAACGATAGGCGCAAAGCCGTGCCGTTTAGAAAAACCCACCCGTCATTCGCCTTTCAAAAAATCTCTCGGAGCGCTTGTGGCTTCTGTCTACCGGTTTTGCGCAACGGATTAATCGAGCTAGCATCTTCAATCTACCCGTAAGTATTATAATTTAAGTTTCATATACATATTAACACATGAATTATTGTTTTGGATTGAGTTTTATTCAATTAATGAAAGATATTAAGGTATTTTGTAACGAAACTGAGTTCGTGGGTCTGCCCGTGAACACTACGTGTACAGGCTTATTCAATTGATGTGATTAGAGGTTGATGTATTTAATTTAGGACACTCCATCGATACATATTATGGTTCAACACCTTTCCGAAAGGATAATGTATAATTCTTTGTAGTAATTTATAAAATTGGAAATAAGATAAGGCCATTATAATAATTTTAAAATGAGCTTTCTACCCAAAAATGTGAATCGACAAATTCAAAATGGCTGCCCGAGAGCCTTGTGTACTTGGGTTATAGTAGGTGGACGGACTGATATTAATATCGGGAGAAGAGGTATAAACGTAATTTAAACATCGGTGAATAACAAAATAACTGTTTACAAATTATTGCAATTATTTTGATAGTTGTGTTTTAAATAATTTACTTAGCATAAGATCTAATAAAAATCAAGGAATAATTGGTTATATTTTATTATATTGTTCTGAACTGTGCTTATTATTTTACCGGTTGACCACCATGACATGGACTCGCCCAATCCACTCATTCTTGAGCCCTTATCCTATCACTCTCACAAATAATCAGTTAAAATTCACTTAATTTCAAGTTATTTGGGTATATTTGAATAAATTATATGTCACAGGCTTATTTATAATTATAATTACAGTAGTACTAGTAGTAGTAGTGACAACAATTTCAATATAATTTCTTTCCTTTCAATGTTATATATTTAAGTAACGATGGATAACATCACAGAAAGTGGTGACTTGGCTGCTGGCACCCACAGTACAGAACCTGCAGTGAACTGTCCATTGATTACCATTAGGAATCTAATATGTAAGTATAATTTCAATTAATTTTCAACAATTGAGGCTTATATGTTTCTACCATTAGATATGATAGAGAATTATGTAATTCTGGTCCACATAGAAGTAATAGAAGTACTTTTTTAAAATGAAATGTGTTCTTACTTAATAATTCTTAAAATTCCATTGCTTATTCAACAGCTGGGGAAATTCTTGATGGCATATGTGCTTCATTTTTGACTGAAGGGAAAGGGAGAAGACCAACGCCCCCTGCCGTCCCAAGAACTTACAGCCTACTGTTAATGCTGCACTCGATCAAACTACAGGCAAACAAGACCAAGAAGGATGTTAATTGTTTAGAGTAGATGGTACTTGTTTTTAATACTCATTTTGGTGGTTTTTATGCCATTAAGTTTTGAATCACATTGCATGTTATGCTGCTTATCTTTCATATGATGTGATATGTTCATTTCTGTCACTGATTTCTTATATTTTTATTGTTGATATTTTTTACCCATTAATGCTAAGTTGCTATCTTTTTTTCATGGTATATAGGACATTGACTTTGCTTCTTATTATTCTATTTGTTATGAATAGACATATCTGACCTCATTTTTTTTAAATTTTGAAACAGTTATGTGGTGTGATTCGTTTTTAAATCGCATTTTTATAACCTTCATTTTCTATAATATTGTGTCGTGAGTAATTTTGTCCTTCTTTTAGTGCCTGTAGGTATTTCTTGTTGCCATTAAGGCACAGTGCATGTTGTGCTGCTCTAAATTACCTTTAATTTGATGTATGATATATTTATGTACGTATGTAAAATATTTTTTGATGAATTTTTGAAAATGTGTATTTTTACACTTTTTCTGTCTGAAAATAAAAACGTCTAATTTTTTGTTATTTTTCATTTTTTAATAACTTAAGAATTAATAGATCTGGCTGCTTGAAAAAAATTGGGCTTAAATATTGTAAACTTTGGAGCACATACACCAATTCCTGGACTTCTCTGTTGATTATTTTAGAAAATATAAGTCCTTAAACATAGCACTTTTTCACAAGGTGAAAAAATCCATTTTTGGGCGATTTTCTGCAAATTTGAAAATCGTATAACTTATTTGTTTATTGAGATATCTACATGAAATAAGTGGCCTATATCTCAGAATAAAAAGTTCTGTCAGGTGAAACTCACCACATATGTCTGCTATGTATAGAAAATTTTAGTTTGGACTACCTAATTCAATCAATTTTACAACTTGGTAACTCACACTCACCAACCGTCCTTATTTGTAGTAGTCTATAAGACCGGAAGTTTAGTAAAAATAATCTCGGATCCTTTCGCTTTCTAAACTTTATTCAAAATTAATTGAAAACCGATGAATAACGATATTTTAAAAAAAAATATCATTTTTCGATTTATTATTAATATTTATAATTTTAAAAAATCTTTATTTCTTCTTTCTTTTTTGTTTTCCCATCTTCACAAGTGAATGTTAAGTAAGAAATAGTCAAGTCTAAGACTAAGAGTCTAACTCTAAAACTAAGAAGAGGCTAAAATTACTAAAAATAGAATACGTTGCCGCCATTTAAGTTAGTCTCTACGCTACCACAGTTATTAATTGGCGCCATGAATAAATATTTATTACAGTGACTGTAATGGAATATGTAAAACTATATTCGTTATATACTCATATTCCTTCCAAGAACTTAAGGGACACGATTGTTTCACAAGTGCATCGTAAAATTCTGCATTTGGACTATTTCTGACATGCGAGAAATGTAAATGTAACAAAGAAAGTTAGAAAGATGATACAATGCAACGTGACCGTAGCAAGGTCTCATTCAGATATTCAACGTGAAGATACTTCGATGATACAGTGGTGTGGAATACACTTCACAAGATTTGCTGGTTAAAATTTTGTGTGTAAGATCTTTCAACTTAATACATTACAACTAATTTGTTATTATTAGTTTTAACCTACTATATATAAGTTAATATAAGTTAAAGAATTAAGTGGCTTTCAAATTATCAAGCCCAACAAGCACGCCGCTCACGAACAACAATAACTCAGTAAATGGTACTCTGTTTTCTTAATTTGTAAGTGTGAGATAAGTTAGTGAATAGTATTGACATTGATGACGAAAAATATTTATGAGTAGCCATTTGAATTTGGAGGCTGTGCACACATATTATATAACACAATAATATGACATTTTTTACCCACCCCTACCCCTCATAACATATAACATTTCCATTGACTACCTCAATAATTGTATAACATTTCTAGCACCCCCCCCCCCCTTTAAAAAAAACAACAAAACAGAATAACGTTTTAAAAATAAGCCATAAAAGCAAATCACATGCAAAAAGCCAGATTTTTTAAACAATATATGAATACGAAGTGGCTATTCGCACCCGGGTACCAGAAGTGAGAAGTTGGGATTAAAAAAGTATTTAAAATATTATTGTTGGGTTTTTAAGACAAAATGAGGTATCAAATGAAAGATAATGAATGGACTATATGATTGTAAACTTAATTCTTCAGTTTAACTAAAATAATCATCCAAATAGGATTTTGTCAAAATGGACCCGGACCCGCAGCACCGCCATTCGCAAACGGGTCCCATTAGACTAAATGATCAATGTATTCGGATGTCATTTTTGGTAGTTTTTTTTTAGAACAAGAAAATTTTTTTAAAAAACAATTACCGGTAAAAAGAATTGTAATATAACATAGCACTCTACCACTCTCCCACCCCATATAACACAATGAAACAAAATGATAACTCACCACATATCCCTTTTGAGTTATTTAATATTTGCACAGTCTCTAGGCCTTTGACTGACAGCCTATGAAGTATGAGGTCAATATTTTTATATTGTTACCGGTAAGTGTAGTCAATTATTTAAAATATTTATAAGTTGGGTCTACATCATAATTTATGTTGCAAGTGCTATATTTTTAAAAAAAATGTTTCAGTTTCAGTACTTATGCTTTTGCAGTTAACATCAAACTTTGATTTGAAATAATATATTCTTTTTTTTAAAAGTATAATTTCATTTTCAATTCTTTCACTTATTAGTTATTGATTGTTATTGTAAAGCCTACGTATTTTTTATAATGAATTCATATCAAATTGAAGTAACAAAGGCTAGACACATTCTAATGCAATAGCCAAGGGCTCACAGCTTTGGACAAAAAAGGCTTTTTTCTTGTGTAAACTTACATTCATTTAGGCCTGTTTCAATGTAAATCTATTTTTAACCTTATTAACAGTTCATGCTTACTGAATTGAGGTTGAGTATTATCTCTCAGCACGATGTTTTACATTTAGTGATATGTTAAAGCTTATTCATTATAAGATATACAGCTGAGGTATTAGTACCCGGTCCTAGTACCAAAATAAATGTTTAGCGGCTTTGGGGAAAAGGATAGTGTAGATAAAATGGTAACCAACTAATACTCATGGGACTCAAATCCCGGGAGGGGGGGGGGGGGTAATAACCTTGGCAAATTTGTTAATAGCAACATTTTCCTGTCATAATTGATGGAATTCTGGTTTATCTACACCGTACAACTTAAATTGGTTACAGTATTCAATAATTTTTTGCTGAGCCAGACATTAACTAACTTGTAATAGAGAAGCTAATTTTGACATTAGCTGATTGTTAACATGTGGTTGAAATATTCTTGAGGCTTTTGAAATACCTGGTACCGGTATTGAAAATTTTCATCCATGGGTTTGCAAAGGATACAGATTAATGATTCTGGGACACCCTACACATTTGGAATTCTCTGGGACTTGTAAATTCCACGTTCCTCCGGTCACTTGTCTGGAATCTGGGATAAATAAAGCAACATTAAAGCACTTGTTCTGAATCTGCCCAAAGGTACATAATAATATTAAGGCAACCCTGCTAAAGAAAATTCCTATAATTTTCTATCACCGGTATGCTAAACATGGCAAGGTTGAGGAGCATATTTTGCAAGATTCTTTAAAGGATCTGAAGGTAGCTATAATTTTATATTGAAGTCAACAGCCTGGATTCCTTATTTTTCAACTGTTTTTGGTCAGAACCGGTAGTTCAACCTTCACCATACCCTATAATTTCCAAACTTAAAACTGTACCCAGAAAAAAATTAAGAATGTATACAGTACCCACACAAATCCATCAATAATATCAATAAACAATAGTGGATTTTTCTATTATGGTATTTATTAGAACACTATTACACATACTGACATGCATAACATTGACATGATTTTATGTTATAATTAACAGACATATTTTTTAAAAATTTCACATTATTCTCAAATGGTGAGATTAGCTCTTTATATATTGGAATATCACATTTTACTCACACAGTGTTTGTATTTCTGTCATTCTTGGCAGGGCAACATCCACATCTCTTCTTTTGGTCAATTGATTTGTATGTGAAATACATTGGAGAGACTGTTCCATCACATTTCTGAAGTAATGACTTACATTAGGTAGCTGCATCCTCTTCTTGATGATTGCTGTCATTAGCTGCCTCCAATACAAAACAAGGTCTATTTCCAACATTAGCCAGTTAGCTTGTCTGGTAGTGTTGTGACCACAAATTCCTTGTGGCAAGTGCAAGCACATCTAAAAATATCATAAAACATTACCATTGGCCTTTGCTTCATTTTGTGTTTGATTGTAAAGGCGTATGCCATTTTGTTCATGCTGTCAACACCACCCTTTGTTTTGTTATAATCAATTACTTTTGAAATTTGTGCTGCTGGAGCTGTGGGGGTAGAAATCTTTTATTTTGGCTTGCAGTCCCAACAGTTGCTTTATGAGATTGTTAGCAAGCTTCAAGTCAGTGAAGTAGTTGTCAGTTGTGAAATTGGGGCCACTGCCCTTGAATGGCTCAACAAGTTCCTGAACTATCTTGCTCCAAGGTTTTGTGTCTTGCTGTTGTCTCCTGTCCGAGGTGCCCTTTCATTTACATGGATAAGACGTTTCTGCATCACATGCCCAGAAAATCTTGATGGTTTGTTGGGTAGGTATTGTATGAAAGTGAAAGAGCTTCTTTCATGAAATGGGATGAGTTGCTCATCAATTGTGATGCAACTGTTGGGAACATAATGGGGGTTAAGATTTGTTTGGGAAGTATCCCAAATTTCTCTAATTGGAGGCTAATTTGTCCTTGACTTTACTTTGTGTCCTTGTTTTTTTGTTGTGGCATCACAAATGGTTTAGAAGATACTCGAATCTTTTCCTTGCCTTCATTTGTATCAAACAGGTGGGTGGTATCTGTGAAGCTTTGATGAATAGCACAAGCATAAAGGCAGCATCGAAGAAAAACCCCTATTTCATCTAACTTTGTATCAGTCGGGTCTCTTTTTTCACTTTTCTTGCTTCTGTGTTTGCATGAATCACTATACTATAATTCAACCATTTTGAGTATTATATATTGCCGAAAAACGCTAACCGTTGCCTCAGTCAAGGTGACACTTTTCTCTTTGCCTACTTTCAAGATGTTCTTCTGTGGCAAGAACAGTGAGCGAGTTCCCATAATTGAAACAGAGTGAAAGCAATCAGTATATGAATAATTCCCCTTGCCCTACCAGTTTTTTTCAGTCGTATGGTGAAGGTTTTTTAGGTTCATTTAATTGTTTATGGCTAATTTTGTTGTTGTCTTTGTTTGTCTCCGGGTGTTACCACCCATGGGTACTGACTGACAAGGACTAATTTTTATTGGTTCATGGCCAATAATATTAAAGTCAAATGGAAATTACTTTTTATGCCCATATAATAACCTTGGTAAATGAGGCATATACTATGATATGCTGGTGGATTCCACCCATGGGATATGTTGAAGGTTAAAAAATATTTATTTTGAAGACTCATACATTCAGCTCCATCAGAATCTGTCATATAGGAAGTAAACATTATTATTCCACCAACAACTGTCATATAGGATGTGATCTTTATTATTCCTTCACCAACTCTGAGCTTATTTGAGGAAATCGGTGTACTGTACTTATAATTATAAGTAGGAGTGGGAGCTAACAATGTTTCATTTCTGAAACAAATTCTGGATTGTCTTTGCCACCCCCCCCCCCCCTCCCAAAAATGTCCAGTGGCTTTTAAAAAAACAACAAAAGATTATAGTTCATACTTATTAATACTTAGACTTAGAATATAGAAATAGGACATTAATGGCATCACAGCTCTTATTATTAATGAATTAATGTAACCAGCTTCAGAGATTTTACTAACCAGGCTTTCATGTATGGCACTGGTACCAAAGTCTACGTTTAAATTGTTTCTTACTAGAACTTTTAGAAGAGTAACCTTCCTTAATAAATTGTGTTATGGTTAATACTTTGTAAGGTAATTGGATATACACCAGATTATGAGAGTTAATTTACCAGTGCTTATAAGATACCAATACATTGGATCTAAGATGTGCACCAATTTCAGTCAATTTCGCCTTTCTAGTTTTTTGGGGAACAATTATGATTTTAAAGGCTACATCACATGTATAAAAAAAATATTTGTAGCAAATGACCAAAGATGCTAGAGGTCAGCGGACTCCCACTTCACACTTTTCAAATATTGTTACCTGGTATAAAAAATTCCATTGGTCTGAAGAAAAATATTTGTTCTAATTTACTGGCATAACTCATGTTTGACACTGATTTTTTTTCCATTGGTAACGTTCTATGTGATTTATTGTTAATTCTTTTGTAAGTTTAATATGCAAATGAATGATGGATGTTAAATTGTGTTATTAAGATATAACTTACACTTACAATACATCTACTATGTCCATTCCCAATATTGATATATTACTGTAATTATGTTTTCAAATGTGTGGTTACTCAATGCATTGTCTCCTACTCTTAATATAATACTATATTAATTAAAATTGCAATATCTACAAATGGCATTATCCTTGTAAATCATTTTAATACTACTTAAAACTTATTTATATTATTTTGTGTTACTGACTGACATTGCCATAAACAGAAAAGATCAAGGACTGGTAAGTACTACCTACTACTACTACTCCAGTTCCAGTAGATTAAAACTAAAGTATTCATCATAATATTAATAATAATAAATAGGCCTAATACATAATTTCAATTAAATAATTTAATCATCTACTAGTAGTGTACCAGTACTAATATTGAGCTGTAAGTTCTGTTATCTTTAACTTAATGGAATTATTTGATAATAATACTGTTGTAGGGCTATAATTACAACTACAGTGGTGAAATCTATACTATACTGAAGTATACTGCATGCCAGTTTTTATTATAACAACTGTTTTGGAATTTATTATTTGTATTATGACATATTTATATATAAAATAATATTATGACCAAATAGCAAAATAAAATCTAAAATCTCTTGTCTTCTAGTTCTAGGTTTGCTTTACTCAAAGTACACTAAATAGAATAGTAATCCTTTTAAAATGTTTTCTTCTGCAGTGATGAGCCTGTTTCAAGAGTCTATGACTATGATTTTAAAACATCAACATTAAAAAAATACCGGACCACTGTGGCAAATTGCACAAGAAACATCACGCTTAATATTAATAGTAATAGAATAGAATAGAATTGTTCGGTCTCTAGAATAACGACAAAAAAAGATATTATTATCTGTTGTACCGGTATCAAATGATAATTTTTTTTTATTAATCATCACTGCTCCTGTCCATTGTATTTTTAGTACCGATACGCTAGATATGGTGATTTTTTTGATACCGGGTATATATTTTCTTATAGAAATACAGTTACACACTCATGTTTAAATTCTAGTACCGGTGCCGGGTACATGAACTTCCAGAGAGAACTTCAAATAATATTTCACTTCATTCAACCAACTTTCCTATTCTATTTTCAACAAAAATAGGCTAAACTTAGTTGTCTCTGGCAGAGAGTGGCAAGATATTTATTTGATCAGTAGGTATGCAATGTACCCGGCACTCATCTATTTAGGGATATATTTATATTTACTAAATAAATTACATTTTTATATGGGAAAAAAGATGCCTAATTGTGACTCAGCAGTGACTGCCACTGCTAATGCTATGCATATTGATTCGGTGATACGGGGCCATCCATAAATGACGTCACGCGTCTAGGGGGGGAGGAGGGTCAGATTTTTGTGACGATGTGTGACGAGGGGGAGGGGGGAGACTCTCACGCAATGTGACGTCACATGAAAAGTAGAATATTGTAGTAAAGAATTGCACTTAATAACCCTAAAATATTGACATTTTTAACATATTCTTTTATACAAAAATCATTATTTTATTTTTAAACTACTATCACTGAGACTGAGAGAATCCGTTCAGGTATGTGAGGTCCCAATAATGGCTAAGATCAGGTTACAAGATACCATGGAGGAGGGAACTGGGGGTGTGGTTGCCATGCCAGTTGTCAGAATTTATGGCTAAATGTGGACACAGGAGTCATCCAGAGGAAGTGGAATTGAAAGAATACAATGGTTGACCTTGGGGTGGGTGGGTGGTGGTAAATGCTCTAGGACAGGGGCCGGGGGGGGGGTATCTTAGTACATGCTCTAGAGCAGGGATTCTTAACATTTTTTGCAGCCCTGCTGGCCCACTCCGTTTTAAACACCCCCCTCCCCCAAAAACATATAAATTATATTGTAATAACATTAAAAATAACTCAACAATTTAGTCATCGCAGTTTTATTTCTTTCATTAACTTTATAAGCAAGGGAAAAAAATTACAAATAAAAGCAATGCGCCAACAAAATTCACAAGAAAGATATTTAGTGCTGCTAATCAAAATGGATACAAACTATTTTAAAAAAAAAAGCAGCAACAGCTAGCAATGGCAGCAATTACAACCAGTGGCGTAGCTAGGGTTGGTGTCACCCGGTCCAGTAAGCTAGTGGTGTCAACCCTCCACCCTCGACTTCCACGATGTAATTCTTCTTGTTAAACTTATTCCACAGTATTGAAGGTCAGGAGGTAAATGTATTTAAGAACCGTGACATGTACTTAGAATCGCTTATTGTTATTAGAATGTTATCAAAGGATAGTTTTACTTCTCAGATTTTAGATAATTATAGCTTCCTGTCACATATTAAAGTTACCAAACACTTCATTCGGCGTTGAAACATGGTCAAAACGGTGTGTTTCTGACCTAATAATAAGGTAACCTAACTGCTGACGCATCACCTTTGAAATTTTAATAAAAAACGAATCTTGTTTGGTTACATGGGTGGAAAATGTACGTGCCATCTGTTATCCTTTTATGAATTTCGGTTAGACCGAGCATTGTGTGCTCTGTAAATACGCAATTTTTCAATTTGATGTCACCCCCCTGAGATGGTGTCACCCCTGTGCGATCCGCACCCCTCTGGCTACGCCACTGAATGCACTTTTCTAGTCTTCCGCACCTCAGGACTGGGGAGGTACTTTTACCACTGGATAAGAACTACTGTTCTAGTGAAGTGTTTCTGACACAGGTGCAGTAATTTGATATCCACGGGAGGTGACTTTCTTAAGGGCTTGTAAAGGACAGTAGTTGACACAGGGACTTTTTATAGGGGGGGGGGGTGTAGAGATTTGTGACGTTATATTTTAGGGGGGGGGTCTAACTTTTTGTGACGATGGGGGGAGGGGGGGGGGTCAAAAATCGGCAAAATTTGCGTGACGTCATTTATGGATGGCCCCTACTACCGGTATCACAATTCATATTTAGGCCTACGTACATTTTTCATAAGTACCGGTAGCATAAATAGGACACATATTTGTATTGTGATTCTGTAGAGAAAGTCAGTGTCACAATTCATTCCTACCCGTACGTACAATTATAAATAGGCTATAGGTAAGCGTTACCCGTATCCTAATTAAATGACTGCTCACTGCTATGCATTGTCATTGTGATTCTTTGAGTCATCTCAATACGGTATAGCATCACAATTCATCAATACCGCCATGTCTACGTTAGTGTCGTCCAAACCGTAGCCCACTCTCTATTCCCTGACCGTACTTCCCGCTCCCACTGAGAACACGACAGTAGCCGGAGTATGTCTATACCGGTACTATTACTATTACCTATAAAGTCAATAAAGTTAAATTAACCCATGAACACGTGGCGTGCTTGCTTGATGTCGTTTTTCAGAACTCTCCATCTTTTGTCTGCAATACTGCAATGCATATTTTCCATAATTATGCCTCATTTTTTTAGTATTACCGGTACCACACCACAGTTTTTGAAATACCGATACACGATTATGAATACACCGGTACCGGTAATAATTATTTACAGTTACATAAGGGAAATACGACTAGGTCAATTCCCCCCCCCCCCCCCCCCACAAAAAAATGCGGATAATAGGGTATAGATGCTTAAAGTTAAAGTGATATCGATCAAAATTAAAACGAAAGTTAACATTTACTACTTACTATTCTAAGTCAGAACAAAATTATCTGGTTCCACTAGTAATTTCCACACATATTTGAAATACTGGTTTTCTTTTTTAAAAAAACAACACATTCACTGTGACAGTTCTAAATGTAAGATTGATAGTTCGTAACTGTTACGCTACCGTACCGTAAGTCTAACCTACCGGTGCATGCGCATTAGTTGACATCTTTCCACATAGTAATATATGGTATCGGTACCGTACAGGTACCGGGTATTCAAAATCAACTGATCGGACCATCTGTCTCCTACCTAATTGCTTACCGGTACATTACAATACCGGTATCTAATTTATGGATGTCCCTGGTACAAACAAAGCCGTCGCGTGAGCCCTTCCCCCTCCACTTTTCGAATATTTAAGTCTAAGCTATGAATTTAGTACCGTACCGGTAGTATAATAAATGGTAGGCCTTGCGCTTGCATAAATAGTAAAAGTAATGTCTGGCAATAAACTCGATTGTAATAATTGTATGTTCGAAACTTATTTACAATTACAATATACCGGTACAGGTAGCAACCCAGCAACTCATGTTAAATATTGGTAGTCGACTGACACGGTAACGATACTGAGTGTGACAAATACTTTCTTCCGAAACATAATTACTTCACTCACCTGGGAAACATACAAACAGCGGCGCACGATGAAGATTAGGCACTACGCTGAATATATTATTGTTGCGATACCGGTATTTGAGTGCATTTATGAAACACAAAGTGTGACAAAGTAAAGCAATAATTATTTTAAATCAATTATTTAACCTTCTAATCAACTTATATCATCATCAGTGGCGCTACAGCCCATGTAGTTGATGTTGGGTCCTGGCCTGTTCCACTACATCCTTCCGTTCGGATCGATCCATGGCTTTCCGCCTCCATGCTCGAACCCCCAACTGGTGTAATTGCGTCTCTATCATCCTCGATCCACCTCAGTCTTGGTCGATCGTGAGCCGTCTGCCCCAAGGTTTCTGCCTGTATATCACTTTTTCTGCTCTACAGACATCCGGTATCATTTATCTTCAATATGTCCTGTCCAGCGCAGTCTGCCTTTTTTTATGGTTGCGACTATGTGTGGGTCTTCGTACAATTGAAATAGCTCTTGGTTTGTACGGATTCTCGAAACATCATAGTCTATCACTGGGCCATATATTTTCATGAGGATTTTACTCTTCTTCTATGTATTAATATTAAGTATGTTCTCTGCTTTTCCGGTAAGGGACAAAGAATCACTAGCGTAACTACTGGTCTTATGAAAATAGTCGTGTATATTGTCTTCTTTGTTCACATTGAGAGGTTTTTGCTTCCCACTAGCTTTTGTGGGCTTAAACTGAAATAGGAACGGTTGCCTGCTGTTATTGTTATCCTCTCTTTCACCTCCAACATTATTTCATTGTAGTCGTTTAAAGTCGCCCTTAGATATTTGAAAGTAGCCACTCTCTCAAAGGTGTTGTTGTTTAAATTGAGGTATAGGCTATTGGTTGTGATCAGCGTGGTCGTTTTAAGAAATTATCATAACCATATTTTTTATTATACCCGGTACAAAACTACCGGTACCGGTACTAAAATGATGATAACTGTATACTTATAGAATATCGTACCCTATGTTATTGTTATACCCAGATTCGTCGTATGACCAGTGGAGCCGCCCCCCCCCCCTTTTTTTATTTTTGATTTAAAAATGCAATACAATTATCTTGAATTATACCGGTAATACTTTCCATTAATTTTTTCCACATCAGAACTATGAATCATGGGTCTTTTATGACTCTTTCCTGGGCAACATATTGGGTACCCTGTCCCCGGCGACTGGGTTTGCACACCCGTACACTTGTTATACCGCTAATGGGAAAAAGTGATTCTGACGATTCCTGGTAACTCGGTGGGTTACACCCATAGTCTTATACCTATTTTACAGTAAATGGCCCTCTTTATATAATTATTTTTACAATGTGGCATGATTTAGTTGCCTTTGAACCAAACTCCATTTAAAGATCACGTTGTTTCTCCCACTGAAACATTTCTTCTGTACCATACATTAATGAAAAACGATACAAACAATAGTTGACTGCACCAACAGGGAATGTGAGAAAGTAAAAGGAGACAAATGGCAAGGGTCTGATGCGAACTAAATGAAAGCTTTTATTGGCTGCCTACTACTACTACTAGTACTACACCTAGCGCTCTTCACCTGAACAGCATTTCAATTTCAGTGGAATTTTTATTCAGCCCTATTGATGGAATCCTATTTTTAGGTCATCATTCAAATTCAATGATGAGAATGAGATTCAGCATACTTCTGATTCATATTTGCTTTGACAACAAGGATACCGAGTACTATATCTATCCTTTCTGGCTCGTGACATTTTTGATCACATAAGAAGAGATTTATGAAAATAAGCATTCCTGAGTAATATGGTGAGGTATTGTATTATGTTCCCGGGGAGAACATCACAGTAGGTGAGCAACTGAAAATGTCGCATAAGAGATGGAGTCGGTGGGCCGTCGAGCGTGAGCTCTTAATGCCCCCCCGGCGCCCCCCCCCCCCACACGGTCCAGCGCACTGAAGGACTTAACCCGACGCCAGCCCGTGCGGAAGGGCGCCGGGAACTTCCCCCTTGACCTAGGGGAGGCCCGGTCGACCGAGGACGCTGCGTTTAAAGCGTCCGCAGTCCACTCTCTGTGGGTCAGGACGGCTTTGCTTCCACCCCGGGGGGTTGGTGTTGCGTTACCTCTCCCCACCGCCCAGGAAGTCTTTCGGTCGGGACGTTGGTAGTGGCTGGACGAAACGGTTGCCTAGGAGCGGCTTTCTCACGGCCGCGTAGCTAAAATCATCGGCATGGGTTTTGATGGCCACCCAAGCCTCATATCCATTAACAGCAACTAGTAATCATGTTAGTGGCAGCTCCCTTTGCGTTGGGAGTCATGCTTTTGGCCGGGGTTTTTTAGCTTCGGGTGGACAAGTCCCCCTACTAGTCTGCCACGCCACGAAGAGGCAAAACCCCATGTGGACGCCCCCAAGTCTCCTCGGGGACGCTGCCGCTTTCGCAGCACAGTAGGTGAGCAACTGGATAGTTTCAGAGGTCAGTGCAGATTTATTTAATATATGCCAAACAAGCCCGACAAATATGGAATAAAATCTTTTTAGCCTGTGAATTGTCTTCGAACTACCGGTATCCTCTGAGACTGAGAGGCTGCCTCATCTCGGCAAAGAAAATGTAAGTGCCCTGCCAGCAAAGTGAGTTGTTAGAATATCCCCAGAGATTGTGATTTCTCATACAAGGGACTTCCACGGAAGTGGCCACAATTTCAGAACAGACTATTATTTCTTTCCCCTACAACTTGCAGAACCAATTGCCGACAACAAATTCACTCTAAAGTTGGAACAATGAAACGGAATAAGATGTTCCTACCCAAGGGATTCAAGCGAAAGAAGACTCTTCCTTCAACAAAGCAGTGTGTTTGTTAAGACTAGAAACAACCTCGTAAAAAACCAGCGCTAGAAGTAGAATAATTTAATGCTCATGAATACAATAAAAATCGTCCAGATATGGAAAGTAAAACTGAATGCAAGAAACCAGAGATTGTGCACTGTGATAACATAATCAAAGGAGGCATATTCCCCTTTGACCAAATGGCGAAGGTGTTCTCTGTGAATACCGGTACAAAAAAAACTAAAAATGCCTGGTACACTGGTACTGGTACTAAAATTAAAAGCAAGAGTGGCATTTAAATATAATTATTAGACTACGACACCGGTATCTCACTGTCTCATGAAGACAACAGAAATCAATATTGACGTTGCACATTTCCTCACCCTTCCGCAAGTAGAGGCGATCCGTTACGACAAATAGAGCTGTTGCCTGGCAGAACATCGCCAGTGTTTTGGAATCTTTATAATAAACACTTCAAACAGCTGTCTAAATCACTTCAACTAGACAAGTTTATTAGACATATTTGCAAAGAACACTCTTCAATTTATGTAAAAACTGAAAGATGAACTGAAATTTCAGTGAAAAGACCATATTTTTCATTGGTACATAGTGACCATAAGAAATGTGACTGTTCTTCTATGAAATGGTTTCTTAAGTTGAATACCGGTAATTGTTACTGTATTATTAATTGTTATTATTGTTGGTACCGGAACCCAAATCCATTCAGAATATTTATGTATACCAAAGTCAAAATTTAAAATCTATTTCATGGATTACACACTCAAATAATCAACAAACAAAAATTGTCCACAAGCCATTTTTAAGGTTTTTTTTCCTTATCTTAAATTATGCACCGATGTGTTACACACGGTTGCCAGGGACTGTAGAAAATCAGTTTATACCCCTAAAAGTCACTTTCGCATGCTTTATACAATTGCATCCACCAAGGTGTTCATTCCAACTACTGTACCTTGTGGATTATGTTGAGTACCGCTATGAGATTGAGAAAGATTAACGGGTGTATTACATCAAATTGCCGTTGAATGGGTTAAATGCGTCGTCAGCGAGTGTGGAAAGCACTTCTCTAACTTATAACACCGTAAATGTGATGATGAACGTTTTTTATTATATTTTTTAAAAATATTTTTTTACCAGGCGCCCATTTTTTTAAAAAATTTAGTTAAAAAAAACAAAAAACTGCTGTGTTAATTTTAATTGTACTGCGAAGTACCCGGTATCCAAAGCAACGTTCCACACTGCTTGGTTCCAGGTCACCTCTAGCAATGCTAGCAATTAATATTAATAATATGCTGAACTGTTATCACTTAGAATAGTATCTTTCTTTCTTCTTATGCAGGTGTGTAAAAGAACGTGGATGCTACCCGACTATGTTAAAGAGCCCGATGGGTTGACAGAAAAAGAGGATAGAAAGGGTACAGGTAATTTAAATTTAAGTACCGGTAGTGCGTTAAAATAATAATGGGTCACTCTACTACTACGGTACCAGCTCTGTCTGTCAGTGTAGGCTTACCTAATATAATTATAATAAAATTCGATTATTCAGGACTTACTTCACTTGCCGACCTGGTACCGTAAAAAAGGTTTTAAAAATAAGTTGTACGGGTATAGTATAAAGTACCGGTTTCCGGTATGAGAAAACATTATGCATCTTATTATTCTTATTCTAATCTATACCGGTACCTGCTAATAGTAAGTAATTAGTAATAGTAATACTCTCCTCCGACTGGCTGATTTTGCACTCATTCTCAATTCTTCTGAGCTAGACCGTTAATTATTCGACCCAATGGCGTAGCGGCACACTGATCCTTTAACTGAAAGCAGGTTTCCTTCCTGCCTGTTCATTCGACGGTATCGCACCACCGTCGTGAGGACCGCTTTTCCCATCTGATATCGAGTGGTTCGACGTCTGCCAAGATTTCCACCGCTGCCGTGAATGTTGTGCGGATCGCCCCACATACGAACATGAGAGCTCGGCCCTGCATACGGTCCAGTCCCTCTAGAGCAGTGGGGCTCGCGAAAGTTTTGACCGGGAGGCTATAGTCCATTGCCCCTCTCACGCTGCTGAGGTAAAAGGACCTCAGCAGTCTTGCGTCTGCGCCCCAAATTGGTGCAGGCTAGCGCTTTCACCAGGCCCAATTTTTTGAAGTTTTAGCGCACAGTTCGTGTATATGGCTGTTAAGCTGGAGCTTCTGATCCACCTTAACGCCGAGATACACTGGTGTCCGATCCCATCCTAGATTTTTGCCATTGGTGACTAACTTCGTTTCCACTTTCAGTGCGTTCCGCCCATTCGTAAATTGCGAGTAAACCGTCTTGTCCATGTTCACGACCATCTTCCACCCATTCGCATAGGCTTCAATATGGTCTAGGTCGTGTTGCTACTGCCAACTCGTGTGGCAATAGTTCTGTTTCTCAAGAATTCCTCGACCCATGTGGACATGTTCCCAGAAATACCGAGTTTCTGGAACTTATACATTAGGCCCGTGCGCCATACTCGGTCGTATGCCTGCTTGAGGTCAAGGAATACTGCGACCGTGCGGTTCTTCTTTTGGAGCTCATTTGTCATGGATTTGACCAGACGGATTACTTTGTCCATGGGTTGGCGACCCTTGCGGAAAGCACCTAGCGTCGGTGGGAGGCACTTATTTCGTTCTAAAAACCAGTAGAGTCTTCCATTTACCATTCTTTCAGCTAGTTTCCCCACACGCGATGTTAGGGAAATGGGACGATAGTTTGTCGGTATATGGCCTGGTTTTCCATCCTTTGGTACTGGGATAACTATGGCTTTTTGCCACAATTTCGGTACCTTGCCTGTAGTCCAGGTCCGGATTACGCGAGCCAGCAAAATTTCTCTCCCATGCTTACCCCGATGGGTTAAAATTTCGTTATGGACCTTATCGGGACCCGGTGATTTCGCCGGGCTACACTTTCCTAGTGCGGTGCGCAATTCCTCCATGTTCGTCAAATTTCTTTTTGAACGCACTATACTATATCGTAAAACAAAATAATGCGTTCAAAAAGAAATGAGACGCAAAATTTTAACGTATAAACGAAAAAAATTATTTTGACCAAATTTCCGTTCGATCAATTTTCTGTCGACGAAATTTCTTTCGACCACATTTCCGGATACGGTCTTATATATGCCAGAAAATACGGTATCTGCTTTATTTGGAATTTTGTGGAGCCATCCGATTTAGGGCAATCTACACAGGCAACTATTTTACGAAGGCTTGAAGTCTTTTCCAGTCTTTCTTTACCACTGCTGTCTATCTTTAACATACCGGTACCGGAACAAAAGAAAAAAAACAACACTTAACATTCTAAATTTCTCTCTCCCTCAATATTTGCTTAGACTTAGAGTTCCATATATTTTTGGGTACCTTTACCGGTAGAACAAAAGCCATCTTAGTTCTTACCTTTTGTTTTCTTTCCGTGCTATCTAACTCAGATCCCCCATCTTTACCACGGTAATCTTATCTACGGTGTCTTCACCGCATTATAATGTTTATAGTACGGCAATATCGGTAGTAGTCGTTGCATATCATTGTATTTTAATATATACGGTATTTTTTTAAATACTGTACATTTAAATTTTAATGTTAAACTTTTAATCTCCAAGGCTGCGTTTACTCTGGCTCTGTATTTCGCAGACATTCGAGACTAACATTCAAGACCGATTTCTGAGGGGAAAAAACACAAATGAAATAACAGAGTGAAGATGTTTACATTTACATTACCGGTAACCGGTAAATCATTCAAGATAGGTCAAAATCAATGCTTAGTGGAAATATACCAACGACCCTCCGTGGAAATCAAAATGTATAATTTTTTATTTATCTTTTTTTTTTTGGGGGGGGGGGGGGGTGTCAGTGGTCAGCATTGTATAATTGAAATTGAAGTTTAAAGCTTCGAAAAAAAATATTTAAATAAATAAAACTGGCGGCTCGATTCGAGTGTTCAACCAGAGATTGTGCACTATAATAACATAATTAAAGGAGGCATATTCGTCTTGGACCAAATGGCGAAGGTGTTTTTTGTGAATACAAAAACCTAAAAGTAAACGTTGGCCTTTGGTTGTGTTTTTCAACATTATTGACTTGGCACTAATTGCAGCAAGAGTGGCATTTAAATTTAAATATCCCATTAACTCACTGTCTCATGAAACAACAGACAGCCAATATTGACGTTGCCTATTTCCGCAACTACCGGCGATTCGTTCCGACGCATCAGGATATTGTGAGTGTGAGGCAAAACATCGCCAGTGTTTTTAAATCTTAACAAGCACTTCAAACAGCTGTCCAAACCACTTCAATTCAGCAAGTTTATTAAGTTAATTGAGACATATTTTTATTCGCAAAGAACAGTAAAATCAGTGCAAGCCTAAGTGCAAACAGAGTTTCTTTCAGGCATCTCTGCCCCCGGGGAAAGTCAAATGCCACCCCCACCCCCTTTTCGGAGCAAAATGGGTAAAAACAATAGAACGATTATACATTTTTACAATTAAAAACAACTAAATTGTCATTTTTAAGCAGTTTTAAAAAGAATAGTATCTGGTGCCTTTATCCGATTACAATTAGTGGAATCTTTTAAATATCGCTAAGTTCGATATATTTGATGATGTGTATATTTAAGGCAAATCTTGTTAAAGGCTTACAGTATTCGATAATAAATATTGTACTGGCCCCTTCTGATTGTAAGCCGAAGTCTTACTTCCTGTTGTTCGCACATATCGATTTTTAAATTCATTTTTGTTGTTGTTGCAAATTCACAAATGTTAAGACTTAAATAACAATGTATTAAACTACTTTTACATCAATATCAAGCATAAAAATTTAAAAAATAGTTCATGCCAAGCATCAAACATACGCAATATATGTTCAAATTATATTTCACTATAAAAGCATTACTTTTAAAGTAGGGATGGGTGTTTACTATAAATTGTAAGATGCTATTAACTATTAGGCTTTAAAAATATTTTTATTAGCATAATTATAAATATACTCGGTTCCATGAAAGTTGAGTTATCTTAGATGGAAACTTAAAAAATTAAGAATTTAACGGGCGCATACAAATAGTGCACATTTCATAAATAATATTAATATACCGTATCGAAAAAGTTTGTGTTTTCTTTAAACGTGCTACTTTTGTAATAAAGTTTCCCAAATAACAGAGGTTTAAATAAAATGTTTGGCCAATGTTTATTAAATTCCCATCAGCTTTTAATTTTATCTGTTTAACAGCAGAATAATAAACGAGCTGATTTTGCAAGGATTTTTTGCGAAAATAATATTTTGTTTCAAGATGAGAATCTTTCAGAAAGCTAAAATAAAAAAGATGAATTAGCATTTCGATTATCATGCCGATTAAAAAAAATGTTTTTGGTACCGGGTACTTGGGTTATTTTAGGGGGAGGGGATTGTTTTAAAGAACATCAATTTGCAATTTATCTGAAAAAAGTTATAGTACGATAGTTTGAAATTTTAAAAAAAATTATTAAAAAATCAATTAACTAAATACTGTGTATTGGGAAACTCTTTTGTAAACACCTCATGTCTTCTTTACATAATAATGGGTTGCATATTCACATTCACATACGATTTATAAAAATGACCAGTTTTGATAACCCATAACAATGAATAGACCTTTCTACTAAACATGTTTTTGTTTTTTTTCGACTATTGTAAAACCTGGAAATATTTAGCAAAGGTAAGTATTTCACGTAAGTTGATTATTATAAGTATTTTTTTTAAAATTTGCGTTTAACATATAATATGATGTTAGCAGTGCTTTTTTGTGATGGAAACCTTTTTAGATTAAAAAAATGAAAGCCACATTACTATTTAGTAATTAAAAAAATATTTGCATACCACAACTACATCAAGGACAACTACTCGACTTTTCGAGGCCCATTTTATGTTTTGTCCTCCCCCACCTTGCATTGAAAGATGATAAGTCAGGAAATATCAACATCACATCTTTAAGGCCTGTAATATCCGAGGCCCACCGCAGTCGTAGGGATTGCTGAGCTCACACGATGTTTCTAATGTTAAGTCAACATTAAAAAAAAAACTAGCATTTCTTCCGTTGCTCTCCAAGTGTAGAATGTTGCAAAATAAGCTTCCAAAAACAACAGTTGAGTCGACTACACTTGACACATTTGCGGCTCTTGCCTCCTGTCTTGCAACCAGTGAATTATCCCCTTGAAAACCACGCACATTAACACCGCGAACCCCTCTGAACCATAGGAGATATAATGATCAATCCATTGATCGTGGGCCCTCAAAACATAGAAGAAGAAGAAAATTAAATGTTGTATTTGCTAAAATGCATTCCTTTATTTTGAATTTATGAAAAATTATCTGGGACTATAAAGATTTAATCAACAATTTTAAGCTATGCAAAATGCATACCCTCAAGGACGCCACAATTGGTATGTTTTTAGTTCATGTTGGTCTGGAGAAAGTAAGAGATGATCCTAATTATGGCTAATTTTAGCTCTTTTCGCTCAGGAAAGCCAAAAATTCCCCCTCAAAATTGTCTGAAAGAAACATCAAATGCAAGTATGCGCCAAAATGCTTCCCTGAATTTTGAATTTGTTCAACTGTCTTCAGTACCCTCAACTTCTAAACCCCTTCCCCCACGCTGATCAATTTTACATTATAGTGTTGAATTTGAATATAAGCTTGTGCCAAATGATTACCCTGGGGCACGCCACAACCGGAGTTAATTCAGTTAATTCAATATCTCCCTCTGACGATTGAAAAATTCCTTCACTAGATCCTAATAATAATAATAATAATGTTCATTTCATTTTCAAAAACACGCTTAATCCTTAATTAAGGCTCGAAGCTTGGAAAAAAGTCAACCATATATGACAATTTATATTTTTCCACTTTAAAATACATAATTAACGCAACAATAAAAAATCTACATAAAGTCTAAGAGAAACACAGAATTCAGGTATACTCTAAAATGCAACTTTTTATTCTGAAATACAGTAGTCCGAAATGTTCTGGGGAGAGGCTCCCCAGACCCCTCTCACTTTACTCAAGAGCCAACACTACTCTAAATTTCCGCCAGCTAGTTAAGGGCGCCAAAATGTGCTTTGATATTATTATAATGATGAAAGTAATGGGTTTGAGGGTTGAAAAAGACAAAAGGGGCGCCTTAAAATGAATCTTGTCCCCGGGCGCGAATCTCGTCCCCGGGCGCCAAACACTCTAGCTACGCCTCTGGTGTTAGTGCTGATAGATACACTTCCTAGTGGAGTAGCTAGTTTAGCTAGTGTTAGTGCTGATAGAAACACTACCTAGTGGAGTAGCTAGTGTTAGTGCTGATAGATTCACTGCCTATTGGAGTAGATAGTGTTAGTGCTGATAGATTCACTGCCTTGTGGAGTAGTTAGTGCTAATGGATACACTGGCTAGTGAAGTAGCTAGTGTTAGTGGCTGATGAATACACTGCCTAGTGGAGTAGCTAGTGTTAGTGCTGATAGATAACTACCTAGTGGAGTAGCTAGTGTTAGTGCTGATAGATAACTACCTAGTGGAGTAGCTAGTGTTAGTGCTGATAGATACACAACCTAGTGTAGTAGCTAGTGTTAGTGCTAGACTCCAATTAACGATACAAACTCTGCATTTGTCATAAAATCCTTCCTCTAAAGAAAAAGTGACATCTGGGCTGACAACTCAACCCGCCTTTCTTGCAGAGGGATAGCTAGAGTATTTGGCGCCAGGGGACATTGATCCATTTTCACGCCCCCACCCCTCCTCAACTCTGAATACAATTATTTTGATGCATTAAATACCATAACACCTCATTATTGGCGTCCCCACTAGTATGGTGCATGGGGATATCTGTCCCCCTCTTCCCACCTTAGCTACACCTCTGGCCCCTGTCACCTCCCCCCAAAAATCTCAAATGCCGCCCCCCCCCCCCCGGGAAATTGTCTGAAAGAAACACTGGGTGCACAGTCTCTTTTTTCCATGTGTACATGTGACTGTTTTTGCTTTGAAATGGTTTGTTAATTTGAATAAATTATATTAATTATTGTTGGAAACGGTATTCAAATGCATTCAGAATATATTTAAATTTAATTATTGTCAAAATTTAAAATCTATTTTATGGACTAAACAGTCTCAAATAATCAACAAACAAACAAATGTTCACAAGCCAGGTTAGACTCCCCCCTCCCCTCTATTAAATTATGCATGGGTGTGTTACACATGGGACTGTAGAAAAAAAGGTTAGGCCCCCAAAAATATGTCACTTTCATTTCGCATGTTATTTATGCTTTATACAATTGCATCCACCAAGGTGTTCATTCCATCTTCCTTGTTGATTAGGTCGAGTATGAGAAAGATACTCGAGTATTCAGCAAATACAGTCTTTCTCCGGTTGTATTACACCCAGTTGCGGTGGAAAGGGTTAAACATCGTGAAGTTTTTAGATTATTATATGAGGTTCGATTTTCCTCTATAACCATTTTAAATTTAGTTTTAGTTTTATAGCAAATAATTATATAAATGCCATTATTGCGTTTTTTTATTTTTCTATATCGATCAATGAGTTTCCTCAAATATTATGAAAAATTTGCAAGTCTCTAGAAGTTTCCAAATAATTTTTTCTTTCATCATGGCCTAAGCTATATCCGGTACATAAGTGGAGTTTAAGGCTTACGTAACATCTGTACGCTTCTACGTGTATTGAGGGATCTTGGCCATATTTGATAAACATACCTTTCATATCCCACCGGGGAACAGGATCCCACCTGGGAATGGAATACAACCAAGAAACGTGATCCCACCAGGAACGGGATTCCACAAGGTAACGGGATCCCAACAGGGAATGGGTCCCAATGGGAATGGGATCCAACAAAGGAACGGGAATGCAAACCCAGGCAACGCCGGGCATATTGGCTCGTATTATATACCCGGTACATTTTGTAGAGAATTTAACCATTTAATCTCCCTTTTGATTGTGTGTGTATTGGCACTGGGCCCAGACGACTTTTCTCTCCTTTTCACATACAGTGGTTCCCAAAATGTGCGTCAAGGACTCCTCACAGACAGGGATGTACGAAATATTACACCATTTTCATTTACGGATTTGATTTTCAATTACTTAGATTTAATAAGACGCGGCATTTAACAGGCATGGTACAAGACAGTAACTCACTTTATACAAATTGTTTTTATAGTAGCCTATATAAATGGTTTTAAATTGGCTCTTTGTGATCTTAGAATTTATAGAACTGGATACTTTTTATCTTTTTGTTTTTTTTAAAATACCATTAACACGTAACTTTATTTTACAAATATAATATTTATTTCATTCGCATCTTGTTTGGCACAGGGCAACTAGTCCGCAACTATCACACTTTAAAAAAGAGTTCAACCATTATGTGTTACAATCGATACATTTGAAACCCCGCATTGTTAAATCGTGAATACGGGTAACCGTACGCCTGATATTTCGGGTCACGTTGCTTAAAATCTAGTACGCTCTCATGGAACAGCATTACAAATACCCCCCCCCCCCCCCCACACACACACTCACACACTTTTTGTTTTACAAACCATCTAATTATTCCCCCAACGTATCATAATGCATGCCGGGACATATAACGGACCGCACGTGTGTTGGTTTAACAGGGAGATAAAATTTCCCCATCTTCCTGTGTCGTCGTGATTGCATTGATTATTATAACGATAAAACCTGTCTCTTCATGCTTTCATTGATTTCTTCCAGTAATAAAAGCTGACCGCGCCTCTAACATTGCATCCTATAAGACTGTTATCATGATCACTTGTCCATCACGTTTAAGGCCGCATATGCTTATGTTGCCCCAATGGTTTTAACATTAGCCTATACATGTATTTATAGACATGCGAGAAAGGATTTTTATTGCCGGCTCTAAAATATATTTGCACTGGCCCTATTTGCAATGAATCTATCGCAAAGTCTGCCACCGCCTGCACAAATAAAAATTAATTATCACTTTATTGGTTTCATTAGTGTTCTGTATTTGTGTACAAATGCAAGGTAAAACTATACACGTGTGTAAGGTACAACTAACCTTAGCTACGCTTACGCCACTGAGTGCCGGTACTAGTGAAGTACCGTATGACTAAACATGTCGGAAAGT
This sequence comes from Omphiscola glabra, assembly GCA_964017045.1. NCBI lineage: Eukaryota > Metazoa > Mollusca > Gastropoda > Lymnaeidae > Omphiscola > Omphiscola glabra. The sequence goes on from OZ024795.1 coordinate 22,323,928, forward strand.
TGGAAACATAATTAAGGCAATACAAGGATAGACTGTAACGACTGGTAGTTTAAGTAAGGGCGTCGTGCTTGCAATGCGAATGTTATGTGTAACAGGGCCTTGCCGAGGAGATGCCTGAAAATGGCGCCCCTCAATTTATATTTTTTTAAATTGTTCGGTAAATAATATTTTGGCGCCCCTTGTCTGTGTTGAGTACATGTGATTTTATCGTTTAATTTTAAGGTATATCTAAAGACGATTTGGCGATCACGTGATGTTGGTATCCCCTGGTTGTGTATTCTATCCTCGTTATGACCACCAACAACTAAATATTAAGAGCCAACATAATTTGTTATGAGCCCACTTAAAATAAAGAGACTTGCTCATTGAAAATGAAATTAATCTACTATAACTTACCATTCAGTAAGATGCACTAGCATTCAAATGGGATTAATTTTGCCTTAAACGTAAATGTGTACACGTTAGCTGATATGCCGGTTCAAAAAGTTAGGCCTACTTAGAGAGGTTTTCGTTTTAATTCACTTATTAGGACTCGCCAGCTATTTAACATCACAAAGTTGAACATAAAACTGTCAAATTATATTGGTTTAGAGAGAAGACGCCCGGGAATGCAACCAACAACAACGCAGAGTCTCCATTTACTTGCCTGTCTAAAGGCGGCCTATTCCTAACATTAATGGCAACTTGGATTATACCAGCTATCCCTTTGATAGGGACAGTTCATTAATGGATTCATTACACTGAGAAAGGGGGGAGTTGGTAAGGATTTATGAGTCATAAAATGGAGTAAAAAAAAACAAACAGAAAAATCGCTGGAGAAGAAAAGATTTTTTTAAGCAATCGAATCATAAGTTAAACTGTTAAGTGTAGTGTTGATCCTACAACAGAACCTTCTCAGAGAACTCACTCGGTGTGTCTGAAGGAAAATTTCGTTAGTCTTTAAACTGATACTTAATGATGTTTTAGCCTGTTCACTTGAGTTTATTACACATCTTATAACATTCCAATTTGAATTGTGTATTCAGTGGATTATACTTATAGCGCTTTATTTCAAAGAGTATGGATCTATTTGCAACGTTATAAATTAAACTTGTCTGGTGTGATGATTAAGTGAAATCAGTTGTTTTTTTTTTTTTTTTACACATACAGGATGTTTTAATTCACCAAGTCAAATGGCAGATACAAGCTCAGGTTCTGCCAAGGCTGGATTTAATATCCCTAAAATCAAGAAGACAAATAAAGGTAGTGTACTGCTAATACTTGCCCGTTGCCGGCTATATTGAGAAACTTCTGGTTTTTTTTTTAAATGTAGCCGTATTTTTAGATTTGTAACCATACTTGGCTACATAGGCCTACATAAGCCTTTAGCTTTGTTTAAAATAAGTTTTTGTTTTTTTACTTTGAAATTTTTGAAGTACCAGTATTGATTGTTGTTTACCTATTGCCATTTCATTGTGATATTTGTTTTTAATAGATTTTTTGCTTGGTAAATAAATAATTTTAGAATTGTCAGTTTTCAAAGTAAGATGTTATTTTAAAGCAAAGTTGGAATGGCTCAGCTCACAAGTATAAATCTGAGCATTATATGAATATAGGGATTAGGGTAGTGAAAGTTTTTAAAATATTTTTTATTACAAAAAAACCCCAGCTAGCTTATTAATCACAACAATTAATCTTACTTTCCTAGTACGGATACTGAAATATCGGTTTTCTTTTGCATAAAAGATCTTGAACCTTTTAATTCACTAACATGCATTGACCAAATATGATAATTTTTCTTTCAATTATCTAGACAACCTCCAAATAGTAGGCCTCAATACTAGAGATGTGAAGGAGCTGCTCCTTGATATCAATAAGCATTGCTTGAACACAAATTTCATGAGTGAAATTGATGTGATCTCTGTGAAGATGGTCCACAATTCAGAGCTCATGGACAAATACTAGTGAGTTACCTTGTTTGATTGCAGATCAATGTTAAGTATAGTCAATTTGTATCTAAATGATAGATAATAACAGGACCTAACTGATAGATAATAACAGGACCTAAATGGAAGATAATACCGGACCTAAATGATAGATAATACCAGGACCTAAATGATAGATAATACCAGGACCTAAATGATAGATAATACCATGACTTAAATGATAGATAATACCAGGACCTAAATGATAGATAATACCATGACTTAAATGATAGATAATACCATGACTTAAATGATAGATAATACCATGACTTAAATGATAGATAATACCATGACTTAAATGATAGATAATACCATGACTTAAATGATAGATAATAACAGGACCTAAATGGAAGATAATACCGGACCTAAATGATAGATAATACCAGGACCTAAATGATAGATAATACCAGGACCTAAATGATAGATAATACCATGACTTAAATGATAGATAATACCAGGACTTAAATGATAGATAATACCAGGACTTAAATGATAGATAATACCAGGACTTAAATGATAGATAATACCAGGACTTAAATGATAGATAATACCAGGACTAAAATGATAGATAATACAAGGACTTAAATGATAGATAATACCAGGACCTAAATGATAGATAATACCAGGACCTAAATGATAGATAATACCAGGACTTAAATGATAGATAATACCATGACTTAAATGATAGATAATACCAGGACTTAAATGATAGATAATACCATGACTTAAATGATAGATAATACCAGGACCTAAATGATAGATAATACCAGGACTTAAATGATAGATAATACCATGACTTAAATGATAGATAATACCAGGACTTAAATGATAGATAATACCAGGACTTAAATGATAGATAATACCAGGACTTAAATGATAGATAATACCAGGACTAAAATGATAGATAATACAAGGACTTAAATGATAGATAATACCAGGACCTAAATGATAGATAATACCAGGACCTAAATGATAGATAATACCAGGACTTAAATGATAGATAATACCATGACTTAAATGATAGATAATACCAGGACTTAAATGATAGATAATACCAGGACTAAAATGATAGATAATACAAGGACTTAAATGATAGATAATACCAGGACCTAAATGATAGATAATACCAGGACCTAAATGATAGATAATACCAGGACTTAAATGATAGATAATACCAGGACTTAAATGATAGATAATACCAGGACTTAAATGATAGATAATACCATGACTTAAATGATAGATAATACCAGGACTTAAATGATAGATAATACCAGGACCTAAATGATAGATAATACCATGACTTAAATGATAGATAATACCAGGACTTAAATGATAGATAATACCAGGACTTAAATGATAGATAATACCATGACTTAAATGATAGATAATACCAGGACTTAAATGATAGATAATACCAGGACTTAAATGATAGATAATACCAGGACTTAAATGATAGATAATACCATGACTTAAATGATAGATAATACCAGGACCTAAATGATAGATAATACCAGGACTTCCAAGTTAAATCTAAACACACAAAAAAAGATTTAAAAACATCAAGCCTTTGATTCTAGGTGTTTACTTTACTATACGTTTGATAGCCACACCTATACAGCAATATAACAGGCTAACACAAAAATATCTCTTGTTTTTAAGTATCCTAGTCCTTTGAAATGGTGAGTTTAAAGAATATTAAAATGATCAATTTCTCCAATAATTACTCTAACAAACATCAAGTAAACACCAGTTTTATGCAGTGGTTTAATTTAACAACTCACCACTAATTTAGTGGTCACACCCCACCCCCAACCCCACCCACATCTAATTACTCTAACAAACATCAAGTAAACACCAGTTTTCTGCAGTTGTTTAAAACCACTAATTTAGTGGTTCAAACCCCAACCCCCCCCCTCCCTCCCACCCCACCCTTTCCAAAAATGACATGATGTTTCTATCCTGTTTTAATTTTACCAGCCACTAAATGAAAGTGTCTAGGCCAAGTGATATACATGTATACCTATATTTAAATATCTGGTCTTTAAAAGTCAAATTGATGGAGATATGATCATATTTAATATTATTCTCAGAAAGCATGAAGTTGTTTTGCCCCATCTTAATTTTAAAAAAAACAACACGATATATCATAATTAAGCTCTGAGCTATTACATAATAGCCACTTTCAATGCTATTTAAGGCCTTACAAAATTACAAAGTGGTAGGGGTACTTTAAACAGGATTTCAACACAGGTCATTTTGTTAAAGGGTTAGTTTTATAGTTGAAACATCATTTGTAATATTTTATGCTGAAATCTAATTATGATGAAGATGTGATTGCAGTTCAAATAAAGGGAAACTTAAGCATAATTCAGAATTACTTCCCCTTGGAGACGCAGGTGTAATTACCATTTATTTTTCCCAAAACTGTTTAGCAAGAAGAAAGGGGAGATGAAAGACCAGGGCCGCAGTAATGCAAGCCTCACAGATCAACTTGGCTTCTTGCACATGAAGCACTATTTGCTTGATATGGTTGTTAAGAATGGCCTTTGCTGCACACATCAGCATTTCAACAGACTTGGTGAGTATTCTTAGAGCATAGCTGCACTCATTTGTTCCCCTTACTCTGCTTATCATAACTCCAATTTATTTTAAAATTTGTTCACCATGCTGTCATTAAACCACCATATGTCTCTCTGTATTTCTGTAGGCACCGTGACAAATTGAGAAATTATTATTGTTTTGATTGAAAATTGTGGCAGTTAAAGGGAGGTAATGCAGCAGTCATGTTATGACAACCAGACTCAAACAGCATTAACATTGTCATGTGATAGATCAGAAGAATAACACTGGATGAGATGACACTGTAAAAACAAACAGTTGGTTTGTCCATTTGCAACAGTGTTAATTAATTCATCTTCAGCGAATATACTATTCAAAATATTCCCAGTATTATAAAACTATTTCCCTATCTCAATATTTTCACAAGGTGGTTTGTCCATTTGCAACAGTGTTAATTAATTCATCTTCAGCGAATATACTATTCAAAATATTCCCAGTATTATAAAACTGTTTCCCTATCTCAATATTTTCACAAGGTGTTTTTGTTTGCATCTGCTTATCCCTAATGCCATCAACATTTTCTTCTAAATTTCCAAAGCCTAGAATTTTTAAAAGTGTTTGTTTGCCAAGCACTTTAAGTAGCTGGAAAATGACAATAAAAGTATGGCTCCATCTCTATTAACTCTTCACACGGATATGTGGTACGGGCTGACCAATTATTTGGGCCACTCTACACATGGATATGTGGTACAGTCTGGTCAGCTTTTGTGCCACTCTACATATGGATATGTGGTACGGGCTGGTCGGTTATTGTGCCACTCTATACATGGATATGTGGTACAGTCTGGTCGGCTTTTGTATCACTCTACACATCGTTGTGGCTATTGTGCCACTTTACACATGGATATGTGGTACGGCTTGGTCGGCTATATTGTTACTCTACATGTGTTTGACGATTGTGTCACCATGGCGTTTTCGTTCGTAAGTTTAAGTGTTGAATATCCGGAGCCAGGTTGTGTGGTACTTGTGTCATTTTGCACATTTTCTTGACCAAAAATAGATGGTGAATTTATTGAATCAGGTTGTTGGGTGATTGTATCGTCATGGGCAGGTTGGTGTTCCTTTACAAGAGCTGAGTTGCCTTAACCCTGTTGTAGAACTACTGCATCGCATTGACCATAATGATTATTGCTGGAATTTACGCAGAGTTATACAAAGGTGGCTGACCATGATGAACTATATAATTTCTATGTTTCCTGTTTTCATTAGTATAGACTTGCTGACCATTCGCATCTGCCCTGGTTTGGGTTGTGTGGGCTTGCTGAATAACTGATGATGTTCTCGTCTGTGTTGTGTTAACTTGCTGTCCTGGTTTGTAGAACATGTACTTGCTGACCATTCACGGTTGTGTTTGTTGGTAGAGCTAATACTTGCTGACCCTTTCGCAGCTGCCACGGCTTGTATAAAGTAGACTTGCTGTCCATTTGCAGCTGTCCAGTTTTGTGTCGTGTAGACTTGTTGACCATTTGCAGCTGTCATGGGGGTTTGGACATGTCTGGTGGAGTATCCACAACACCACCCCCCCCCCCTTTTTTTTTTCCTTCTGTATTTGAGGTCTTCATCAGTAGCTTCGTTTGCACAGAATGCACTTCAGCAATCACATTTATGCTCGTCACACTCGCCGTAATAGTCGCCTCCACTGTTAGAGTCCCAATCAGTCTTTGCCCACGTATTGGATACTGCTTTTCTTCTTGGTTAGTAAAAAAAATTTTGAAACATTTATTTGTGTAGAGAAACTCTATATTGGTGAAAAAATCAGACTGTGGAATGAAGTAATTTCCTAATTTTTGCGACAGTTCAGGTCTTACTTTTCATACAATTCGCCTCTTTTTCTTTCATACTGAATGAAAATATAAATAAATGTATTTAATTATTGAATTGGAATTCCTTTAAAACGTTATAAATCCGTTAAGAGGATAGACTTTTAAGAAGACATTGATGTATTATGAAGTATGAATATCATTCAACAAAAAAAATTGCCTCGAATTTGAACCAATAACGCAAGCTAATGATATGTCGGGGCACGTCTATATTCTATAGCTATTACTCCAAAACTTAATTTTTTACGCCATCGATTTGAAAGTAAGAAAATCAAAGCATGTACGCATTTAAAATCGTTAATTGAATCTATTTTCACGGAGAATACAATCATTATAGAAAGTATAGAATTCCATAAAGTTAATTTATAGAATCCACGAAATTGTTGGGCCTTAAGATTAAACAAATGGGCGACAAGGCCAAAATGACATTACCGTATACAAGACAGGACTTGCTGTTACGCAAGATGCCTAGCTGATACTAACTACGCATAAGTTCGGCGCGTTTCTCTATTACTATTACATTGCCAGATGCAGTGTTGCCAAATCAAACATTTCTGTCCTATAAACGAACGCACTTTTTAACAAAATTTTTTATTTACGTCTACTAAACCCTCATGGTTTCTCCGCGGTTTTTATTTGATCCCATTTGGGGTCTCTGGTTCGACGACCCCTGTCGTAGCAGGCAATGAAGATACATTCTCGGATCAACTACTTTTGAAAAGAGGTGTAATAACGTTTTCCTCTAATTCGGGCAAAAAACTTGTACAAAACAGAAGCACGGCAATATTGTTTTTACGTGTTTTCAAGATAGACATACTGTGTATATCCTTGTTTTAGTAATTTTATGAGCAGCCATCTCAAGCTTTCTGAGATGTCTTCATAATTGTGCCAAATGATACTCTTTTTGTTTCAGTTTATGTTTTTTGAATTCAAATAACATCTTAATTTGTCACGAAGCATACTTTAATGTGCAATTATATGTCAGCTAACTAAATAGCGAGGACAGATGGACCAGAAAATGTCAACCTCAGTTTCAAATATTCTTACTGTAGGAACGAGGCTTGGAGTTTTCTTTACACTTATTTCCAACTAAAACAGAGCGTTCAACGTGCTCTCTTATTCTACGTCAGTGGCGCAGGAAAGAGGCGGTCCGCCACTGGCGACACTTTTTGCTTTTTATAGAGGGGTGGCATTTTCAGCAAAATGCAGAGGTTTTTTTTCGTGGAAAAAGGTGTGCGGTTTTAGGGGGGGGGGGGTGACGAGGAAATTATTTGCCTGCCCTGGGTGGCACTAACCCTTGCCACGCCACTAATTACAACTACATATTGTTTGAATCACACATTTAATTCATTGATAGATATGCAAAAAGGGCCACACTAAAGAGGTTCATCAATAAGAATGAAAATGAATACTCATCTCAGCGTGGTCAGTAGTTACGATGGCTGCTTTCACTGATATTGATATGTTCCGTTCCTAATCAATAACAGGCACTCTTTAATGTCCAGCATATCTTCCCCAAATATTTTTCCAATATATACCACATCTTTATAAGCGGCGTATCAACCCACAAGGTCATAACTCATCTGTACGCACGGGGGGAGCCGGGAAAACGGGTGGTAGTGTTGTTTGAAATCTAAGACAGGGCGAAAACCCGGAACAGTATGAAATTCTCACCTGGTTCCACTCCATTTCCCTCGTTTTCTTGTTTTCTTCACTGCGTCACCACAACTGGAATGTATGTTTGGGGTCGTTTGTGGGGCAAGTGTTGGGAGTCCTGAAACTGTCAAAACAGCCTTTTTAAATACTGACGTCATTGTACGGTCTATTTATTTCCAAATCATATCCGTGGTAGCTGTATATTGTTTGTTAGATACGTGAAGTTTGTATTGAAGCCATTAGTACAGTATTGGGGGGGGGCATACATAAATGATGTCATGCTGTTATCCCCCCCACACACTAACTCGTCACAAATTTAGACACCCTCTTCGTCACAAATTTAGACACCCTCTTCGTCACAAATTTAGACACCCTCTTCGTCACAAATTTAGACACCCTCTTCGTCACAAATTTAGACACCCTCTTAACACATCGTCATATTTTTTTACACGCCTCCATTTTTTTTCCCAGAAGTGTGCAGTAACTTAGCTAAAGTGTGCAGTAACTTAGCTAAAGTGTGCAGTAACTTAGCTAAAGTGTTCAGTAACTTAGCTAAAGTGAGCAGTAACTTAGCTAAAGTGTGCAGTAACTTAGCTAAAGTGTGCAGTAACTTAGCTAAAGTGTGCAGTAACTTAGCTAAAGTGTTCAGTAACTTAGCTAAAGTGAGCAGTAACTTAGCTAAAGTGTGCAGTAACTTAGCTAAAGTGTGCAGTAACTTAGCTAAAGTGTGCAGTAACTTAGCTAAAGTGAGCAGTAACTTAGCTAAAGTGAGCAGTAACTTAGCTAAAGTGTGCAGTAACTTAGCTAAAGTGAGCAGTAACTTAGCTAAAGTGTGCAGTAACTTAGCTAAAGTGTGCAGTAACTTAGCTAAAGTGTGCAGTAACTTAGCTAAAGTGTGCAGTAACTTAGTTAAAGTGTGCAGTAACTTAGCTAAAGTGTGCAGTAACTTAGCTAAAGTGTGCAGTAACTTAGCTAAAGTGTGCAGTAGCTTAGTTAAAGTGAGCAGTAACTTAGCTAAGGTGTGCAGTAACTTAGCTAAAGTGTGCAGTAACTTAGCTAAAGTGTGCAGTAACTTAGCTACAGTGAGAATATATATTTTCATCCCAGTCCATAAAAAAAGATTTTTTAAAATAGTAATAAAACATTATGCAGTTGGCCGAAAAGGGTCCGTCTTATAAAATAAAAAAAATTGTCATTCGGAGCGGACCGCCCGCCCGCTCATCCTAATTACGTGTGACCTCATTTTTCCGGGTGGGGCCAGTACTCACATGTTATATATTGACGCAATTTTACAGTCTGTTTATTTCAACATTACCTCCGCGTAAAGTGAGCCTTGTCGTTAGATACGTGGTTTGTTTTGCACCTGTTCGTATTTTTTTTTTAAATTAAAAATTGTCGTATTTATTCATTTTAATACAGTGATTCCACAATTTATCTTCGCCCTTGTTGGCCATATACCCTTAAGGAGCCACCCCTGTATATAACGGACACAAAAAGTCATATTTTCATACCCCCCCCCCCCGGGCTATCGCGTCCGTGAAAAGGTTCAGGGGTCCGTGCGATGCATTTCCTTTGTAATATTATATTAATTTATTATAAGAAAGGGTCCGTGGCCTTCATGTGACTGGCAAATGGGTCCGTGGCCTTCATGTGACTGGCAAGTGGGTCCGTGGCCTTCATGTGACTGGCAAGTGGGTCCGTGGCCTTCATGTGACTGGCAAATGGGTTTGTGGCCTTCATGTGACTGACAAACGGGTCTGTGGCCTTCATGTGACTGACAAATGGGTTTGTGGTCTTCATGTGACTGACAAACGGGTCTGTGGCCTTCATGTGACTGACAAATGGGTCCGTGGCCTTCATGTGACTGACAAATGGGTCCGTGGCCTTCATGTGACTGGCAAATAGGTCCGTGGCCTTCATGTGACTGACAAATGGGTCCGTGGCCTTCATATGACTGACAGATGGGCCAGTGGCCTTCATGGGACTGTCAAATGGGCCCGTGGCCTTCATGTGACTGGCAAATGGGTCCGTGGCTTTCATGTGACTAAAAAGTGGGTCCTTGGCCTTCATGTGACTGTCAAATGGGCCCGTGGCCTTCACGTGAATGGCAAATGGGTCTGTGTCCTTCATGTGACTGGCAAATGAGTCCGTGGCCTTCATGTGACTGGAAAGTGGGTTCGTGGCCTTCGTGTGACTGGCAAGTGGGTCTGTGGCCTTCATATGACTGACAAATGGGTCCGTGGCCTTCATGTGACTGTCAAATGGGCCTGTGGCCTTCATGTGACTGGCAAATGGGTCCCTGGCCTTCATGTGAATGACAAATGGGTACGTGGCCTTCATGTGACTGGCAAATGGGTCCGTGGCCTTCATGTGACTGGAAAGTGGGTCCGTGGCCTTCATGGGACTGGCAAGTGGGTCTGTGGCCTTCATATGACTGACAAATGGGTCCGTGGCCTTCATGTGACTGTCAAATGGGCCCGTGGCCTTCATGTGACTGGCAAATGGGTCCGTTGCCTTCATGTGAATGACAAATGGGTCCGTGGCCCTTATGTGATTGGCAAATGGGTCCGTGGCCTTCATGTGACTGGCAAATAGGTCCATTGAACAGAAAAAGTTAGTAACCCCTGCGGTGTTAACAAAAAAATAATTATTATGTCAGGTGTTTATTCTTATTTTGGCCCCCGTCTTTGGCGCAGGCATACTTTATTGATTTTTTATTGAAATCATTTTTTTCATACGATCCGATAAATAGGTCACAATGAAGTCACACTCCCAGAATCAGACGGTGGACCAAGTTTCACTGGGCTTACAAATTACAATTACATTCAATTTTACTCGTCATCTAAGCAAATACAAGTTTGACTTATTTTTAAGTTTAAATCCGAATGTTTAAAACGTGTAATTAATATTTGTATTTTAATTTTTATGTAGACTGCTTACTTAAACTCAAATTCTATAAATATAATTGGTCAGTATAAAATTATACCAAGCGCCTCACACTTTTTTTTAGTCCAATGACTGTAAGAACTTTGAAGTTTTGGGGGACATTTATTGGATACTTTATGGTACCGGTACAGAATTTGTTGAGAAAACCTGTTTTTAAAAGGGCACTTTTAAATATTGTTATTACGGACCGTTATAGATGGAGAATTTAATCTCTGTTGTTTTGTCTAGGGCTCGTTCTAAAAACAGTCCATAATAAAGGAAGATACCAAAGGTTAAAAATAATAACAAATAAAACGACAATTAAGGCCAGAGCTAATTACAATTAATAACTTTTTAATTTGTGAACTTCAATTAAATAATAACAGCAAGTGAAATATGATTGAAATTATAAATTTACAGATTTGCTGGTACCGGTACTGTATATCAAAATACAATGAGCACAAAATTGTACGAGGAAATAAAAATATCTACACACAACAAAGTATAATGACACATAGCATGCCTCGTAATCAAGGAAAGGAAAAATCTCTCCCTCTCTATCGGTCAGCCCTTTTTATAGGCAGTTTCAGATGATCATTCTGGAAATGGAACACACAGTCTTACTGTTTCCCACATTTTCTAGATTGTTCTATCATGTTCCACAGAAACGGATGATAGTAAACAAAAGTATCATCAAAGGGATATTTTTTCTAGCCGCCCCAACACGGACCGACTTGAAAGAGGTCATGCACGTGGAAGGCGGGCAAAGTGTGTCTCAAAATACGTCATCCCTTATAACAATTGTATTATTTAAAGATTACATTTGAAAAGCCACACTTTACTGTATAACCGGTATTTACGATTACAGTATCGGGGTACATGGTTCAATAGCTGGGAATAACAAATATAGCCTAACTTATTTGGTTCAATGAGATGTAAATGAGCACTCGCCGGAACTGGTCGCCAATTATAGATGGTTGCTTTCACTTAGGTGTTTCGTTCATAATGAAAACAGTTTTTACGCTTTGTTTTAGTCCCAGAGATACTACTACTACGCCTACATATATATGGTCCCAAGACCCAACATATCATCGATGCTTTCTAAGCGGCTTAGAACGTGCTGTGAGTGAAAGCATGTATGGCGCGGGATGTGGCGTGGCGGTGTTGGAAATCAAGGACAATGGCAAGGTGAAAACTGAATGAAACAGTGTGTCCAAGTTCCGCTCCAACCCTTCCCTCATTGTCTGAGCCAAGAAACTGGAATGCAGGATTGGGGTCATCTAAAGTGGTGTGGTGGTCAATAGTGTCGACACTGTTATTTTAAATAATGATGTCTTTTTACTGACTATGTATTTCCAAATCACATCCGCGTAAACAGAATATTGTCGTAAGTTTTTTAAATATTGTATTGCAGCCGTTAGTACAGTGTTATGAGCCATACATAAATGATATCACTCTATCATTGCGCCCCCCCCCCCTCGGTCGACGTCTTTACAAATTTGGACACCCTAATAACACATCGTCATGAAATTTTAACGCTGTCCTCTTTTTTTTTACAGATGTGTTCAGTTTCATAGTTAGGGTTAGTGGCGCCAGGGGTGACCAACATATTTGCCACACCCCACTTTCTGATTGATTTTCTTTTCTTTCTTTTGTTAAGAATACTTCTGAAAACAGACATTGTCATATATTTAAGTTTTCAGTACAGTCAATGTTGTACGTGGTAAAATAAACCTGAAAATAAATAATAAATTAAATATACTTATAGAAACAACATTAAGGCTGACAGAAGTTTATAATAAATTATAAGCTTGCTGCAGATTAATCATGTTTAGAACTTGATTATAAATGGTGGGATGTGGTCAATGATATGATCCTGCTGTATTAATTACAAAAATGAATTTGTCGGTTATCAGAAATTTGTTTGAAAGAAATTTCGTCGACGGAAAATTGATCGACGGAACTTTGGTAAACGGAAATTTGATCGGATATTATTTTCAGATCACACGTTCAAATTTTGTTTTACTATGTAGTATAGTGCATTCGAAAAGAAATTGGGCGCACAATTTGATCGTGTGAATTTTAAAATAAAATTCGACTAAACTTCCGTTCGATGAATTTTCCGTCGTCGAAATTTCTTTCAAACAAATTTCCGGATACGGAGTTTGTGACCAGAGAACTGTGGCAGATCCATGAAAGTGGGGATCTAGTGTCAATCAAAACCCTAAAAAGTGCTTTTAATTACGTAATTGTGACATAAACCGATTGACACAATGTGCTTGTCAGTACTGCCACTCAGACGATAACATAATAGTATGGTGTTTCTAATACAAACCGAATCCGACACGCTGACACATGCAATCATCTGTTTCCTTGTTTTGATGACCAACTGGTAAGCTCATGTCATATGACAACCCAATTTAAAAAAAAAAATGACTTACAATTTAATCAAAATTTGAATTCTATTAGACCAATATAAGATTAGTATCTCATGGCATTAATCATTAAGCTGGCTATACCCAAATTGTGTAGCTATTGCGTCTAGGGCGAATTTGATTTGTGCTATTATGTGTCTTAGCAAGTTGCATATCTTTGATCTGACCATTGAATTTTCTATTTTCAAATAATATTTCATTTCACTCGCTGACTGACTCCTGATACTGCGTGGCCAATTTTTGATATATAATTTTTTTTTTCGTTTTGAATTAAAATATTATTTGTGTGTCTGTGTGTGGATCTTCTCATTCAACCCTCATTTAATAAATTAAGCAATTGACTGAATTGAAGGGTGGCTACTGTGGTATCTTAGTGATGATGACGTAAATATTTATAAAATTATGTGCGTGTTTTGGTATCAGAAAATTAAAAACTACCACCGACCAGCAAAGAAAACGCATCAGAACATGCTAAAACAGAACACGACGAAAGAGAACCACACAAAAACAGAACCGTGACAAAACAGAACGTGTCAAAACAGAACAGTGACAAAACAGAACAACGACAAAACAGAACCGTGACAAAACAGAACAGTGAACAAAAAATAACTGTGACAAAACAGAACAGTGACAAAACAGAACGTGTCAAAACAGAACAGTGACAAAACAGAACAGCGACAAAACAGAACCGTGACAAAACAGAACCGTGAACAAAAAATAACTGTGACAAAACAGAACCGTGACAAAACAGAACAGTGAACAAAAAATAACTGTGACAAAACGTGACCCTGAAAAAAAACCAGATCAGATTTCAATTTATTTATTTTTTAATCGTATAGAAATAAATGTTAAAATTTTTTTAAAAAAAAAATCACTCCAGGTTGGTCATTTGGTCATTCGGCGTAAGAAACCCCACAAAAACCTAGAAAAATAATAATTGCTGCCATGTAAATATCTCGTCTTAATCCAGTCATCTTATGACAAAGGTTACATGTTAAGTAAAAATGATCACAGTCATGTGTCACAGGAAGTAAAAGCGATAATAGTTATCACGTGACACAGGTTACAGGAAGTAAAAGTGATCACAGTCATTCCGTGACAAAGGTTACAGGTTAAGTAAAAGTGATCACAGTCATCATGTGTCACAGGTCCCAAGAAGTAAAAGTGATCACAGTTATCACATGACACAGGTTACAGGAAGTAAAAGTGATCACAGTCATTCCGTGACAAAAGTTACAGGTTAAGTAAAAGTGATCACAGTCATGTGTCACAGGAAGTAAAAGTGATCGCAGTCATCATGTGTCACAGGTCCCAGGAAGTAAAAGTGATCACAGTTATCACGTGACACAGGTTACAGGAAGTAATAGAATTAAGGTTAATGCTAAATTTTCAAAATGCAACCAAGAAAATAACCTTAACATACGAAACGAAGGGAAATTGAGGACTACTAGTTAGTGAGTAGGTCGATCCAAGTGCTTTACTTTCCCTAAGACCTGATTTGTCATCCTATTTTAGTTCTGTTTTGTCACAGGGCTGTTCTTTCGTTGTTCTGTTTTGTCACAGTGCTGTTCTTTCGTTGTTCTGTTTTTTCGTTGTTCTGTTTTTTCGTTGTTCTGTTTTGTCAAGGTTCTGTTCTATTTCACCACGTTCCGTCGTTTTGTATGTTCTGTTTTATTTATTTTTTAAAATTAAATCACTCTATAGATCTAATATATTTTAATTTAATTAATTGTATCCTTGGAACTCCTGGAATGAGAGATACTTTGTTCCCATTTTTTCTGGGAGAAACAAAGCCCATATAGTGGCTATTCTGTCTATACCTGTGTGATTATTTGCGCACAAGGCGCGTTTTGGTGTCTATGTTTAGGAGCTGGATTTCGGGAGCAATGTTGTTTGGTAATTGTGTCATTATGCGCATTGTCTTGACCATAAGTTGTAGTTGTATTCCTTGAACTTGAATCTGGTTGTAAGGTGATTGTGCCATGTGCATGATCGTGTCCCCGTACAGGAGCTGCTGAGTGACCTGAACCAGATTGTAAAGTGATTGTATCGCCTTGTGCATGATCGTGTCCCCGTACAGGAGCCGAGTGACCTGAACCAGATTGTAAAGTGATTGTATCGCCTTGTGCATGTTCATGTCCCTGTACAGGAGCTGAGTGGGCTGAACCAGGTGGTGTAACTACTGCATCGCATTGACCATAATGATTTTGGCTGGAATTTACCACACAGTCATACGAAGGTGGCTGACCTAGATTCGCCATATCGTTCTGGCGTATCTTGTTCACTCCTGTGTGGATTATCTGACCATTCACAGTTGTCCAGGCTTGTGTTGTTAGGAACCGCTGACCATTTGCTGATGTCATAGGTGTTTGCACAGATCTGTTGGAGTCTCCACAGCACCGTCCACAGTCTGAGAAGCATTCATTGGTTTCTTCGCTGACGCAAAACATGCAGTTGAAGGCATTGCAGCATACATTTAAACATTTATTGCAGCAGCTACAACCGTCAAATATGTTGCCGCCATAGCAACCACCACAATCGCAACCACCGCAATCGCAACTACAGCAATCACCACACTCGCAATCACCGCAATCGCATTCACCGCAATCGCCACAATCGCAACCACCGCAATCGCAACCACCACAATCGCAACCACCGCAGTCACAATCACCTATTGTCCAATTATATTTTATGTTTCAAAATTGTGAATAGCTTTTTTCTTTTTGTTTTTTTCTTTTTAAAAATGTTAGAAACCGTTGTTCCTGTAACGTCAAAACCTCACTGATGATCTACATTTGGTAGATAGTAGATGGAAGCATGTTTCTAGTCTGCGACAGGTTAAGGAGGCCCGACTTCTCTTGAACTTTAAATTTCTTGTCTTTATTTTTATCTTCATGACGTCCGTCTCTCTCTCTCTCTTTTTTACTGATGGAAAATAGAAAAAAAAGTGTCTATTAATTGAATTGGGATACATCAAAATGTTATACACCTGTTATGATGATAGAGTTAATTAGACTCGGAAGCATGAATAGATTTAAAAAATAAACGTAAAAAAATGTTGCCTTAAGTATTGACCAATCACCGATAACGATAGCGAATATATCGTAGCAAGGCAACGGAGATAAAATACCGACTCAACTACCTTTGAAAAGGATCGCTCTAGAAAGTTTCGCGACAACTAAACTTACAGTTATTTACTAATTGGCAATATCTTGAGGACACCCCCTGTCCCCAAACCACTCCGGGCCACGAACGGCAAATGATCGTAGAGTATACTATAAATAGTAAGTACCGGTACCGGACTAACGCTAGTCTGGGAATGATAGCTGAGTAAGGTGGAGATTTATTAATTAGCTGGGGAAAGGGCACCATTAAGTGAAGCGGGGGGTGGGGGGGCCTGTCCAGGCGATACCTTTTCCCCGATGTGGGAATGGGGGCGGCATTTTCAGCCCACTGCAGAGGTTTTTGTCATGTTAGGAACATGGCGAATATGTTGGCCGATTCCGCTCCACCACTGATAATAGTTAATCATGGCATTAAAACCTTAGGACTCGCCTAATTAAATTATTTAATAGATTATTATTTTCTTTAGTTGATTAAATTTAGTAATTTTCAGTTGTGTGTGTTTGTGTGTGGTTGGGGGGGGGGGTCCACCTAGTCCTCTCGACCTATGCTGAGTGCACCCTTGGTACGTGTGATTAATTATATGGTCAAAGTTTGCGGACCTAATGCTGATGCTTGCAAACTTTTGTTTCATCTTTTGTTAATGACTATGGTCACGTGACTGCTCTACCTAAAACAATAATTCCCGACACCCTCGTGCGGAGATACTGATTTTCCATCGAACGCCTCCCCATGTAGCGGCTTAGGAAAGCTCACCAGACATAGCGGGTACAGCGGAAATAAAATACCTAGGGCGGACCAAAATCAGAACCTACTGCCTGTTAGGAAGTGGAGGGATCCACCAAGGCTAGGGACCCGACCCAATACAAAGGCAGCTACCCTGAAAGCTGCAAGGGGCACCCCCTACCAGACGGCTGTGCGCAAGGCTGACGACCCTGGCTCGTAAAAAAGTCAAATCTTACGAAAACTAAACATACGAAACAACGACTGATAATTTTGGATATCGAACTATGCCTGAACAAAAATATGAATGGAATGTATTGAGTCTGGGGTTCGCGCATGGAGGCGGAAAGCCATGGATCGATCCAAATGGAAGTATGTGGTGGAGCAGACCAGGGCCCTACATGGGCTGTAGCGCTTCTGGTGATAATGAGGACGTTGTCCACCCCGCTCAAGTACGTTAATACCGGTACAGTTTAACCCCTTTAAAATAGTTTTTACTGTTTAACTCCCTCAACTAGAGCTTTTGCAGTACCGGTACAAAATGACATGCAGTAATACCTGGAATATCGCGGTAATACCTTCCGAAACACGAAGTCTCCTCTCCTCCTTCCACCACCCCCCCCCCCAACCCCGCGAAATGCGAAAAACCGCGAAGTAGGATTTATATATATTTTAGAGCTTAATAAACCATTCACACACTCTTATAACCCTTTCCCGCAATGTTATTAATATTTCCAACTTTTTTATAAGCACTTAAAACACGTTACAACGGTACATTAGTACGCATTCTTAAATATATATTAGCAAAAAATAACATATATACAATTAAAATAATAATGCGCATACTTTATACGTCAGCGGTTCTCAACCTCTGGGTCACGACCCCTTTGGGGGTCGAACGACCCTTTCCAACGGGGTCTCCTAAGACCTGGGAAAACAAACATACTCTACGGTTTTGAAGTAGCAACGAAAATAATTTTGTGGCCGGGTGGGGGGGGGGGGGGGTCGCCACAACACGATGAACTGTATTAAAGGGTCGACGCATTTGAAAGGTTGAGAACAACTGGTATACCCTAAAATCCCGCAAAATTGCGAAAAATCCTCATAATGTATCCTAGGAGAAAATCCGCGATGGAGTGAGGACGCGAATTAGCGAGGTAAGACGGTATTATTTCAATTTTTTAGAACATTTTAATCCATTATTTGGCAATGTACTATTAGCGATGTCCGGGGTGGGGGAAAATTCCAGATGGCGTTCCATAAATCCACCAATGGATAGATATTGTGCCACTCTAAATATTTGTGATGATTGTGTCCCCCATACGCGCTGACAGTGACTTGTCTGGCGGGACACTAAAATTCCACAACGTTATACAATTCGCAAAGTTCCGGCACTTATAAAGGATAAAAACAATGTTTACACTTGACTTTAGTTTCTTAATTTTAGCAAAAAAAATGTTTTTAGAGGACAATTGAACAGTTGCCAGTAATAGCAAGATGGATAGAAGTGTCACGTATGAGATCGCACCAACTCTATGGCATCAACTCTATAGTCTATGGCATCAACTCTATGGCATCAACTTTATTGCATCAACGCAGGGAATGAACGATTGCCATTTCGACGAAATGTTGGAATCAATAACTGATAGACTGCGAATAGTAAAGGGGCAGCGTTATACACAGCCGGCTATGGAATACGGCATACGCACAGCGTTATACACAGCCGATAAAAGGTTTACTACCGCTAGCATTTATTATACCCAACCGCCTGCGAATAACCACTTCAAATAGCAAATGGCCTAATAAGGTCCAGTGAAATGAAAATGGACACTCACCTGGCTGCCTTCACTGGCATGTTCCCTTCATGATCAACAACAGGTTACACTTTGTTAGTTACACGAATACAGTCCAACCTTAGCTCACCAACAACATGCTGTACTGCGTAGTAAGTTCAGCAGATCACATAGAACTAGTGTCAAATATATCCTCATAGATTTATACCAACTGTACGCATGAGTGGGTCGTGATGGCGTTATGAGAAAAAAAAAGGGGGGGGGGTGTAAGGTGGTGGCAAGGCGAAAACAGGATGGCAATTGTGTCCGGGTTCAGCTCCTTAAAGCGTTATGTTTCTATTTTTAGAATGTTACTTAGTCTTCTCGTAAAACAAGACAGCTAACACTGTATTTCAGCATATTATACAGCAGTAACAAGTTGTGTATTTGTAAAATCTTTCGTAAAATATAGCTGTAAGCAAGTTTGAGCTCACTTCGCCGAATAACATTAACGTAGCTGTTCGGAACATCCATAGAGAAGTAGGCGGAATGCCCGGATATTCTGTAAATATAATTCCGCCACAGGGTTTGTCATTTCTCAGACCGGAAAACGTCATAGCGTTACTATTTTTAGAACGTCGAGCAAAAAGTTCTTTAAACGTGGCAGCTAATAGTGTGTTCCATCACATCGTTCGGACGATCCTTGTATCTAGAGTCACTGTCACGTGTGTCGTACGCGCATGGAAGTCCCATTTCACAAAATTGAAAGTATCAGAAAAAAAAAATAGTGTCAAATATTTCGTAAATTATATTGAGTTTTAAACAAGTTTTGATTTTGACATAGTAGTACTGAACAGTGTTGGCAGTTTGTCCGACCCGAGTACCCGGATGATTACAGCAGTTCTACTAATAGATTTCTGCTATTAAATGACAAGCCTTATTTAAATGAGATTGGCAAAACAGAATGCAAGGATGTTCTATTCATATATTTCCGCCATTAAAGTGGGGGGTGTGTCATTGGGGTGGGGGTGTGTCAGGCCTTCTGAAAACCGTCAACAAGAACTGGTGGCAATCACCAGTTAGACCAAGCTCTATGAAAAGATTCAATCATCTGTTTCACGTTGTGCATATTTTGTGACCAACTGGAGAGTTCAAATACTAACCCAGTCGCCCATATCCATATTGTGCGACTTAGGTGTCACTCATATACACATGGTTCTGTGGATCAGGGCGTGTGGCTATTGTGTCGCTCTGAACATGGATACGTGCTCCGGGCTGTGTGGTCATTGTTCACCTCTGCATATGACTACCCGTTCCTGGCTAAATGGCAAATTGTGTCAATCTACACAGGGATATGTGGTCCGGACTGGGTGGATACTGTGCCACTCTAAATATGTATGACGATTTTATCACCTTGCGCACTGTCGTCGGTATAAATAGGTGGTGAATTTCCGAAACCAGGTTGCGTGGTTATTGTGCCATGCTTATTTTGTTGACCATTAATAGGATTTGCGTTGCTTGAACCGGGTTGCAATGTGATTGTGTCGCCATGGAGATGGTCGTGCCCCTGTACGTCATCTGAGTGGCCTAGAAAGGGTTGTGTTGTTTGGCATTGACCGTAATGATGATTGCTGGAATTCACAACAGAATCATACGAAGGGGGCGGAGCTTGGTTCGCCGTATCGTTTTTGCGTTTCCTGTTATCTCTTGTGTCGGCTTGTTGACCATTCGCAGCTGCCCTTGCGTGTATTGTGTGGACCTGCTGACCATTCGTAGCTGCCCAAGTTTGTGTTGTGTAGACCTGCTGACCATTCACGGCTGTCATAGGAGTTTGGACAGGTCTGTTGGAGTCTCCGCAACAGCGTCCACAGTCTGAGAAGCATTCATCGGTAGTCTCGTTTACACAGAATATGCAGTTAAAAGCATTGCAGCATAAGTCACAATCACACGGTTCTTTACAACAGTCGCCGCAATCACAATCGCAATCGCCGCAATCACAACTGTCGCCGCCACAGTCTAAATCACTCATTGTCCAGATATGGTTGTAATTTCGCAATTGTGGAATCCTTTTTTTTTAAAAAATATTTTAGTTTGTTTTGGTTTTTATAATATTTTTTTCTTTTTGAAATAGGAAAGGTTGTTTCTGAAACTTATGTTGATGCAAAAGAAAACAGACTGTAGAAGATCTGCGACAGTTCAGGTCACATGTCCCATGAGCTCTAAATCTCTTGTCTTTATTGTATCGCCACGAAGTACGTCTGTTTGTTACTGAAGTTAAAAAATAACAAAAAAAGAAACAATTAAATTATGATAATGATACATAAAAATATAATCTAATATTTTCTAATATTTTGAGTTTTAAACCCACAAAAAGTAGTTAGAAACGAGGAATAGTTGACCAGGGTAAATGATCTAGTTGGGTAAATCTTTTCGTAGGTGATGAATTTCAATTTTGCATAGCCATCAAATAGCCATGACGGGGTTGAAGTCGGGTAAATATAAATGTTTTTGGGATACAGACGGTCGAATTGAGCTAAAGTGACAGACACAGGGACAGTGCTAGTCGTAGTGAGTAGAAAGACCTCTCTAAGGATTGTTCAGCCCTAGTCATGTGGTAGAGGTAGGAAAGAACTACTATATTACTTTTTTTTTTAAAAGATACAAATAATGAATAAATTCATGGTTTTGTGTGTTTTTTTAACGTTGACTAAATAAACCCCTGGCTTAATAATTGTACACAGAGAGGAGCGGTACTTTATTAATGACTAAATAACTACTCACGCTACCAAGTACGTGACCACACGTAGGGCCCACAAACCTCATAGAAACATCTATTTCCCCAACTCACTAATCTCTACTGACACAACGTCAATAATCAACCACTTTCACGCGACCTGAATATATATTCCAGTTTGAATTAAGGCCCCTTTGAAAACGTTTTTAGAAATAGTCCGGCGTCACAGTCCAAATTTTTGAATGTCCTATAAACTCGCCTTCCTCCATTGCAACGACACTCCCACCCCCTCACAACCGAATCGGCGGCATGCGCAGTTTGACTACAACATGATCTAATCGATTTTCACTGAGGGGTCCCTAGAATTAGGTTTACCACCAGAGTCCATTGCAAAAACAGTGCGAAGGCCCTGTTTGTTTCAGGCTTTTCCACACACCCTCCTCACCTTCATGTACTCTTCAAGAAAGTTTGATGTAACCTAAACTGTGAGCCGCTGCTAGCATGACGAGGAGAGGCGAGAGATCAAAATCTGGTTACCTGACAGTCTTACACAGCGTAGTGAAGAAATTCAATCTATAACACACTGTACACGGATGCCGAAGCTATGCAAACATGCAGGGTTAAGCGTAGGTGATAACTATTGACATAAGGCGGTCTTTTTTTTAAAAGTGTGTGCCATAGTCTGAATGACCTGAGGCTTTTTAATGTATCGACTCTACATGTATATCACACACACCATAAAAGATGTAGATATGTAGCCCAACATTTTAAATTAAAATTATTATGGTGGGACTCGATCCTGGAGAAAAATACAATATTACATATAGGAACCGTGCACATAGTAATTATTATAGAACGCAGAGTGGGTAAGGGCCGGTTTATCATTTTGTTATATTGCGTTATATGAGGTGTGGTCGAGAGCAATGTTATAGTGTGTTATATGAGGTGTGGTCGAGAGCAGAGTTATAGTAGTGTGTTATATGAGGTGTGGCCGAGAGCAGAGTTATAGTAGTGTGTTATATGAGGTGTGGTCGAGAGCAATGTTATAGTGTGTTATATGAGGTGTGGTCGAGAGCAGTGTATAGTGTGTTATATGAGGTGTGGTCGAGAACAATGTTAGAGTGTGTTATAGTGATATGAGGTGTGGTCGAGAGCAATGTTAGTGTGTTACATGAGGTGTGGTCGAGAGCAGTGTATAGTGTGTTATATAAGGTGTGGTCGAGAGCAATGTTATAGTGTGTTATATGAGGTGTGTTCGAGAGCAATGTTATAGTGTGTTATAAGAGGTGTGGTCGAGAGCAATGTTAGAGTGTGTTATAAGAGGTGTGGTCGAGAGCAATGTTACATTGTAATATATGGGGTGTGGTCGAGCTCAATACTATATTTCGGAGATTAGTGGATACCTCTCATGACATCATGACTTTAAAAATAACATCATAAATCTTGTCGCATGAATCACTTTAATTGCATTTGAAAACCCAGAAACTAGAAAACAAATCGAAAGGCGTGTCATTCATTGCTGTTCTCTGCATAGAAGTCCTGTACTTTCTGGAGCTGCTTTGAGGCAGTGAACTATAACATTTCCCCATCAAGTTGCTCGCTATGGCTATGTTTTTCCTGTCCATATTTTAAGTACTCCCTAGGGCAGTGGCTCTCAACCTGTGGGTCGCGACCCTTTAGGGAGGCGAACAATCCTTAAGCACGGGTCGCCGAAGACCATCGGAAAACACATATTTATGAAGTAGCAACGAAAATAATTTAATGTTTGAGGGTCAGCACAACATGAGGAAATGTGTTAAAGGGTCGCGGCCTTAAGAAGGTCGAGAACCGCTGCCCTAGGACGACTTGGGCAAACCATGGGCTTCATATCAAATGACAAAAGATTTCTCTACGGAAAATGGCAAAACGTCTGTCAGAGAGATTAAACAGAAAGCACTCTTATGGTTCGTAGGTGACGTCGTTACTAATGCTGTGACTGTGAAGCTTTGAGCTTGGACTTTGAACCTGAGTCAACTTGAGCGTTGCAGAGTTTAATACAGACAGTCGCTTGGTCCGGTTGAGTTTAACACATTTTGGGTTGAAGTGTGAAAATATCTGCCCGTGTCATTAGATAGGTGCCGGTATATCATTATCGTTGCTGTTCATAAAAAAACTCTATTTTTTTAGCGCAAGGGGGCGTGTGAAATGCATGGGTGCTCGCAGGTTATTTTGCAAGGGTTGTGGGGGGGGGGGGGGTCAGTTACGGTGACCAGTATTTTCTTGGAGTAACCTGGGACCCTATTGGAGGGATTGGGGTGGGGCGAAACAGCCCCCCCACACCCCCACACCCGAAGCTTAAAATGGTTCGTGAAAATTGAATGAAAGACATCCATTCCTTAAGAGCAAAGAACACATTCACTAGTGTTCATTACATAGTATACAGAATGTTGTGGACTTAGCGAAACCTTTACATTATATAGTACACTGTATGTTGTGGACTCACTGAAACCTGTACATTATATAGTACACTGTATTATGTGAACTCACTGAAACCTGTACATTATATAGTATACAGTTGTGGAAACCTTACGTTGTGTTAATCAGGAATGGCCAGTGAGAATAATAGTTGTGAACTATACACTAGGAAAGTACCAGAAGTGTTTTGTGAGTAATTTATGAATACTGTCTGATGCTGACCTTGTCACTTCCGTGTTCAAACAAGAAAGAACGTATTGTCGGTGAGTAACCATCTACCGCGCCATGTTATTAAAAAAAAAAGAAAAGAAATTGACAGAACTGACATATGAAACCGAAATATGAAGGATCAACAAGTGACTTGTAATCATTAATTTCATAATCATGACACACGAATATTTCGGGGATTAGCGGTTAGCTCTCATGACATCATGATTTTAACAATAACATCATAAAACTTGCCACATGGATCACTATAATTGCAGTTGACAACCAGGATATGATTCAAAGTATCGAGTTGGAGTTCGCCTTATCTGGTGTCTACGTGTTGTTTTAATCAGAGAAAAGACTCCTACAGTGGGAGCACCTGTCTCTGGTGGAAAGTACGCATACCGTCGGAAAATCCCACAGGCCGGGACATTTCCTGACCTTTCGGGGACGCCGGGACGGTTGGTGTGAAAAAAGGGAGTGTCCCGGGTAAAACCGGGACGTCCGGTCACAGTACATCAGTCCGCAAGGTCCTGAGAGGGGTCAGTCTTTCATTAACAGCTGGGGGGGGGGGGGTTACTTCGTTGGTTTACAAGTAAATGTAATTAAAAAAGTATAAGACCCACATAATTACATTGTCATTAATATTGTCTCACAGTTTCATAGTATTATGTCCTAATCAAAGTATTACGTTTATTCACCTTACTTGGTCATGTCATTTGGGGTGGGGATGTCACCTGATCCCCTTGACATATGCTGCGTGCACCTATGGTGAGGTGTGTATTTAATTATTCCAGTCAAGGTTAAAGCAAGGGGGTCAGGGGTGGCAGACCTAAAGTCGATGCTTGTTAATTTTGCTACATATTAAATGACTCTGCTTACGTGTCGACTAAACTATATAATAATGTAATCCCCCCCACCCAAAAAAAACACCAGTTAAAAAACAAACAAACAAAGAGTCTGGTGTACTGTGTCAAATCAAAAAGAGACTACCGAGTGGTGTACTGCCTCAAGTCATAAAGAAACTACCGAGTGGTGTACTGCTTCAAGTCATAAAGAGACTACCGAGTGGTGTACTGCCTCCAGTCATAAAGAGACTACCGAGTGGTGTACTGCCTCAAGTCATAAAGAGACTACCGAGTGGTGTACTGCCCCGAGTCATAAAGAGACTACCGAGGCACTAAAATAGCATTGCGTCAGCGCATTTACAAAGTTCTGGGGGTTGTAGATGATACAAAGTTTACACCGATTTACACTGTTTCGTTTTCTTTTTTGAAAAATATATATCTATATGTAAGGGAAACTTGAATCACTGCAAGTGTTAGGGTTATGGATAGACATGAACTCACTGCAAGTGTTAGGGTTATGGATAGACATGAACTCACTGCAAGTGTTAGGGTTGTGGATAGACATGAACTCACTGCAAGTGTTAGGGTTATGGATAGACATGAACTCACTGCAAGTGTTAGGGTTATGGATAGACATGAACTCACTGCAAGTGTTAGGGTTATGGATATACATGAACTCACTGCAAGTGTTAGGGTTGTGGATAGACATGAACTCACTGCAAGTGTTAGGGTTATGGATAGACATGAACTCACTGCAAGTGTTAGGGTTATGGATAGACATGAACTCACTGCAAGTGTTAGGGTTATGGATAGACATGAACTCACTGCAAGTGTTAGGGTTATGGATATACATGAACTCAGGAAATGAACAATAACCATGTCGACGACATGTTTGAATCAAGAATTGATAGACTTGCAAATAGTAAATAAATGCCTGGCTAATGAATTCCAATGAGATGAGAATGAATACTCACCCGTTACAACAACGGCTGCTTTCACTGCTATGCTTCGTTCATTATCAACGACAGGCCACACTTTGTTTCAGTTCCACGAATCCTACACAAATTAATGTGATCCCAACGCACCACCCTGGCTATATTATCGGGCTATCGACTCAGATAGGGACAACTTATCTGTACTCAAAAGTGGGCCGGGGTAGCGTGTTAAGGGGCGGGAGATGGTTATGTTTAAAATCTAGGACAAGGTGAACAACTCAAAACAGGTTGAGACTTAATCCGGTTTCCCTCGTTTTCTCACCGTCATGAAAAGGGAATTAATAATCGGAATTGGGGGTGGGGCAAGTGTTGGAATCCCCCCCCCCCCCCCCCGAAAGCTGTCAATACTGCAATTTCAACTGCTGGTGTCATTTTATGGTCTCATTATTTGAGCATCACGATGATGTGAATGGAGTCCTGTTTGCTATGTGAAGGTTGCTTTGAAGCATGTAGCCGTTAGACCCGTAGCTGATTTACCACCGTAGGGGGCGTACCCAACCCGTGGGGGGCGTACCCAACCCGGGGGGGGGGAAGTGTGGGTGTTGAAGGGTTGCATTGTGCATTCTTTAGGGATCTGTGAGTGGCTAACTTTTTGCTCGTCCATAAATCACTTGCTTTGTGTGTGTCTGTGTTCTCTGTACATTAATGTAATAAAAAACCCGGTTAGTAAGCTATCGGTAGGCCTTGTGAAACGACCCCCCCCCCCAACAAAAAACCCAACAAAACAACAACAACACAAAACAACAAACATATGTAACAATTTTAATAAGTCACCATTAAAATAATCGGGGAAAAAAGTAGAAATGAAACAATCGTGTTACAGGGCTACTTGAATATGAACATATGTGTCCTCATGATATGAATCGAAGTGATACAAGTTAGCCAACATCTAACCGAAAATCTTAACTACTTAAAGTGAATAAATTCTCAAGATTAGGGTAGGAGAATAAAAGGGTAATAAGGAAGATAATTTTAAATTTTTTTTTAACTTAGCGGCGGCCTAAGTAAAACTAAGAAATCATATTTTAAAGTTGTGCGTTTTGATATTACGGCAAAATTGCCCCCCCCCCCCCCCACACACACTTTTTTAGACACACATTTTTCGCCCCCCCCCCCCACCCCCAAGTGAGTGAGTCTATTTAAAGAATACATAACAAAGTCACATATCGTTTTAAGACTCTTTATTAACCTAATAATATTGCTAGCTGCCCCTAATACACAATAGCGAAATCCCTACGTCACTTGTCCAAAATCAAGTCCTGGCTTTTGCCGAACTTTGACCCACATATATGAACGTGTTGAAGATGAAAGGTTCTCAGAAGATATTCAACACCTTTTTACTATGTATCTCATAGTGAATAATTCAGTAATTTGTTTTCTTGTGTTACAAGATTTTTGTTATGCAAAGCTAAAAACTGCTTAGTTAGAGTCTGGTAATAGATTAGCTTTTATTTACTCTTTTAGCTTTAGCTTTACAATAGCTATTGCTATAACCAATATTTAAATTGGTCTTCAGCTAAACTGCATGTTTGATGTATTTGATTTGACCTTGCAGGTAAAGGTGAGTGCGGTGTGTATTTGAACCGCTACTTTGATGTGGAGGTGTCCAATTCCTTTTCTTTGCTGAAGAATGAAGTGGGGCCTGTGGAGTTTTTTGTCTTTAAGGTACAGTGCTCCATCTTACCATTTAGAGCTCATTGCTTCAAGGTACAGTGCTCCATCTTACCATTTAGAGCTCATTGCTTCAAGGTACAGTGCTCCATCTTACCATTTAGAGCTCATTGCTTCACTGTGACAATAATGGCACAGTACTCAAATGGGGATATTTAAGGTACAGTGCTCCATCTTACCATTTAGAGCTCATTGCTTCAATGTGACAATAATGGCACAGTACTCAAATGGGGATATTTAAGGTACAACTCTCCCAATGCAAGACCATTTAGGGTACAGTGCTCCACTATGTGACCATTTAGGGTACAGTGCTCCACTATGTGACCATTTAGGGTACAGTGCTCCACTATGTGACCATTTAGGGTACAGTGTTCCACTTTGTGCCCATTTAGGGTACAGTGCTCCACTATGTGACCATTTAGGGCACAGTGACCATTTAAGGTACAGTGCTCTCCACAGTGTGACCATCAGAAGGCCCTAGCAATGTTTCAAGTCTTGCTCAAGTTCTCCAGATTTTAACCCTGCAATAGCTAGAAACTGTAAAAATCATTTGTTGATTGTTGTTCCACTTTCAAGATGGCAACTGGTTTAGTTACATCACTCTTAGGCTGCCTCTGGTGGCCTGTTTTGGTGCAAACAGTTGCTGATGATTGCTGATGTTTATTTGCTTCGATTGTAATTAGAAATAATTCATAATAATTGAGTTCATTTTCTTTAAAAAATGATTGAGCCCAAATTTAATTAAATGCTATAATATTATATTTATATAAGCATAAATGTAACTAAATGTCATTAAATTGTAACAGAATCTAGATGCAACTTTTAAGGCATATCTGTTTGTCAGAGCTATTTTACTTGTGGCATTCTTTTATCTATAATGTCAATGTTTTCATCAAATGTTTCCCAGGGAAGAATAATGTTTGCAGAAATAAAATAGGAAATAAGTCATTATGAAAGGTCTTTAGCTCATTAATGAATAATCAAGTTAATTTATATTCATTAAGTTTGTTAACAAGTAGTCTTTGATGTCTCAATCATCTTGACCCTTTTTTGTTTCCAGTACTTCCCTGGCAAGTGCAAGTCCATCACCATAGGTAACTTGTATGCGCAGAGCACAACTCTGGAACCCACACCAAACTACGACTCCCACAACAGCAGCGTGTCACCAAAACTTGGAGACACCATTTTTACACAAATGGCTAGATCAATGGTAAGTGGACCCCCCCATTTTATACAAGTCATTCATGTCTGAGGATGTTGTACTGGGGTATAAGGGTGACCTGAGCTCTTCCTAGTCACAGATGGTAGAGTTCAATTGGGGTAAAAATGGTGGTTTTACATGAGATTTTTCCTTGTCATACACACGGGATGCCAAACCAACTACAAGATTCACATTTAGTTTCAACTGCAGATGCGATCATTTAGTACAAATAGTAGTAATTAGTCCAAATGCACTTTGAGCTGCAAACAAAGATAATAATATAATGGTATAATCATTCTATGTTATACATGGCTGCCATTTCTCTAACAATACATATTTTATAACTGTCAAGGTATGGTTGACTGTATGCCCGGGTAATTCATGACTAAAGTAATGTAAACCTCTCATGCCAGCACTTTGTAAACCTCTCATGCCAGCACTTTGTAAACCTCTCATGCCAGCACTTTGTAAACCTCTCATTGCAGCACTTTTTAAACCTCTCATGGCAGCACTTTTTAAACCTCTCATGCCAGCACTTTGTAAACCTCTCATGGCAGCACTTTGTAAACCTCTCATGCCAGCACTTTTTAAACCTCTCATGCCAGCACTTTGTAAACCTCTCATGCCAGCACTTTTTGTTCAGAAGGTGTTGGAGCTCTTCCCTGCGTAGTATTATTGCTCCTACCTTCTTGTTTGTTTCAGATTTATCTGTACGAGTACACTGAAGACTGTGTTCCTGCCAAATACCCAAGACACTGCTGTCCCTTTGCCATTGTGAAAATACAGAGAAAGATGCCAACAGAGATGTTATCCCCACCGTTAATTCCCATGGCGTTGATGGTCATCCCTAAATCTGGTTTGGCGGCAACAACAAGTCAGTCGCCGGGTGAATTAGTATTAGCTGCTTCTAACTCGAAAACTAAATCTACAGCAATACCCACCATTATATCAGTGAGACAAAAGAGTGGGAAACATCTATCTGAAGACCCACCCAGCCGGCATGTTCCTACCCCACCTCTGTCGAACACTGACAAACAAGGGAAGGGGGTGGAAGATGCAACAGTTGGTAATAAGAACAAAAGGGTCACCCATACCAGCACCAATGAATGTGAAGGACGTAAAGATCAGCAGGGCACAAAAAATGGGATGAGTGGCGCTGATAAGAAATCACAGGATCTGCAGTTTGCATTGGCTGCGTCCTCGCTTATGGATAAAGATTTGGGAAAAATGTCCTTGCCTGAGGAGGACAGTATTTCCAGAAAAAAGGAATGTTACGATTCATTTTCAAAACCATCTGATAAATCATTCAGAAATGATGATAAATCATTCAGAAATGATGATAAATCATTCAGAAGTGATGATTCAAAATCATCTTTACGCTCCTCTGATGCAACAAAACGCCAGCGGGATAATTCTACCACAAAAACTCTTCAGCCTTCATCAGTTGCATCAGATCTAAGGGATCCAAGACTTGCAAGGTCATTGAGTGCACCAAACATCAAAGCTGACCCAAGGTTGTCCAGACCACAGACTTGTGCTGACCCCAGGACAGACCCACAATGGCCCAACAAAGGCTTAGTTTCCACCCCAAAAGAGGAACAAGCCAAATCTCTTGTGACTGATGTCAAAAACGCTTCCACTGCTGACCTACTTAGCTCCAGCAAAAAACAGCTTCACACTGCAAAGGGAAGTAAGAAGAAAATGTCTTATTCGGATTATAAAAAAATGAAGATGATGTCTCAGCACAGCAAACAAGATGAGCCGTTGTCGAGTGCAACCAGCTCAGCTGGCAGTCCGGTCAAGGAGCTGGCCAAACCTATCGGTGGCACCCAAGGTGATGCTTCCAACAACCAGGTACGGGTGATTGGGACCAGTTCTACCCGTGGTGACGGTTTCTCCTGTCGATATCCTGGGTCTGGTCTTAAATGTCATCAACCGCTGCTACCTTCTGGGTTGAACCCCATCACTCATCAAGAACTTTGTTCAAGTATCTTGCATGAAACACCTACAACTTCAGGTCTTGTATGTCATCCATTTAAGTCTTCATCTACAGCTCATGGCCGTGATGCTAAAAATAAATGGTCTGAAATCAATGAGGAGGACACTTATAAAAGTAACAGTCAGACAGGCGGCAGCACAGACATGACTGCATATTCTTTAGCAAACAAAGCTTCTTTCATCCCGCCATCACTTACATCTTCCAAGAAAAGTGTCAAGTCCAAATCTGCTTCACCACCATCCCCACAGCCCGCCAAAAAAACATTGTTACCGCTGCCCGTGTTCAATACAGATGGCACTGTGGGCAGTGTACTTAGAGGTTTGGTGGACGGAGTTATTGTGGAGTGTGGTTCTCTGCCTGCCAAAAGTCTAACAAATCCTTCTTCATCTGTGTGTCCAGGGACAGTCAAGTCATTGGACCCTCACAGTAGCGATCCTGCAGCAAACTGCGAGGCATCCATTACTACATCTGATAAACAAGACATTGCTTCCACCTCACCTGGAGTCAGCACATCAAATAACAAACCTGTTGACAGAGATTTAAGGCAGTTAACAAGTGACAAAACAAATGTTGCTCTTGAAAAAAATCATCTTCCATCTGCTGGCAGTAAGAAAATCCCCCTAGATAAAATGAAAATTGCTGAAGCATCAAACAAAAGTTTGACCAAGGGATTTGTCCAAAATTTTGCTAAGGTCTCCCCAACTGCTCTACAGACTGTGCTAAAAAAAACAGATAATGGAGCAATCTTGGCTGGAGAGCAGGGAAATCTTCAATTGCTCAACAGCCCACAGAGCTCACCAGGGCCAACTGATTACACTAACACAGCAATGGACACAAAGAATGTCAAGAGTCTACTTCGGGCCTTTCAAAAAGCTGTCTCAGTGCTGCATGTGGTCTCACCTTTGACACTCATTCCTTCCCAGGGAAGTGAAGGCGATGAGCAGGTTCGTGATTCCCCAGCAGCTAAAAGTGATAGCACCAACACATACAGTGTTATGCTGAGTGGTGATAGAGCAGACAAAGAGATTCCTCAAGGTGATATGTTGACTGGGGATAAAGCTGACACTGAGTCTGAGGAAATCTCTATTGAAAGCATGGAAGTACTTCCAAAAGATATTCAGTTGGTTAGGGCTGGCTTCCCAACTCAAGCTGAAAAATGGGTTGTAGAGAAACCAATGCCAAAGGTTTTGACTCTGTCTGACTTAGGATTTAAGAGTTATCTTAAAATTTTAAGCAGATATGATTATCAACCATCAGTCCTTCTCCTGGACTTCAAGCAGGTAAGGAAGTTTTTGGCATGTCATGTTTCATCCAGTATTTCTAGATAAAGTTTTATTGTAATAGATAGTACATTAACAGTCTTGCTCTGTAAAACATAAATTACAAACTCAAATTTTGACCAAAATGACTAATTGAATTAGATAAGTCTTAGTTTTTAATCACAGTCACGTTTATTCCTCATCATTTTCTCCCATAGCCAATTTTTGAGCATGATATGGTCAGTGTAAACACTATGATATGTCAAACACCGTTAATTACATTTTTTTCCGATACTGTAAAGACTTCAATATTGACAATAGCTTTGATATAACATTGAGTCAGATGCTTCGTTTTAACTCATTTCCTTACCGTTTTTCATTTTTGGCTGAAACCAATTGATATATCGCATAGAATCTACTGTTTACTGCAGACTTAGATTGTACTCAAGGCAATATATTATGTTTGTTGCCAGGGCTCATGGGATGATTAAGTATAGTAAAGGCAGAGCATCCTAATATCCAGATGGTGGCATCCATTATAATTATACCAAGATTGTTAACCACTTTGCTTACCATACTTTCTATTAATGGTTAAATTTCCAGTTTAGAAAGGTTACTTTGACATGAGTTTACATTTGTGAGGCAAAAATGTCAAGGCCAGGAACTAATTAGGAATTAGGGCATTTGGGGGCCAGAGCAGTGTTTATATCTTGTCCTCTAAAGACCTGTGGCGAACTTAGCCCATAAGTATTAATCCTTTCACTTTTGTGACAGATCTTGTCATTTGAACTTAGCACATAAGTATTAATCCTTTCACTTTTGTGACAGATCTTGTCATTTCAACTTAGCACATAAGTATTAATCCTTTCACTTTTGTGACAGATTTTGTCATTTTTTCCCCTTTTTTTTAACATTGCATGGTGGCGTCCTCCATCCCTCTGGC
Organism: Omphiscola glabra; assembly: GCA_964017045.1. NCBI lineage: Eukaryota > Metazoa > Mollusca > Gastropoda > Lymnaeidae > Omphiscola > Omphiscola glabra. The sequence goes on from OZ024795.1 coordinate 22,357,276, forward strand.
TCTACAATCCATGTAGAGCTTTGGCCTGCCTCATCATATTCTTTCACTCAGACCTAACTGATGCTTTTCTTTTCCATGCTTGGATTCCCAGCTTCTGTAGATCATTTTCCACATCATCCAGCCATCTAAGCCTAGGTCTGCCTTTGAGCCGTTTTCCTCTGGGGTTTTGGTGGTGCACCCTCTTCACTCCCGCCAAGCATAGCCTGCCCTTTTTTATTTCTGCTACTAGTGTGAGATCCTGATATAGACTGTACAGTTCTTGGTTGGTTTGTATTCTCCATCCATATTCATCCTTTGTTGGTCTGTATATTTTCCGGATAACTTTTCTCTCCCATGTGTTTAACATGTATTCTGTTGTTTATATTAGGGTCAAAGTTTTATTTACATATATTATGACTGGTCTGATTACAGTTTTAAATATTGTTTTCTTTGTTTTTCTTGTAAAGTTTGACTAGTTACGCTAGCTTACCATATGTGCAATTGTATCTGTCAAGAAATAGTTTTAAAACAATCGAATGTGATAGCGTACAACTAAACTGTAGTCAGTAAAAACTGCTGCTAGTACAGATGACTGATAAGTGAGGTTGAACAAAAGTTAGCATGCAGGTGAGAAAACTTCTTGTGAAAAGCATATGATCCTTTCTGCAGCTTCTTTAAGCCTGGGCCACATGAAGCTTTGGGGGGTTGGGCGGGGGGGAACACGACCATGGGCTCATTGCTTGCTTTCCATCAAGGATTATGGGTTTTGTTCAAGGCTCAAATCCATTTAGGAAATAAGATTATTATAATTAAACATTTTTTAAAATGTAATCTTACATGCCCTTTTTTTTATATCTGTCTACCAGAACATTGCGTACAAGCAAAGCTGTAGTGTTTGTAAAAGTTTCAGAAACTTTACCACTGGAACTGAAAAAGTCATCTCATGTGCAGTGCCATTTTCTGACCAAGATACTCTCAACCCTGTCAAAAATGTACATTACAAAGAAGGTCAGGAGAAAGTTTCTGAGTCCACCATTAACACTGAGGCTGAATGTCAGGTTTCTAATGAAATTTTAACATTAGACAAAGTTCCAACAGTTAACAGCCAACAGATCAACCTGTGTGCTGAAGATTCTATTGGTAATACCAATCACATGGACATCCATCCTAAGGAGACTGGAAGCAGTATCACATTGTCAGAGTTGCCACTGCCAGCATCACCACCGTCATCTCCCCTTCCAGCCTCACAATCAGCATCTCCACTGCCAGCATCACCACCAACATCACCACTGCCGGTATCACCACCACCATCTCCACTGCCAACAGCATGCTCCTCATTGGCTTCATCCCCTCGTCTTGTAATCCATGAGAGTTACACAGATCTTATGGAGGTTTGTACAGACAGTATGGATATTCACCAAAACATAAACAAGGATCATGACAACATCTCTGATGGTCTCGAAATTCCCATGGCTGACATTGGCAGAAATATTACTGATAAAAGTAATAACTATCTTCCAGAAGATCCCTTCATTTCATCCTTAGATCATGATCCATATCCTCCGGTTCTCATCAATAAAAAAACATGTGAAATAATTTGTGCCTTGTTAATGAGTGCACCAAAGGAAGCACCAGCTGTTTTATTAAATGAAGCACCAGCTATTTCATCAAAGGAGGCACCATCTATTTCATCTAAGGGGGCACCAGTTATTTCATCAGAGGCACCAGCTATTTCATCAAAGGGGGCACCAGCTATTTCATCAAAAGAGGCGCCAGCTATTTCATCAAAGGAGGCACCAGCAATTTCACCTAAGGGGGCACCACCTATTTCATCAAAGGATGCACCAACTAGTTCACCAAAGGAGGCACCAGCTTGTTCAACAAAGGAGGCACCATCTATTTCACCAAAGGAGGCACCAGCTTGTTCAACAAAGGAGGCACCAGCTATTTCATCAAAGAAAGTATCAGCTATATCAATAAAAGAAGCACCAGATATTTCATCAAAGGAGGCACCAGCTTGTTCAACAAAGGAGGCACCATCTATTTCACCAAAGGAGGCACCAGCTTGTCCAACAAAGGAGGCACCAGCTATTTCATCAAAGAAAGTATCAGCTATATCAATAAAAGAAGCACCAGATATTTTATCAAAAGAGGCACCAGCTATTTCATCAAAGAAAGTATCAGCTATATCAATAAAAGAAACACCAGATATTTCATCAAAGGAGGCACCAGCTTGTTCAACAAAGGAGACACCATCTATTTCACCAAAGGAGGCACCAGCTTGTTCAACAAAGGAGGCACCAGCTATTTCATCAAAGAAAGTATCAGCTATATCAATAAAAGAAGCACCACATATTTTATCAAAAGAGGCACCAGCTATTTCATCAAAGAAAGTATCAGCTATATCATTAAAAGAAGCACCAGATATTTCATCGAAGGAAGCACAAACTATTTCTTTAAATAAAGCACCAGCTATTTCTTTAAAGGAAGCACTCCATATTTCCTCAAAGGAATCATCAGATATTTTATTATTGGCTGAAACTGTTCCACTGAAAAAATTTTTGCTAGGAAATGTTGAAACTGCCAAATCAAAAAACCCACAAGGTTTAGCTAAACAGCACGAATCTTGTTCCACATTCCATACGCAAGAATCATCGAACAGGATAGGCAGCCCCAGTGAAGTAAGTGATGAGGATTTATTTCGCGAGATGCTGCTGGAGGAGCCCTACTGCAGGAATAAGTTAAAAAAACATGTTGACAAGTTTTGTAGTATCAAGGAAGTTTCCAAAAATTTAGCTGCACTAAATGCTTTTCAAAATGATAGTACAAAAAGTGAGGAAAAACTGTCAAATCCTAATATGTTGGATAATTTGAAAGACTCTAAGCAGGCAACATTAGAGACAATAAGATTCTTTTCAGAGACTTCATTGACCAACCATCTAGGCTATAATGTATTTAGCGCTGCATCAGATGACCAGATGGACTCAAAAAAGTCAATAACTCTTAATTCTAGCAAAAGTTTCTCAGCTGATCAGCTCATTTCCTACAGTAGTCTAATGACTGAACAGCCAGCCTCAAAGAAAAATTCATCAGCTGGTGACCTTACCTCTCATAGCTCCTCTCATCTGTTGGCAGATTGCTCAGAAAAGTTAAGTTCCCAGCCATTTACAACTAGCCCACCGCCAAAAAGTTCAGTAGTTCCCACCACACGTAGTAATTCCTTATTACTTTCTACACACAAGAAAATGGATAGATCTCAAAAGAACACTTCACAGAAAACATCCACTGGGGCACCAAATAGCAATAAAGAGGAAGATGGTATAATATTGCTGCAGAGCCATTCCAAATCTTTAGCTGACTTACGGACTGGACACAACTTGGTGTCAGAGAGTCAACAGCCTTCCACCAGCACCACAAAGTCCCAAACTCTTATTTATGAAAAGCCAAATCATCCTCTTCAAAATCATACCAAAATGATAACTGAAAAGCCCCTTTGTTTCCACCAAGAAAAACTCTCATTAAATACTGAGGCTTTGAGGATTGATAAGACTGGATCTTGTCATTTGAAAGGGGAACGACCTTTAATTCAACTGCCATCTTCTTGTCACCAAAGCACTTCAGAAAGTGACTTGGGAAAAAATAAGTCGCAAGAAGGAATGACTTTAACTGGCTTGAAAGGTGTCGAGAATATAGAGTCAAGTCAAAGACATGGAGAGAATTTAAGAACACAGGAGGCAGCTCGAAACACTGCATCTCAAAACACTGCATCTCAGTGTATGAAGACTAAAAACTCAAGATGTCAGGATCCTTTGTCAACACAGGGACACAGCTGTTCTGATGATGCTGTCACTAATGCTTGGTGCTTGCCATCAATTTTAGTCAAAGAACTTGACCTGGCTTCAATACCAATGCCGCCCTCACCCTTAACAAATAACACATCTAAGAAAAAAGATGAAACTAGAAAGTATTCCGAGGGTCTCTCACTACAAGACAACAATGAAATTAGCTTGAGCGTGTCTGATTCTTGCAAGAAACTTTCAGCAACCATTGAAAATAAGACCTCCAACAGCCTTTCAAAGCCAGTGTGCACTGCTTCTTTGTGTCAACAAGTTTGGAGTGAAAATCTCACAACAATAGGAAGTTCACATCCTGAGAGCCAATCATTTGTCTGTCATGCTGCTAACCAAGATGCACCAACTCATGCCTTATCTTGCAGAATACAGAAGAATATAGGTCCAGAATCTCAACCAAGTGACAAAGTCACCAGTGTAGACACACTTATTAACACAGACTTCAATGGTAAGTTAAAGGACAAACAGTCTGCATCAGTTAGCACCAAGTGGAAGTTGTATAAAAGTAATATTTTAAAAGAACAAACTCAGACCATTCAAGACTTATCAACCACTGAGCACAGCTCAAAGCAGCCACCCCTGAATGTGGTCACTGGCCATGGCAAATTGCCAAATCCACAACTAGCCAAGGTGAGTTTGACAACTGTCTCATCAATTACAGATGTTGCCACATCACAAACGGACCAAGTCAAACAAGATGCAAACTTGTATTCTCCATCACATCCAACTAGCAGTCCAGTGACAAGTGGGTTCGGTGAACTGGTTCCCTCAGATACCAGCTGTGGTGATGAGATTGCTTACTCTAACAGTGGTCATTGTAACAGGACACCATTGCTGGCTGTTGCTGGTGGCCATGAGATTGTTCCCACAGATGAACAACCTTTTGGAGACATAGATTATAGGACAAGACCTCCTGTGACTAACACATGTCCTTCTAGTTCCAACCAAGTGCAACCCATCATGGGCCCTGTTCACTCTGTGACCTCAAACTCAACCGGAATTAACCAACCCAATCAGGGATATGACCCTAAAGAAGCGGCTATGGACCCTATTCACCAGGCACCAGTATTGAAGGCACCAAACCAAATGGAGCTTGTCCAGAACACTACAGAGCTCCTGAATTTATTTGCAGTCACATTCCCTCAGATCAATCCTGTTGCTTTTCTCTCTAAGGTTTGTGAATATTTCCAGACCAACCTTTTACTGGGTGCTGCGAGCCCCCAGGCTGCTCAACCGATGTCTCCACAAATCAACCATACATCAAATTTTTTACCCCCCGGGCTCCAAGAAAAGCACCAACAACAACGGACAACACTATCTCCCAATGTTGTATCTCATTCAATGGCTCTACACTCTCCTTCTGCAAAAGATACCAAAAAATTGGCACATTACTCATTATCTTTTCCTTCCAATAATCTGTCATCACTTGAGAGTGACGCTTCTGCTGGTGGACTATCAACCTCATTTCAAAACACTTTTGATTTTAACTCAGCATTTCTCAGGAATACAGAAGCTAACAGTCTCAGGAATATGGAAGCTAACATTCTCAGAAATACAGAAGCTAACAGTCTCAGGAATACAGAAGCTAACAGTCTCAGGAATATGGAAGCTAACAGTCTCAGGAATACAGAAGCTAACAGTCTCAGGAATACAGAAGCTAACAGTCTCAGGAATACAGAAGCTAACAGTCTCAGGAATACAGAAGCTAACAGTCTCAGAAATACAGAAGCTAACAGTCTCAGGAATACAGACGCTAACAGTCTCTGGAGCCTCACTAAATCAAAGTCAGTTCCAAGCAATAGCAATGAACATAACAATGAGTCCATTAAGAACACTGTTATTCAGTGTGACAATTTGACACAAAAGAGTGTCTCAGAGAAAGTTGAGGAAGAAAGAAAACCAGATATACCAGGTCTAGATCTAATACAACCACAAGTAGATGTGACGGAGCCTTCCCTGGTGAGAGCTGAGTCTGCTCCATTACAGCATCACAGAGTGGATGCTACAAACATCAGAGAAGACACGACTTCATTTGATCCCAAAAGTTTTTGGCCAGATTTGATTAAAATGCCGACCAAACTAACTGTGGAGGACAGATGTAGAAGTATACTGAAAGCTGCACAAGAGACTGTTAGTGAACAAAAGGTTTGTGAAGCTGGAGATGTTGGCATGTCTGATGATGATGATGTTATCTTTTTGCGTCCCATCATTAAAACCAAGAAGAAAATTAACATCCAACTAGACCGTGACAAGGCTCTCAATAAAAAACAGCAAGATATCCCCAAGGAAGAAGTTGAAGAGGTCAGCAGCGTCCTGCCAAGTCTAGTGGTTCCGGAAGAACCTGATCCATTTCATAACATGCATGTTGATGAACATCCAGTGGAACCAGACTCTGTTCATATCATGAATGTTGATCGATTGTTCAAACTGATATCAGAGAAGATAAAAAAGGCGACATTTGCTCCCAAAGTAACACTTGATGTCAACCAGTGCCCGCCAGTTATCAACATGCTGGAAAACGCACTTAAACAATCGTACAATAAATTAAATGATAGAAATGATTCCAATGAAACAAGAGAAGCGGAGGAAAAACTGCATGTGGACTGTAATCCAAACTCCTTTGTAAAACAACCTCATCTCTTTAGCTCCAAACTTAAAGATAAGGTTACATCCCATAATATTCAACCGAACAGCTTTATGTTTCCCAAACTGAGAAACTCTGCTGCATCCAAACTTGGAGTGGAAACTTTGCCCAAGAACATTTCTCGATCGCCATCTACAGAAACTTCAGCACACGATGCAGAAACTAAAATGTGCAGTCCACATAGGATTGTTCACCCACCTTCAAAGTGGGATCATTGGGAACTCTCAGAAGACAGTGATCATGCACCTAGAAAAGGACAGCCATTTTCTCCTGAAAGGGAAAAGTTAAACTGTTCTTCTGACATGACTCCAAAGAGTTCATCAAAGGTTAAGGAGAAAAGTTTGAAAAGCCAAACACATAGAAAACCTCCTGCAAGGCAACATTCATTGTCAAAAAGCTCAAGCAGAAGTCCGGCTGATGAAAGAAGGTCCCACATTTCCAAATTTTCGAGACAGTCTTCATCATCAGACTCTAGCAGTTCAAGCTCAGACACAGAGAGCACATCACTGTCATCAAGTTGGTCGACAAGCCAGTCAAGAAGTTGGTCACTGGCTGGCAAAAACAGTAAAAAGAAATCTGGACACGTTTCTCCACCAAAAAGATATGGGGTGGCATGCGTTAATCCTTCCCCAGAATATATTTTGCCATGGATGAAACCAAGCTATTCGTCTAGCCACAGCTCGTTGACTTCTCCACAAAACAACTGGCGTCCAGCCAAGAAAAGAAAAGTTAAAAAGGGAAGAGCCGTGAGCAGCACCCCAAGTAGAAGCAGATCAAAGACAAGAGCTCCAAGGAAATCCGCTCCACGACAAAGAGATCCTGGATACAAATGTTCAAAGCTGCAGAGGGGTGACTGCCCATTGTCATCTGACAGTGACACACAGAGGGGTGACTGCCCATTGTCATCTGATAGTGACACACAGAACAACAGCCGGCTATCTTCTCCAACCATTCCGTCTGCTGGAATCCACAAATACTCATCTTCATCTTCAACTGCCACATCTCCTCCCCAGAACAGTTCTAAAATGTCATCGATGCCTGACTGCCACTACAAGACAAGACCATGTGACCCTATTTCCAGAGGTTGTTTATTAGCTGACTCTAAAAGACTTGTTAATAAATCTGTTTTGAAGTCAGGTCGGTATAGGGAAGATGTCCACTCATCTTTACGCAGACAGTCTTCTACCCAGAACTCAACTCTCAGTGACTCCTCAGTAACGCCCAACTATAGGAACTCAAAAAAACTCAGAAATCAAGCCAGGCTCAAAAAGGCTAGTGGCAGAGCCAAATTACCCAATAAATCAAATGTACCGAAATGTAAAACAAAGAAAAGACAAAATTCCCTTTCTTCGATGCTCAGGGAAAAATCATCAGCAGAGAGGGATAGCGATGTTGTTGGCTTAACCAGCTCAAAAAGTGAAGTTAAGATTTACCTAGCAGACATACCTATTGATGTCTTGTCACTGGCTAGGGAAAAAATTCTCAATGAGATAAACCAGCTTAATGATACCAGTGAGCCTGTGACTCCACACACTGTGGGCTCCAGGACTTCTCATGGTGAGATGCACTCCAGAGAAAGTATCAATTCTGTCTCAGGCATGACAGCACAGCATCCAGTAGTGTGCAGTGACATCGAGCTTGAAGACGGAGAAATTTCAGAAGATTTTATGAGTGAAGATCCTTTAAAGAGAAGTTCTCTTCATGAAGATGATGAACAATTGCTAGCAGAATGTGCTGACAACCATAATGGGTTGGATGCCTCAAATATGAAGAAAACGCCACACCAGAATCACTCTGCCCACAAATCTGTGAATCAAATTGAAAAATCAACAAAAACAGTCAGGTTAAAAAGTATTGTAGTTCAACCTGAAATGGCTACATCCAGCATTGGGAATGTTGGGAGGTCCAACAGTGTATCAAATGGTTGTGTATTTTCAGACAGTGATGACTGCATAATACTGGAGGATTGGACACAAGACGAAATCTCTAGAAATGGTCAAAAACAATATAGAACAGACCACATTGACAGTCTGTCACCTGAGAGCAAATGTAGCCAAAGATATGTGCGTGTCTCTGCTAAAGAATACTCTGGTGATCAGCCAGACACAGCTGGGTGGGTAAAATTAAATGCAGGAAAGACGTGCAAGAAGATAGGGAAATCTAAACTGAAGAAAAATGTCAAATCTGTTCCATCATCCGCAGATCAAGAAGGGAATCACGAAGTAAATATCTCAGCTGCAAATAAAATTTCACTAGACTCGACAGCAACACAGAATACCCAATGTCCTGCAGCTGATGGGTTAAATACATCGGAGATAACTGTGCCGTTGAAAGCAAGCCTAGGTTTGTCAGAAAATCTTCAAACGGAGAACAATTTAATGATAAAAATTAATAACAAAACCAAATCCATTCGGATCGGAGGTGATAAGGAAACAATAGTGATCAACTTTGAAGGTGAGATCACTGCGCTGCCAAAGAACATTCAGGTCATACCCTCCTCCCATCAAGTTCATGAGTGTCTATTGCCACTTGAACGTACCAAATCTTTGGCCAACAACAAAGAAAGGAGTATCTTTTCAGCAAAGTCTGCGAAGCTAGGTGCCAAGGCACAGGCTAAGAAAACAGTTAATCCTAAACCATCATTGAATAAGCAAAGGGAGAGCAGTGAGACCCATCAGGGATCAGTTAAATCTTTGAAAAAGAAACAAACACTAGAGAAAATAATGAACAAGAATTCTAAACAAACAGGTCCAGTCAAAAATAAAATTAAGGCCAAAAATTTAGTGACAAGTGTCAGAAAGAACAGCGTCAATAATGAAAACTGCCATGAAACAATGCAATCTGGTGGGTCCAAAAGGATTAAGCAAAGTGAAAAACTAGAAGTGCAACATTCACTGACTGCTGATGTGGTGTCTAGGGGGATAATGGCGTCGGATCTGGACAAGAACAGAAAAAGCCCTCATTCTGAAGACACAAGAGGCAAAAGGACACCCTCACCCCACAGGAGACCAGGACTCAACTCATATTCTCATAGAAACAGATCTCCCAGCAGCCTCAGAGGTCAGTCATCATACAGTTGGCCCAAACGTAATTTCAGCGGGTCTTCCTCTAGGGACAGCACACCCGGCCGCTACAGGAGGCCTTCACATAGATATGAGAACAGTAGGAGCAGATCTCCTGACTGCTGGAGGAGGATGAGTGGGAGGCGTTCCTCGAGCCGTAGCAGGCGTTCCTCCAGCCGTAGCAGGCGTTCCTCCAGCCGTAGCAGGCGTTCCAGCCGCAGCAGATCTCCAACAAGTGTTTCTTCTTACTCAAGAAGTTATTCCAGCTCACACCAATCATCCACTAAACGATGGAGGAGTAGAAGCCGGTCTCCAGACTGGAGCATGAGAAAACAAGAAAGTTTCTTTTCACCCTTTGATAGACCTGGACAAGATTTCAGCTCATTTGGGAAAAGTAGACTTGATTCACTGCCATCTGCCAAACATCACAGATATGAGTCAAGTCCACCACAAAGACTTGACAATTCATCTTATACCTACTCTGCCTCAAAATCTACCGATGAATTATGGGAAATTTATAACAATTCTAATAATCAAAAACTGCAATGGGTTGGTATGTTTCTTGATGTAACAAGCAAAAGAAAACTTGATCCTAGTTGTGACCTAGATTATTACAGAGCGAAAAGGCCTAAAAAGGAAGAAACTCATTTGCCAGCTAATATAACCAATCATTCAGTAGCACAGAGGCCTGCCAATGATGGACAGCTCAATGTAAATGAACAAGGCCAAGAATCAAAGACATTTTCAAATAATTCAGATGCACAATTATTCAACACGCTTTCAAATGCAGTTCTCAGTAGTGATGAAAACTCAGACACATCAACTTCAACTTTAGGAGAAACCAGGGTCAATGTAGCCATCCCAAACTTAACGGTGAGACAGTTCATCTTCTCGCAGTTGGGCTTTACAATGAATGAAACTCAGGCCTCCAAGCTTCCATGGCCTCTAGAAACCAACCTGAGTGAACTTAATCTCAGCTTGACAGAACAGGAAGCTATCATGACAGAAACCATAGGGGCATGTGCTCACCTTTTACAGCTCCCCAAACTGATCAATCAAAGGAAATTTAATTTAGAAGTTTCAGATTGGTTGCCGCCGCCCCCTAACACCTCGGACCATCAGATTCTTTTGGAAGTAAATGTTATTAAACGATGCCAGAAGATTCTCATGCAGCAGCTAAATTCAAGCCTGTTGTACAACTCACCTGACAGCATAAATCCGTCGGCACATACTAGTGAGATGGAGCCTGTTCCAGAAAAGCAAACAGGAAAGGGAACATGTGATGAAATCACTAAGGGTATGGATCAGACTTCTGAACCTTTCCCAGAGCCTCAGAGATCTGTAGGTGCAGCATTGGGGCTAAAGATTGAGAGAGTTGAGGGGAAGAAGACATTGCCATCCGGGATATCCTTAGGTGATGAGTTACCACCCTTGTTACAAGTTCCAACCTCTGAGTTCAGTTTTGACCTACCGCAAGTCCCACTGTCTGAAACAGATGTCAACAACATAAAAGTATCCTTGGAAAGGACTGCCAAAGACTTGCTGGACTTGTACCAGAGCCAAAACTTTGGCCTTGCACACTACCCAGTTCCAGACCTCCTGCTTCTACATGAGGAACTCGGCCAGGTTTATGACAGAGGCGGTTGTTTTCTAGTTTTATCCTCGTCTCTTCCTTCCAAGGTCTTTGTCAGACTAATTTACCTTCGAATCCAGGTAGAGGATCTACAGAGGAACACAGAAATGAGCGCAATACAGAAAAACAAAGAAATCCACAGGCTCTGTGCAGAGGTTGGTGGATGGTAATTTAATGAATTCAGAGAGAAAGTTTAGCTCAGATGACGTTCCTATTCTACCAACTCCTTTAAAATTAAACTTTAATTTTTAAAGTTCCACTTAACATAGATTTCCTGATGTACTACTTGCCTCGCTGCCAATATCCTTTCCCCCTCTAGTAAATCTCTAATGGTTTAAACCTGACTTTGAGAAAGTAGTAATAAATTAACAATTTCAACACACATTTCATGATGTACCACCTGTGTCTCATTGCCCGCACTATAATCTCCTTCCCCCCCCCCTCCCCCGATAGTAACCCTGACCTTGTTTGAGGAAGTAATAATATTTGACACATTTCATGATGTACCACCTGTGTCTCATTGCCAGCACTATAACCTCCCCCCCCTCCTTCCCCCCCTCCCCCCCCCCCCCGATAGTAACCCTGACCTTGTTTGAGGAAGTAATAATATTTGACACATTTCATGATGTACCACCTGTGTCTCATTGCCAGCACTATAATCTCCTTCCCCCCCCCCCCCCGATAGTAACCCTGACCTTGTTTGAGGAAGTAATAATATTTGACACATTTCATGATGTACCACCTGTGTCTCATTGCCAGCACTATAACCTCCCCCCCCTCCTTCCCCCCTCCCCCCCCCCCCCCGATAGTAACCCTGACCTTGTTTGAGGAAGTAATAATATTTGACACATTTCATGATGTACCACCTGTGTCTCATTGCCAGCACTATAATCTCCTTCCCCCCCCCCCCCCGATAGTAACCCTGACCTTGTTTGAGGAAGTAATAATATTTGACACATTTCATGATGTACCACCTGTGTCTCATTGCCAGCACTATAACCTCCCCCCCCTCCTTCCCCCCCCTCCCCCCCCCCCCCGATAGTAACCCTGACCTTGTTTGAGGAAGTAATAATATTTGACACATTTCATGATGTACCACCTGTGTCTCATTGCCAGCACTATAATCTCCTTCCCCCCCCCCCCCCCCCCCCGATAGTAACCCTGACCTTGTTTGAGGAAGTAATAATATTTGACACATTTCAAATCCAAAGCAAACATCATTAAACCCCCACAATGGGAAGTATCAAATTATTGACCTGTCAAACTGCTGCTGTGTAAAGTTGAACGGTAATTGATCAACTTATTACTAGAACCTTGAGACTGGTCATATGATTAGACAAAAGAGTATTTGCTAAGATAGGAAAAGGACAGTGCGGCAAGACAAAGAAAGTACGATTGGATAATGAAGATTTAAGACAGCGGTTCTCAACCTGTGGGTTCGCTGCCCCTTTGGGGGTCGAACGACCCTTTCACAAGGGTCGCCTAAGACCATCGGAAAACGCATATACTCTACAGTTATGAAGTAGCAACGAAAATAATTTGTTGGTTGGGGATCGCCACAACATGAGGAACTGTATTAAAGGCTCGCTGCATTAAGAAGGTTGAGAACCACTGGTTTAAGGCATGAAAAGAATCTAGAAAACACGGGTACAAATTTAAGAGACTGCGATAATTCAACCACTACTTACTGCTTTTTTGTTGTTTTTTTTTGTTTCCAAGTTAGGTTTGATGACTCTGAATAATGTTTTCAAATGCTGTATATGAAATGGATGATAACTGAAATGTATAAATTGACAGAGATCCCGGATACTGAACTGTCATGTGGGAATGATTACCAAGAAAAAGATGAGGTCCATGTCCTTGCTGCACAGTAACTACAGGATTTGCAAGAACTACTTACTGAGTGTCATAGGCAAGGCTGGTCTAAAAAAACTGAATCTGTTTGAATCAAGTCTAAAGGCTGTTGTGAGGCATTACCAACAGGTCAAGAGAGAGTTTGTAAGTTCTACATTGTTGTTGAGAACAATAAGATACCAAGTTTTGTATCTGTCAAAATTGATAATAAAATCCTTATCTGTGTTAGGAACTTCCTCCTTTTTCCCGGCTTTTCTCTAAGAACCTTTATTTAAAATAATGAGTCAATTCACCATGAACTGCTTCTTTTGTTTTCAGCTTGTATTTTAAATAGCTATTATTACGTGTTCAGTTTGGTAAAAAAAAAAACTGAAATAAAATAAGATTCTACCTTATTTAAAACATGAATATTTTCCTTGCCTTGTGATTATTGAGCTAATTTTCCTTTCCCACCCCCCACAACTTAGACCATGGCTGGGCAACCTTCAGCCCCCCAGGACCACATGCAGCCGCTGAAATGTTTTATCTGGCCCATATGGGATTTGTGTTTTCGTAAAATGTCAAAATTTTGAATGATTATCTGTAAAAGCACAATGTAAAATTATCAAAGTAATAATAATACACAGAAATATCCACTGCTTATTTTCAAAGTTCATCTTTAATGATGTATATGACATAAATTAAAAACTATCGTGCGGCCCGCTAAAATAAAATATAAAATCCAATGCACAAAAAGGTTGCCCACCCCTGACTTTAATTAAGTAGCACTACTGAAAATTAGGCTTTGCATATTTGCACATGCTTTATGATGTGACAAATTACATTAGAAATTACTTTCAGTTGCATCCAACCATTACTGAGTACTAAGGTATGATGTGGCACTTTTGACACTATATATACATAAGGTAATATTCAAAATAAATCTTTACTATAAAGCAAGTGTATCTGTCTATAATATATGTATGTATGTCACAATGAATCACACAAAAAGACCCCAATTAAGGGGGGGGGGGTGGAGTAGTGGGCGCCCCAGGTAGACATAAAAACCTTTTGTTAAGTTCCCAAGGAGCGTGGGGCCAACAGGTTGGAAAACACTGGGATGAAGACTTTAGTTTATATTCTATGCATATTTGAGGTGGTTTACATAAAGTGTTTGTGTCTGAGGAGAACTTGGCTCATATGATAGCTCAGTGGTCAATTGGTTTGGTAGCCGGTAAGAGTAGGGATAGTAGGGAGATGCTTCTGTTTTTTGTCGTAGCACTAAGATATTGACGGGGAGAAATGTAACTATCGGACACAAAAGGTGAGTTCTTTGAAGATGGTGTTAAAGACATTAATGAGTTTGGGATTAAAAGACTGGATGGAAATTTGAAAGATAAGAATAGGAGACAAAAAGGATACGTTTGAATAGTGTAAATACATTGAAATAATGAAACACCGAGACAATCACCCACAAGGCTACATATTAATTTAACCTGGCATGTACTATAATAATATGTTGTGACATATATGAGATGGAGGAACAAAAACTATGATGGTAGTTTACATAGGATGGGACAATGTTTTAGTGGAGGGTTGAAGAACGGTGGAAACCAAATACAGGGGTGGATTGTTTTTTTAAATAGAGGTTGAGAAAAATATTAGGATCATAAGAGACAGCTGGTTTGTGTTTGGGGTGGGTGATTTTATGGATAGAGGGATGAGTTGGCAGTCTGGGATTTCAAAGCACTAGTGAATGAAAGACTATTTGGGGATAAATAAGAATTACTGTACCGGTATATAGAGTAAATTGTAGGGTGTAATAAAAAAAAATTAAAAAATCAGCAACAATTTAAACAAGGTGTCACAGTAAATGGTAGATTGTAGCAAAAAAAGTGTCCCTTAATGGTAACATCTCACAGGAGACAAAACATTTGTGTGTCATCAATTCAAAACATTAAATATGACTTGTGACTTCCAATAAACTATTAACACTACACATTTTCCCTACCCTGGTTAGCTGTTTCCTTTTAATGGTCAATCACTTTCACAATTAAATGGACATAATATGCACCAAAATAAATTATATACATTTTGTCAAATCAATTAATTAAAGACCCCATAGGTAAAGCACGGGTTTATTCACTAGTAATATATAATATATTTCGACAATTACTCTTGCCAGTCTTTGTTGCTAACAGGACTTGACATTTTCTACAGCATGTACTGAAGCTTTCTTTCTGGGGAAAAAAAAAAAAGAAAGAAAGTGCAGCTTGTACAAATGTATCAGTCATAACCGTCACTCCATTCCGGTTTGCAAAATATTACAATAGCATTATAATATTTAAGTCTCAATATGTATAGATATATGTTTATACTCACTGATGAATCGTTTATCTGGGGCACAACAAATCAGACAGCATTTTACACTAGTTTGAGTTATAATAAGTAACCCATTTCTGTCATATCTATGATCAACTCTTTTCAAGTCTTCTGCTGTTGTTTGTACTCAGGGTTCCCCCTACTTCACACCATGCATACATCATTTATTAGAGTTTTGTTTGCATTGAACTTGTTCCCATTCTTATTAATTAATGTTAACTAAAATTTCATTGAGATAAAACTTGCAGTCGAGCACCTACATTACATAGATTTTATATATGTTGAATTTATTTAGGACTCAAAATAAAATGAAGAGTACAGCATTCATTATTAAAAAAATGTGGATCAAAATATAATAGAAAAATACAGTCCTAAAGTTGTCTGTTTTGCATATCACAAATACAGTCCTAAAGTTGTCTGTTTTGCATATCACAAATACAGTCCTAAAGTTGTCTGTTTTGCATATCACAAATACAGTCCTAAAGTTGTCTGTTTTGCATATCACAAATACAGTCCTAAAGTTGTCTGTTTTGCATATCACAAACACAGTCCTAAAGCCATCTGTGTTCTATCCATCCCTGTGGCGCTACAGCCCATGTAGGTAGGGCTTTGGCCTGCATCACTACTTCCTTCCAGTCAGACCTAACTAATGCTTTTCTTTTCCATGCTTGGATTCCCAGTTGTTGTAGATCTTTTTTCACATCATCCATCCATCTTAGCCTAGGTCTGCCTTTGAGCCTTTTTCCTCTGGGGTTTTGGTGATGCACCCTATTCATTCCTCTGTCATTTGGAATTATCTCTAAGTGTCATGCTCAGCATAGCCTGACCTTTTTTTTTATTTCTGCTACTATCCTGGGATCCTGATATAGACTGTACAATTCCTGGTTGGTTAGTACTCTCCAACCAAATTCATCCTTTGTTGGTCCATATATTTTCCTGAGAACTTTCTTCTCACATGTGTTTAATAGGTTTTCTGCCGTTTTTGTTAGGGTCTGTGTTGCATTTCACAGTTTTCTTCAATAGATTATTTTAAGTCACTCTTAACTCTTTTTTTTTCATAAATAAAATAATCTTGATCTGTATCCCCAGTTGCAGAATTTAAATTTCCCTCCTTTGAAGTACAAGAGTATGGAGAGGTCCGTGATTCTGTAAATTCCTGTAGTCACAACATTCCAAAATTGCTTGCAAACAGAATGGCAGAGCACTTTAATTGAGATGGATGTGTTCCTACCACCAAGCCTTATCAAAGGTTTCAAGAGCCCTCAACGTAAATTTTGTGTAGAGGTGCATTTTGTTCAATAAAGTGTTCATGTAGTGTTTAATTTAGCAGAAAATATTTTAGTCCATTACTTTCAATTTTGTTTCGTTTGTAATTAAAAAATTTTAAGTATATTTTAAGTAGATGTTATTGTCATTTTATACAAATGTTGTATCAGACCGTTCTTTTTCTGTATTGGTCTTTGTGTCATGACATGCAGACCTTCCCAAAAAGTGCACACTGGTGTGCCTTAATAGAGTGGGAAATGTGCCGCACACTTCATATTTCCTATGTTAATGACATGACTTTAACCAATGTGCCGTGCACGTTGTTTATTTGTGTGCCTGGATGAACAAAATGCCAAGAAACATTGTTTACTTATGGAGATATCTTATGGCCATGTAAATTTTTTTTCTCAATTGCCAGTATGACGGATTGAGCTTTTATTAAATGAATACTTTGCTATATATTGACTTTAAGAGGACAATACACTTTCAAATTGGCTCTTGTCAACTAATTAAAATACTTGGAACAATAAAAAAAACAAAAACTCATGTTGCATGTACAAAATAAATGTTCTAGCATCTGTACATTAATATAATTAAACCAAAGATCGGTTCATTCAGAATGCCTGAATGAAAATTAATTTGTGTTCAATAATTTAAGTTTATTTTTAACACATCATATCTTAACAACAACAGCTTATTTTTGTCTTATTTTTTTCCAAATAACCAGTGTATTTTTTTAAAAGACATAAAATTCTAAATGGAGACAGAGTAATGGTATCAAAATTTTAAATTCAAATTTCTTCAAATTAATTAATTGAATTTGCATTGCTATATATGAAGGAGTGCTTACAAACTTTTCTTTGCAGACTTTAGAAAATACTAATTTCTGTGTGTGTCTTAGGGAAGACAGTGCATTTAAATTGTGTAGTGGGAAGGCAATGAATTTACACTGTGTCTGAGGAAACAGTGCACAACATTGTGTCTTAGGGAAGACATGGCACAACCATGTGTCTGAGGAAAGACTGCACAACATTTTGTCTTAGGGAAGACAGTGCATTTTTTGGGTTAAAATAAGTCACATTTTGTAGACAAACCTTTTAGCCTACAGTTCTATTGAACGATATCATTATTTGTAAATATCCAGTGCTCCAGCATTTATCAAAAGGCATTACCAATGATGCTAGCATGTCATAAAAAGCATTATTTCTTATCTCAGCAGTGATATTAAAAGATTATGGAAATAAATTCATTTTGGGTAATGTATAGAAATGTACATAATTTCTTTTATCCCTTGGTAAAATCTGTCAATTCAATTCAATTTAACTTCTAGTAAATACTCAAATAAGTCAGATGCGAACATGGAAACCACCAATTTTTCTCTTCCAATTTGGCAAGTTGTGTTCAAATAAAAATCATGTTTATAAGCTAAATGAAAACACACAGCCCCATATATTTCAATTCATGAGTTAGAGACAGAGACATATTAGAATGTGTATATGGAAATAAATGTTTGGAAGTGATGATAAGAATGTTATCTTGATCATATTATGTTTTCTTAGTTTATTAATTGTTGACATGCACAATTTAAGAATCCAAGATAAATTTAAACATGATTGATCAAATTTTATGTGTCTGTATATATATATATATATATATAATATAAACGTTTTAAGAAATCCAGTCACATCACATACCACCTGCATATGACAGAACAGGTACAGTGGTCTTTATTATTTAACCCTGTCTAATTTTGTTACATCATGGATAAATAGCGAGTGCTACGGCATTCACTTTACAAAATGTTGAATTTTTTTAGTTAAAGCCAGTATTAATACCAAATGTGTTTGGACATGACCTTTCCAGGTTTTTCTTTTAAGATTTGTATTTTTTATACAGTTAATTCTTGAATTTGATTAAAAGAAAGTTTTCCTTCTGATTTATACAATTGCATTCTTTAATGGTTCAATTTCAATACTTAATCGTATGTATATACTCAACTGTAGCCACTA
Source organism: Omphiscola glabra (assembly GCA_964017045.1). Lineage (NCBI taxonomy): Eukaryota > Metazoa > Mollusca > Gastropoda > Lymnaeidae > Omphiscola > Omphiscola glabra. Next base: position 22,375,935 of record OZ024795.1, read on the forward strand.
CTCCAGTGTACACACTATGACTCCTTTTTTACCTTATGACTAAGACTCACTGCAAATAAATAATAGATTTTTCTGTAAAAAAAGCAACCATACTGGAGATTTTACTCTTGAGGATACAACAATAGTATTACAGTTACAGTCTTGTAATTATTAGCTTTGCTCTAGAGCAGTTGTTCTCAAACTTTTTTCCAGCCACCAACGCCTCGGACTCATAAACTAGCCCTCAATGTGCCTACCACCCCCCTTCCCTTTTTGCGAGTCAAACCCATTTTACAAGCATTATATTAATAAATTTTTTCAAAACCCTGAGTGGAATGTGATTACACAGGACATGCAAAATTGTAACATTTATTTTAACAATTAATCAAAATATAAATTAAATATAAATATGAATCTTTATGATTTATTAATTCATTTATAAGCTGAATAGTTAATCAAGCGGTAGTAACATTGGCTTAGTACAGGTATTGGTAAACCAGGTCTTTTTTTATTTTTATGTCTGATTTTAACAAGTCTCTTGGAAGAAACTTCTTTGACTATATTAAGTATATTAACATTTATTTTAAACAAAGCGGTCATTCATATCCTATCTCTCGAACTCAACTCAGCTTCCATCAACTACAACAAGAATGCAAAAAAGGATTTCAAGGAGCATTCCACTGTGGAAAATATTATAAAGATTGTCATACTAAGGCAAAAACATTTAAAACACTTTAAACTGTAGTTTAAAATCTTTTTTTTTTATGAAAAAGCTCCACTACAACATTAATCATAAAAAAAGCAGTTTTTTAAAAACCCAAATCTGTGACTTCCATCAAAAGAATATTGTCCTATCGTTCTACCAGATAATCATTTTGAAAATTGAACTCTGTTGGGCTAGTAAATTATTACGGGCCTGAGGTAGCCATATACTGAGTGTGTGAATAGAGATAATTTATATTATAATTATTTAGTACTAGTATCATTCCATTGCAACTTCCAATTTATGATAAATTTCAAAAGCAATGTTGTGTGTGAACAACGTCGTGTATGGAGCAAGCACCTTGAGAAGCATTTGTTCTAACAAACTTCAGTAAAAGCAGCAATTTATACTAGATCAGTTTAAAGAGCGCCAGGAATTGTCAATCACTTTCAGAGTGTTCTAAATTTTAATTACAGCAGTAATTAAGTGAAATTTTCAGCTACAAAATGTTGGCAATAAATGACAAATAGACCCGTCAACTTTACAATAAATGACATAAATAGACCTGTTAACTTTACTTTACATACCGGTACAATTTTGTCGTACAATGTGCAATTTTGATATATCTTTTACGAGTGTATGACATAAACTACAATTTTACAAGACCTGGTTAAAAAAATATTTGATTTGTTTTTTCATTTATAATAAAAAAATTAAAATAAATAATAAACAAAATGTTTTCTGTTGGTAGTTTTAGCTCTTTTCTAAAGCTGGTGGTGAATGGACAGACATTGGCTTGGGACAATCCTTAATTATATTATTTACGGTGGAAATGCCGTTGCAAACAATATGCCAGCGGAAATATTCATTTTCTTGAAAGTCAATTCATCCGGTAGAAATGCCATTTCCACTTGTTTTGCCATGCAAGCAATACAAATAATGGTGTCTTTGAAGGTATAAGCTCGCTAAAAGCTGGTAGGATAAATGCTTCACCAATAGTAACTTTTCCTATTTATTAATGAACATTACAACAAAATATGATGCAGGTAAGTCCGTTTTAAAAAAAAAAAAAAAAATCATAGCAAATCTTGCTCGTTAGACTCAGTCTCATTTGTAAAGTCCAATTATAAAAACAAGTCTTGGATTTTTCAGCTAACAGTACTATCTAAATTTAAATGTCTTGTTAATTAAGGCTGGTACAATACATCCTTTTGAAATATATCAAACTGTCTTTTTATCTGCTTCCTGCGGCAAAAAATTTATCTTTCATCTCATCTTCTTTATCACCTGACCATCAAAATCATATGGAGGGACTCAACTTTCTTTGAAATTAATGAAAAAAACACTTTTCCGATATAATGCCCAATGGTCCCAACCCCCCCATTAAAATTTCCGAAGCTTTTCAGGCTCCCCCACTTTCTCTTTGCAAACCCCCACAGTCCTCTTTGAGAACCACAGGACTAAAGCAATGATGCCGATCATGTGACAAGCTTTAAAAGTAGAATCAACAGCATTCACCACAGGATTTTCTTTACACTTCTATGTATAACAGCAGTTTTAATGTCAATAATTGATTTTTAAGGAGGACAGTGATTCATTTTTTTAACCATCACTGCTCAAAAACTGTATGCACTTTCAACGTAAGGTTTCATAAAGATAATGAAAACTTATAAGGTAAGAAGATTGATAGTTAAAGTTAAGTTCACCATTTTTCAACTGACCGCAGCAGCAGAAGTCCAGGTTTTAGCTCTAACTATTTGATATTATTACAGCTTCCATTCTTACTATTGTATTTATAATGGAAGAATATGTACCAGTAGTGTAAAACAATATTTGTGAACAGGCATAATTTAATAAGCTTTTTATCTGGTAACCACATACATCATTTTACACAGAATGGTTAATAGTTTTATTGTGATGAAATGCAAAGTGTTTATAATTTATAAAAATCAATAATTTTTTTCAGTCCAATTTACTTGATTTAAATAAGATTTAGAAATTTTTTGTTTTTTATGGCTTCTTTTTTAAAAATGATTTCTTATATTATTCAGCATAATAGTTATAAAGATTAAAGATAATTTAGTTAATACTACTTAAATCACTTTTTTGGATTTCAATTGAATTTTTAAAATTTAAATATTTTTTTTTATTTTTAATCAGATTTTTTTAAAAATGTAATCAAAATGTTTTCATGAACTAGATTTTTTTCCTCATTTTTTTACAATGATCACTTTAGATTTTGAGTATATTAATTTTTTTATAAAGATCAAACTTAATGTCATTAAGTCAATTTTAAAAAAAAAATTAATTGGGTTTTAACAATGTTAATAACATACTTATTTAAATTTAAGTAAAATAATAGAAAAATTAATAAAATCTTAAGTAAATCTATTTAAAAAGTATTTCATACTTTTCCCACAAAATGAAATTTCTCATTACCTGGTATTTATCAGTGTCATTGTCATAATATTATAATTTGTCAATATCATTATGTTTCACCGAAGCTACGGATTATAAAGTTTGAATAGAAAAACTAATTTTTCCAGCTTTCTCAACCCCTTAGTCGATTTTTAATTTCTAAAAACTAAAATGTTTGATTGAATAAAAAATAAAATAAAATTGTGCAATCATAATTATAATATATATTTAAAAATAATATATTGTGTGACACATAAAATAAACAGAAGTTCTTTTTAGCTTGTGCCTTTAAATCTAAATAGATTAGATAAATAAATATAATTAAAATCAAAATATTTGGTTTAAATCAATGATTTCAATTGGTTGATAAATCATCTCAACACTGAATGCAAACAAAATAGATAATGTATTATCAACAAATAAATATGACAGAGAGATTCATTCAATTGATAAATAATAGATTAATAAAAGTAATTTTTAGAGTCAGTGAAAGTTATTAAAAACAAGAATTATTTTAACATTTCAAGAAACAAGTAGTAATCATTACTCTCTATGAAGAAAATTCTAAATAGTCTTATTTCAATACATTTCTCAGATGTCAATTTTTTTCCCAGCTGCAGCTTGAATCAAAGCAATTTATCCAGTACAGTGGTTCTCAACCTTCCTAACGCCACAACCCTTTCATACAGTTCCTCATGTTGTGGCGACCCCTAGCCACACAATTATTTTCGTTGCTTCTTTAAAACTGTAGAGTATATGTGTTTTCAGATGGTCTTAGGCGACCCCTGAGAAAGGGTCGCGCGATCCCTTTGGAAGTCGCGACCCACAGGTTGAGAACTGCTGATCTAGTATAATCTAGTGACATGAAAATCAAGAAGTTTAAACATAATACATCCAGTGTTGAATAAATACTGGTAATTTAGTAAATCTATCAACATAGAATGCCAAAGTTAATTTCTAATAGGTTTGTTTCTTGTACTGGTAAAAAAATAGGGTTCAGAAAAATAATAACACTGGCATGAATTCAAGAACACCACCTTTTTTTATTATACAGAATGGGGTTCCCCTCCTCAGACTATTACAATTTATAAACATTTGCCTTTGTACTAAATACGTCACATTGGGAAATGGTGTCGTGGACTGGCGAGCGCTTAATGTCCCCCTCCCCTTGCACACCTCCACATGGACCAGACGCCGGGAACCTCCAACCTGCCCTGGGGGAAACCCGGCCGACCAAAAATGCTGCGTTTAAAGCGTTCGCAGCCGACTCTCCCCGAGGGTTTTTTTGGGGGGGTGGGGGTGTTACTTCCACTCTGGGGAAATGGTGTGGCGTTACCACCCCCCACACCGCCCAAGGAGTCTTTTAGTAGGGATGGAAAGCTGGGATGAAATGGTTGCCTTGGAGCAGCTTTCTCACGGCTCCATAGCTTTGTACTAGAAAGTGGTAATTCCAAATTTGGAAGAAAAAAAAAAAAAGCTAACTATCACTAGGTATCATTAATTTGTTCAAATCAAGTCAGATTTTCTTAGTCAACAAAAATATGAACAGGGGTAACTGAATATTCACTCTCTTAAACACTTAAATCTCCAAAAGGGTCAGTTACAAATGAACATTTAGGAAATGTTTAAGAACATCCTCATTGTATTTACAACATTTTATAGTACGAACAATAAACAAAATAAACACCAAATGCTATTCAGCATGTCCCTGATATTAAAAAAATATATACACAAAAATTTACCTTTGAAATGACTGAAACTAAGGACTTCAAATAATTGTTTTTTTAAAGGCTTTGAAGTAAACGTCGGTGTAAAGTAAGACTCTGTACAAGTCTCTTAAAAACATTCACTATGGCAACAACACATTTCAGAAACTAGGCTAATTGCTTGCTAAGTTTCAATCCTAGAAGTTGTCTATTACTTGGCACTTTATGAAAATAAGTTAAAACATGTCAAAATCTGTTGTCTCAAATAAAACAAGCTGGAGTTAAATTTTATTCAGAATTTGAGCGAAGACAAATATGCCAAAGTATGAACAGTAAGGAATCCAAAATTTGTTTTAAGATGCTTCTGTAAATGAAATTAGCATGGTTGTATGACTTACATTTGAAATCTGGCACACGAACATTCTCAGTATTGGTTAGTTTAAAATTCAGCTGGCCTCATCAGAACATTATTGAAAAAAGCTTCTTTTGAAGTTAAGAGAAATGTTTTAGTTTGAATAATAAATTGATGCATCTGTAAGTTTCTGAAATAATTTTGTAAAATTTAAATCAACCTTGTAGCTTTCAACCCAATTTCCTCAGTCGCAAGTTATCAAGATTACGCTGATATAATTATTTGACCTAACTAAATACCCAAAGTGTTGGAAAAAAAATAATGATAAATTGAAATAGGCTGTTTATAGCTAAAAGATGTGTTGGGTGCAACTATACACAAATATTTACAAAGTCAGCTTTAAGTATCACAAAAATTTTAGAACACAGATGCATAAACAATTAGTCATCTTGTGAATAAACAAGATAAAGACACAGAGCATCTCATTCACTTTACCAAGTTTGCTTTGGGTATAAATTATATAACAAGCATTTTTTTTTCATTTTTAAATTTAATATTGAATGCTGCAGACTTGCAACTACCATAACAGCAAAACAAATTTCCATCATAATTAATGTAAAATGTTTAAAGTACAGGTATGAGTTTTTGTAGGATTAAGTACACAACAAAATGTGTTGACAAAAATTAAGTGATACTTTTATAAAAACAAGATATATGAAGGAGGATTTAAGTTCAAGAATCTATAATGTTAACGCATAAATGAAATCACAAGCAAAAAAAAAAAAAAATCAAAGTCACATGGGAAATCCTATTTCTGATAGATTTCCTACAAAATTTTTGAAATTTTTTTTAATGAATTTAAAATGCTTGTGGGTTTTTTTTCAGGTGTGTAATGTAATTGTAATAGAATAGAAATGACTTGATTTGAAAGGAAATTAACTCTGTCTTCTTCTAAAATCTAAAAGTTAATCAGATTTATGTGTGCATCTCTTATGGTACCGGGTATAAACATATTGAAATACACTAACGTAATTAAATTATCAAACATTTTTAGTTATGTTTAATTACACATATGGTGAGAATTTTTTTTTTTTTTTAAAAGGGGGGGGGGGGTTTCACACTAATTATATTAAGAATTTATTTTGAAAGGGAATGTAGAACTTTTGCTTCAAGTATACATATACCATAGTAATTAATAATTATATATTATATAGGTTCCAACTAAGAATGCATGTTCTACACTACCTTGTGAGATATAGGTGTTTAAATTCACAAAATTAAGACTCCACACAGTACACAAGTAGAAAAATAGCTTGGTTTAAAAATGCTTGGATAATTGCAAAATGACACAATTATTCAGTAATATGAAAATAATTTAAAATTATTATTTTTTTCTAAATTATAATAAATTTATTAAAAATTAAATAAAGTTAAAGCATTTTACAAATGACACCAGCCAAAAGGCTTTTTATTGAACTAGAGGCTTAAAAATATTCTTTATCTAGGCTATGTATTGGGGCCAGTAGTACCCTTCTCTCCCCCCCCCCCCCCCCACCCGTTTTACTTCTTTATCTGTCCTTTTTTCTAATTAAATCAACTGTTTTGTTTTAAATTGATTCATATTTTAAATGTTAAATACCAACTTTTAAAGTTATTTCTAAAAAAAGAATCTAACATTAAATTTTTAAGTACTGACTATATAATAGCATTCATTTTTTGCATACACACAAAACACACACATCCATAATTATAGAAACCAAAAGAGAGTAGGTAAAGCTGAAATGAAAAGGGGCATTACATTTGTAGGCACACCTTCGAGATGAATTATGGCATACAAAAAAATACTTACAGATTTACACTTGGGAAAATGAAAAAAAAAAACAAATATCAAGGTTTCATTTTATCACATTGTGTATTATGACTGTCATTTTGAGCAAAACAACTGATTTTTGTAATGACTCAATTACTGTAACTGTACAACACATGATTGTTTTTGCGTTAGGTGTCATTGGATAACATATATTATTCTGCTAATTATAATCAAAGAGCATTACAACAGCCAAACTCAGCAAAATTACATATAGATAAAGTTAGTTTGATTGGCCTAAGTCATGTAAGCCTAGGGCTCAGGGAACTTAAGTTTTAAATCCCTGTCAGCAATCACTTCAAAATTTTTCGAGCAATTTTCTTTATCATTATGTTAGTGAGCATTCTTAACCCCACCCCGCTTTACCAGATTTTCAATCTTACCCCACTTGGGGTAATTTGATTCTGTTCCCTTGACCCCTGTGATATTCATTTACACCTGAGACACAAAATATAATATTCAATCAAATATTTAACTGGTACTGAATGAAAGATTAGTTTTAGTCAATACTTACCAATAATTTATTAGGCAAAGAGAACAACAGATTAACTGGTGTTAAGAGAACAACAGATTAACTGGTGTTTAGATTTTAACAAATAAATCATTGATTTATGTAATAAAACACACATTTTTTAAAGAATAATTATCTCAAAGCATTTGCAGGAAGTGTTCATTTTCTCACTAAACAATTGCTCATTGAATTTTGGTTGATTTTTACATTTGTATGAATTAGATAAATAAATAATGGGTTTATTTTAATTACAATTTTACAGTTCTTCCAGTGTCCCAACAGTTTCAGTCCATTGTTTCACATAAATAATGGCTTAATTGACAGTGCTTACACAATTACTACGGCTACAAGGTTTTAGTTTACTGACAAACTTTCATAGAAATATTTTATTTTAAAGAAATCACCTTGCGAACTATTAAATGTAAAGGAGATGTGTCTTAAAACTTTCTAACAAATGTCTGAGAGATAACTCATATGTTACAAAATTATTGGAGGGAGAAATTTTTTTCCTCTTAAATTCTGTTTTTGTTCTGCCTAACAAACAAAATATTAGCATTTGATCTTAATATTCTTGTTAATATGAAGGCCACATATTATTTTTCAAGGGTTGACATACTGAAGTACAATTCACCAAACACTTCTTATTTTACATCATAAATTTTACCCAAAAAAATATCACCCAAAAAATATATTTGTAATAAGGTATTTTGATCCAATCTCAAACACGCTATCTTTTAACTGTCTTTGGGGAGCATGGAATACTTGATTTCCCATCCTTGATGCCCAGCTCGTCTGACAGGCAAATGACTTTGGAGCTGACCTTGACCGGTTTGACATTGTCATCACTACTGGAGCCGGAGTAATGTTTGTCTCCCTGGCAACTGTTGGAGTCACTGCTGTCTGAGGCCAGCATAATTCTCTTTCTGGATGGTGAAACTTTTTCAACGACTGGTTCAAGCCTTGGGGCATCATCCCTCACCCTACAGACAAAATAATTCTCACTTAAAATGAGTTGGGAAAAAACATTGTACAGAAAGGATGAGTTTTCCAGGGAGAACTTAATTATAAAGGTACAGATAATTATAATTTTTAAACCAACAGTAAAAACAGCAACATCATATTATTATGGTTAGGCAACATTTAACTAATTATTTTTAAAAACAGTTTACAAACAAAATGTTATTTTGTGTCAAACGGAAAAATTATCATTAAAATTCTGTAAAATTGATCTTTTGAATAAAATTTCATGGCCTGGGTACCTCCTCAAAATGATCACTGCTCTACGAGAAATAACATCCTCTGGGCGAACACAGTGAGTAATATGATCTGCAGCATAACCACTGAAAGAAAGAGCATAATTAAGCCTTCAGTTACTTTCACTCAAAGCAGAATTTATCCATTCAGTTTAATTTTCAAATATGCCACAGTTTAAATAAGATAATTCCAATTGCTTTCACTAAGACATATCAATTTCTTAATCTGTTTCCCTTTTTCTAAACAAATCTCTTATCAGTCTTATTTTAAATCAAGTGACATTATTTGTAGTGACTTTGTCTTGCAGTAACTATTTATTGAGTTCATTTCATGCTTATGAATAACATTTTCAAAGTTTCCATTTGAAAATTGTTCTTTTTATTCAATTGATCGTGAGTTGATTGGCTGATTTAAAAAAAAGTAAAATGTCATAAATTAACCCCCTTTCCCCATACACTTTACAATTTGTAAAAATAAATAAATTGCTTTTTCACTTTTGAAATTCTGTTATTTTTATAAGGGGGAAAATATGATAAAAAGAAAAATCAGGGTTTAAGTGGAATATTCAAGGGAAATTCAAATTAGACGAGGCCTAAGACAAAACTAACAGAGAGTTAAAAAAAGCATACATATTGACACCCGAGGAACAATAACAGGATACTTTCTGAAGGAAACTCAAGACCCACAACCAATAAGGGCACTCTCTATAACCAACCCCTTCAGAATCTTGCATAAAATGATGACATAGCTTTGTTAGGGAAAAGTAGTAAAGACATATCAAAAACTTTTATTAAAATAGAAGTAGAAGACAAATCACTCAAACAGGGCTGGACGTTAACAACCAAAAATTCATGACTTTGTTAAGAGAAGAACAGACAGATGAAACCATTAAAATTAGAAACCACATTTTTGAAAAAGTAAATCAATTCAAATACCGGTACCTAGGATCCTTAATAAATATTAATGAAAGAAATTAATTACTAACAGAAATAAAAGAAAGAATACCGATCGGAAAAAGGACATACTTCAATAGTCACAAAATATTCAAAGAAAAACATTACAAAAAAAAACAACAAAGAAAACTATTTGTAAAACTGTAACATATGCAAGTGAAACTTGGACCCTTCCAAAAATGACAGACACCTATTGAACACATGGGAAAGAAAAGTTCCCCGGAAAAATTATGGAACAACATAGGATGCATATGAATGGAGAACACAAACCAGTCAAGAATTGTATAGACTATATCAGGATTCCACACTAGTGGCAGAAATGGAAAAGAAGAGCATCAGTTAGGTCTGAGTGAGAGGAAGTGGTGAGGCAGGCCAAAGCCCTACATGGGCTGTAGCGCCACAGGGATGGATGAAAATAATGTGATCATTGTAACAATATGCTAGTAGTGTTGTAACATACTGCAGGTAGAGTTGTAACATAATACCAGTAGTCTTGTAACCTACCTATTTGAGGACATGTACCATATTTAAAAAGATTAATGAGTGAAACTTCTATTTGCTTCAAAAAATGGAGTTGCTTTTTAGAAACCAATAAATAACTTTAAATAAGAAGGTTGAACTTTCTACATTTGAAAATGAAAAAAAAAAAACTCTTCATGGTGAGTAAACAAACAAGATATGTTGTCAGACTTCAATAGATTACCTTAGTAGAGTAACACAACCTCTTGCCATAGGCAATGTCAGCACTGGTTTAGAGACACGGATAGGCTTGAAAGTGAATTTGCATCCAAAGCTCAATGCACTTTCACTGAAGAAAGACACAGAAACAATGGGCCTTTCAAAAATATGAGGTGGGTCAATATGTGACACTATACATCCACCAGGTTTATAGTCATTTATCACTGCACTGTTGACAAAGCCCTCAGGGATCACGTTAGCTTCACAAAGTGGGCTGATGACCAATCTGTGAATCCAGCTTGGAATTTCATCAACATCACCTTTACTGTACAGACGTTCATTTCCTGGGCCACGTTTGCTAAGCTGTGCACCATATGTATAGCCTTCACCAAAGAAGTATTTATTTCTTAAAGGGGCTCTGAGGACATAACAAAAATTTTAAAATATATTAAAGTGACTTGCTTTGAATTATAAAAAAAAGGTTAAATTATGCAAAACACAACACTCATATTCTTGTGCTTTTGCATTACCTTTTATTCCCACTGCCACCATCTTTGTTGCCATGATGGCAAATGTGTCATGGCAACAAAGATGGCAGATGTGTATAAAGAAAAAATTACTGAAAAAACACGTCTGCTAATATGGGAAGGGGAAAGGGTGCTGGGTGACCATGCAGTCTAAACTGACTCAATCCAAATAGCTGGTGGTATGGAGTTCAATGCCCCACCAAAGCCAAGACCAGCAAAAACATTCCCAGCAACCTGGGTGGATGGGGCAACTCATCTAAGAGAAGGCAAACTCTGAATTCAAACCAGGAGCCAGAATGATCAATAAATTGATCATGTGTCCTCAAAATATAGAAAAAGAAAATGTGTTGTTTTAACCATTTACCAAAAGAAACAAAAATTAGGAAAGGAAAAAAAATTACAATTTAATTGAATAATATTTTTAGAAAAAACTTCAATCCTAAAATCTAAAACTCTACCTAACTCAAGTTTAAATTCCCCCTGAATTTAGCCCTCCTTTACTTGAGCGAAAATCTTCAAACCTAAAATCTATGACTTAACACCTGATAATGTGAACCCTAAAACAATGTGTTAGTAGTTTGTGTACAACAGTTCAACACTTTACAGTACCGGTACTGAAAAAAAATCATAAATTTGAATAAAAAGATTAAATATTTTTTGCAGCTTTGTTACTTTGGTAAATTCTGAGAGATCTATCCGCATCTTTTACCATGGCCGCCATCTTGGTTGCCCCGACCCGCGAACTTTTACGTGTTCACGGGTCGGGACAACCAAGATGGCGGCCATGGAAAAATAAAATAACTCATGTTTTTGCTAAAATTACGAATAAAAAGTTTTTAAAAATGAAAAAATGATCTAAATCTATCCCTCACCCTAACCTGAACCCTAAATTCCTCCCTAACAGGGTTTTGACCCTCTCCCTAACAGGGTTTTGACCCTATCGGAACCAGCGTTTTGACACTCTCCTTAGCCTAACGTGGCGCTGGGTTTTGACCCTGAAAAGTAGGAAAATTTAAAAAAAACAAAGAAAAATGGCCAAATTAATTATAAAATAAAGAAGTAATGAAAACCCAACTTACATTTTCATGGAATACACTTTTACACACTTTATTTCAGGTTCCAACGAAAAGAATATCCAAAAATTAATGAAACACAGCGTGGTCAACCTCTAAGATTATCTTAAAAAATGGCTTAACATATTTAATAGGCCAACCAATGAAATTTTAAAAATTATAATTAATCAACCAATAAAAATCAATAAAAATTTGCCACCGTCATATTAATGAAAATGTAACTCTATTAAGGGGAGTGAATCCACGCAAATGACGTCATGGATAAACAATTGGGAATTAGCCGTTACTTTTACTCAATTGCTCACTGCTTGTTAGCAAAAGCAATGTATACTTTTTTAAGCTTTGGCAGTTGCATTCATAAAACTGCAGACTAGGTCTAAACATTCATATATTGGATAACTCAAGCCAAACTAAAGCCATTGTTGAATTGTAATTTCTGCTTAGTAACAGTTTTAAAAAAATAATTTGATACTATTGGTGCCGCAATGTCTTGGTTGCCGTGACCCGTAAAATTAAGAATAAAATGTTACAAAGCAATGAAAAAATTTCCTAAATGTATCCCTAAACCGAACCTGAACCCTAAATTTATCCCTGGTTTTTGACCCTATCGGAACCAGGGTTTTTTCCCTATCGGAACCAGGGTTTTGTCCCTATCGGAACAAGGGTTTTGACGCTAGGAACCAATAGGGTAATTCGGTGTAGATAGTGCCCCATTTTTTACCATGGCCGCCATGTTGGTAGCCGTGACCCGTAAAATTAAGAAAACGTCAAAAAATAATAATAAAAATTTCCTAAATGTATCCCTAACCTGGGTTTTGACCCTATCGGAAATAGGGTTTTCACCCTATCGGAACCAGGGTTTTGACCCTATCGGAACAAGGCTTTTGCAAATGAGGCACCAAGAGTAACAATTAGCCCTCCTTCAATAGCAACAATTAGCCAATATTTCATCATTATATTTATATAGGGTTTGTTTTGTTTGTGGGATGAATAAATGAATAGGCTTGGGACTGTGGGTCTCATACACTTTCAATCATTTTAGGAGAGTGGATTAATATTAATAAGTAAATGCGAAGAGATAGCACTGCGTTTTTTACCATGGCCGCCAACTTGATTGCTGTGACACGTAAAATTAAGAATATAATGTTTAAAAATAATTTTAAAATTTCCTAAATCCCTACATATCCCTAAACCTAACCTGAACAATAAATTCTAAATATATCCCTTAAGCCTAAACCTAAACCTAACCTGAACCCTAAATGTTTTGCAAACGAAGTCACGGTGCTATCTCTTCGCATTAGCCTTCATTTTTAATTATCTTACCTATCAACTGTGTGTTCTTTGTAAAGACCCAAGTCACTTAATTTAACAACCTTGTCAATTTTCTTTTCTATCTCCATGCAATCTTCTATCGAAAACAATCTGTGTTGCTGGATTCCAGATTTTACTTTTTGAAGCTCTTCCTCGCGTTCTTCTGTATTGTAATCATCGTATTTTGATCGTGGTGCATTCTTCTTAATATCACCATGGTGAACTTTTTGTTTTGATTTGACATTTTTTTCAATCTCTTTGGTACGATGATGAGATTTATGTAGTTTCTCTCTCAAATCTGTGACTGAGTCCGTCGCCATGTTTGACTTTGAGATACTTAAGGCAACTCTGAGCCTGAAGAGCACCCATGCACCAAGCACGTATCTTAATTGATTCACTGTTACTGTTACTACTAAATTTTTGTACTTGCTTATTTTTTTTTAAATTTTAATCAAAGAAAAGAACCGATATTATTAATTGATTTTACTGTCATTGATATTCCATTACTAACTAACACACATATTCTGGTGAGGGCCTGAGATCACTCTCTTAAGGCCCCGGCTAGTAAATTGGCAATCAGCTCCATCTGCTGAGCTGTGCCATACAACATTTTCCTCACATAGGGTTCCCCCTCCGCCCTGGCCTCCCCCGGAAGCTCCAGTGAGGGACATTCGGTCAACAGATGCGCCAGCGTTTCCGGGACCAGGTTGCAATGCCGGCAGGTGGGATCCCGATTGTTGTCTAGACGCCAGAAATACGTGCCTATGGGGCAATGCACGGTGCGCATTTGCGTCACTAAACTCTGCTGCTTTCGGCCTAACCCCCACCATGGGTCTTGTTTGCTAGGAGTTTGCATGTTCGAATAGACGCCTCTTGCGGTCGTATTGTCCGCCCACTGCCTGTACCACTTTTTCCTAAAATGGTCGGCCAGCCAGTTCATAACTCCCAATCCAGTCATTGGTGTTTCTGGCTGAGGCTGGGCGGCCCCGGTCTTCGCAAGCGTGTCCGCTTTCTCGTTGCCACTGATGTTGACGTGGCCAGGGATCCATTGCACTGTCACCGTGCCTCCTAGTTCGCCGAGTTTGCATACGTCATCTAAGATGACGTCAACCATGTGTGTGCTACCCTGTCTCTTTCCCAAGATCTCGAGAGCAGATCTTGAGTCCGAGAACACGACTACATCGAGTCCCGCAAGCTCATTTTCTTTCAGTGTGTGATACACGCTCTCCAGTGCCCTGTGTATAGCCTCCAGCTCCGCATCAAAGTTTGATGCTGTAGTCCCACAGGGTCCGGAGAGTTCTTGGCTTTCTGGCGCCCCCCCCCCCCCGCTGGGTATAGTATGAGCGCACCGTACCCAGCAGTACTTTCTCTCAGGTTGGAAGATCCGTCCGTGAACACTTTTACAGGTACTTCGGAGTACAAATCCATGGTCTCAAGGGCGGCCGCTCTCTGAACATGCTCAGGGCTCCGTTTTGTCACTGCCGTGTCGGTCAAGGCCAAATGTATGGAAGGACGTGAGGGTTCCGCGTACGGCGGATTAACTGGGATTCGGGTCAGCCGTTCTCTATTCTGGGGCAGATCGACGGTCCTTTCAAGCTCCACGACTTGGTGCATGAATGAGGATCTTTTTAGTCTTCTGCCCGCAACCCAGTTATTCTGCATCTGAAACGACGGTTCTCTTTCTGTCAGCCGTCGGTACCTCTCTACGGTACTTAAAATAGCCTTCTCCCTCCTAATTTCTAGCGGTTCGACATTGGCCAAGACTTCTACAGCAGCTGTGGGTGTGGTCCTGAATGCACCACAGATGAATCTCAGAGCCTGATTCTGGATTCGACCCAACTTCTCCAGTGCAGTTTTGCTTGCAAAGGATTGGACCGGCATGCTGTAATCCATTACCGACCTTACACTGCTTAGGAGTAGCGCTCTAAGCGTAATTGCGCCCGCGCCCCAACTTGTGCAAGCTAATTTTTTCACCAGATTGAGCTTGGCGGTCGCCTGGGAGCAGAGGTCTTGCACAAAGTTATGCATTTGCACCTTTTGATTCAATTTGACTCCCAGGTAAACCGGTTGCTTGTCCCATTTGAGCGCTACATCCCCCACCTTCAGCTCAATCTCCTGTTTGAGAATGGTTCGCCCATTGGTAAATAGCGAATAGACCGTCTTCTCGGTGTTGATTTCCAGATGCCACCGCTGCATGAACCTGTTGATAGACGAAAGGTCTTGCTGTAATAGCGTTTGCAGGCGGTGGACATCCTTACCGATGCTCCAGATAACCAAATCATCAACATACATCGCGGCATTGGTTACCAAATTTTGTGGCAAGTCATTAATGTATGCCAGGAAAAGTGTGCAACTGAGGGCTGACCCTTGTGGGAGCCCTTCCTCAAGGGTTCTTTTCCTGGAGGTTTCACTGCCGAATTTCGTGCTTATTGTCCGGTTTGTGAGGAAACCGGCAATCCACCTGTACATATTGGCAGTTACTCCCATCTTTTGCAATTTCAATAATAGACCGGACCTCCAGACTCGGTCGTATGCTTGCCGGAGGTCGAAAAATACAGCCACTGTATGTGATTTTTTCTGGAGCCCATCTGTTATGGACTGGAGAAGACGGAGCACTTGATCTACAGGCTGCATCCCCTTGCGGAAGCCCACCTGTATTGGACTTAGGCTGTCGGTACTCTCCAGGTACCAGTACAGCCTTTGGTTAACCATTCTCTCGGCTACCTTCCCTAGACACGATGTTAGGGAGATCGGACGATAGCCGTTAGGGTGATTGAGATTTTTCCCTTCTTTGGGAATAGGGACGATGGTAGCGCTAAGCCAAGCTCTGGGTAGGATTCCAGTTACCCATGATCTGTTTATGATTGACAATAGCTTTGTCTTCGCTATCGGGCCAAGGTTTTTTATCATTTCATTACAGATCTTATCCGGACCTGGTGCCTTGGCGGCGTCGCACTTGTCAATGGCGGTTTGCAACTCAACCATAGTGTAAGGGGCTGTGAATATCTCGTCATGCGGTCCCCACCGTTGGGCCTCTTCTCCATTTTTCCGAAGACGGTTAAGGTTCCGACTCTCTCTGGTCTCTTTCTGCTTCCTGTTAATCCTTGCAAAATGCTTATTCAAAGCCTCGGCACTCTTGGCATCTGTGGTAGCCGTGCCAGTAGTCGTTTGCAGAGGACGCAGGTTACGTACCTTTCCCATGCAGGATAGAGAGTCCATCAATCGCCAGACCTTTTTTCCGTCTTTCAGGTCGAGTTTTCCACATGTACCAACCCATTTTTCTTTCTTTGCCCTGTCAACCTCCTTACGGACCTCGGCTGTCAGTTTGTTGTAAGCTGCACGAGCAGCAGCCGTCTTCAACTTTCCAGCTTTGGCCCGTGCTTTCTTCCGTTCACGAACCATTTCAGCCAACCTCTTATTCCAAAAGGGGCGGAACTTGCGGGTCCCGTTTGTTCTAGGGACTGTTTTTCTTGCCACTGCGAGTATTGCACTCACAAAGTTGCTGTATGCAGCGTCGGTGCTTTCAGAGGCATCGGGAGTCCCAGCTGACTCCTCGATCGTGCTTTCTGTTCTTTCTCGGAACAGGGTCCATTAAAATTTGGCTTTGCCAAACAACCAGTGCCTCCTAGCAAACCTTGGCTTTGTCAGCACAAGATCTAAAGTAATGAGGGTCGGTCGATGGTCACTGCCAACCTCATCTAATACTTCCCACTGGATCTTTGCCTCGAGCTCGGCAGAGACCAGTGTTATGTCGGGCCGTGACATGGCACTGTTGCCTGTGTGGAGCAGTGTAGGAACACTGTCACTGTTTTGCAATCTGATGAGGTTGGTCGTGAGCTCGACCTCCTCTAAATATCGCCCTGAGGCGTTAGTGTCGGGATAGCCCATATCCCCCATATGGGCATTGAAATCCCCAGCTATAATTATATTCTGGAAGTGAGTATTGCCTTGTAGTGGAAGGCATAAAGTGTTTCTAGGAGTATTATAAATATTACTAATGGTAAAGAACTTACCTCCTAAACCTACTCTCAGGGTCAGGGTATCAGTGCCACCAACGTTTCTGCTCTCTACCAACTCCGATGTGAGGGGGTTTCGCACAAGTGTTACCAGCCCTCGGCAATTTACGCAATTGCAGCGGTATACTGAAAAGCCCGTAATGTGCAATGGGTGCTTTTTCAGTAAGGTTTCCTGTAATAGAGCTACGTCCACTTCCCGGATGTGGAGTAGGTTGGTGATTTCTGGGATTTTCCCCCTGACCCCGTTGCAGTTAAGCTGCATAACTACTAAGGTAGTGGGGAGGTGACCAGCGGCACCTTGCCTAGTGCCCCCAGTAGCACTAGCGCCTGCAGTCGGCCTGAGCCCCGTCACCGACCTGCAGGGGAGGAGGGGATTCGAGGTCCCCCCAGTGTTGTCAATGTTGTTCGTACTAGCCATATAAAATGAATAAAGGCTGGACTTTCTTCTCTTACCTTTCCCCGGTGAAGGACTACCGTGGTAATCTCTCACCTTCGCCCTGGGGAACTGACGTAACGACGTGAGCTTTTTAGCTTCGGGTAGTCTGCTCTACCGTACTAGTCTGTCCCGCCACGTAGAGGCAAAACTCTTGGGGGGACTGCCGAAACAGTCCTTTTACAGATATTCCATTACTATGTGTATCTATTGGCAGTAGGAAGGTGACCACCTCACTCTAACTCATATTAATGTTAATTTTCTATAATTGAAATAATTGACGAAATGCTCTTTTGGTATAATGATAATAAATGATTTTCTGTAATTTGAGCCGCCATTTAGCAACCCCTGTTAAATAATATTAAATTTAAGTACAAGTTGACTGAGGCAGGCTCTGTTTAAGTCCAAACTATCAATGCTTTGTACTTGTGTTTTCATTATCTGCTTTTTATTAAATATAAATATTCTAGAATCCACCGTAGATGTGCACTTTTGTTTCCTTCTGTGCTGGCTTTCACATTATATCTTACAATTTTAATTCAGTACATATCCCCAACCGGCCTTACTCACACTTCCCTTATTGATACAAATATTCGTTTCTTTCTACACCACCAAAGGACACCATATTTATTATTTTTGCAAACTGTTACACTGTTAACGTTTTTTATGTCACCAGGTTAGCTTTTTATATGCCATTTAATTTCGTAAAAAAATTATTGGCTTAAGAATTTTTTGTGTATCTGTCTACCTGTATTGTAAGATTTTAAAAATTATTGTCAAACTCGTACCGGTATCTCATTCACATTGATGAAAATAATAAGATGATGTTGCAGTTTCAGAAATATCTATTTTGAAATGATAGTAACTAATTCTTTAAAATTCTAAAACTGAAACCTTTATCTCTGTTGCACTAAACAAATATGATGTGTCCAAATCAACAACAACAAAAAGTCAACACATCTGAGAAAGGGTTATCATTGGTTTAATTTCAGTAGCCAATTCTGTACACACACACACAGTAGTGAACTGACCAGACATTCCCACTAGCAGCAAGTCATGACTGTGGCAAACATTCCAACAGAACAATGGAGAGGGAAAAAAAACTGAATTAAGTGGCAGCCAATCAGTTGAGTAACAGAAATAAGAACACAGAGATTAATGCTCCCTGAGAACATCTTATTTCAGCGTTCAGCCCAGTTATTTGGAAATGGAATTAAAAGACATTCTTCAAATATTTTTTCTTATAATTTATCATCAAGTATGTTCAACCCAATAAATGACATCAACTATTGTATTTGTATGTCCTGACTACTTCATCTATTTACATCGAGTTATTACGAAATCTAAGAAATTAAACATTTTCAATCTGATATACAACATGGAGCTCATTTTGAAAGGTGGTAAATTGTTTTTTTATTGGTAATTTTAATTATCCTTGCTATATAAAATAGATAGGATATTTTCAAGATTTCGCACATCTCCAAAAAAAGGATTATCTTAGATAAATTCTATGCAATTAAAAACATAAAATAAAATTTTATAGCTAAAGAAAAAATTATTTAAAAAAAACAAAACAGCCTGAGTCTTTGTATAATAATAGTATTGATAGTTCATGTCACTTCAGAAATTAGATGTAAACTTTTCATATTTTAACTTATAAATATTTAGAAATGGGCTCTATTACATTGTGTAGTTATTTTTTTTCGTATGTACTTGTATGGTACTAAATCACATTTGCTATAATACAGATTAAGTGAAAAAATGTCTTTAACAAGATAAAAAAAATAAGCAGCACTTTTCAATGAAATTAATTTAAAAATTTATATTGTGCGTTATCAGAAGCTGGAAAAAAAATCATTATGAAATATACATTTGCCAGTTCCCTTAACATCTGCAGTCATTAA
The DNA here is from genome assembly GCA_964017045.1 of Omphiscola glabra. NCBI lineage: Eukaryota > Metazoa > Mollusca > Gastropoda > Lymnaeidae > Omphiscola > Omphiscola glabra. The sequence continues at coordinate 22,395,620 of OZ024795.1, forward strand.
GTTTATATGTATGTATATCTATAACTATTCCCTAAACATCTAGTCACATATATGGCTGTTTCCAGATTTTCTGCCAGATTTTGCACAAGTGTATGCTCTGACTACTCTGATGAGTCTTCAAGTGTTTTAAAGTGTCAATTATACAGTTCCACAAGTCCATCTTGTAAAGTGGCATAGGAAGCATCAAATACTACTGCACTATTGTAATAATTTGGCGCAGAATAGTATGAGTTGCTCTCATTTGAATAGTCAGTAATTAATTCAGTTTTTTTAAACTTATCTTTGGACAGATCTAATTCTAATAAAGGTGATTTATGCAGTCTTTTTGAAGATTTCAAATTTATGACATTTATAATGGCTCCTATTAGTCCTATTGAGGAACTAAGCCCACATGAAGTACTTACAGTACAAATAACAAACAATTGGTTGCTTGTGATTATTAATTCATGGGTATCAGTTACTTCATATTTTGCTAATCACTGAACATTTGAAAATGCTTTATAATTTATTTTATAGCAGAGTTTCTCAAGTTTCTGGAATAGACAAATGAAAAAAAAAGGTACATTTCAATTTCAAGAGCACATTTTAAGTACAGGTATTTTATATAGGCTATCCGCTCAATAGTTTTCAATTTCTTGAGAGAAATGCTACGTTTTTTTTGTCTTAACTTGTTGCAAAGGAATGAGATAATGAAGTGAATGACATTGCTGTTTTCTAATAAAGCAAAGTAAAGGCTTCATCACACATCCGGCCTCAAAATTCTCAAGTAAAAAAAAAAAAGCACTTTAAGTGTAGCTGTAGCTGAAACATTTATATTGAAAATAGTATTTCATAAAATTATTGATAATGATATTATTATTAAGATACCGGGTAGCTAAATACAAAAATTTTGACATGATCTTACAAAAAATAACACATATCTCTTATCATTTTAAAACATGATTTTCAGTAACAACTAGTTTAAATACATTTAAAAGGAGAGAATATACATGGCTTGGAAAAAAATGAAATAAAAGTAATAAAATTAAAACAGCCTTATATTTACAAAATGGAATTTATTTTAGTAAAACATATTAGAAAATAACCACAGCAAAATAAATGGCTTTTCTAACATAGTCATATAACAATTTCAATGAATTTTCACAAATTGATACACTGATCTCACTCAATAAAAAAAATAAAAAATTAAGGAGTTCTATAGAAAAAGCCATGTAAATTAAGAGAACATTTCCTTTCTAAATGTTAAATATATGTGTTACAGAACTAAGGAAATGCAAGTAGGTAAATGTTATGAAATTACACTTTATTTTCACAGGCCCCAGTGATCATTTCTCTCTGTGTGATTAGCCTGTTTAAATATGATGTGATTAATTTTATGTAAATTTCTTAAAGTTGGGGATCCCAGTGACTAATAACAAAAGATAATTTAGATTAGCAACTAGCTTGCCATGTTAAAATCTTAACGAAAATATAAAATGAACCTTTTTTTTTTGTAGAATTAGAATGCCCAATTTATAATTTGATTCAAGAACAAAAGAATCTCAGTAATAAAATAAACAGAGGGAAACCAAGTTTTTGCTTAAAGTCATTGAATGTTTTCTGAATAAGTTATTTTAAACTATATTTGACAACCATGAAATTATATCATTTTGGATGGGTTTTTTTTGCCTTCAATGATATTATAAAAAATAATGGAACTTGGGAGAAACAAAACTTAATTAATTTAATTTGAAAAAGGTATGATTTTGAATCAACCATGGAGTTGTTTTTTAAAAAAAAGAAAATTTTTAATTCCAAAGACATATAACGGTAATGCTCATTAATCATTGAATTTTTTTTGCTTATTAAAAACATAAATAAATTCTTGCGATTATTTATATTTTATAACAATAATTTTAAAAAGATAATGGAAAGGAATTTTTTTCTATTGGCCACGTAAATGTTTCAGGGAAAATTCATGTGTACCGGTATTAAACATCAAAAAAGCCTAACCCAGAAAAGTCATTTGACTGGCAGCTCACAGAACTAAATGAAATCAAAAGCCAAAGTTTATATTGGCACTGGCCAAAATCCCATGAACTAGATAGAAGGAATGACCATGAGCAGGGCTCTCACTTGAGAGAACTGACTAGGCTTATGTGGTGCATTCCTTGCTATTGACTGATAAGCTGATGATAAAAAGTGAAGCTCCATTAGCCAAAGAGTCATGTGATGAATCAACAACCTAATCAAGATCTACACAAGATGTACATCCCCGTCTGCTGATCAAACAGTTATTTATTATAAGAGTGCTCTCTTAAAGAACAGAAATTTGCAAAATCATGCATCACTGTTATAGTATGAATGTTACTACAGCATCCTAAATGACATCCATTCTTTCAGTAGATTACTTATAACAAAACAAAAATGATAGGCACACAGCTTAAATTTACTCACTGAAAAAATACTGACATGTGTAATGTTGAAAACATTCCAGTGGACATCTGTGTTTATCTTTTTTATGAAGGCAGTCATAAAAGTTGATATCTAAGTCTCTTGGTACAGACAATATGCATGTAACACTTACATCCATGTCGACTACTTGTATTTATGTACAGACTTTCCATGTGCTGCCAGACCTTTTGCACCAAGATTAGCCATAAAACATGCAACAAGCAAGATCCATGTACACTCGAGTGTCATTCAAATTATAATTCTACAGCACAAAATCCTAGTCAGTTCCTCACAATGGAGCTAGCACTGGCAGGTGCTATGGACATTTCACCACCCTGAAGGCCTTCCCTGGGAGGGCTCTGGTATAAGGAGAAATATCATAAATACAGTTTAACATCAAGTTAAGGCAATGAGGTCAAACAACAAATGAATAATTTTGAAATGATTTTTTTTTTTTAATACCTTTGAAATTATTATTTTTAAAAAAATAATTATCAGCCCCTTACACATGGCTTCCAAAAAGTTGTTACTGGTACCTTATTAATTAACATACTCTTAGTTTTTTATATTTATAATAGGCCACATGTATTTAATGATTACCAGGTACCTCAGCTCACAATCTGAATATGATTTTGAGCTATAAATAGCCTAAGCTAGAAATATACACAGGATAGAGAAATACAAAATTTTGTCTATCCTGTGTATTTTGCATTAGAACCTAAGTTTAAAATTTAAATTTAACCTTGCTTCTGTTGGAACAGATATTTTTTATGTAGCAACATAATATAAGTAATTATGTTGATTTAGCTGTGACTTTAGATAACAGGTCAATTAAGTATAGCTGATACCTGTTCACAACAACATCAAGGTTTTTAAAATCACCATAAGATGATGGACCAGTGAGGCTAATTTACCTTGACATGAATCTGACACTTGATAACAGCAGATCTTAGTATAAGTGCCTGAAAATAATAAAATAAATAAGCAGAAAAATTATAACCAATGAGTTATCAAACAAATGCATGTAATTAGGTTAGAATATTATATATCAATAATATAAATTCTTATAAAAATAGAAGTCTGGTTAAATCTCACACTTTTTTTTAAAATTCACCAAGCAACAATAAAATTAAATTTTGTTTGTTGTATTAACAAGATTTAACACAACCACACACAAAACCCCTCTTTTTTTCCATGATAGCATCAATACAAACCTTTGTTCGTCTTTGGTATTCTTTTCCCATAATAATTGCTTTTTCAAAAGTTGTGCTCCGCTGATCAGCATCTTTAGCATATAAGATCTTTTGAATAAAGTAGTAAAAAAAAGATAGGTTTGCTTGTAAAACATAAAATATTTGATAACCGAGCTTAAGTAATTAAATAATTTTCTTTTCTATCGGTTTGAAATACCGGTAATAACACTTTATTTTTTTGGGTTAATTTAAAATTTATATTCGAGTATTCTTTATCATTATAATGATATATTAGCTAATTAATCATTTGACTTTATCTACCTTGTTATGAGAATCTATGCGAGCCTTTATCTGACCATCTAATATAAGCTGCATTAGTTCATCTTCCAGAGCACCCACTGTTGTATTGAAAGCTTCAGCCATTTTCCTCATATCAGCAGATAAGTATGGACTGAAATACTGCATAAAAATTAATGATAAAATAATTATTATTTAATTGCGTTTTGCACAATTAAGAGGTCCTTAAATATTTTCAAAATATCTCTAACCATATATAAATATATATTTTAGTTTTTACTTGGTTGGTTCCTTACCTGACACAAAGCTCTGTTTCTGATCTGAGTGTAAAGTGTGTTTACATGCGGTGCTACATACATATCCAATAACAGGTTATCCTAGAGAAAGAAGATTTGTGTGCGTAAAACATATTAAAAACTATTATTCTGAAATGGAAAGAAAACAAAGTGATAGTAGTTTGTATAATATATAATCAAGTTAGAGCTCATAGAAAAGAATTTGGCGTTACCTTAATCTCAGCCAAGAGTGTCAAACATGATGCATATTTAGACTCGTAGAACTTGCTCATAATATCTCTAAGTTGGGGTTCTAATTCCAAAAACTGCTTGAAGGAACTGAAAGAAAACAAATTTAGTTTTAAGGATGAGCCATACAAAATCTTTAAAATTATTGAATCACAATTCTTCTCAGGACCTATATTTTTCTGGATATGTTGTAGTTTTTCGAAAGAAATCTAACCTGCTAGATATCACATTGGCTTGGAGCTCTTTGCGGTCAAAGGTTGCTAGAGCACAGAGGGCACCATATGTTGCTACATTTGATGGGGAAAGAAGCTAAAGAACAAGAAAACAGTTTTTAGTTATTTGCAAATGATCCCAAATAATGAACCTAATGTTTGAGCCAAAATGTAAAATGTTAGGAAGCTGTACTTAGATTACTTTCATTCCTATTTTATTTTCTATTTAAATTAAACATACATTGGTGTAGATATAAATAGCACTTTTTAAGGAAGATTTAATAAAAACTAAAGTTAAAAAAATTTGTCTTGAACTCTTGTTTGATTAATTGAAACTAGCACCCTCTTGCAACTATACCTTGAGAAAATAAAAACCACTGAGAACATACCTCGGGAAATTCACAAAAATCAAAATTGACCTGAAGAAAATATTTTGCAGCTGATTTGTATTTTCGTGTTGCCAGGTCAGCCAAGCCTGCAGCACACTTAAGTCGACTTGAAATTGTTTGATTTATATCTTTACTGTTCTGTGTAAGGAAGTTTATACAAAGGCATTGACAATAAGTTGTAAAACTATATTTTAAAAGTTATGAAAATCAAATTTAAAACATATTTAAATAATGAAAAATTAACATTTTGTAATTGGTAAATCAATTTCAAATGTACCTCAGAAGATGTGTCCGGTGTTGCTTCTGCTTTGTTGACATAACTTTGTACATGTGACCAGTTTTGAAGGTATACACTCACCTGTTGAGTGGGGTATAAAATTTAGTTAAGTAGATTCAAATGATTGATATAATTTGTAATCTTTATTTCAAGAAGTTAACAGGTTAACTCTTATGATTTAATAATAGTAGATACCACTTAAATGTGCAACTCAATCAAGTTAGCTATTTTTTGGGGAGAAAAACTCTAAGCTAAATACTGTATGTAAAATAAATTTACTTTGTTAAATACAGAGAGTATAATGGTTAAGTAGAACAGACTAAAGCTGATTAGATGGGGAGCTTTGACCAGTTAAACAATGCACCGCTGAAATATCAGGAACTCTACCCACCAGTTTTTAAATGGCATGTTTGGAGATGAGATTCTTTCATAGTGTAAATAATAAATAGATAACACTTTGGAAGAGGAATATATCAGAGCATACAATTTTAAATTAATTTCAAACAAGCATTGTGTAAAAGGAACGTATGAGTTTGAAGAAGCGATATGAAGAAATTTGTATTTTAATGCCTGGAAAGAAATAAACAAAAGAAGCCTAATTTCCTAGATAAAGTCCTGATAAATATTAAGCTAAGTTATTATTATTATTATATGTTGTCTTATATAGCGCGGTACCCCAGCCTAGGGCTAGGCTCACCGCGCTGTACATAAAAATATTAGCAAAGGAAACATAATCGTGACAATAAAATAAAGTGCATTTATGTGATACAAAAAACAGTTTTATAGATACAAAACAAAAACAAATTCATATTCACCCCACCCACCCCAGAACTTTTACATGACATACCATGGACGGCAGCTAGCAGCATCGTTTATCGGTCAGATGTGGGGAATCAGTATTTGAATATCATACCTATTTTAGTGGTACTTATTTGTTTTTACTCTCAAAGAAACTGATGATAATTAAAGCAAGTGATAAAAAAATACAGTGATAGCTCAAAGAAAAAATTCAATCTGTTTTCTGATAGTGTTCATTCAAAAATGTGTTTGTCTTGTAAGATGCCATTAAACTATGCTTAGTTTGAAATTTAACTTTAGTACCAGAACCTACTTTAATGACATTGAGGCACATATTGACCACATGTTTTGGGCTAGTACAGTAGTCTCTTGCACGAGAGTAACATTTTAATGCATTGCTCAAATCTCCACAGTCCAGGTAATGGTCTCCCAAATCATCATGGCCACGTCTGGAAATAAAAGTTTGTTTCTACACTTTGTCAATATACCGGTTATTAATAAAATTGAAAAAAATATATCATTCCGACACTGAAAGCTAGTTTTATATTTAATTTGGTTATTTAATTAACTAAGGAAAGCAACATATGAAAACATAATTACCTGATACTCTCTTTGATGCTGTTACTCTTATAATTCTTTAAATCGGTATCCAACTTCTCCAGTTTCAGGGCAGCTTTTTTTGATGTGACCTCCACCCACTGTGTATCAACAGAATTAACAGGAGCTACATCAGGGAGATTGTTAGAGCTGCTGTTTGCTCCTACCCTTTGACTTTAAAAAAGAGCACAATCATTTTTAGTATAGCACACTTCCTAAATTTAAGTTTTTAATTTAATTTACTTTAGAAAAAAAAAATTAAACTTTAAACAACACATAGGTAGAATTATAGAGATTAAAGAAATGTTTCCTTACCCAGATGTTGCCACAACAAGTTTGTGATGAATAATTTGATAAAGACTTGTATTGAATGTAGTCTTCATGGTATAATTCAAGGCCATACGAAGGGCTTCAATCTTTAGAGAATTACAATGCTCAGCAATAAAAAGAAGACGATTCAGCCTTGCCAGCCCACTATATTGGGAGGAATAATGGTCCAAATCCTACGAGAGCAAAGAAGAAAATCAAGTATACTTTGTTAAGCCACCCAATTCTTTAATGACAATTATGTTAAATAGAAAGGAAAACCTTTCCAACATTATTATCAATTTGGAAAGGAAGGTAAGAAAGTTTGCATTTTTAACTTGCATTTATACATTACTATTTATGATCAGCATTTGTTAAATAATATATTTTTTTATTAAAATAAATTATAATAATTTTTTAAATATTGAAAATTTAGCAACGGCTAATGCCTGGTGTGCATTCCTGTAGATACTTAAAAGCATATTGACAGAAAAAATAAGTCATATATTTTGCTGCTCTATAGGCCAATATCTATAAAAAATTAAAAATAGGAAGGTTAATTTTAATATCTAGCCTATTTAAATGTTCCAATTCAGATCAAAATGGAAGCTCCTTTAGATTTGCTAAATGATAACGTATAAACTTACAATGGAAGCATTTTCCACAACATAATGTTGCTCCTCCTCAACATTTTGATTTTCCTCCACAACATCAACCTGCATAGGCTCCAGAGATGCCTATAATTTAGAAAATAATATTTCATCAAACATCTATTCAGATAATTCAAAAGTAGGTGGCTGTGTGATCCTGGGGATTCTTAAAAGTCAAATTAAAATTATCTAAGCATCACATTTCAATAAATATAAAAAATATTTATCCATTGATGGTTTCAACTTATGCACTCAAAAATTATTATAGCCTAGAGATGGTGTATTTTTTATGAACCCAGAACTTTAAAATTAAAAAAAAAAAGGTCTATGGTAAAGTAGTGATCATGGTTTAGTGTACTTTTCAGAGGAATATGAATAGGCTATGTCCTTAAAATACTATGGTTTAGTTTGCTTTCCAAAAGTAAATATGCTACGTCTTTAAAAAATGCTGATCTTGATTTATTTTCCATGCCTTCTCCTAACTTAACTATGATTTAGTGTGTGATATATTGATATGCCAATGCCTCATTCAATTTTGGCAATCTAACACCAAGGCTATGTACATCAGTAAAAAAAATTATTTCAAAAAAAAAAAAAGAAAATTGCAAAGGGTAACTAGTGCATAGATACTGAACCTCCTTCGAGCCCCTCCCCAGGTGGTGGATAGGGGAAAGCGCACCAGATATGGCAGGTACTGGAGAAATAAAATACCCCAGGAGGACCAAAATCAGAACATACCACCTGTAGGAAGTGGAGGGATCCACAAAGGCTAGCGAACCTTACATGAAAATTAAGGCAGAGCTGTAAGGGGCAGCCCACAGATGGTTGTGGGCAGGGCTAATCAGCCCGCCATGTAAAAAAAATAATCGCTATGGAAGCCAAAAAAAAAAAACCAAATAAAAACCCGGACTGATTCTAATGGAAATTGATCTGTGCCTGGATATGGACATAATTTTTGGATTATGACATGGAATTTACTAAGCTACTTTAGAGCAGAAACCTTAGCCAAGCAAATAGATAAATATAAAATCTGATGGAAAAAGGCAGACAGCCTCAAGAAAAAAAGACTACACCATATTTTATAGTGGCAACAAAACTAACACTCTTGTAATGGGATTTGCTGTGAAGAAAGTAGCTGTCGGTGCAGTCACAGGTTATAAACCAGAAAATGAAACATTGTGCTCTTTGCATGTGTGAAGAAAAATGTTCACTATAACATTTATATATGTTCATACTCACACCCAAGATACATAATGGTCAGATAAAAGAATCCTTTTATGAGACAATGGAAGAGATATATGATGAGGCACCACAACATGATATTAAAATAGTGAGCCCCTATTTTAATGCCAAAATAGGGAAAGAAAAAGTGTTTATGCTAACTATTGGCCAGGAGAGTCTACATGAAAAATCCATAGACAACATGATCTGAATCATAGACTTTGCTTCAGAAAAAGGGATGACAGCACAAACAAGCTTCCACAAATATACATAAAGTTACTTGGAATTCACCAGATGGAATCACTCACAACCAAATTGACCATGTTCTAATAGATCAAAGGCATGGCTCAGACATACTTGATGTAAGAAGCTATGGAGGAGCTGATGCAGACTCTAACCATCTACTTGTAAGGGTCAAATATAAGCAGAGAATAAGCATAATAGACAATGGCCAAAATCAAAGAGTAAAATGATATAATTACCAAAAACTTATCAAAGATCCACAAACCGCAAAAGCCTACCAAAATGAAGTAAAAGCACAACTAGAAGCATCACAGGAGAATTTCAATAGGGAAAAAGACATAAAGGAACAGTATGATAGGATAAAAAATGCTATAAAAAGATCAGCAGAAAAAGACATAGGAAACTAACTGTAGAATAGGCTGGTTTGATAATGAATGCAGAGGGATTGTCGAAGAAAGGAACAAGGCACAAATGACCATGATACAAAGGGAAACCACAAATAAGAGACAAATATACAATGAAAACTGAAGGAAAGCCATGAAAATATGTAGGAAGTAAAAAATGAAATTGGAATAAGCTAAACTAAAAAATGGAAGACCTATCAAGAGAGGGAAATGTTAGGGGAATGCACAAAGCCAGATGAAAAATGTGTGAGAATAATGATGGAGAATCAATTACGGAAAATAGTTATGTGCTGGAGAGTTATATGTTACTTTATTAAACTAGAAGATGTATCACTACAAGCAGGGCTGGAAGTTAACAACCAAAAAACAAAATGTATGACCATGTTAAGAGAAGAACAGACAGGTGAAAACACACTTTTGAAAAAGTAAATCAATTCAATTACAAGGATCCTTAAGAATTGAATTACTAAATAGAAAGAATATTGACCGGCAACAGGGCATAATTCAATAGTCACAAAATATTCAAAGAAAAACATTACAAAAAAATAAAAACAAAGAAAACTATTTATAAAACTGTAATCAGATTAGTTATAACATATGCAAGTGAAACTTGGACCCTTACAAAACGGCAGACACCTATTGAACACATGGGAAAGAAAAGTTCTCCAGAAAAAAATATGGAACAATAAAGGATGAATATGGATGGAGAATACAAACCAGTCAGGCATTGTATAGACTATATCAGGATCACACACTAGTAGTGAAAGTAAAAAAGGTGCAGGCTATGCTGGGCGGGTCACTTAGAAAGATTCCCAAATGACAAAGGAGTGAAGAGGGTGCACCACCAAAACCAAAGAGGAAAACGACTCAAAAGCAGAACGAGGCTTAAATGGATGGATGATGTGGAAAAATATCTAAAGCAGTTGGGAATCCAAGCATGGAAAATCATCAGATAGGTCTCATTGGAATAAACTGGTGAGATAGGCCCAAAGCCTTACATGGGCTGTAGCGCAACAGGGTTGGATGGTATAGGGCAAACTTCAAATAAAAAAATGAATCTAGAATTAACTTTGTAGCTTTAGTACTTTTTGAGCTATGAATTTTTAAAGTGTGAGTTCATTTTTGGTATTTTTTACTACGGACAGCACCTCCACATTTTGTGACCCAATTCCGCTGATCGCGACACACACTTTAACTCTCCTTTAAATGATATTTTATACAACTTTTATTTTCAGGATTAATGCTAGGTATTAAAAGTTCTAATAGTGACTTTAATTTTCGACACTAACATGCGATCATAAATACATTTTAACTTATCTAGCTATGTTATATTATCATTAAATTTAATAAATATGATACTAAGCCTAAGGTGTCCATTATATTATATATATTTATATACAGCTGTGTTCGACTTACGACCTATGCAAATTACGACCATTCGACTTTACGACCACAATCACTAGCCATATTAGATTTAAGAAATGTTTTGAACATGTTTATATATTTTGATGTTAATGACAATTTGATGTGTTTTGCTATTGGGAAAATATTTCCAATAGTATTTTCCACACCTGCATTTTGTATGTTTTGCAAATATTAAACCAGTTGTACATGTACAGTTAATGCAGTAATTTTGTTTGTTAAACCTGACGATGTAAAAATAAGAAACAAAATGGTGTAGAGATGATACAAATGGCTTAAAATGAACATCGAAAATTATGATTTATTACAATAATAAAAGAAATTTATGATATGATTTAGCTCTTTCGGTGCCAACGAACGATATATCGTTTAAATAATTTATGTAGTTTATTTCGTTGCCTGTGGCTATCAATCCGACTTTTTATGTTCCTATGTGATGAATAACTCATCCTACTTCCTTCCTGTTAGAAGTAGGGCTTGTTTACATGTGTTTTTTCTAATAATAGTTCAATTTGTGTGGAAACTTTTGTAAACAAAGCAAGGACCACGCCTACTCCAAGCACATCAGGTGTTGCTAGACCACGTAGGTCATCGTTTGCAAACAAAAGAGCTTTTATTGCCCATTATTGATGATGAAACATCAGACAATAACCATGAATCATTTGAATCTGATTCCAGTCATGATTTTGAGCTTTCTGAGCATCCTGATGGGTCGGTAAATCCCAAATGGAAATAGTAATAGAATGGCGAAAGTGATAGTAATAGTGGTGACTGTCGGCACTTTCATAAAAATTTCAAAATATTTTTAAAATTAAAAGAAGACGACAGATGCATAGATCATACTCATAGTAAATGGATTACATAAACACCAAAATCAACTTGCTAGCTCAAGTGGTTCAAAAGTTATGATTTATTTTTCAAAATCACTTTGTTGCGATGGCAACAGTGAGAGGCTTCAGATAATACTAACCTTAATGTTACAAAAATGTGTATAACTCTGTCACTAAATGGAATATTTTCAAAATGTAAAATGCATTATGATAAAAAATGGATATACTTTCTGAGGATTGAAGCAGAATAGGATACCAGCTACACAGACCATATGGTAGTCTGGTAAGTTCAGATTTGCAGCGCATTTTATTTTTTTGTTGTTTAGATGATCTCATATTATTACCACTAAAATTGATACTATTGTTTTCATATTGTTTTATCTGTTACATATTATTATTCTCTGTCTAATTTCCTTTAATTTGATATGAAATACAACTATCTTGCTAAAAGAAAAGTATTCATAATTAATTAATAGATTAATGCACCCTAAAAAATTTCCACTGGCCAAAAACTGGTCTGGCACCAACGTGGAAAACCCCCTGGCATGGAAAGAGTTAACTTAAATATTTTTTTAACATCACTTCACATTACTGTATGCATAGCGTACTCAACTTACGACCAAATCGTGTTATGACCGGTCTATCAGAACCCATCGTGGTCATATAAGTCGAGCACTAGCTGTATAACCAATATTATTTTTAGGGAGACATAGACTATATATATATATATATATATAGAGAGACTATATCTCCCTAAAAATAATACTGGTCTGGGAATACTTATTTTGAACTTTCAACTTTTGCACATGACTAATTAATTTAACCTTTCACTGACCAATGACTTAATAGTTTTTGTACAGGAATTCTTACAAAACTATGAGATAATACTATAGTAGTATTAGTACATGCTAGAAACTGTGAATGGCTGCTCATGACAACGTTTTGCACATAGCAATGTATGTTAATTTATAATATGGACTCTACCGGGTTTTTAAAGCTCAAATTAAAATATTCTTGGGTAAATGCAAAGAATGGATGCCATGTTTTTCCTCATGGCCGCCATCTTAGTTGACATGACCAGTTAATTCTGTCACTAAACCCAACTAAATGTATCCCTAAACCTAACCTGAACCTTTAATGTATCCTTAAACTTAACCTGAGCTCTAAATGTATCCCTACACCTAACCTGACCCTAAATGTATCCCTAAACCTAACCTGAATCCTAATTCACAGCAACTTTAATAAACATGCAAATGACGTCATGGAATCCATTCTTTGCTTTAACCTATTCTTGTTTAAATGCCTAGCTCAATGAGAATTAGCTCACGCTTACATCAATATATAGGCCCTAATGAATGCAGATGATAAATTAATATGAAAGACATATATTTTAAACTCCTTACAAAATTTTGTAGGGAAAGATGCCTTATATACATCTATGAATTACTTATATTGGGGACGACTGAAAAAGCAAAAAAGTATGATAGAAATGTAGGTCAAGATGTCCACTGCTGTAAACGTGTGGTTGAATACCACAATTTTATGACAAAATAGAAAGTCCTTTCATTTTCATCAATGAAAAAGCACCAACATCCAAAAATTAAAAATGTGTATTCTTTAGCAAAGATTACCATACAAATTTTGAAGTAGTCTCCCTTGTGGCCTTGCCTTACAGAAGTGCTACCTATTGCCTATTACTACACTATTATTACTCAGAAATTACTGACGAAATGACTCTTTCTACTTCAGTTGTGATCATGGCTAATGCAGAGAATTGGTGCCATTAGGGTTATATTTAGGGTTCAGTTAGGTTTAGGGATACATTTAGGGTTCAAGTTAGGTTTAGGGCAGGTACTTTGGTAAAAAATTCAAAAATTTTGTCAAAATAAACTAATCCAAAACTGATCACTAATCCAAAATAGCCTGGGCGACTTGTGCATAATGAGGTCAACGTTGAAGAGCATTGAGAAAATGTTTCATGAGCTAGCTCAATGAAATTTTGCACACATATTGACATATACTTCAATATATTATGCAGACCTACTATTAATATGAAAGACATACTTTGAATATTTAGACCGAATTTTTTAATGCAAAGATGCCTTAACATTTGATTTTCCTCACTTAAAGTTGTTTTAATGAAAAAATATCGCAATGGCAATGTATGTCAACATTTTTCCTAACGTGAATTGGCGGAGTTAGACCTTAATTATGTATTAAAAGGACACTCGATTTATTCTAATTACATGCATGCATATAAAAAATTAAAAACTCGGATTCCATTGCGCCGACCCCAATTTCCGATACAAATGTAAATTTTCTAGGAGTGTCCCTTGCTTCAGTGAAGTACCTAGTTTAGGGATACATTTATTTGGCTAATGCCTAGTTATCTAGCCATGGCGTCATTTGCGTGGATTCACTCCCCTTATTGTTGTAATTAGAGTTACATTTTCCTTAAATTACGATGGCATGTTTTTTTATTAAATTTTTATTGGTTGATTAAATATAATTATAAAATTTGATTGGTTGGCTGATTTAGTATTTTATGTCTGTCATTTCATAAGATTATTTTAAGAGGATGACCACACGTGTTTCGTTCATTTTGTGGCTTTTATTTTCTGTGGAAACTGAAATAAAATGCGTAAAAGTGTATTCCATGAAACTGTAAGTTGGGTTTTCATTATTTCTTTATTGTATAATTATTTTTGGCCCTTTTTAGTTTTTTTTTCTTCATTTTCCTAGTTTTCAGGGTCAAAATTCTGGGGAGAGAGTCAAAACCCTGGTTAGGGAGAGGGTCAAAACCCTGGGAGAAATTAGTGTTCAGGTTAGGTTGAGGGATAGATTTAGGTCATTTAAAAAACCTTTTTATTCGTCATTTTATAAAAAACATGAGTTATTTTATTTTTCCACGGCCGCCATCTAGGTTGTCCCGACCCGTGAACACGTAAAAGTTCGCGGGTCGGGGCAACCAAGATGGCGGCCATGGTAAATAACGCGGACCCATCTCTCGAAATTTAACATTTATTTTTATAATTTAGGGTTCCCTGACTAGGCATATTCAATTATATAATAGTGGGGCATCAATAAGACCTAATCAAATTAACATAAAAATTTAAGTGACGTCAATTTATTGTGAATTTAGTAAGACTGGGTGGACCGAAGTGTAGTGTAGTCAATTAGTGTAGTGTAGTGTGAGAAATGACCAGGATAGATAGCCCAATGATTTGAGTGAGCAGTTCTGCAAATAACAAATTTAATAAACCACTTATGAATAATGTGTAGAGGGATGATCGTTAATTTGATAAATATGGTTTAGCAGCATCATTTCATCAAGCTGTATTTATCCATACTGAAATCTTATGACAGGTTTTAATTTTACCTGGAAAAACCCTGCCAACGGCATCTTCTTGAACAGTGATTCCAGAAAACTACTTCCGCCGATTTGCGGAAATGGTAATTTGAGTTTGCGCGGAGGTAAATTGTAACTCGTTTGTGACAAAAGATGACGAATGTTGTAAATCGCGGGTGCTAAGGTAAACTACTAAGGTTGTGTCGATTGCTCAATCCACGTACATTTACTTAGTCATTTATCAACAATAAGACATGTATGGGTTGTTATTTTATATTTAATTTTGAATCCATTGTATAAATATTAAAATGGAAAATATTTAAACTCTTACTTGTTTGCCCCTTTGACTGGAATATGCGATCTTTCTAAGACTTTCTTCATGCATGTCTTAAAACTTAAATTTAAATGTCTAACTCTCTAAACACAAAACGTGTACCAAACTACTCAGTTTAGTGCTGATACTGATGTACTCAATTGAAATTGTATTGTACAGGAAAATCTTTCTACTGCCCATGTCGTGTAGTGCACTGCCTTTGTCAACCGTTTGTGTCAAGAAATAACCTACTAATAGGAACAGCCAGTAGTAGTAGCCATAATCCAGAATAGAGATGATACATCATATTGTTGTACAAAACCCTTCAATAGAGAATATACTATCGTTCATTTAATAACAAAGACTTATGAAACAGCAGTCGCAGTATGAGTATAACGAAAATAACAATACCTTCCTGTACCAGGCTATGTAAAAGATTCATGGGCGCCCACGCCCACATGCCTGAAGTGAAAGGATGGCCCATTTCTGTATAGTATAGTGTGCAGCCCCAGAACAAAGTGTAACTTTTTTTTAAAAAATCCTTTCTCAAAAAATAAAAATCAACCTATTTACCAGAGTTCAGACTTTACACATGAAGTTCACCTCGTGACAGAGGAACATGAACAATAACATCATAGTTGCCTCTCCGAAAGAAAAAGATAAACCAATTTACAAGAGTCCAGACATCATGAATGAAGCTCACAGTGTGACAGCCTTTTTTTTCCACTTAGTACTATTGATATAAAACATGTGGAGTTTGGGAGAGGGGTGTTTTGAAGAAGAAGCATGACGCACCATAAGCAAAATATTATTAAGTGATTTAAATATTTATAATTACAAAGTACTGAGTCTAGACCTGAGGTCATTAATATTATTGCAATTGACTAACCTTAACCCTGTTCTTTTTTGCTCTTCTGGGTAAATGGGTCCCAGACTGTAGATGCATAAACTAAAAGTGGCCAGAAAAAGGCTTAATAGGCTCTTTCTTTCACACTTGAGTTGCTAATCTTTAGATTATGCCTTAAGGACCCCAGGGTCTTGTTTGCCTGATTGCACACATTGTTAATATGCTCGTCTAAGCAGACCTCTCTTTGAATGGTAACACCCAGGTACCTTACAGAGGAAACTGGCCCAAGTATATGGCCATGCAGTTTGTAATGAAAAACATTATTTATAAAAGTACTCATTGAAAAACTGTTGTAGTTATAAACTGTTTTATTTTTATTTGCTTATCATTCACACTCTTTTCTCTATGTTTATTTAAATCATTTGGTTTATAGGAATAAATGAATGTTAATGAAAATTATTAAATATTTAATCCATAATGTAACTATTATTTATTTCCTCATTAGAATGTCCTTGTCTCTAAAGAAAATTCTGACCCTTGTATTTGTAAGAGAGCCTGGAAAAATTCTACTTGGAATGAAAAAAAGAGGTTTTGGTTGTGGCAGATGGAATGGTTTTGGTGGCAAAGTTGAAAAGGGAGAAACAATCTTACAAGGAGCTAAAAGGTACATTTATTGACTTCTTATGGATTAAATGGGAGTGAGTCAACGGAGACAGATATGCATCTCATGAAAAGTTCTACCACCATCATTATAATAACAACATATTAAGGTGGTTTACAAACACATTGAGCGGGATGGTAGATTGCTCAAGAAAGAAATTTGGAATACTGATACAAGTGGATATGGTGAGGCGTAGGAATTAATTGCCAGTTATCACCAATGGCTGACTGCTTATATCTTGGCATTTACAAGTCTCCCGTATTTGGCTTGAGCCTGTGATACAAGTACACAGTTGTACATGGGATATGATATCATCAGCTGTTTTTTTCACCACCTTAGCATTAAATGAAAGCTAGTTTAGTTACTCCATATTTAACCATTTTATAATTTTGTATTTATGGCACCGTTAAAATAAGACGCATACTAATTATTTCAATTTCAGAGAGCTGTTAGAAGAATGTGGAGTTTCAGCAAAACATTTGGAATCAGTTGGTCTTATAAACTTTGAATTTGAAAATGAACCAGAAATACTTGAAGTTCATATTTTTCAGACTTCAGAGTACACTGGTGAGCCAATTGAAACTGAAGGTAAAATAAAAGAACCAATCAGCTTTTATCTTGTTTTGATGTTAATGATACATAATGCATTAATCCAATCATGCCAAATGTGAATTTTAAAATGAGGATTTTTTTCCATCCACGTCAGAAATGAGACCACAGTGGTATAAAGAAAGTGAAATTCCTTTCCATCTGATGTGGCCTGACGATGAATTATGGTTTCCATACTTACTTGGTGGAAAACAATTTGAGGCTTTTTTCCTTTTTCGAGGAATGGATGCCATTTTACACTACTGGATCAAAGAAAAATGTTTAAATTTGAATTCATTTTCTGACATAAAAAAAAGATAATTAATCTATATCTAAGTTTTTTTTGTTTTTTTTTAACATCTTCTCATACACTGTTGTATCCTGGAATCTTAGCATAAAACTGTCACTTCAAAGCATCTTTACATAAAATTATCACAACCTAGCATCTTCAGATAAAACTGCCATGTCTGGCATCTTCACCTAAAAATGTCACATCCTGGAATATTCACATAAAATTGCCACATCCCAGCATCTGTATATGAAATAACACATTCTAGCATTTTCAGATGAAACTGCCTCATCATAGCATATTCACATAAAATATCACATCCTAGCACATTCACATGAAACTGCCACATCATAGCACTTTCACATAAAAATAACACATCCTAGTACATTCACATGAACTGCCTCATCATAGCACATTCACATAAAATATAACATTCTAGCACATTCACATGAAACTGCCACATCATAGCATATTCACATAAAATTATTAAAATATCACATCCTAGTACATTGACATGAAACTGCCACATCATAGCATATTCACATAAAATATCACATCCTAGTACATTCACATGAAACTGCCACATCATAGCATATTCACATAAAATATCACATCCTAGTACATTGACAAGAAACTGCCACATCATAGCATATTCACATAAAATATCACATCCTAGTACATTGACATGAAACTGCCACATCATAGCATATTCACATAAAATATCACATCCTAGTACATTCACATGAAACTGCCACATTTAAACTTAAGTGTATTATCATAAAAATGTTGATTAGCATTTGACATACACTGCCCCATCTTAGAATCTTTACATAAAGCTGTCACAACCTAGTATCTGCAAAAACTGTCACATCCTACCATCTTCACTAAAATTGTCACAGCATAGCATCTTCACATAAAAATGTCACATTCTATAATCTTCACATAAACATTCATATTCTAGCATTGTCACTAAAACTGTCACACCCCAGTACTCTCCTGTAAAACTAGCGCATGCTCACCTAGATCTGCTACATCCTGTCATAGCTGCTGAGTCGTAGCAACCTCATGTGTACTTGGATCATACAACGTTATAACGGCTTGTTTTATAACCAAATGAATTACCTCAAAAAACTCTGACCTGGTGGTTTCATTTCTCCTGCCGACGGAGTGCTAAAATGTCCTACTTACCTCTAGTCCTACAACAAGATATTTCTAAAACAGACATGTAGTTTGATAATCCTGCTATGCTTCTGAAATATCATATTTTAAATATATGTACTGGATACCCTAAAACGTACATGTCTATTTATACCATTAAGAAGGTATCTGACGCAGTGGCCAATTGGCACCAATACAAAACTGAGGGTGCATAAATTTTTTTTTTACAGATTACCACATGATAATAAAAATGTTCTTACATTATTGAGGTATGGGAACACTGAAAGATGACCCAGCCATTTTAAGGACCGTAACACCATGATTTTTCTTCAAGAGAGATCTGCATATACGTAAAGGGGGAGGGGAGTAAGCAATTCATTACTTTGTCCATGGCTTACAAAATGTTGACACTGCTTCACTAGAAAATGTTAACGAACCCATAGAATATCGACCTGATCCACTAAATAGATATGTATAAATAAACAACATATCAGTTTTTTTGTATGCACCAACAAAATGACACACAAAAACCCTTATTTGGTATTGTATATATGCACCAACATAATGATATGATGCATAATGACACACAAAAAGTCTTACATGACCTGAAATCAAGAGGTCTTGTGTGCACCTGCATAATTACCTCCATGTTCCCGTCACCCACCCACCGTGTCTCTGGGTGCGCCGCCAAAAATAAATAACCATTTACCCCTATTAAAAATTATGGTACTTCATCTATTTAATGGATCCTCTTCATTTCCCCCCCTCCCCCCCCCCCGCCCCAAACACTGTTGGTCTATAGTTAACCAACAATTCTAGAGTTGTTTTTAATGAGAATCGTGCATTATTTTTAGGAATCTCATTTACTTGTACGTTTCATGTAATCTAGTTTTAAAATCGAAATTATTATTAATTCAATTCGCATAGTTATCTATAGAATAATGTCCGTTGAGTAACACGAAGGACCGCTGATTTTAAAAGTTGAAGCTGAATTTCGATAAGGAATTTTTGAGTGCCTACTTCTTGTCTACAATGTAGGTTTTTTTCCCCTTTCTTTCGTGTGAACAGTTCCACCCTATTGAAGTGGAATGAACGGAAACTAAAACGAAAGGGAACTTTGAAAGCGCGCCAACAAGTGCTGGTAAAACGTGTCTTTATTCTGATAGAATCTGTTTGAATAGGTAGATTAAGAAATATCAGCCTTTACACCTGTGGGGTTGAAAGACTTGAATCATCATTTGTATTGATTGACATATGGGGGGAATTGATACGTTAAATGATCATTGCTTCAATAGCCCAGCGCATGCGTCATTTAAAAAATATTGGGGGGGGGGGGGGGAGGGGGTTGTGGTGGCGGGTTAAATTAAAATGAAATGTTTCTTACAACTGGTTTTACCTATATGCTTCTTATCTTTGGACATTCTTGAAGAGAATTATGTCTCCGCTCCCAAACAGTTACTTGGAGAAAACGCTAACGCAGGATTTGTTTTCTTCCGACAGTGCCGACACTATAAAAAGTCTGCTTTCCGAAAAGGTATGTGGTAATAGAAAACAGAATTGATAGTTAAATGGTATTATTATGTACGGAGGGTTGCGTCTTATTTCATGCCTGGCCTAGAACATGATTTCTGTCTGGTTTAATAAGAGAGAAATCGCACAGTGCACGTGGTTCATATTTTGTTGTTGTTGTTTCATCTTCAAATTTCCGCCACGTGTTAAAGACAGCTGTCTAGTATATCTTTGTGGATACGCTAATAAATTTATGTCATCAAAACCTGATATGAAAGTTAATAGTTATCAGCTACCTCGATCCCATAAGGCAGGAATACATTTACAAGTAGTGGAATCCAGCGCTTGGAAACAATAGTTTTTCGGCATATTGTTTACCTTAGCAGCATACAGCTAAAACTCGAACACACTAACTAGTCACTAGATGCTACCAAAGGGAAATAGTGCTAGTCACTAGATGCTACCAAAGGGAAATAGTGCTAGTCACTAGATGCTACCAAAGGGAAATAGTGCTTTTTTTTATAAGCAAGGAAAACCTGGAGGGAGACATTTCGAATGGACCTGGGAAGTCAGGCAAAAGCCTCGAAAAAGCTCAAAATGATGTGACAGACAGAGAAGTGAGCATATCGGTGGCCGTCCAATGCTCTACTTCAGTGGTACCCAAGGTGGTGGTCTGCAGTGTTCACACATTTTCCGCCGGGAGGAGGCATTTCAGATTTTCGGGGGGGGGGGGGAGCAGTGCCAGTGACCAGAGGCATAGTTAAGGGCGGTAGATGGACGTATGCCCTCCGGGGCGCAGACTAGCTAAGGCACCAAAATGGGCTTTGATGATATTAAATGGTTGAAAATAATTAGTTTCAGAGTTGGGAGGGGGCGTAAAATGAATCATGTTCCCTGAGGCCAAACACTATAGTTACGCCCCTGTCAGTGACGTAAAAGGGTGGAGGATGTGGTTGTTCACCGGGTGTCACTTTTTCTTTAGATGGATGTTCGGCATTTTTGGACAAATGCAGAGTTTGTATCGTAAAAGGAAGAGCGGCAAAAATATGTGGCCACCCATGTGGCACTAATACTAGCTACGCCAGTATCTATCGTCGCCAATATGAGCGAACATTTTCATCTGAATGTAGGACAGAAATCGAGGACGCAGATGAATCTTGCTTTTATTTATATATATAAAAGCTAGGCAAAGATCATGGAGGTAACTCGGCCAACCAAGAGCATATCTCTGTAGCAGGAAATGCACTGGAAGAAGTGGATGTCTTCACATACTTTTGCAGTCCTACTCTATGGAGCCGCAACCTGGAGAGCAACAGCGGCATTACGCAGAAAGGACAGACCTTAATTAACACTGGCCTTGGAAAGATCCTGAACAAAAAATGGCCAAACATCATCAACAACAAAGACTTACAAAAAAAAAGGACATACCAGGAGCCTATTGGTTAAGACATGATAAGGGAAAGATGGAGGTGGACATTGCACACTCTCCGCAAACCCACTTATAACATCACAAGACAATACCTAACGTGAAATCCACCGGAAAAAAAGAAAGAGAGGAAGCCATAAAAGTACATGGAGACGTGAGCTAGAAGAAGACACACAAAGTATAGGATACACCTAGAACCAATAACTGGAAAGGAAAGCACAGGTCCAAGGTTAATGGAAAATTCTTGTAGATGCCCTATGCCCCAGGCGGGTAAAAGGCTATGTAAGTAAGATGAATCTTGGGCGGTAGAGCGGACTGGGGAGCCTTCTCCCCAGACATTTTTATTATTATATCAAATTCAAGAGCTGCCCATTGTAGTATAGTTGAATCATGATTACAAGTTGCCGTTAAGGGATATGAGGCTATAGGCTGTGGTGGAAGCCTATAGCCGGTGATTCTAAATATGCAGCCCTGAGAAAGCTGCTCCTAGGCAACCGTTTCGTCCCAGCTATTTCGCGAACTAGTCGCGAGGTGGAAACCCACTGTAGAATCCCTCTTAGAGGGCGTCCGATGCTTCCCCGGGACGGGTGGGGGGAGATATTAGGACGTTAATTTACCGTCCCGGCCCCTGGGAGAGTGGACTACGGACGCTTGAAACACAGCGTCTTTGGTCGACCAGATGTCTCCGGTCGGGGAGGGTCTCCGTCGGCGAACCCGATCGAGCGGTCGCGGGCGGGGACGCTCCACGCCCGGGGAGGTCTCGGGCGCCCTTCCGCACGGCCTGCCGCCGAGGCGGCCGGCAGGTGCGGGTGGGCGCCGGGGAGGGCATAAGGAGCGTAAGCTCGACGGCCCGCTGACGCCATTTCCTAAAGTGATATTCGAGTATAGTTGAATTCAATGCTTGTATTAAACTTTTTGATCAGGGGAAAGCAATTTGTAATGATCCGTGAAGGCATCTTGGTGCCAGTGCAATATATCAGTGGCGTAGTGAGGGGGGGGGGCATTATGCCCCGGGCGATACTCACAATGGGGCTCCAAATGGTATATTTTACTATAATATTGTATGGTTTTCGAATAGGGGGGGGGGCGCTGAAAAGGTATTATGCCCCGGGCGCGAGTTAAGCTCGCTACGCCACTGCAATATATAAACTGAATTCATCCCGGTTGTGGTTTTCCTCAGGGTAATAATTTGGCACAAACTTTTATTCAAATTCATACTGTAACATTGATTAACATGAGTGAATGTGGTGCGTATATTTAGGGTGCTGAAAACAGTCACGCAATTTAAAAATGCATGGGTGTATTTTTGGTGCATACTTGAATTCGGTGTTTCTTTGACTAATTGAAAATACAAGAATGCATTGAAGTAAATAATTTAACTTATTTATGCAGAATTCTACATTTATTTGGAGAGCAACGGAAGAGTTGCCACTTTCAAAAAAATGTAGGTGTCACTTAACCATAGAAACATCGCGTGAGCCCAGCAACCCCTACATCTGCAGTGTGCCTCGGATATTTTAGGAACTTAAAGATGTGAAGTGTATATCCTCTAACTTATCATATTTTAATGCAATGTGTGTGTGTGGAGGGGACTAAACCAAAAAGTGGCAAATGGGGCCTCGTAAAGTCGAGCGACGACTGTGCTTGAGTTATGCTAATATTTTTTATTTATATTACTAAATAATAATGTGGCAATCGTTTTTTTTAAACTTTAAAACCTTTGAGGGTTAACTACATAGTTAATAAATGAATTTTCAACAACAACAAAATAATAATAAAGCATTGCTAACAAAATTTTACATTTTGAAAGCAAACGAAAAAAAAAAAGAAAAGACTTTTAATAATAACATTTTCTAAAACAACGTTTTACCAGAGTGCCAGAGTCAAAGAAATAAAAATAAAAAGGTTAAGTAGAAAAGTCTATACATTTTGATGGCTTATTAAAATATGTAATTTTCATAAATCGTATATGCACGCCATTTTTATGTAAAGAAAACACGAGTTGTTTATAAAATAACATTATATTTTTATTAATTTGTAATTTTATCGGAAGGAAATCGTATAAAAATAAAGTATACATTTTCCAATATTCAGTTGATTTCTTTAGAATTTTAAAAATATTTTGTTTCCAGATAAATTACAAATTGCCTCTTAGATATACTTTAAAACACTTTTTTTTAAAAACCCAAATCCACAAATTTATTTAAAATTGAAAAAATTAGGAATAAGAGTTTTTTTTCCTAAAACTAACAGGCCTACAAACAAAAAATTCTCAACTAGAAAAAAAATATATTTTTTTTTAAATCCGCGCAAATAGGTGGGGCATAATAAACAGAGACTAGGTATTTTTTTAAAACTTCTGTTATTCGGGAAACTTTGTTACAAAAGTAACACATTTAAAGAAACACACAAACGCTTTCGATATAATAATTGATGTTATGTGCACTCTTTGTATGTACCCGTTAAATTCTTAATTAAAAAACAAATTATCTAATTTTTTTCAAGTTTCCATTTTATGTTTATAGTTATGCCAATAACATCATTTTTTACAGACTAATGCTATCATACAATTTAATTTATAATTAACACCTATCCCTACTTTAAAAGTCATTCTTTTATGATGAAGTATAATATTTGATAATTAGCAAGAACTATTATTAAAATTGTAGACCTTTATACTGATGTAAAGGTACTTTAATATAATGTTTTTAAAGTCTTTAAACTTATGAAGTAGCAAAAATAAATGATAAAAATAACGATATATCCTAACAACTCAGTAAGACTTCGGCATATAATTATAATCTAGAGCGGCCAGAGCTATTTAAATACTCGAATACTGTACGCATGGGCGCCCGCAGAAAATTTTCTAGGGGGGGGGGGCAAAATATTTTCTAGGGGGGGGGCAAACTATTTTTAGTAATGTTTTAATGTAGTTTTAATTTACTGTAGCGTATTTGTATGGTGAACGAACTGATAGGACACTGTAGTAAGGAAGGGCATACTGTAGCAACAATTTTTTATTAACACAATATATGTATATAGCAAAAAATATTACAACATAAATTTAAAATAAAATTTAGTCTTTAAACAAGAACTGGAGTCGTCTGTTATCGCTACCAAACATATCTACACTTTTGTCCATAAAGTCTTTTTTGTTGCAGTTCACTTTGTCTCTGTGTACGCTTAACATGAACAACCCAGACAGACGTTCATCTGACATTGTAGATCTTAAACATGTCTTTACACGACGTAATGTGCTGAGCGATCGCTCCACCGTACATGTTGTTGCTGGTAATGTTAGCAAAACTAGTAAGGCATACCTGACAGCCGGATAAAACTTTGTAAAACTAATTAATATAGAAAATATAAAAATAATTACCCAGTAAAACGAGATCAGCATCAGCTTAGTTACTTTCTCTTTATTTTCTCTTTACTTTAATACATTTTTTGTCTATTTTGTCTAAAATTTTTCTTTAATCATTCAATCCATGGGGGGGGGGGGGGCAAGTGCCCCACCTTGCCACTATGTGCGGGCGCCCATGACAGTACGCCTTTAAAAGATTAGCCTTAAATATACAGATTATCAAATATATCGAGCGTAGCGATCTTTCATCGGTTAAAGGCATCAGATACGATTATTTTAACTTTTTTAAACTGACAGTTTAGTCGTGTTTAATAATAATAAAAATATATAATTGATATTTTATTGTGCGCATTTTGTTCCGGAGGGGTTGTTGACTTTTCCCGCGGGGGGAGGGGGGGCAGTGCCCCCGGTGATATGCCTGAAAGAAACCCTGGCTCTGGTGGTCCGTGATTTCTTGAAATTATCCTTTACAGATGAGTAATTTTTAAATGATAAGATTTAATGGCTTCACGCGAATTCATGTGAACGTGGACGAAGTCTTCGTATATAGCAGTGGTGGTTCCCAACCTTTTGACACAAGGAACAATTTTTAGAATCAGTTTCTATGGCTGATCCCTTCAGGCATTGTCTATGCCTTACACATTAATTGTGTTAATGAATATTGTTTGAGGGGGTGGGGGAGGCGTCCACGGAGCACAGGTTGGGAACCACTGGTGTATGGTGTTAATAGAGCCCCTTTACTCTCGATTTTGGGGATAGAAATTATCTTAAAAGCTTTAAATGTTGGTCGTCTGCGAATTCAAGAGCTTTTTATCTGCAATTTCTATTTACGGAAGGCCATGCTATCTTAGCTTTTCATCTTCCATAATGGCTAATGATATCCTAATGTAACATCCGATATTTTATTTTTCACATTCAGATGAACGATGACGACCAACTTGAGAACCCCCATCAAAGTCCAATTGCTGCCATTGACTTTCGTCTCAGTGGAGACAGGGGAAGTCTATCCAAGATACCGGATCATAACAACGACAAAGCCATATGCGAAATTTGCGGGCAGAGAACGAGGCTCAAAGATTTGGACACTCACCATAGGAGAACACGATGTGCAGACCTGCGTCTAAAACATGACGTTATTTGTGCCGTGAGGTGAGTAAACTTTGCTGCGCCAGTGACGTCACTACCGCCGTGACACGCATTGGGGTTTGAAATAGTGTACTGAATAGGGTTTCGCATTTCCAGGGATTTTGCTTATCCCGGGAAAACGGGAATACAGTCTTCCTCTTCCCGGGATAAGAATAAGAATTTATTATCAACTGTCATCTGAATTAAACTATTAAAGAGTTGGGGTTTTATAGTTGTTTAAAAAAATAATGTAAAGGTTAGTGGAGAGTTTGGTCACGTCATTTCCCACGGCTTAACCCTAGCTAGTATTTCTAACAACCTTCCTAAATATTTCCATGTTTTACCAGATAAAAAAAAGAGAATAATAATAATAATAATAATAATAATAATAATACCGTTATAAAAATAATATGTTAACAACATCAATATATTGAGCATAGCGATTTTTCATTGGTTCCACCATTTCTTTTAATAGGTTAAACATAGCTTTCAACTCTTTAAAAATGTTTCTAAAATGACAATTTTGTTGATTAAAAAAAGTATATTTACGTTTTGTATTTTAACACGTTTTCTCTCCCGGAAAGGGGTGGGCAGCTGAACTCTCGGGGCGTAGCTAAGGGGAGCAGAGGGGGGACATATGTCCCCGGGCGCCAGACTAGTGAGGGGCGCCAAAAAGTGCTTTGATATTATTTTATTGATAAATAAAATGGGTTTGAGAGTTGAAAAAAGAAAGGGAGGCACTTTAAAATGAATCTTGTTCTCGGGCGCCAAACACTCTAAAGGCGTCTCTGCAACCCCCCCCCCCCACCCTTTTCCATGATGGTAGCAAGGAACATTTGAGTCGACAACACTTGACTCATTTGCGTCTATTGCCTCAGGCCTTCCAACCCCTAGTGTATGATACCCTCAAACAGTTACTCTTGTAACCAGTGAAATATCCTCATCAACACAAGGCACAGCGAAATTGAAAATCCCATCTACATTCATAGGAGCCATAATGATCAATAAATTGATCGTGGGCCCTTAATATATAGAAGAAGAAGAATAAATAAGAAAATACTGATATCAGTGAACAACAACAAGTAGAGGTGCTGCTTAAAATAAGGAGCGGCCTATCTTTGAAGCAATAAGGTATTCAGAATCGAACACTGTTCATGTATCTAGATTTGCCTTAAATATATTGTATTATCAAATATATTGAGCGTAGCGTTACGTAATTGGTCCCACTATTTCACTAATTCTATTAAAATATCTATAAAAATGACAATTGAGTAGTTAAAAAATATTCCATATTCACTTTATTTTTGTACACAGTTTTTCTCCGGGGAGAGGGGCACATGACTTTCTCCGGGCACCCCTTCCCCCCCCCCCCCAAATTAAGATACATGATAGAAACACTTGTTGGGACTTGATATGTGTCATTTTCTTGTTTCACCAACGGATTCTAACTACATTAACTACATATTTCAATAAGGGCACACTTGTAAAGATTTACGATTGTGGCCGAAAGCTGGGCGAACATTATGTTTTTTTTTAAATGTAGTCGAAGAAATGTATAATGATAGCTGCATGTGTTTCATTCAATCATGGCCTTGCGGAGGGGGTTCAGCGTCCCGGACGCCAGCCTTGTGGGGGGGGGGGGCAAAAAAATCGGTAGCTATCCTTATATAAATATTATATCAATATATATAAGAAAATATATATATGATATATCCTTTATTGATTATCATGTGGGTGGGGGTGCTTTTTTAGCATTACCCCGGGCGCAGCTATTCCTCGGGACAGTCCTGCATACTATTGATATGACTAAGGTTTAGTATAATATTAATGCTCATTTCAAATGTGATTTTGCCATTTAATTTGACTAATTTATTTAACTTATCTTTGTTATTTTTAAAGAAATTATGTTAAGCCCGTTTAATGTATATACATGTCATTTTGATTTATTCCTGGATTTAAAAAAAAATAGGTTAACTGAAAGAGCGGCCCACCAACATCAACAGCAGCTGGACCATCAACACGACAAACTGGGTCAGCAGTTTTACAGAGCCTCACTGACCCGTACAAGAAGGACAAACACACGTGAGTCCTGGTATCGGGAGTCAGTCAGTCAGGGAGTCAGTCAGTCAGTCAGGGAGTCAGTCAGTCAGGGAGTCAGTCAATAGCCAGTTGAGAGACTAAGCCGGACAATTTATTCTATGCGTTTCAGTTTTATCATCTAAGGACCGCGGATGTTTGATATCTTGTGGTGGCTATTGACAATTATATACTCACTGCTTTCAATTTTATTGTGTTTTTAAAAGAAGGAACTTGAGCCAAGGTTTTGTAAAACGGCCCCGATTATATGTCCAAGCGTGACCTATATAATAAATAGGTCATTCTGCCCCACCACCCCCACCCCCCTTTTCCGTTTATCCACTTCTAGACGAGAAAACTGCTGCGAACTGCAACTGGATGTAACGCACTAATCCAAAATTAAGATTGACTGTGGTTGCCACATTTGAATCATTCACTTTTAGTTATGGGCGCCCGCAGTATGTAACACCCCACCCCCCGCAGTATATAACATCCCCCCGCAGTATATAACCCCCCCCGAAGTATATAACACCCCCCCCCCCCGCAGTATATAAAATGCCCTTACCTCCCGCCTGAGCCCCCTGAAATTATTAATTAGTATCAATATAAATTACACAAAACAACAAATAGTGAGCTTAACAATGAACTGTCCGTGACAAACAAACGCTGCAGCTCGGGACAAGTCTAAATTTAAGCGTCATCTTCCCCCCAAAGAATACTATAGACTACACTATTAATAGACATATTATCCCCCTTTGCACCCCTTTGCACGGCCCTCAGCTGGAACCTCCCCCACTCCCCATTACTTTCGCAAAAAATCAAACTGGCGGCCATGCAGTCACAAGTTGGTCCATCTCTGTTAGCTAATACTGTAATAGCTTCCACTGGATAATAGAAGATTAGCAAGATCTGTCTCTTACCTCATTGGTTTACTGTAATTAGTGGTATTAGCGTGCTCATTTATTGATGGGTGTATTATTAAATATAAGCGTATAGTAAAATAATTCATACAGTTTTAATAATAATATATTATATTTTAAACAGCAATGAGGAATACATGGTACAATGTTTTAACATGTCTTATCTCCAGTCGTTGGACGACAATCTCAACTCAGTGACGCTCTCTACTGTAAGAATTGCAAAAAGCCTTTCAAGGCTGTACACAATAACTCAGACTCCTGTCGTTGGCACCTTGGACCAATGGTTGACCTTTTCGGAGGCACGTGCTCATCCTGCGGAAGACTTGATTACCAGAATGGATGCATGGTTGGAAAACACGAATCGAAACAAAAATTTTAATAAATTTGCTATATAAACATGGCGTTGTTGTTCTTTACAAGAAAATCAATAAAACAAACACAATAGAAGTATGAGAAGCCTACATCTAATTAGGTTCTTAAAAAGCTTTTGGTCTTATTTGGGATGTCTTTTTCAAAGTTATTACTCATTTGCAATGTAGGGAATATTATTAGGTTCTTACATATCCTGCACACAATATCAGTGGCGTAGTAAGGGGGGCATCATGCCCCGGGCGCTACTCACAAAGGGGCGCCAAATGGTATATTTTACTATAATATTTATGGTTTTCGAATAGGGGGGGGGGCGCTAAAAAGGTATTGGGGGGGGCGCTAAAAAGGTATTGTGCCCCGGGCGCGAGTTAAGCTCGCTACGCCACTGCACAATGTACATCTCAGATGACTCCCATACCTTAGTGAATAAATAGTTGCTAAAAATGAAGGTGTTTCGTGCGTTTGAAAAATGTCACTTTACAGTAATGAATCAAGAAACATTTAATTTTAATGGGATGTGAAGAGACATATAAGGACAAATGAACATTGAAAATTTCTAATATATTCTAAATTCAAAAAAAATGTACGCGTTTCTTAAAACACCAAGATACAGCAAATAAATTTTGTAGTTCTGCTCCGATGAAAGGTCAAAGTTGAATTTCATTTGAATTCAATACGGAAATTTCATTTTATAGTTTCTATTTTTAATAGTAAAACTGTAGATTTAACGGGCTGGAGGGGATTGATTGATTGATTGAATACTTATATAGCGCGTGTATGCACGCTACTTCAGCAAGCTCGCGGCGTTCTGGTGTCCTAAAACCTGTCAAAAGAGAAAAGTCTTTGAATGGTTCTTAAATGAATTTTTATCATTTTCAATTTCCCTCAAAGGTTGAGGCAAACTGTTCCACGATTTAGGTGCTATAGCTTCAAAATAGCGCACTCCGTATGACTCCTTTCTGTGTCCATTGAGGTGAACTGTTCCATAATTCAATGCAGATCAGTCACTGCTTTATGAAAGGCATGTCACAACGAGGGTCACTGGAGGGCCATATTGGTCATATTTGTGATGTCACGAGGGCCACACACTACAACTAAAAAAATTATTGCAGACTAATTTTATTAATGAAACATAGAAACATATAATGTTCATACACATGGTTTGGCCGCTAGCCACATTTATGAATACAAAGTAATGAAGTAGTTCAAAAAAAGTATAAGGAAAAAACCCCCAGAGAAATCACGAGATCTTTTCTGGAATTCCTTAGAGAAGTTTGCCAGGTAATTGTCATGCTTAACAAAGCTAATTACAGAGTCAGTATTGAACAGTGTTTTTCAGCTCTCTGCTGAAAAAAAATTAAAATTGTTAATAATATTTTTTTAAAAAGCTAAATGCCATCATACAATTAAAATTTAACACCTATGCCTACTTTAAAAGTCATTCTTTTATGATGAAATATAATTTGAAAATAGATTACACATGATTGATATATAGCATGAACTATTACTAAAACTGTGGCCCTGTATTTCGATGCAAAGGTATTTTAATACCGTGTTATTGAAGTCTTTAAACTTGTGACGTTGCAAAAATAAATGTATAAAAATACCGATATATGCGAACAACGTGCGGTAAAACATCGACTTATAATTAGGAGCGGCCAGTGCGATATTTATAAGTGTAAGCCTCTAACAAGATTAGCCTTAAATATACGATCATCAAATATATCGAGCGTAGCGATATTTCATAGGTTCCACTAATTGTAATCGGTTAAAGGCACTCGTTACTATTCTTTTTAAAACTTTCATAAAATGATAATTTAATCATTTTTAATAAAAAAATATATATTCGTTTTATTCTCAGGGGCGGGGGTGGGGGTGCATTTGACTAGCTCCGCCCACCACCTCCGGAGAGATGCCTGAAAAAACCCAATGGACAGGAGAAAGACTGAAAATGTAGTACCTCAGTACGTCAAAACCAGAAGTAGACAAAGGGGAAGTATATTCATCAACAATGATTTTATACTCATTCCAGGCTTTTGTAGCCCAAGTTATCAAAATGCACGTTACTTGAATGATACCATCACGGCAATGCCTATAATTTAATTTTACTCTACCAATCTAGTTGCACTCTAAGTGCTCTAAAATTGTTGAACGTGAACATTGTGGGCATTTGACATTGTTATTTATTGGGTATTTGACAATTTGACAATTATTTAATTTGGGAAATGAAGAACATTCGGTGAGTCAGCAACTAGAAAGTACTCAAATAACCAGGTGTCATTAAGTTTGTCTTTAATCTGATTCTATCCATCATATCAATAAACAATTTCAAAACAATCCTCGGCTAAGATTCCGAATCAATTTAGAAAACAAAATGATTTATCAGTTCGACTCCACGATTCTGACGTCTGTTCCATAGAAATTCCGCAGTGGCTTACATAGATTCTTTTACGTTCTAATTTCTTAAGGTGGCTGAGCTGAGACAAATTTACGAAAGAAGCACATGGATGTATTTGGAAATTAGTTTGAAAGAAATATGGCCAACGGGAAATCTATCGACGGAAATGTGGTCGAACGGAAGTTTGTACGAAAGGACATATTTTATAATTGTTTATTAGTTGTTGTTTTTTTTGTTTTGTTTTTTTGTGTGTGTGTTTTTTTTTCTTGTTGCTGTCTAAGAGGTTCTTCTTTTAAAGATATTTTGCGAAGACATTTTACACCAAAGCTAATAAAATTGTTACTTCTAAAAACAACCATATTACTTTGGACAATGACCTTAAATGTCCGATGTTATAAACATACGATAAAGGATTACAATACAAAACAAATAGATTAACATTCATTAAAATAAAAGATTAAAAGTGATGAAATTTCCTATGGTTTGTAGCACATTTTTGAACTTAGCTACACAACTGCGGACGTGACGTGCATATGACGCATATTTTCCATAACAGGAAGCATTCTATCCCCTAGACTTGTACCGAACAGTACACGACTGGAAGAGAGAATTTAATTTTCACGAAATTGAGAAAGCTATATACGACTTTATTGACCGAATGAGGTAGACCAAACAGCTTGGTGGCTTTTTGTTTGTTTGCTTTGGTGTTGTAATATTCTTTTAAATTATATGTATCTGTTACCCGTTTCCATTAAAAAAAAACCCACATCAATAACGTTTAAACTAAAGTTACGCAATAAGGAACTCAAGGACACATACGGTTAGTGAACACTTGATAACAGATACTAATGACAGGAATGTGTCGGCCTAATTCCCTTTTCGGGGAGCTACTAATAATTACAAGGTAAAATAATATACGAAAAATGAAAAATAATAGCATAAAAAAACTGAATTTGGTAAATTCAGACAATTGGTGCCATGACATATCACACGGCTGCCATTTTGGTTGCCACCAGGGCCGACCCTAACAATTGCGGGGCCCTATGCGAAACGGACTGCGCGGGGCCCATTCTGGGTAGAGGATAAGGATAATAAGTGAAAATTAAGATTTTGTATTAGAAAATAAATTCGGGGCGGGGCCTATGAAAGTGCGGGGCCCATTGCGACCGCATAGGTTGCAATGGCCTAAGGCTGGCCCTGGTTGTCACGACTGATTCACCACATCTGACCGATAAACGCTGCTGCTGGCCGCCGTCCATGGCTTGTCATGTAAAATTTCTGGTGTGGATGAGGTGCATATGCATTAGATTTTGTTTTGTCTCTATACATCTGTTCTTTATTATATATATGTATTTTATGTTAATATCACCATTATGTCTCTTTTTTAATATTTTTATGTACAGCGCGGTGAGCCTAGCCCTAGGCTGGGGTACCGCGCTATATAAGACAACAAATAATAATAATAATAATAATAATTCACTGTCACTAAACCTAACCTGCACCCTAAATGCATCCCTAAATCTAACCTGAACCCTAAATGTATCCCTAAATCTAACCTGAACCCTAAATGCATCCCTAAATCTAACCTGAACCCTAAATGTATCCCTAAACCTAACCTGAACCCTAAATGTATCGATAATGGCACCAATAGTCTGAATTAGCCCTGAATTTGACAGTTATTATATTTTTAAAAAAATGTGTAAACTCATTGCTTGGGTCGGAGAACTCAAATTACACGCAGAGCTCTTCTGTAGAAATGATGCATGTTTTGTTCTGTCGTGAATCTTGGAAGGAATTGAATCTTCGGCTAATAATCACTGTCCGTTTTAACTGTTAAAAGCTTTGCGCGCACAATCTGAGTGGGGAGAGTGGGTTCTTCTTAGCCGTTCTCACTCCCAATGGAGCACAGACCATCCACAATACTCTCCCATCCGTCCCTGTCCTGGGCTATCTTTGCTAGTTCAGCCCAGCTTATTTTCTTCATTCTCTTCGCCTATGTCTCTACTCCCCCTCTTCCATGTGATTCTTGGTCTTCCTCATTTCCTGGTACCTTGAGGAGTCCAGTTCAGGTCCTGTCTTGTGATGTTAGTGTTTGGTTTCCTTAATGTGTGTCCTATCCATCTCCATTTTCTCATTTTTATCCCCGTCGCCACCGGAACATTTTATTGTTCTCTCCCAAAGGATAGTGTTACAAATTTTGTCAAACCATCTCATTTTGAGGATCCTTCGCAAGCAAGGATAACCATGAAGGTGAACTCACAAACCCATTTATGAAAAAATCTGGAGTTCGACAGGGATGCCTGCTCTCACCATTCCTCTTTCTGTTATCCAGTGACTGGATCATGAGAGAAACAACACGGGATGGGAAAATGGAATCCAGTGGTCACCTTTCAGACAGTTGGAGGATTTGGATTTTGCAGATGATATTGTACTTTTAGCACATAGCCATAAACAAATGCAGGAGAAAACAACAAAACTTGACTCTGTATCCCAGCAAGTTGGACTTTGTATAAATAAAGGGAAAACCAAGACCTTAAGAATAAATGCAGGGGAGGATGGAGTCACTGCATGGTGTTAACCTGAGAGGAGCCTCTCTTGAAGAAGTTGAGACTTTTACATACCTGGGAAGCATCATAAATTGAAATGTTGGCACCTTATGAGGACATAAAGTCTAGGGTCAAAAAGGCCAGAGGGGCATTCAATAGCCCTGCGAAACATCTGGAACTCAAGTGGAATACTGACAAAAACAATGTTAACAATATTCAACTCAAATGTCAAGGCATTTCCTCTGTAACTGTATGGTTGTGAAACTTGGAGAACAACAAAAACAAACATTAAAAAAACTGCAGCTTTTTATAAACAGATGCTTGCGAAAGGGAGGGTGGGTATAACATTCTCTATGGAAGAGGAAACAATAAAAATACTAATTGTTTAAAATGTTTTGGGATAAGCTGGGCATTGAACTGCGAGTCAAAAATAAGAAAAAAAAACACATTTTGACCGCACAGCCGATGATTTATTTTAATTTTAAAAAATTTGTTACTGGGGTACTTAAATTATTTTTTTGGGGAAAAAATTGCTGAATTGATCATTTGATTTGCTGTAAAATATGACAAATCTTTGAGCTATGGTGGTATTTACTTTCACGGGGCGTCAATATTGCAAAATAATAACCGTTGAGAGCAGTCTGGAAAACTTGATATCCATGCCGCCATGGTCATATCTCTTTTGTAAGACAAGTTACATGGCGTTCAGTGGGTTAGATGTCTCTGCTTTGTCCTTATATTACCATGCAATCACAGAGCAGGAATCTAAGAAATAAGTTTTAAACAATCTCTGGACAACCCCCCCCCCCCCCTAAAAAAAACTCTACAGAAAAAAAGGAACGTCGTCAGAATCCCGAAGAATCAAGCAGGTTTCTACGGACACGCAAAGGGGTAATTGGTCAGGCGTGTTGCTACTCAACTCGTTCGGGATAATATTAGGGTAATAAACCCTCTTAGACGTAAAAGGTTTACAAAAATAAATATTTCTTTACATTCTTGTCTAGATGGCTGACGCGCCGGCGCCAGCAACCCAAGCCACGACACCGTCATCACTGGCCAGCGGATTAAGCATCGATGACCCGCGGGTAGAGATTGTAGCAGATTATCTGTTGAGGCGATACAGACAGAAGCCAGACAGATGGGTCAAGTTTTACAACAACATGGACAACCGCGTACGTATTTCAGCTGCTCTAAAATTGAGACGCGCTCTTAGATATTGGAGAGCGTCCACATCTGGGGTTATTGTAAGTCTTCTCAATTTGAAAGTTTTTCTTCATGTCGAGTAGACAATTGATTGTTGAGTAGTCGATTGTTGAGTAGACAATTGATTGTTGAGTAGTCGATTGTTGAGTAGACAATTGATTGTTGAGTAGACAATTGATTGTTGAGTAGACAATTGATTGTTGAGTAGTCGATTGTTGAGTAGACAATTGATTGTTGAGTAGACAATTGATTGATGAGAAGACAATTGATTGTTAAGTAGACTATTGATTGTTGAGTAGACAATTGATTGTTGAGAAGACAATTGATTGTTGTGTAGAACATTGATTGATGAGAAGACAATTTATTGTTAAGTATACAATTGATTGTTGAGTAGACAATTGATTGTTGAGTAGACGATTGTTGAGTAGACGATTGTTGAGTAGACGATTGTTGAGAAGACAATTGATTGTTGAGTAGACAATTGATTGTTGAGAAGACAATTGATTGTTGAGTAGACGATTGTTGAGTAGACATTTGATTGTTGAGTAGACAATTGATTGTTGAGAAGACAATTTATTGTTGAGTAGACAATTGATTGTTGAGAAGACAATTGATTGTTGAGTAGACAATTGATTGTTTTTCGTCCTTCGCATGCGAAGATGACCAAGGCTATTTACACCGGTGAGCACGCAGGTGGGGGGAGTCAATTTGTGCCTGGAATGTTGTGAACTGGGTTTTGTGAGCGTGGTCCGGTCGCGTATGGGACAGCTGTTGATCATGAGATTGTGGAAAGTTTTGTGGAGGACCTGTTCTGATTGGTCGGGCTATGCAAGGTCAATAAACAAGTCAGGTGTTTAAATACTGTGTTAACACCGGCCGCGAGTTAGCTACAATCTTTGGAGTTCTGCAGTTATCGTTGTGGTCATATTTCCAACTCGGTGTTTTTATTGCTTGTGGTCGTCTTTGTTTGTAGAAGAAGCTATACCCCCCCCCCTCTAAAAAAAAAAAGACAACCGTTAAAAACAAAATTTGTCATAATATAAATCCTTTAAGTTATGCATTTTTTGTGTGCATTTTTTGTGTGCATTTTTTGTGTGCATTTTTTGTGTGCATTATTTTTTAAATTGTAAGTGATTTATCATTTATGTGATTGTCTTTAAATTAAGAAGCGGCTCTGTAAATGGGTAAACTTCTGGCACAAATACGTTTCATATTTCCTTCATAATCCCTTTCAAAATTACAGTTGATTGTTTTACCTAAAATGTAATTGTAATGTATTTAACACTAAACTGATTTATGTATTATTGAGCGACTTGGCGATGACTCCAGTTCTTAATTAAGCAATCAATGCATCATATTTCCTTCATCTCCAATCTAAAAATAGAAAAAAAACTGATTTTTTTCGGGGTTGGGAGTGGGGGTGGCGCTGAAAATTTGAAAGAATGTATTGTCATAGGCAACGGGTCTATGAGCCAGGTTTCAGCTTGATAAGATGGTGGGAAGTGGGTCAATTATCCTTCCGAATATTTAGTCACAAAGAAACAAAGTGTATTTAATATATATATATATATATATATATATATATATATATATATATATATATATATATGGCATCTTTCCGTCTTCGTGAGACGATGAAGTACACCTCATCAAATGGCTCACCAGGCCGATCCTGGAATGGCAGTTTCGGCTGCATTTCTCCCAGGAGAACATTGACTCCTGGTTAGATTTGGCCTTATGTATTGTTCTTTTTGTTGGACAGCTACTTAGCCTTGGTGGTGTTTTATGGAGACCAGGTGTTTCCCAATGCAGCAGATCCCCACTCTCCATGCAGCCAGTGGATCCAAGGGAATGACAATTGTCAATACAGATAGGCACTGACTGCGTCACGTTGCCGAAATGACATTTGAATCAGCGTCAGATCGACTTTGGGACTTCATCTCCGGATTTTACTTTTTGGGTTTACTCCCCTAAACTTACCCTAGCCTCCCGCATTGTTTTTATATATTTATATCAATGTTTATTCAACATTCCCCCCCCCTCTTTTTACGGTTTTTAAGCAATTTCGGTACAATTAAAATTGCGAGTCAGCCATTTTGTTGCCAAACGGAAGTTAATATAAAGCATTTATAAAGTGTTCGTCACCCTAGACAACATAGGTGCGTTGCAAACTATCTGTCAGTAAGTGTTCCTACTTCGAGGGTTTCTTAATTGTGAACGTTACCTAAGAACGACACCTGGAAAGCTTGCACACACGAAGTTGCCCTCATGAAGTTGCCCACATGAAGGACACGCGTGTTTTTTTTAGGATGGTGGTGGGGTTGCAAGTATTTGAGACTAATCCGCCTTTTCCTTGCTCTGCGAGGTTTGTTTCTTTTACACATGAGCGGAGTGTGCTCCACCAGTGAGCCTGCCTAGCCAGATAATGCGATCTAAAGCAAGTGTTTCCCAAATGTTCGGGACACATTTTTAAAGTGAAACTCGAAGCGTTTGTCTGCCAACGGTTCGTTATTAGTTGTTTATGCAGTCTTCTGTCTGGTATTCTTGCAACATGCCTACCCCTTATTACGGACTGCTATTAATGGAGCATTTTGTCTCTTAGTTTAGTCTATTGGCTCGTTTCAAAATAGTCCATAATAAAGGACGATACCAAAGTTTAAAAACAATGACATATAATACGACACTCAAAGTCAGAGCTCATTACAATTAAAAAGTTTTTAATGTGTGAATTTCAATGAATTACAAAAGCAAGAGAATATGATTAAAATTATTAACTTACAGTTTGGCTGGTACCGGTACTGTGTTAATATAAAATACAATGAGCGAAAGTTGCACAATGAAAGAAAATCTACACACAACTAAGTACAATAATAATGCACGATCCCAGGCTCGTGATAAAAGGATCCCTCTCTCATGCAGTCGTTCAGCCTTTTCTACTCTGTTCAAGACGATCCTTCTCGAAATAGATACGCAATGTTCGACTGAAACGGACAATACTTAAGCTTGCTGTAAACAAGATTAAATTTCGCTTGCCCCACCCCAAAACGTGGCCTGGAGTGTTTTGACTACAAGAGGTCATGCACGTGGAAAGCGAGGAAGGCGTGTCTCAACTCAAAACACTTCACCTACATAACACCCCCTTTGGTATAGTCCTTTGTGTAAGAACGTGTGAATGCTGAGAAAGTCAGCCTGTTGTAGGAATCTGTCTCAGGGACTTTGTCCTGCCACCGTGTGCCAAGAAGCTAGAGTAAACAGCGTAGGTGGACTTTATCCTGCCACCGTATGCCAAGAAGTTAGAGATAACAGCGTAGGTGGACTTTATCCTGCCACCGCGTGCCAAGAAGTTAGAGTAAACAGCGTATGTGGAATTTGTCCTGCCACCGTGTGCCAAGAAGCTAGAGTAAACAGCGTAGGTGGACTTTGTCCTGCCACCGTATGCCAAGAAGTTAGAGTAAACAGCGTAGGTGGACTTTGTCCTGCCACCGAATGCCAAGAAGTTAGAGTAAACAGCGTAGGTGGACTTTGTCCTGCCACCGTATACCAAGAAGTTGAGTAAACAGCGTAGGTGGACTTTGTCCTGCCACCGTATGCCAAGAAGTTAGAGTAAACAGCGTAGGTGGACTTTGTCCTGCCACCGTGTGCCAAGAAGCTAGAGTAAACAGCGTAGGTGGAGAAGGTTTAGGTGTCTAGCATGTCTTCTGGCGTAGAGGAGAGTTTATAATTTCCCTATATAACTTCAGCTTGGGGTTAGGACTGACGCTCATTCGCTCCCAGGTACTCCTGCGGAATTTTCCAAATACGACAACTAATACTGTTCATGTGTGAGTGTTAGCCAAATATTGTACATTTCCTACATCTCTTGGAAAATCTTATCTTGAATCTGTGAATGCTTTACTTTACAGTTAAGTTTCTTTCTTCAATAAAGTATTAAGTTTTCAAAGTAATAATCGATTCCTTTCTTAATTAATGAATAAAATTATTCCATATAGTGAAACAGTAACTGGAAATTCGAGCACATTAAAAATAGAATTAATTCAAACATTGTGGAAGGGCGTTCCTTCGTTTTTAAAATTTCCGAAACAAAAAAGCACGTTATAAAAATAATGCTTGTAATAACATTTTTCCATTGGACCCACTACCTCTCTACTGCTTGCCTACATCTTAAATCCTAGCACAAACTGCTGCTTTCAGTTGAAATAACTTGCTTCCATTGCACCCACTACCTCCCCACTGCTTGCCTACGCCCTAACACCTGGCACAAAATTTTTGCACCTCCTCCCCCCCCCCCCCACGACAGAACGCCTTGTTGGATTTCTTCAACAACTCGGAGAAGCATGTCGTTGTGTTCGTCTGCACGCCCAGCGCCATCGACTTCTCTTTCAACTGGCCAACAGACCCGCAAAATATGTTCACGTAAGTTGGACCAGTGTTGCTATTAATTACAGGGGGAGACGGAGAGAAAAGGGGCGTCGCGACAATGTAATTTCAATGTATTTAACTAATCTTAAAATGACGTCATATTTCAAACATCACATTACATATTTCTCGTTTTCTATAAATAATTTCTGAATTGTAATACCTCGAACCCAGACTCGGATCCGCCGGGTATGGTCTCAAAATACCCGGATCAGGTACCCGGACTATTAACTGCAACCGGCTCAGCCATAGAAACACCAGTAATCATAAAAAGACCGGGCTTCTGCAGAGCCCTCTGAAACATGTGTTTATGTTAGTGATAGCAGTTTTTAAATGTTAGTAAGTCAAAAAGTCAGCAGAGATGCCCAAAAAAAAATGCAATAACCCAGGGCAGGGTTTCTTTCAGGCATCTCTCCGGGGGAGGGGCAGTGCCCCCCCCCCCCGTGGAAAGTCAAGTGCCCCCCCCCCCGGAGCAAAATGGGTGAAAACAATAGAACGATTGTATATATTTGTCATTTTAAAACAGTTTTCAAAAACATAGTAACTGTTGCCTTTCCGAAACAAAAAAGCACGTTAAAATAAGTGGAATCTATAAAATATCGCTAGGCTCGATATATTTGATGATCCGTATATTTAAGGCTAATCAAGTTATATTATTTGGTTATAAAAATCACACTGACCGTTCCAGTCTTACGTTCTGTTGTTCGCATATATCGCTATTTTTTAAATTATTTTTTTTACAACTGACAGGTTAAAATTATTGGCTAATGCGAAGAGATAGCGCCGTGACTTCGTTTGCAAAACATTTAGGGTTCAGGTTAGGTTTAGGGATAGATTTAGGGTTCAGGTTAGGTTTAGGGATACATTTAGGAAATGTTTTCATTATTTTAGCAATCTGTTTTCAAATTATAGTTCATCGTAAAAGCTTGATTAAAAATAAGGATAGGTGTTAATTATAAATTGTAAAATGGCATTAACCTTCTTTTTCTAATTATAAAATTGAAAGGGCGCATACAAATAGTTCACGTTTCATCAATTATTATTAAATCGAAAGCGTTTTTTGTTTTCATTAAATGTGCTACTTTTGTTACAAAGTTACCTTAATAACAGATTTAAAAAAAAATACTAAGCCGATATTTATTTTATTAACTTCCCAACTTCTTTTCTATTTTTAATGTCAGAATAACAAACAAAGTTCCCCATCCATTGGCATTGCACTCATTTTTTAATATTATTAATTTTATTTTAGATGAGAATCCAATAGAAGGCTAAGAATTTTTTCTGTGAACTAGCCTTTCGATTATCGTGCCAATTCCATTTTTCGTTACGTGTTTAAAAAAAATTCGTATTGCTAATACGTCAATTTGAAATAGATTCTTTGGATTTAGATAAAATATTTTAAAGTATGGCGAAGAGGCAATTTAAGAAAGTTATAATATGAAATTCCAGATAACAATTTCAATCTACTGAATATTGGGAAATTGTTACTTTATTTGAATATGAATTTCCCTTATATAAAATTACACATTAATAAATATAATGTCTTCTGCAAACCACTCATGTCTTCTTAAAATAGTTATGCCGTTAATAGGCAATTTGTAAAAATGACCAGTTTTCAAAACCCATAAAAAATATAGACATTTCTAATAAGCCTTTTTTTTTTCTTTTTGACTCTAGCTAGTAAAATTAGGAAATATTTAGAAAAGGTTGTCTAAGCATTATACTTATAAGTAAGTTGTTTTTTTTCAATTTGCGACAGGATATAAAATAATTTTTCCATTGCTTTTTAGTGATGGAATCCTTTTTAAATGAATTTTGTTTTTTGAAAAATCATTTATTAATTGAGTAGCTAAGCCTGCATGGAAAGATGATAATTAAGAAAATATCTTAATACCATCTTTAAGCCCTTAAAATATCCTAGGCACCCTGCAGTCCTAGGGGTTGCTGGGCGCACACGATGGCTCTAAAGTTAAGTGACACCTACATTTTTAAACTAGGATCTCTTACGTTGCTCTCCAATTAAGTGTAGAATAGTGCACTACTAATTTGAGATATGTGATAAAATGCATTCTTGTATTTTGAATTTATCAAAAATTTTCTGTGGACTATAATGATTTAAGGGGCGAGAATAATCTGGGGCAAAAGCGTATCCTCAAGGGTGACATAACTAGAATGAATATAGTTTACGTCCCGCTGGTGCGAAATTTAAGATGTCTTTGGTCATTATTATGGATAATTATGGCACTTTCCACCCGAATATTTAAAATGCAACCTCAAAATTGTCTGAAAGAAACAACAAATTCAAGTAAGTGCCAAAATAATGCATCCTTGCATTTTGAGTTTGTACGACTGTCTTTAGCGTCCTAAATTATGCACCCCTTACCTCACGCTGATCAATGGTACAGTATGGGGTTGATTATAAGCTTGTGCCTAATGATTATCCTGCGGCACGCCACAAATGTAGTGAATTCAGATTATATATGGCACTGGGCAAAATAATGCCTCCCAAAAAACCTTAAAAATGTTATTTCGTTTAAAAGGTATAATAGTAACATCGAATTCAAATATACTCAAAAAATAGACCTCTTGATTTTGAAATAATCAAAAATTTCCTGGGGAGCAGGCTCCCCAAACACCTCCACCGATCAAGATTTATCGGCGCCCCCGATTTCAGCCCTACTTCTCGATGAAAATGATGGCTAATTTACTTATTTTGGTATCGATAGATACGCTGCCTAGTGTCGTAGCTACTATTAGTGCTGCCATGAGCGGCCAAATATTTGCCGTCCCCCCCTTTCACGATAAAAACTCTGCAGTTGTCCGAAAATGCCTCATCTGAATATAAAGATAAAGTGACACCTGGGTGGACCACCCCATCCGCCTTATTTCGACGACACTAGCATGGATGTTTCTACAGTGTTTGGC
Organism: Omphiscola glabra; assembly: GCA_964017045.1. NCBI lineage: Eukaryota > Metazoa > Mollusca > Gastropoda > Lymnaeidae > Omphiscola > Omphiscola glabra. Next base: position 22,438,898 of record OZ024795.1, read on the forward strand.
GTCAGAGGACAAGATTCATTTACCCCCCCCCCCTTTTTTTTTTTCCAACTCTGAAACCCATTATTTTCAACCAATTAATACCAGCTAAGCCCATTTTTGCACCACGCGCTAGTCTGGCACCCAGGACGTATGCCCCCATCAGCCACTCCTTAGCTACGCCTCTGGCCAATGACAACTGGCACTGCCCCCTCCCCCCCCCGAAAATCTGAAGCGCCCCCCCCCCGGGGGAAAATTTCTGAAAGAAACACTGACCCAGGGTATGCCTATATTAACTGAGTCTAACTCTCTCTAACTCTCTATCTCTCTCTTTCTCTCTTTCGTTCAGGTATTTCCTGAAGCGGGATCCGTCAGCCAAAATAACAAAAGAGAACTTCCGAGAGGAGATGATGTATGGAGACATGTTCCCTGGCGAGCTGGACCAGTTCTCTATCTTTATAAACAAGGTCGGTGATAGAACCCCTGATTGTTTTGTGTTTGCAGTGGTGTAGGAAGTGTGGGGGGGGGGGGCAGTTTGCCTCTGATGACACCCTTTTCCCCATTTATATAGGTGGGCGGCATTTCCGGCCAAAAGATGCGAGACATAATTTTATTTAACTATCCAATACTACTTATTTATTATGAGGTAGTGGGACTCTAATTAGCTACATTCTATACAGTGTAATTAGGCTTTTATTCTGAACCAGTTTAAATTGAAATAATTGGTCAAAAAAAGCAGCCAAGAAGAAATAATAAAATAAAACAAGACGCCAACTAAGGAATAGTCATCAAAGTGAGGATGTATAATATGTTATGACGTGGGATGGCTTAAAATGACAAGCTCAATGCTGGCCTAGGTGAAAGCTTGAATAATATAGATCTACACTAAAACAACACTAAAATGTGCTTTATATAATAGTTCTGCAACCGGTGTGCCGCCACACTGGTTTGGCGCGAGATGATGCCAGGTGCCTCGCAAAATGCCTCAAACAGGAGCAAAAGCGTATAGTATGTTGAAGGCTACTTGAAGGCAATTAATAACGATACGTGAACTTATAAAATGGACATTTGTTAGCCTATTATTAAGTATTACCAAGCTATCAAACTCTATGATGACAGAAATCTGTCCAATACGGAGAGTTAATATAGATAAATACCTTGTAATCGTTTACCTTCTAGCTCTACGTGCCATTATGAATGATAACTACATAGTGTTATTTAGCATATTTTTGCATGTTTCTATTTGCGGTGTTCCACGGAATAATTTTTGGAGAGACCTATATGTTTGTTGAGCGTATATACAAATTTGTTTGGCTCTACCTTATAATTCCTCGGCGCGTAGAAGTTAGGGCCCGCAGGAGAATCAACCATTTAAAGTTAACTTTAAATACAGCCAATGTCGTTTTAATTTTAAGCATACAATTGTAAGTAAAGTTAATTATAAGTTCCATACATCTCAACAATATTTTAATATAATTTCAATGATTTGATTTTATACCAATCCTCGGGATTTGTTACCCCAAAAAAACATGGATTCGTTTGATCTGATGCTATCATGACATCGGACATTATCATGTGTTTGCACTCTAATTTTTGCTTGGTATGATTATGCATGCTCGATTAAGGCGTTTGAGATACTGGGTTCAGTCGACATAGGGACACATAGCTGTCTATTCCTTGTCCATAGGTGTAGCGAGTGTAGTACGCCCGGGCTTGAGGCAATTGAGCCCCCGTGGGCTAAAAGGATTGAAAAATTACTTTGATGATAATAACAAAGAAGACGAGATAAAACATGGAACTTGGCCATTCAATGTGTGCAATTTGTTTTCATAATAAAGCCATAAATAACAAACCCCTTCTATAGCTATAGACAGTATCATTTCAAGGTCCGCTATTGTCAAGTTTCAATGTGCCATAAAGCACTATAGTTAGGCATAGTTTTTGTTGTTTTGGAAGGGGGGGGGCCGTGGGGTGCGGGCCAGAAAACTCAAAGTACTCCTAGCGTGACACAATGTCTCGCTACGCCGCTATGTGTTTGGTGTTTCAATTGTACTCGCGGAGCGCCCCCTCGCCCCCCCCCCTTTCTTTACGTCACTGCATTTGATTTTTTTATGAACGCTAATTGGATGATGAGCGGGAGGAAAGAGCACATATTGTATCAAATGATAGTGCATGTTACATTTGGTTGGTGTTGCTCAAATAGCATATTACATGTATAACGTTTCCGGCCTGATGTAACTTGACGTCATGCGCGGCACACTACATAAGAGTCAAAGCGCAAAACACCAGAGTAACGTAGAACGAATAGTTTATCAGAGTCGAAATACCGGAGAAATAGAGAGATAGACAGCAAGGCCATTATAAGATGAAGCAAACGAGGCACTTGTCGCAGATGAAGTTTGGGAAAGGGCGACGAATTGATGAAAAATGATTATGAGAAATAAAAATAAAACTATATTATACATGATTGTAGGAGAAAAAAGTCACAGGAAAAAAGTCACAGAAAAAAAGTCACAGGAAAAAAGTCACAGTGTTTATCATATAAATCATATATCATATCATATATAAAAGTGAATGTTTGTGGTCATTGTGGATTTGTGGGTGGCTCTGTTCCACAAAGGCTTTTACATGGGGTCGGGATCCCAATGGCGTCGAGATCCAAATGGGGTTGTGATCCCAATGAGATCCTTTTTTGGAAATGGATACCAATCGGGACTGGGACCCAATTGGGATTGGGATACCAATGGGGTCGAAATCTCAATGGGTTCAGGATCCCAATCAGGATCGGTATCCCAATGTGGTCGGGATTCCAATGGGATCAGGATCCCAATGGGGTCGGGATCCCAATGGGTTCAGAATACCCATTTGCATCCCATTTGGTAACGGGATCCCAATCGGGATCATGATCCCAATGGGGTCGGGATCCAAATGGGATCCCAATCGGGATCGGTATACCAATGTGGTTGGGATTCCAATGGGATCGGGATCCAAATGGGATCCTAAATCCCTATGGGGTCGGGATCTGAGAGAGAGAGAGAGAGAGAGATTGAAAGAGAACGAAAGAGAGACAGAGAGAGAGAGAGAGAGAGAGAGATAGACGGAGAGAGAGACAGAGAGAGAGAGAGAGAGAGAGAGAGAGAGAGAGAGAGAGAAAATGCAAGAGAGATTGTTTGTAAAGTCAGAGTTGTCTCATGCAAAATATCACATACATCCGAATCAGCGTTATAATCATGCACTTTTATAATTAGCCTACTGTCAGATTGCTGATCATGTTGCTGATCATGTTGCTGATCATGTTGCTGATCATGTTGCTGATCATGTTGCTGATCGTGTTGCTAATCGTGTTGCTAATCGTGTTGCTAATCGTGTTGCTAATCGTGTTGCTAATCGTGTTGCTAATCATGTTGCTAATCATGTTGCTGATCATGTTGCTGATCATGTTGCTGATCGTGTTGCTGATCGTGTTGCTGATCATGTTGCTGATCATGCTGCTGATCATGTTGCTGATCATGTTGCTGATCATGTTGCTAATCATGTTGCTAATCATGTTGCTAATCATGGTGCTAATCATGTTGCTAATCATGTTGCTAATCATGTTGCTAATTATGTTGCTAATCATGTTGCTAATCATGTTGCTAATCATGTTGCTAATCATGTTGCTAATCATGTGCACAGTTTGTCGAAAGAGTCATCAACAACGAAAACAACAACAAAAGATGGCCGAAGGTGGTCACCGAAGATGTCCGGCAGCACACGCAGAACCTGAAGACGATCGTCGACATCACGGCCGCAAGAATCAAAGGTCAAACGCTGCTCAGGATTCCGAATGAGCTGGAAAACTTTGAATATCCTGACCATGATAACTCAAAGTAAGTTATATTATCTTGACCATGATATCTCTGAGAAAATTTGAGTATCCATAGAGCGACAACGTCAAGCGAGCCAGTTGTAGTGACACTCTCAGGGAAGACTGTCGAGGTGAGGGATGTTGAAGCTTAAGCTGGAGTCTGTGTTGTACTTATTCCATTGTTGTAAGATGGTAACCCCTCTGCCTTACTGACGTGTATAATATTTCCGTAGCGACACTAGGCCGTGTGAACCAGGGATGTCTATCGCCCCTGAGTGGTGGAAGCGACCCCCACCCCCGGGGACCTTGGACGCCTTGGTAAATTTCTGTGGGTCATATTTGATTCGAGAGTCTATTAGTAATACAAAAATGTATAGGCACTGTTGACTTTTTAATAATTGTAGTCTATTGATTACAAACAATCGCAATTTTGCTAATAGCTAAAAATTTATTCACATTTTTCAGCAAATCAAATGATTAAATCCACTGATTGTTCAAAAAAATGAATTTTAGTGGGCATTTTATTCTTCTTCTTAGGTTCAAGTCTTAAAGTTCGAACCATCTAGTGTGTGGCTCGGAACTTTATCTGAACATGCCAAAACCAAACAGAAAGGGTGATCAGTGGTGTCGTCTTAAACGCAACCACCAAAGCCTCATAACGCAAATAGGGACTGAGCATTGCCCTACCTGTAGCTATCTGACCAGATTACATCCGCTTCAGGGCCTGAGCTGCCGCCGACAATGTAGACAGGTACCGGAGACAGCCGAACACTTACTAGCCGAGTGTACGACGCTAGCGATTGGTGCTCTCAGCCAACATCGTTGATGATCTTATTTACGGCACAGACAGCAGATGCAGCAGGCCTGTGATGTACTTGCCGAGGCCATCAAAGAGCAATACCTCGGTCACAAAAAGTGAATGAAATATTTCAGTGTGTGGCTCGCCGGCTGTACGGTCAACAATGTATAATTTGGAAAAGAGTTCAATCTCCAATGTTACCCAAATCATCCAAAATAATCACCCGTGGTCGACCAGGGAAACCCCCCCCCCCTCCTTTTTGGTTCCTTCACAAGAAAAGCGTATCGTCAGAGCATATTGCCACAAGGGAAAGGTGTCACCTGACCAGGGTGTCACCAGAGCACTGGTCACCTGACCAGGGTGTCATTTGATCAGGGCGTCACTAGAGCTGGGAAACACAGAAGGTCCGTGGTGGAGGTCCGGATGGGGATGACACTTAAACTAGAACACGGGCTGACGCCAGCCACAGTAAGGACACTGAAATATTGGATATTACGCTGGGTATATGAAGTGAATTTAATTTATTTAACAAGCTTATCTACAGCTATCACACCTTGTCATCTGTGAAAGTTAAACATGTTTTTACACAATAAGGACAAAGCAAACCGGGTGCCATTTTAGATGCGGCACTAAAAAGTGGAATTTTTATTTTTGTAATAACACCAGGGTTTAGAGATTTCTCGGGCGCTTTCTCCATATATACTCACACCAACAGGAAAACATGACTAGGGTTGATGTTGGAGTGATCAATTTTTTTCTCCGCAGAATAAATCGCCGAATACTACATCAGATCGAGTCGATGGTGGTCCTGTGGAGCAATGAGATTCAAGAGGTTCTCAAAGTCCGCAATGCCGACCCGATCCTAGAGGGGAAAAACCCGACCCCGAATGTAGAAATCAAATTCTGGCAGCTAAGAGCTAAAGACTTTGACCAGATTTACTCGCAGGTACAGAAAGAATCAAGAACCAAGTTTAAAAAAAAAAAAATGGGTTTACCCCATCTCCCTCTAAAAATACAACAAACAAACAATATTGGTAATAAGGTATCTATGTTGTTGGTTTTCACTCCAATATAAGTTTATTTCAAATAGGTCTAGTTAATTCAATGGGTTTTTTTTTTTTACTCCAGGGGCCGAAAAGTTGAATTTAAAAAATACACGCATAGACTATATCTTATCTTAATGATTCTCAATTACCCCCCCCCTAAAAACAACAACAACAAAACAAAAAAAACAACAACAAAAAACAACCCCCAGCTGATGAATCCTACTGTGAAAATGATGGTCCGATGTCTCAAGGACGGCAACAGTGTTTACTACAAGTCCTTCAAGGATTTATACAGTAGCGTTGTTAGCGGTAAGTCAAGAGAAAACTTTTCATTTGGGACTCACCGCCTGAATCGTACTTAAACATTTTCTCCGGAGCAGAGGTATGGAGAAAGGGTGAACGGTGCGACATAGCTTCATATTCGCCATCCTCATACCCTCTTGTCTCAATGAAATGACGTTTTATTTATTATTGTTCGTCCTTCGCACGCGAAGATTACAAAGGCAATTTTCGACTGGAACAGTAGCCTTGACTTGAGAATTATTTTGTTTAAAGAGGGAGAGAGTCACTCAATTCGTCAGCCTCACTCTCTCGTCTTATATAAGTTATATTTGATCCAATGGCAAGACTTAGTAAAGACGACTGGATATAGGCCAGGATGCAGTAGATGACCATCACTTATCAGACAAATGTCATCACGCCTAAGGGACTCCATCTCCGCGTTTGACTTCAGAGTTTGCCTTCTCTTAGATTAAATGCCATCCAAGGTTAACACGGCAACTCATCTAAAAGAAGGCAAACTCTGAATTCAAACAGGAGCCAGAATGATCAATGAATTGATCGCGGGCCCTCAAAATATAGAAGAAAAAACGGAAAAAAGATGCACGAAACATTGTTTATTTTGGTAGTCATGTCGAGAGTTATCTGTGAATATTAGCATTGCAATAATTTACAGTTAAAAATTGTTAGAAAAGTTTTGACTATTCATTAAATTTATTGATAACAACCAATTACTATTTCGATAATAGCTCAATAATTCATCAATATTTTTCAGCAAATAAAATGATAAAATGCAGTAATTGTTGAAAAATTTGATTTTATTGTAGACCTATAGCTATTTCTTTATTTTTAATTGTAAAAAAATCAACATGTGGACAGTAACCTGATCGCTGAGTGGTGAAAAATGTGTATTACCCAAACGTTTGAGTTCAATCTCCTGTAATTGCACTTTAATTAAAAAATATTACTTCTATTTTTTACTTTCCCATATTAATTTTATTGCCTGGAGAATTTCAAAACCCGAAAATGGGATTTTATACCCCCCACCCACTCAGATTGGAAGTGGCTGCTCCCCCCCCCCTCTTGTGTAGACACCCATGTGGTGGAGTCCAAGGCCCACCTGATCGACAAGTTTAGCGGCAGTGTCCAACATAGGAAGCAAGTCGATCTGTTGCTATTCGCGCCCATAAAGAGCAAATAAGTAAATAAAATAGCATTACTTAAAATCGCAGAAATAAAATTGCAACGCTGTTGTTGCCCGTTCTGTGATTGACTCCATTTGTTTATATACAATTTATTTTTTTAAATAAGAAATGATTGAATTCACATATATAACCGTAAGATGTATGAAAAAATATGAATGCATTTAATTACCTACTCCACCCCCCGTAAAACAAAAACAACAAAAAAAAAAACAAAAAAAAAACCTATCTTGCGTTTTCCCCTTCAAATATTCTTCAACTGTCATCTCCCTCTACCCGCCAAATCCTACCTATGACACAGCTTTAATCGAAGCCAATGATAATCTCATGTACCTGACGGCCGTAAGGAACGCCGTGGAAAACATAGAGCAGGTGGACTTCGACGTCTGCGAGCCGCTGCTGGGCCCCCTGATGTACACCGTGGGCCTGTTGTGGGTCCACTCGAAGTACTACAACACGCCAGAACGAATCACCGTCCTGCTACAGATGCTGTGCAACTTTGTCATAGAATTGGTGAGTGCATTGATATGGGGTACCGCAGACAGTTCGCTGCACATACATAATTGGAGTGTCATCGATTGTGTGATGTAATATGAGTGACCGAATATACGTTTGTATAGGAGTTAGGTCCCTTCTATAGCCACAGACAAGTTTTTCAGCGTCAAAAAACTTCAGTCCTCCAGCTCCTACAGAGCTGATATTTGGAAATTCTCCTGGCTCCTACAAAGCCGATAGGTTGAACGGAAAACACAACGCAGTCCAACAATTCATCTGAATATATTTAATTCCTGTCCGACGACTTTTTGTTAGGTATGGCCTCTCTCAAACTAGCGCAGCTTTACTATATGTTTAGTCCAATGCACTACAGCACTGAATACGTCATGTCACACTATAAGTTTATTCACTTCATCACATTATACTGAAAAAGTCATGTAGAATGATAAAAAAATCCAATAGATACAAAAAAGAATTACTACTTTACACTACGTCCAACAGAACTCAGAAACACACTCTGGTCGAATCCACTAGTCAATTATATCCTCTCTCTCTAATAATAATTTCTCTCTCTTTTATACCCTCACAGATCATGTACTCGGGATATCAAAAAATAGTTCACATTCGTTCACCACTCTCATTTTTCCCCAACTCACAACACGCACTTCCTCACCTGGGGTCCCTCCCCCCCCCCCCCCCCCGACGGTCATACATGCCTGAGAAAACTCGTGGGAAATACAGGGAATACCACGAGCGCTCATTTACCGTCATCCAAAACATACACAGAAAAGGTAAACACATGATCTGACCGTGACAGTATGGATTTCTGATTCCCATAATTAGTATCATGTTTTTGTTATAAAGTCAAATTTTATTTAATATACATATCTGCCTTACTGCCGAGTTCGGGAACTTTATTGATAGAGGGAAAGATGATAGCCCCCCTCTCTGTCATATAATCTCGCGCAATGTTGCGCACAGTTGCCCATATTTAACATCATATTAAATCTATGAACTTTTTTATTATAATAGTCAAAATTTAAAAGGATAATTTCGATCAACTCTGACTTAAGAAAATAATCCCTCAAAACTCCAACTCTAAACCTTGGCAGCTAATGAGACTCTTTTTACATACGAGCGTCGTGTACAAAAACGTGCATTAAAAAAATCTCTCTTGTTACCAAAATAGTTTTTATAAACATAAGACATTAAAACATAAGTATGCTTCTGAATTTAAAAAAAAAAATGTGAAAGTCATTTGACACTAATGAAAAAATGTGAGCACCCATAAACAAACATCAAATTTATTTTATTTAGAGAGAAAGCCATTTCTGTTCTTTTGAATTATTTTTAAATAGCACAAATAGATAATCTGAAATGTAAACCATTTTCTACACGCATTTCATCTCATTGTTTTTTTTTAAAGGCAAAGCGTGTGCTGAAATATTTGTTTACGATCATTTATTACATCTTCGTTTCTATATCTCCATTTGACTAGTTTCTAAATCTCAAATGGACTTTTTCATCATGTCTCCCAAAGGTCGATAGCTACGTGAACCCCGAGGAGATGTTCAAAGGCGACATGGTGGAGACGATCCCACTTGTGAAGACAGCCGAGCAGGTCATGTCTTCGTTCAGGAAGGCTTTCAACGTGGTCCGCGACAGGCTCCCTTCGATGTTTCCGCCTGACGTCACACCCCGCCCGTGGTTTTTCCATCCCGATATCGTCTTCTCGCGATTTACCAAAGTTCACGAGAGACTTAAGATTGCTTATGTAAGTAGCTCTCTGTCTCACCAAGTATATATATATATATTTCTTAGAAAAATTACAAAAGGTTCAAAACTCAGCTGCTAGGCTAGTTCTAAAGGCAAAAAAAAAAAAAAAACGTGATCACGTCACACCACTACTTCATTCACTTCATTGGCTCCCTGTGCAAGCACGCATTGACTATAAACTCTATGTTCTCTGCCACAACTTTTTCTCGAATACCTGCCCTTCCTATCTAACCGAATTTATCTCTTTCTATTCAACCTTTCGACAGCTTCACTCCTCCGCAAACGCGCGTATTCTTTCTGTCCCCAAGACTCGCACAAAAACATTCGGTGAACGGTCTTTCTCTTTCTGTGCCCCCAAGCAATGGAATTCTCTTCCACTACACATCCGCAATTTAACAACCACCACAGCCTTCAAAAATGCACTCACAACACATCTCTTTAAACTCTACTATCCTGACTGATTCCCTCCTCTGACCGATAAACGATGCTGCTGGTTGCCGACCATGGCTTGACTTGTAAATAGTTATGGAATGGTTGGAGTGAATACACATTTGTTTTGTTTAATTAATTTATGTTAATTTTTAAGTTCATGATTATGTTTGTTAAATTGTATGTACAGGTTGGTGAGCCCAGCCCTAAGCTGGGGTACTACGCTATATAAAACTACTACTACTAAAAATAATAATAATATATATATATATGTTTTAAAGAACGCGCCAAAACGCCGTTCCGGCATCTATTTTTGGCACAATTTAATCAATATCATATTTTTTTCTCTTGTTGCCTTCAAATGTGAGTTCCGGGTTCCAGCACCGTTTTACTTACTGAAAGAGCACTGTTTATTTTTTAAAATTATATTTCAGCCCACGCCTTTCCTCTTACTCGGCCTTTTCTTTTTCTTCCTTCTTCATTCCCTTGATGCCATCCCACTTCTTTTACTAGGACAAAGTGAATACTGTCTAATACTAATGTAAATATTTGTTTTGCCTGTAACCAATATCATTTTAAAGAACTTGTTTCTAGCCTCATCCTCCCCCCCACACCTTTGTAACCTGCATGCGGCCACCTGGGTTAGATTGATCGACGTTTGATCGACGTGTTGGGCTTGTATGTAACAGATAAAGCACAATTTTAACCGAAAGAGGTGCAATACACTCAGCTTGGTTCATTCGGAGCAACGGGCGGGCCTATCCGCGAGCCAGCTTTGTTCGAATGGGGTGAACGCAGACAACGTGCTGTATAGAACCCTTTTTTCCCTCTTGTTTTTAAAAGTACTTAATGGACACCAACGTGAACTTCATGAAATTGGAGAAAGTGGAATTCGGTGGCATCAAGGGCAACTCACTCGGGGAGGACGTCATTGTGATCTTCCAGGAGTTTGACGAAGCCTTCAAGTTGTTTACAGAAAGTAAATACAATCCACTGGATGCTTCAGATCCGGTAGGTATTATAATTTTTTTTTTTAAATGGATGTCTGGTGATAGTGTCCACTGAGTCGCATTGTGATGGAACATCGCTCGACAGCAACTGTGGTTGGACTATTTCGGAAAAAAAAAGGTTGGCCAGTTTTCTATAGCGTTAAGTAACTTAACTGGATCCTTCCTTCTTTTAACTTACAGTTCAAACTTTACGAGTAGGCCTAGCTATCTCTAGGTAAGGCTAATTGTGTTTTTACAGAATACATTACTTCAGTGGCGTAGCTGGGGCTTGTGTCACCCGGGGCAGGCAGATAGTTTTGCCGCCTACCTCCCAAGGAAAAACTCTGCAGTTGGCCGAAAATGCTCTCCCCCCCCCCTCAACATTTTTTCCATATAATGAAAAAAGTGCCGTCAGGACCGCCCCCTTCATATGCCACTGCCTTACTTATCCCCTAGACAATAAATTGTAATAGTTTTCCCGCTTTCGTTTCAGTCTTTCCTACACAACTACGAGACGTTTAACATGATCATGGCGGACTTTGACAGAAGACTGGCAACTATTGTTTGTAAAGGCTATTTCGATTGCTCGGGCTTGGAGAGTATATTCAAGGTAACTATTAACTCATGAATTGATGAATTACGTCTGAACTTAGGAATTATTTTGTTTCGTGAATTTATATGGAACGTCTCTCAAAAATATGATTGCCTAGTACAAATACACTTTTAAATCAAATTAAATTAGTCTTCGTTCCATTTCCCTTGATGTGTATATATCAAACACACGCCAATTCAAAAGGCAACAAAATTGTTTTTAAAAAATCAACACACAAATAGGAACTAATAATCTAATAAACATTCTAATTAGTTTCAAGAATATTCACTGTAGTTTTATAATTAGCACATTCCTATTACCTAGTAGCAGATGGGGATGTCAAGATGACGGAACCATTAAATTAAGAACACGTGCTTAATGACCTAAAACTAGTATTATATCTACTGCCCCCCCCCCTACCCCCGTAAATTCACCCAGAGAAGATTGATATGATGGAGTCTGTGCATTTATGGTATTACTGATCTCAAGCTGTTGTCATGGCTCACCATACCTCACTACCGAGAGTTGATACAACAGATTGCCCATTTGCATGGGCTCAGTACATTTATATAACATCTGATCTCAAAGCTGTTGTTATTCCCCACCTTCCCTCACAACCCAACGCTGATAGAGACGACGTGGGGGATGGAATCAGTACATTTATAATAGTATTGCTGATCTATATTATCAATCCTCACCCCTCCCACAATACCCTAGCTTATAGAGATGATGGGTCCCCTACTGGAGCGTGAGCTCATCATGAAGGACTTTGACGACAAGTACCCGCAAGTTGTGCGGCTGATGAACGAAGCATTAGACACATGCTTTGAGCTATATGAAGAGCAGGTGAGAATTCTTATCCGACCCCCAGATGCGCCGCGCGGGCTCTGCGAAAGGGTTTGGGGGGGGGGGGTCTCGAATATTTCAAGGGATTAAAGATGTGATGGGGAAAAAATAAACTTTCAACTTTGAATGCAAGGGCACTCAACCGAAAAGTGGCAAGGAGCCTCCAAAAGTCATGTGACGGCTCTGCGACCACTACATTAGTTACAGTCTTTGGAGACTTGTTCCAAGTCGTTAGCAAGGAGTTTTTGAAAGGAATGAAGCACTGAAATATAAATGAAATGAAATGTTTGCATAAATAGCAATTCGTTATTAAAGAATTTTTAAATGTTTTTGAATTACATAACATATTTTGAACATTGTCATTCAAAGTTTATCAATTTGCCCTCCTTTACCTGGCAGATGGCCTACAAACGAGAAACGGGGCGCATGGCCGTCCACAAAAACATGCCCCCAATGGCCGGGGCCATGATTTGGGCCCGAGAGGTGTACAATAGAGTGTCCATCTACATGGAGTCTTATGCACGAATCGAACATCCGTAAGTCACAAGATAATTACATGTAGTTCATACATAAAATAGGCCACTACCAGGTTGTTTTTTAAAAATCAGGATTGGATTTGAAACTATTAGTATGAGAGCCGTGTAAAGGATAAACGACTCCGTGGCAGGCCTGAAAATGGTGCTTCTCCCCACTCACACTTAAAAAAAATTAATGATATAATATATAGTTTACTGAAGATTTTGGTGCCTCCATTAGTGCCTGCGGTGGCTCCCCCCCCCCCCAACTTCCCTACCACCTTTCAGTCGCATAGCCCCGTGTATGATGAGGAGCATGAAAATACAAAAATAAGTATTTTATAAACAAAGTTAACATATTTGTACCTTTGGAAAAGTTAAAAAGATCTGCAAACTGTCTAAACGGCTCATTGGTTTGAATTACAAGAGCATCGATAAACTCTTTCCACATATTAAAATAACTGATAATATAAGCCCTTTTCTAACATTTTCAGACATGCTAGAATCTTTAATTTTATTTTAAGGTCAGTTGTATTGAAAGTGTGCCGTCTTAAGGCACAGACCTACTCAGGCTACTAGGCACTTGCCTAGGGCCTCACACTTCTAGGAGACTCACTCTTTTAGAGGCATCATGCTTTACATATTGTTATTGAATATGAATATTGAAAGATTGTAGAAATTTAATTTGATTTAAAAGTCAGAGGACAGTACATTTCCCAATTTTAACCAACAATAAATTGGCATATTCCAAATTAATTAAACGCGAATCACAAGAAAATACATCTTAAAGGAGAATAACTCTCGTCAACCAGTTTTACTTCTCCCAGATATGAATCGAAAAAGATACGGTAAGAATTTGAGTTCACAATCATGTTAGACTTAGATGTTAGTCCCGGGTGGGAATACCCATAGCCACGACACAGCTCCTTACGTAGTAGTGAAATTAGTGAAGAAAAGCACTGCCGTCTTAAGACATGAGCACACTGACACTGTGCAATTGCCCAGGGTCTCATGCCCTTACATGCTCGAGGGGGCCTCATGACTCTAGGTTGCCTCAGGAGTCACGCTGGCAGCTTGTAGGGCCATTATTATGCAATATTATTAGTGAATATTGAAATATTTTTGGCAATTTATTTTGCGTTCAAAATGATAGCAGGAAGACAGTTTCTCCAATTTATTTAAACAAGTTATTCAATTCTCACGTCTTTTCAATTTTGTAGAAGTAGTAGGCCTACTAGCATTAGACTTAGACTTATGACTTTAGAATAGTATTTTATAATTATAGGCAAGCTTTTTTTGATAAATTATACATTTGGACTTTGGAAAAATATTAATTAATTATTTTCTTGGTGTGGGGTTGGGGAGGATTACATCAAAGAGTCTTTTAAAAAAGGCACCAAACGTCCATTCTTTAGTAATTTTAATGCAGAAAGTTGTAGTAGTTTTTTAAGTTACTAATACTAGTTACTGCTTTTTAATTACCTTTTGTTTAAACTTCATGCTGTCTCTATTTTCCCTCAGATAAATAATATTTTAAAATATATGACATCTTTTGTAAATATTTCCTTTGTTCTTTTTTTATACTAGATAAAATTTATGTTAAAGATTAGGCCTACCTGTTTTAAATAGCCATACAAAATCTAGGCCTATAAATTATAAACCGTGTTCTAAAAAAAAACATTTTTTGGTCATTTTTTTGTAACTGTAGGCCTATATATTGTGGGAAAACTTCTTCTTAAGTTTTAAATTAAATCCAAAATGAAAATTATTATACTAACAAAAGCCTACTAATAGATTGTCTTTTTTAAAAATTAACGATCAATTGTTCTGAATGGATTTTAAAAAATTATTTATATTAATTCATTGATGAATTAGTTTAAACAAATAAATAGTTTCAAATAAAATTATGAAACAGCATTACTATTTAGATACAACTAAACATAAAAAGGAATTGTGTAACCCATGCATGGTCAAGGGAATCTAAATTCAAACTAACATCTTTTCTGTTGCTAGTCGGTTAAGTGTAGTACAATGCAAGTCATGTATACGCCAAAATGCATCCCATCATTTTGAATTTATCAAAAACTTTCTGGGGGCAGGGCTTACTGAGACCTCTCTCCAAATCTTACCCCCACTTTCGTTCCGTGCCATTGATCTCTTCTCCCTCCCCCATTTAAGTGACAGTACCCACATATTTTAATCTTAAATAAGCCCTAAATGTAAGTAAATACAATGATTGTTTGGAACGGACAAAATTAAGATTTTCCTTTAGTTTAGTATACGTAGATAGACTATAATGATTCTGGGGATGAAACTAAGCTGGGGCTAAAAGCATACCCTCAGGGGGCCCCACTACCAGAATGAATTTATGGTTATATATAGCTGTGGCAATGAAGACAGAGCTGGCTATGGGCATCAAAATTCCTAATTTCGGTGCTAATAAATGCCCCCCCCCTCCAAAAAAAAAACAACACAAAAGCCTGAAATATTACCCCCACTTCCCCATTTAAAAATTACCTGAAAGAAACTGGTCAAAGTGCATACCCATGCAAGGATGCTTTTTCATAACATTACTTGAATAGGAGGCTATAGAAAGACGTTCCTAGGAAAAAGGTGCCAAGAGACCACCAGTAAGATGATTTTATCAATAGATTCACTATTTAAGGGCCTATCTTAAAACGATTTTGCCGACCCCTTTATTTATAATAACCAAATGTTTTAATTTCACTTTTTATTTTCAATTTGCCACCCACGATTTAATTCATATAACTTTTTTTAAATTTCCATGTGGATGAGACACATTATTTATTAATAAAAAAAAATCTGTATTGCTCACTCCTACTAGCGCAGTGGTTCTCAACCTTTCTAATGCTGCGACCCTTTAATACAGTTCTTCACGTTTTGGGAACCCCCAAACACACAATTATTTTTGTTGCTCCTTCATAACTATAGAGTATATGTGTTTTCAGATGGTCTTAGGCGACCCCTGAGAAAGGGTCGCGACCTACAGGTTGAGAACCGCTGTACTAGCTCTCTATTTCAGTGTAAGAACAATATTTATGCAAAATATAGACCTTGCTCCACTGATACTGGGTGTTGCAAAATTTTATTAATTTTGCATAGTTTTGTGGTAGTTAAAATGAAAGAAAAATTTTGATTGGCGTTGCATCGAAAGTAAATTGCTATTTAATGAATTTCTAAATACTTTAAACTCAAAGTGTGTCAGACACCAAGCACAAAAAATATTTTCAGTAGATAATAATAAAAAACAGACCAGCTAAAAATAGTTATTAAAAATGACATAAGTTTAAATACTATATTTCTAAAAAATAAAACCATTTAATAGATATGAACCAATGAGTATCAATGACTGATTCACACAGATGTTTCGATCATATGATATTGACAAATATTGATCATTGATATATAAAATATTTAATTAAACATGAATATGATAATATTTTATATACTATACTTATATACTTATACTTACTATACTTATATAGTCATGGTTTAATATTTTTTATTTCTATATTCTTGCTATATTCAAGGATAAAAAACACTGATGCTTACAAGCGTGTGTATACACGACTGGAAGATCTAAAGAATTTACTTGACCAGTAAGTTAGGAGTTAATTTGTTTAGTGAAAAAATGTGTCATGAAAGAAATAAAAAATTTGCGTTAGTTTCACTTGACATTGTGGGTGTAGGCATATTTTTCCTCTAAGATTGTTTTTTTTCTGTTTCTTCTAATGCTTGCATATAGCTAAACAATAAATGTGATTCCAAGCATATAAGGAAGTTATAGGTTTAAAAATAAAAGAAATATGGAATAAAATAACTCTATCTCCATATGCATTTGGCATTTGGTTTTAGTTTTGGATCAGAAAGAGGAACATCAAATTAAAACATGTAGGGCCTATATATTATAATATATATATAGAGATTTACATATACTTTTGTCAATGATATGCTGTAATTCCAAATTTTATCCATTAAATAATAATGAGCAATACATTGAAGTGGTATTTTCAAGAGTTTAATTTTTTTTGTGCTCTGAGATTTAATTGTTGTTTTTTACATTCACCATTAAGGAATGACAAATTCTATTTCAACACATGGCTGTCTACAGTGGATGAGATTTGTTCCTTCAACATGGCACAGCCTCTACTCACACGGGATCCTGAAACACAACTTCTCAGTGTCAACTTTGACGATAAGGTAAAGAGAAATCACTCAAACATACGGTTCATTAAAATTTTATTCGTAGGTTAAAAAATTTAAAGATGTTAATTATCACACAGTTTCTTATTCTCTTCTGCCATCAGTAGGCCCCTAACTTAAACTAAACACGCTCCATGACTGCATTAAAGTCCATTTGTTATCAAAATCTTGAACACAATTTAAGTAGGAATTTTTACGTTTCAGCATAAAATATAATGAGAAATGACAGTACATGATTTTTTATGATTATTATTTAAACATTAATATTTAAATACTTATTTTTATAAGAATCTAAATATTGGACTATCAAAATACATAATTCTCTATGTAACAATCTCACTAATACTACCTGATAGCGCTGATTTCACTATATAAAATTGCAGATAACTGCGCTAAAATCCAAGTGTGTAATATTTTCTTTTGTTTTATGGAAATAGTCTCAATTTAAATTTGGTGTTTTAATTTGTGGTATAAGATGGGGTGGCACATAAGAATATAAATATAGTTCAGGGGCATGTGGTTGTAAATCTGGGATGGTGAGGGAGCACTAATTGGAATTCTTATACTGCGTATTACTTGAGTGCATATTTTTTATAAAGTTACTTTAGTAGATGGAAAGTTCATGCATTGTGGTTGCCATTATTTCGTCAGGCTATAGCTGGTTTGATAAAGTTACAATTTTGCAACTCAGATTCCAGCCATTAAAATCTGAATCAATGTTTCCATCTTCTCAGCTCATTCATTTTCAGCATTAATTAATGGACTTAGATAATCAAAATATGACAAGTTGTTCTCTTTTCACTTGTTGCAGTTGGTGGCTGTACTAAAAGAAATGAAGTACCTGAAGCTCCGTAACAAAGAATTGATTCCTGTGATCCCAGAGGGAGTATTTGAGAAGAGAGACATGCTCTTCAAATACTATGCCAACCTCATGCTCATCATGCAGCTCTACAACAAGCTCATCACAGACTCGCTGCCTGTTGAAAAACCCTTGATCGCCCCACACCTGATGAAAATTGACCAACATGTGGAACAGGCCCTGACCACTCTGGCCTGGGAAATGCAGGGTTAGTTGGTATATGGGTGCTGAGAAAGTACTGCAGCCTCTCTTTATTACTGTGTGGTGAAATCTTTTAATTGAGGGATTTTCCTTAAAGATACTTTTGTGGAACATGGGCTTTAGTAACTTGGAGTAGAATTTGTGGGGTAAGAAAAAAATTTAGGCACTTAAGCCTCAAAAGATTGGACCGCAACTCTAGAAACAATTTTAAACGATTAACATTTGATCATTCCAGTTTTTTGAGGACCATGAAAGATTTTAATTTATTGCTAAAATGTCTATAGATTTCTTTGCCAGATTCAGAAAATATATCACAAGCATTAAACTGCTATGTAATTTAAAAGTTGAAAGATACAGATACATATGTTAAAAACAGAATTTATACAAGCATTACCAAACTGTAATAACACAGTGTAATATCAACTGCATTGATAATATAGTTAAAGGAAAATGAAAGTCTACCAATCCTTTTATGATTTCATACAGATATCTGGGAATACATAGCAGACTCCCTGACCCAAGTGCAAGACTTGACCAGTAAAGTCCAGCAAACCAAGGACAATGTTGAAAAGCTTAAGACAATAATGGCGACCTGGTCTCAGAACCCATTGTTTGAAAGGAAGGAGAAACTAGACAACCTTTTGGGACTGACCGACAGGCAAGAGGCTATCAAGAAACGTTACAATGAAATAACCGCAGCAGGCATTGAGGTTTTAGATTTAATGGAGGTAATTCCAGATGGTTCAAACAGTTGTATAAAAAATTCATAAATTTACATCAAGTTTATTTCCTGAATGCATACATGCCAACCTGTATGGTTTACTTGTACTTTGTACAGTTTTTATACATTTGCCAAGGTGTACGGCCATTCAAGCTTTTGTACAGTTTTCCATTAGATTTAGAAAAGAAATATTTTTGCACAAGACACATGTTCAAAACTGGTGCTGCAACAAAGTCAGTGTTTGTCAATAAGAAGCTTAAATCATATTTGTCCATACAAAATGACCAAGTTCTATTTATCAATGTTTGTCATTGTTCATATTTATTACAATGGCCTGGCTCATTCCCACTGGTACAAAATAATAACAATTTTGTCAAGATGGACAAACTTCATATTTATTACAATGGCCTGGCTCATTCCCACTGGTACAAAATAATAACAATTTTGTCAAGATGGACAAACTTCATATTTATTACAATGGCCTGGCTCATTCCCACTGGTACAAAATAATAACAATTTTGTCAAGATGGACAAACTTCATATTTATTACAATGGCCTGGCTCATTCCCACTGGTACAAAATAATAACAATTTTGTCAAGATGGACAAACTTCATTTATTTCGTTAATTTAAATACAGGAATCTTTATTATTTCAGCAAACATAATTAACCAAAGAACTGTGTCTAGTTGTATCTAAATTGCTATAAAAAAAATCAGACCATAACAAGCAATTTTACTTGAAAAGATGTGATATATCCATTTATGAATGCTGTAAACATGCTTAAATGTGCCTGTAGCAGAAGGGGAGACTATTCATTTCTATTCATGCATTCAAAACATTGATGAGAAAGTTATCAATTTAATTTTTTTCGACTCTTCAATGTTTCTGTTCAGTTTTTCATGCGGTTGTACAGCTTTTTGGGACTTTTTGTGCAGTTTTTTTTTATCCCACAGGTCGGCATGTATGCTAAATGAGAAGGAAAAAATAGAAGACTATCATTTCAGTTTGTAATCCAAATAGTTTATCCTAAAAGTGCTCTTTCTAAAAGATAATTTTTATTATTTCCAGACGAACAGAGGACTTTTTGATGCTGAGGTCACGTCTGAGGATTGGCTCAAGTACGTGGACTATTTGGATGCAATGGTCATTGATGGATTTGTCCATGTTGTTGGTGAGTTTGTTTGTTTGTATTTCTTATCAAACCACCCTTGGCAGTATATAATTAGCTTTGGAATGATCAATGTATATGTAGGCTGCATTGTTTGATTTCATGAAGACAAATCAGGCCAGGTAGGCCTACACAAATCACAATATATTCCTTAAGTTCACTTTAAGTAATATTAAAGATTTCTCACAACAAATGTCAAATGAAGCTTACCTTATTTTGCCTATTCTGACCAGCATGCAGTATGAAGTACCTCTTAGAAAATGCCAATCCGGAGAAAACAATTGGACCTCTCTTTGAAGTACTTCTAGAGCTGCACGCTCCAAAAATGACCTTCATCCCTGATGTGGAGCCTGGCGCTCAAGGGGGGTTCTGGGATCTCATTGAAAGTTTGATATCTGATATTTACACACAGGCCTCCCTCATCCCTAGGCTCAAATCTGGGGACCTATCTCCATATGAGGTAAGACAAGAGAGAAATACAGTCTGTACCTAGAGCAATTACATGTTTGTTGATTCTTGGAAAAGAAATTACACCTGCCATACTCAGTCTTCAATTACAAAAAAGTGTACTCTGAACATAGAGAGATGAACATGTTTCAGGAAAAAAGTAATGTAACAGAAAAAGTAATGTAACAGAAAAAGTAAGGTAACAGAAAAAGTAAGTAACAGAAAAAGTAATGTAACAGAAAAACTTATTGCAAAATGGAACTCTTTTTTTTTAAAATTTTACACTGTCCATTAAAATTTTCATTCCATTCGCCAATGACGACAGATTACTTTAAAGAAATAATTTTCTTCTTACGTTTTTATTACCTTTGTTTTCAGAAAGTTAGAACACCTTTTATTAGTGCCTACATTAAGGAAATTCTCTTAAAAGGTATGTTCAATGGTTTTGCAGTCCTGTATTGAGGCCAACAGCGAGCTGTCTGACATCAAGGACAACTTGCTTGATGCAGTGGATAAAGTCATCCTGGAGGTGACCCAGTACAGAGATGGACTCAACTCCTACTCTAGCCTGTGGGTGGAAGACCGCCAGGAGTACATGAACATGTTCCTCAAGTACAACCACAGGCCAACCCAGGAGGAGATCTCCCTTGCTGGTGAGGAGGGGATCCCAGAGTCCCCGCCCTCATTGATTCAGTTCAAAGAAATGGTAAGGAAATGTGAACATCTGGAAAGCTAGGTATTTAAGCCACATCAAAAGGAAATATTTCCATTTAACAATGCTATACACTTAAGATCCAGATCTGTTTACTCTTACGATTTTGGCATACAATGTATGATTTTTAGGTGTATACATTATATGTACTGTATGTTTATTTTTTTACCATTAAGATTATGTGTTGAATGACTTTGTGATGATATTGTACGATTTTTAAGAGTTTGAGGGTAAACAGGTCTGAAGATCTGATAAACGGAACAACAAAATTAAACTTTAAATATGTATTACTGTTGAATGAAGAGAATGTGATATCACTAAGTCTTATTAATGCTGGTATACAATTTGATGAATACAAGGCATGATACTCTATAATATTAATGTTCCTAATCAGTTTGGAATATAAAATATATTGGAAAATGTTTTTTATTTGTAAATTGTTAAAATGTGTATAAGTCAGGAGTTGCTGTCATTCTACACATAATCTTATTAGAGAAGGTGAAGGAACAATATTTAATTATTTTAACCAGGTTTAACATATAAAGTTAAACATGGACAGTTAAACTTGCTTGGTTAAACTTCCAAAGTTAAACATGCAAAAATAAGCACATATTCCATAAATGTTCACATTTAGTTTTGGTCAGAATTAAATAAGATCAAAAAGTTTTGCTTTACCTAAAAAAAACAAAAAAACAAGTAAAATCTTTGATAAAAACTATTTTAACCACTTGAAAAACTTGTATAATTTTTCGGTATTTCTCTTGGCACCACTTGGTCTTACAATCCTCTCTGAATACTTAAACTCTGAATATTCTCACAAGTAAATTATTTGCTTCCCCTATCCCACCTTCTTTGACCACTCTCTCCCAGATTGAGTACTATGAGAATCTCTATATCGAGATAGAGCAAATGCAAGCAATACAAGTGTTTTCAAAATGGCTACGTGTAGACGCCAGGGCCTTCAAACAAGGGCTGCTCAATGTTGTGAAGAGATGGAGTCACATGTTCAAGCAGCATCTCATAGATAAAGTTACAGGAGGGTGAGTTCTAAAATAACCCATGACGTTGAATGACAAAAATATCTGAGCTGTAACAAATATTGTTTATTGGTTTTTGTTTACACAAAGCCCACTATAAGAATTAAGATACTTCTGATTGTCTTAATGGAAATGGGGGATTTTGAGACTGCACAAGTCAGATAAATGACTTGTGTCAGTCTCATTATTGTGACTCCTTAAATAGTATTCATTTGTTTTTGCTTGCTCTTCACACAATAACATTTTCCTTCAAGCATTTGATGCAATTCATGTATAAAGCCTTGTCACAACTTTCAAATTACTATTTGACCAAATTCCCCAAAACAGAAACCACGCAAAAAATAGTGCGTTCATACAACAATTTGACTCGAAATTTGATCGTGTGAACTGATGCTTATGAAGGCATTCCTTGCTCTTGTTAATTTTATTGAAGAGATTATAAAAAAATTAAAAAGCCTTAGAATTTTATGATTTAAATTTGTGAAAATTTTCAATGTATGTTTGTGGCACTTTTGTGTGTAATGTCCTGTTGGTTAACAAAAAAACAGATCTTAAAAATCGCTCTGATTACTTATCAATTCATCTGACTTCTCTGCATGTAAGATTGGATGGACTCCAAGAGTTTATTGTTAAAACAAACAAAGGGCTGGCCAAGGAACCCAAAGATGGAGACTACCATGGCCTAGTTGAAATAATGGGCCTGCTGAATGCTGTGAGAGACAGGCAGGCAGAGACGGACATCATGTTTGAGCCACTGAAGCAGACTATTGACATGTTGAAGACTTGTGGAGTGGAAATGTCTGAGAAAGTCTATCTCCAGCTGGAGGTGGGTTGTGCCACTTTGCACATTTTTTTTCATTTGTAAATGAGGTGTTGTTCACTAATTAAACTAGAGATATTTTCTGAATTTGGGAATTGATACATCAGGGGTGTTTATTGATCTTCTTTAAATGAACAAGAAACTCTTGCTTGAGTCAAGTTGTCTTACGAGAAAGTGCTATAGTAAAATATAATTGTTACATTCAGAGCTTTCTGGCTGGGAGTTCTACCTTTTAGTTGGTGTTCTGGTTGTCAAAAAGTTTGTCAGAAGTTTAGCCCTAATATATACTTTTTGCGCCAAAAGTAACGGTACTGAAACTCACACTTCTAGAATGCTAACATCCGTTAGTCAAAGGGGCATAGCTCCAGTCACCATGTGTTCCATCATGTGAAAAGGATTATATGTTGGGCAGTTTTTGTTGCAAATGGGTCTCTGGATGGAGGAAAAAATATTCATAGTTGACCAACATTTTCACTGGTATGTAAGTGATTGTGAAGGGGGATCATAACAGAGCAATTTAAAGAGAGATAAAATGTTGTCTTGGTTAAAATATTGGTGTGTACTTATTTTTGTGCTGAAACTCAATAAGTATAATGTAAAAAATAAACATTTCCATTTATTTGGATCAATAAAATTATTTGATCTAATTGTATCTTATCTTAAGACATAACCATGTAAAACACTTATGCTGCTTATTGTCATGAAATAACGCCATTACTGGGTCAATAAATGGATGAGGAAGTCTCAAGGACCAGTACATTTTTTTTATGTTTAGAATCACGTCCATGCTCTCCAGAAGGTGGTGCGTTCGCCCCCCTGTGAAATTTAAGAGGACCATCCTTCCAACTGAACATAAGCAATATGTCTGTTTGTCAATTGTTTAAGGACATAGATGCAATATTGTTTACCTGATACAGGTTGGACATCCCTCTGTGGAGCCAGAAATGTATGGCTGCAGTGTACGAGACTCCAGATTTTTTTAAGAATGAGTGTTCTCAGACAAAAGTCACAATGCTTAGCAGGTCGATCTGACTTTCCCTTCTGTTGACAGAGGACCTTTCAAGAGCTGTGTTACTTGTTGCCTTTTGAAAAAAAATCTTTCTTGGAATTGTGCCTCCACCTTTTTTTAAAAACAATGTCACCCTTTATGTTCACCTCTGTATGAGCAAAAATATTGCTCAACTATGAATACTATTTCCTTCCTGGAGAAACCCATTTCAAACAAAAACTGCCCAACATAAAATCCTTTTCACTTGTATGGCCACATGGCAGTACACCATTGACAGACACAAGAACGAATTCAAGATGCAGAAGTTTCAGTTCTGCCTGTTTTGGCGCATGCTGTACGATGTTTATTTCACAAAAATGAAAGGCTTTTAAGCTATTCTATTGGCATTTTATCTTTAAGTTGAGTCTCAGACAGGATTATTCATATTGTTATATCCCATTATTTTATATCCAGCTCCAGTTTAGCCAGTATGATATAATATCTTCTCCAGGAGTTGCCAGATAAATGGACTCAGCTCAAGAAGAAAGTAATGCTGATGAAGCAAGCTGTTGTGCCACTACAGCAGAACCAGGTGGCTAAGATAAAGAGGAAGATGATTTCATTTGATGTTAAGCAACACTCCTACAGGGAAAACTTCAGGAAGTGCCCAGCTTTCTTCTACAACTGCACAAAGCCGTACATTATCATCAACAACGTGAGTTGGTGGATGCTTGCAGGATAATAACTTTATTTATTAACAATAAAATATTTTCAGGAGCTTAAAGGATACAAACTTAATTGATTTTTATACAATATCTTTGTTTACACTTAAAGGATAAGACTTCATTAATATAAAAAAAGGGGTCAAACAACCAGAAGAAATAATACTCAAAGACATTTTAGAATATTCAATGGCCAATTAATGACATCCTGATGGTACAGCAGTTAAAAAAATGACTTCCGCTCCAGTCCTAACCAAATGTTCATGTTATGCAACTTGACAGAGATAGAATACAGATAAGCTCATAGTTAAAACCCACCCTCTATATAGAGACTGGGCCAGATCAAGGTAGTTTCCCCTGTTGTAAAGACCCCACCTGGGAACCAAATTACTATAGGGAAGTGGTCTGAAACCAGCAACTGCGTCGCCACTTGCGTCGCTATGAAGGAAAATGCAGCTCTTTTTTTTTATTAATCTATACTGACATTTAATCAGTCCACCCTGCCTGCTGCTCACAAAATATTTTCTTAGATATAGATATAATTTATAAAAATGTCTCTTCCCTCAAAAAAGGTTAGTTACTCCACGCTTTAGGGCATGATAATCAAATCTTAAGAATATATTTATGAAACACACTACAAGTATTAATAAACAATATAAAGTGGCTTTCTTAGTTGTGTTTTGTATAGATGGCCAAGTCTTTGTGTTTGGCAGTGTCATGAAGAACTCATGGAGATGGAAAAAGAGATGGCAGAAATGCAAGAGTCTGCCAAAATCTTTGATGTCCAGCTGCCAGACTTTAAACAGCTCAAAGTCTGCCGTTCCGAGCTCCGCCTGTTGAAGATTCTGTGGGATTATGTGATAATGGTCAGGATGATGTTTGAATTCTGGAACAACATTCTCTGGGCAGAGATTGATGTGGAACAGGTAAGTCATAACACAGGAATAACAATGGGAAATCTGCAAATGTTTTTGTACAAGTCGGAAGCAAGCAATCATCATGGTATGTCAAAAACAAAAAGTTGTTTAAAAAGTTCTGACTCTTTAACAAGAACAGACTGAATTATTTATACTTGCTATTGTTTTTCTTCCTTATAACCATGAAAGATGGATGTAGACTGTAAAAAACTGTCAAAAGAGATCCGAACGCTTGACAAGGAAATGAGGTCATGGGATGTGTACCTGGGGCTGGAGAATGATCTGAAAAACATGATTACATCACTGAGGGCTGTGGGAGAGCTACAGAATCCAGCCATCAGAGACAGGCACTGGGATGAGCTGATGTCAGCAACACAAGTGAGTCTTTATTGACTCATTCAGCCTATAATCCAATAGTTTTGCAGTGCAAAAAGTAAGGTTGCTGAAATGTTTGAATCAAACTATTGCTTTACTTTGTGTGACTGTTAAATGATAGCAAATCCTTAAATTAATCATAACTCATCAATTCTAATTATGGCAGACCCAAACAATTTACGGCTAATCAACTAAAAATAAATATGAAAAGCTAAGGAACAAATCATTTTTAAGAAATACAAATTAGTAATACTCTATAATATACATTTGAGTAAATTTATCAAAGTGTCTAAATATTGTTGTATTTACCTCTCCATTGATGAGTGGTGCCTTTCACTGAGGTTAATTTTTATTGTTGGTAATCAGACTAGTGGAACATTTACACACAGTTGTAATGACCACTCAACAGTCTCAAACTTTATAAAAACATTCAAGAAAGTTAACAGAGGCTTCCAATGGTGTAATTGGGATCCTGTTGCAGACAATATAAGGCTCTTTGGTGATCACTTCAAAGTCTATATTTCATCATAGATTTTTTAACATTGTTGCGTCATTTCTGTAAAAGGGTAAAGTTTTCGCAAAGGTTTGACATAAGTTTAAATTGATTATAAAATTATTAAATGTTACTATTGCTGATATTATTCCTACTTTTGACATCAAACCTGTGTATTCAAGGTTACTTTTGCAATGGACAAAGACACAACGATGTATGACTTGCTGAAGCTAAATCTACACCAGTTTGAGGAAGATGTGCATGGTATTGTGGACAAAGCTGTGAAAGAGACCAGCATGGAGAAAACACTTCGGGAATTTGGGGTGACATGGGCCAATATGGCCTTTATTCACACTGAGCATCCTAGGACAAAGACAACTTTACTGACTGCAGAGGAGGAGGTCATCGAAACACTAGAAGACAATCAGGTTATACAACTCTTTGCTCTTAAGCTTATTAAAATAATTATTGAAAATGTTGTCAAATAAAAGCTGTGTAAATGTTGTCAACAATTTTATAGTTATCATAATTTTTTCCTTTGAAATCAGGTCCAATTACAAAATATGATGACATCAAAATACATTGCCCATTTTCTGGAACAAGTGTCAACATGGCAACAGAAATTGTCTGTAACTGACCAGGTAATTTTTGTATTTTATATTTGTTATATTGGCTCTTTAGTGTCGGAAGTAGTCCTTTGTCTAAGCTCATCTATCAGGGAGGACACTGAGTCCTAGCATTACACACAAAAGGACTTTATCATCTTTTGAGTCAAAATGGATTATAAAAACTCATAATTGTTTTTGTTTTCCCATCTGCAAAATAGGTAATATCAATATATATGCAAGTCCAACGGACATGGATGCATTTAGAAAGTATTTTTATTGGATCAGAAGACATTAGAAAGCAGCTCCCAGAAGATACAGACAGATTTGAGCGTGTTGACAACAATTTTAAGGTAAAGTATTTCAAGGATGATTTGGTTATTTTCTGTTCAAAGTTCTGTCCCAAATATCTTTTATTATGCTTCAGTAATTTGTTGCAAGTCATTAAAAAATAGAAAAGTATATCTGGAAAACTTAAGCACATTTTAAAAAGAGATGTTAAACTAAACTTTGGTAAAATGTATTTTAATTTCTTTTTAAAACAAGAGATGATTCTTCTTATTGAGAAAACTTCTTCTTTATTACCTGACTATATTAATTTATCAGTCCTAATTCACAAATGTCTTCAGGAAATTGCAAGTGAAATGAGTGTAACAAAAATCGTTGTAGATGCCTGCAATCAGCCCAGACTTTATGACAGGTTGGACAGCATACAAAAAGAGCTTGTGAAATGTGAGAAGGCCTTGGCTGAATACCTTGAAACAAAGCGACTTGCTTTCCCCCGTTTCTATTTCGTTTCATCTGCAGATCTTTTGGACATTTTGTCAAATGGAAATAACCCACCCGTTGTAAGATTCCGTTTATTTCTTAAAATTGTACATTGGTTTCTTTTTACTTTTATGTAATTTATTATATCAATATTTCAGAGAATTAATGAATAATTATTTTTTTACATTTTCATTTCTTGAATTTGAAATGTTAATTTATATTTGAAACACTCGAATATCACATTAGGAAATGGCGTCAGCGGGCCGTCGAGCTTACGCTCCTTATGCCCTCCCCGGCGCCCACCCGCACCTGCCGGCCGCCTCGGCGGCAGGCCGTGTGGAAGGGCGCCAGAGACCTCCCCGGGCGTGGAGCGTCCCCGCCCGCAACCGCTCGATCGGGTTCGCCGACGGAGACCCTCCCCGACCGGAGACATCTGGTCGACCAAATACGCTGTGTTTCAAGCGTCCGTAGTCCACTCTCCCAGGGGCCGGGACGGTAAATTAACGTCCTAATATCTCCCCCCACCCGTCCCGGGGAAGCATCGGACGCCCTCTAAGAGGGATTCTACAGTGGGTTTCCACCTCGCGACTAGTTCGCGAAATAGCTGGGACGAAACGGTTGCCTAGGAGCAGCTTTCTCAGCAACACTCTTTTTTTCTATTCAACTTTCTGTTAGCAGTCTCTTGAATTAATTTTTGTGAATTTATCTCCCTCCAGAATTTAAATTTTTTTCTGTGATTCTAGTTGTTTCTTTGATTATAATTACTCAAAGTGCCAAGCAGTTGCTGTGAATATTTTAATGTGTAATAATTCCTAAATCATCAGCACCCATTTATTAACCATTTTTACCAAAACACTGCAATTTAAAAAAATCAGCCTAAGTTATTCGATATTAAAAATCCCAGTATATTACATGTAAAATTGTGAATGAGTAAATCTTCTATTTTACTTTTCAATACACAAATTTTGTAAAACCGTTCATATTTTTAAATTGATGTACATTTTACCCACTTTTTTTTTTTGTGTGTCTAGGTTGCCAAACAACTGACAAAACTTTTTGATAGTTTAGCAAATCTTGAGATTGCTAAAGGAGATCCACCTATGGCTCATGCAATGTTCAGTAAAGAAGGTGAACGAATTAAACTAGAACACGTCTGTGATCTATCTGGCCAGGTGAGAATTACATTTCAGTTAGATTTTAATAAATAGATATAATTTTGACAAAATCTTTACTGAATTTGTGTGAAATTACAAGACTTATTCACCAGGATAAACCATACAAAATTTATGGAAGTTGAAAATATGATATATAGGCCATGCAGTAAACAATACTCTTTGAAGTTCATTTTGATTTGGTGAATGTCCTGTTTACATTAAAGATTAGTTTGCTGAACTGTGTTTGTATCAAGTGACAATTAATAAGAGTAAACTTTAGTTTGTTACAAAATTTAAAAAAAATGCATATAATATTCATTGATAATTTTAAGATTCTAGGTTATTTTGAGTTTAAAAATATAATTTGCATTAG
Source organism: Omphiscola glabra (assembly GCA_964017045.1). Classification (NCBI taxonomy): domain Eukaryota; kingdom Metazoa; phylum Mollusca; class Gastropoda; family Lymnaeidae; genus Omphiscola; species Omphiscola glabra. The sequence goes on from OZ024795.1 coordinate 22,468,274, forward strand.
TAGCAAAGTAATTTTCTTGTCATGTATTCCTGTGTCAAAGCAATTTGTTGTTCCACATTGTCTAGGTTGAAGTCTGGCTAAATCGTGTTGAGGATGATATGAAAGCTACAATTCGCAAAGAGATGAGTGAGGCTGTGGCCTCATATGAAGAAAAGCCCAGAGAGAAGTGGATCTTTGACTATCCAGCACAGGTAAGGAACAAACTTTAATCACTGAACATCAGTCTTTTTGCTTATGCCTTTATTTTACTTCAAATAAATACATAATTATTTTTACATTTTTATTTTTCTTTTCAGCCTGCTCTCTGTGGAACTCAAATTTGGTGGACAACTGAGGTGAATCAAGCATTCTTTAAGTTGGAAGAGGGTCACGAAGGTGCCCTTAAAGATTATTTAAAAAAGCAGGTGAGTTAAAGCAGACTGACAAATAGCGCTTCTCATTTTTTATGAGTTACTGGAAAGTCATAAATTAAATTATATATGCTTGACATTTCCTTGTATTGTCTGTTTTCAGATTGGGCAACTGAACAGTCTCATCAACTTACTATTAGGTGACCTCAGTGTTGGAGACAGACAAAAAATTATGACAATTTGCACAATTGATGTCCATGCTAGAGATGTGGTGGCTAAAATGATTACATTGAAAGTAAGTGCATGGTTAAAAAATACATTTTTGCCAATAGGAGAATATTTTAGCACTATTATTTGTTTAGTTACTCAGTATTTAAAAAAATTTCACTAATTTATTAACATGATTACTTGGAGAACTGGTTTCTATAGACTTGAGATTATTAAGGCAGGACATGTAATCAGATTAGGTAATCAGACTTGGACTAATGTCACCTAATGTCTTTTCTTTACAAAAACAAAGTATTTTAGCTTAGTTTAAAAATGAAAATAGTTTATATTTCCTTTTTTAAAAATTCTGTTTTACTTAAAAGGTCATCACTTTTATTTTGGGAAGGAGATGAATTGGATTGAAATAACATAAATGCTTTTATTTTAGCATTTAAATGAAGGATTAACTTTGAACATCAGTGTGACTATTTCTTGTTTAAATTTTGACAATCTAGAAAGCTGTTTTGAGAGCAAATGAAGACCTTAGTGCTAAAAATACTTAAGTCACATTTTTTGTCAAAATCACTCTAAACTGTGACCATTTCTTATACGGTTGAGCCAAGTGCACTGCAAAAATTTGAACACATTAAAATGTGCTTAAGTACCTTAATTAAACGAGAAAAAATATTAAAATGATCACATTTTATAGATGAAAAAAATATTAATTCTTTAAGAAAATATTTTAAGATTTGGATGTAACTTTGAAATGAGTTACACAACACACTCATATGAGAAACAGTTTTAATTACTTCTTGATCAGGTGGACAGCGGCCAATGTTTTGTATGGCTATCGCAACTTCGACATAGATGGGACCATAAAGAGGATGACTGCTTTGCCAATATTTGTGATGCCCAGTTCCGCTATGATAAGGAATATTTAGGCAACACACCTCGACTTGTTATTACACCATTAACTGACAGGTTTGATATTTCTATCAACATTACATAACTTCTCAGATTTCCCTTTTTAAAAATATATTATATTTGCTGCTTCAAATACTCTTGTCAGAATGTATCAGTTCTCTGCTAAGTTTTAAATAATAATAATGTTAAAAAGTCATAATTTATTACCATTATTGTATTTGCATTTGCTGAAACTGTTTTAAAAACAAAAATTACCATTTATCTGAGATACAGCACATTACTTTATTATCCAATGTCTTATAAATCTAAGTTGAATCTAAAGCCATACAATTTTATCTATAGATGCTACATCACTCTGACTCAGTCTCTCCACTTAATTATGGGTGGAGCTCCAGCTGGACCAGCTGGTACTGGCAAGACAGAAACCACAAAAGATTTGGGCAGAGCTCTTGGTATAATGGTGTATGTATTTAATTGTTCCGAGCAGATGGATTATAAGGTAATAAAAATGGCAATAAAATACATCAAATTTTTTAATGTACCGGTATGTGTAAGGTAACCCCAAAACAACTTAAAAATGATATGTTGAAAGGCCTTTCAATTTTCAAAAATGTAAAATGATAGAGATACTTAAAGTAATTAAAGTGATGATGTAAAAATAAACAATGCACTCTTCCAAAAAAAAAATTTCTGTCCATACAATAAATTAGAAATGATTTTAAAAAATTGATAACTTATCATAAAATTTGACCAGTATAAAAAATTTAAAAATTTATTTAAATCAAGCAATTAGCATAAAAAATCTTTTTAAGTGATGTACAAACTATTGAAAATCTTTTTTCCAGTCTGTGGGTAATATATTTAAAGGTTTATCCCAGTCTGGAGCTTGGGGATGTTTTGATGAATTTAACAGGATTGCAGTGGAAGTGCTGTCTGTGATTGCAGTACAGGTACATAACAAAATCAGTTAATTTAATTCGAGCAATATTGGAAATATTTCACAAAAATAACACAGGTGACTCAAAAATGTTGCTCTCCTTTAATGTGGAATTAAATGTTTTTTGTCATTGCCCAGGTAAAGACAATACAGGACGCAATAAGAGACAAGAAAAAGAAATTTAATTTTATGGGAGAAAATATCAAGCTGGTTCCAACAGTAGGAGCATTTATCACGATGAATCCTGGCTATGCCGGAAGAGCTGAGCTGCCAGAGAATCTCAAAGCTTTATTTAGGTAAACATTAAGTAGATGTTTAAATATTTTCTTGAACCTTTTTCAATTTTGTTTTGTAATAAATTTTAAGAGCATTCACATTTTTCATTGTCTTTGGAGTTGAAATTAACAGGGACCAGTTATTTCAATTGACTTGTTAAAAAATGTATTCCTTAACAAATGTATTATATATTAATTTTTGGGGGTAAATTACATTTAATTGAATAAAAGAATCGGTATTTATTTTTGGGGTTTTATTATATTTTATTAAATCAAATAATCACCAATCATAAGCATTTTATTATTTTGCTTATTCAAGTAAATTTTTACAGTTATTGAATTTTAAGATTTTTTTTAAAAAATTGCAGACCATGTGCTATGGTAGTACCAGATTTTGAGCTCATCTGTGAAATTATGTTGGTTGCTGAAGGATTTCTTGATGCCAGGCTGCTGGCCAGGAAATTTATTACTCTTTACAGCTTGTGTAAAGAGTTACTCTCTAAACAAGTAAGTTCCACTTCTCAATCGTAACTATAAGAAAATGACCAGACATATCTTTCTTTTTTTTTCTTTCCGTCTGTCCAGAACGCCACCAGAAAAACTGCTTTTTTGCATCACAAGTGCGTAAATTAAGTTAATAACACTAAATAATTCCAGCAGAAGCACAAAACTATTTTGGTCAAATGAAGAAGTGTAGACATTAAGAAAATGTAAGTTTGTGTATTTTTTAAATAAATGAATGTGTTAGTAAACTAAGTGTTGAAGCTGGTAAGATCAACAACTTTTTTTGATGGATTTTTTAAAGTAAATAGAAATTGTGCTTTCCAGAATGTCACCAAAGATCCAGTAATAGTAAAGAATCACAAAATTTGTTCATGTGATTCAGTTGACAGTCATTAAGGGGCTGGGAATGCACGGGGGTAGGAGAGCAGAAAGTGAGGGCGCTCAAGACACCTGAGCAAAAGTAGGGGGCTGGTCTGGGCAGCGGGGGAGCCCTGTGTGGTTCTGTATTTTCCATGGGTTATTTTGAGTTTTTAATAATAACGATATTTAAATTTTACATTGTTGAAAGGGGGCTAGATTCATCACAAATTTTCTCAGAGCACATTTTTTTTAAAGAAGTAATTAACATCAAAAAGAGGTGATTGACTACTCCTCACAATAGTTATCAAAAGGTATTGCTTCTGACAGCTATTTTATTGTTTCACTGTGTGTCCACTTTAAATTTTAAATTCATTGTGATTTATGAACATATATATATTATATATTTATATACATTTTAGATAAATATTTCAATGTAAAAAAATGTCCACTGTAGAGATTTCTTTGTAAAACGTTTCTCCGTAAAACTTTTCTCCATAATCCTGATATGAAAGGATCATTATGACTGGGGACTGCGAGCAATAAAATCTGTGCTTGTGGTGGCTGGTTCTTTGAAAAGAGGAGACAGGGAAAGACCAGAAGATCAGGTAAATAACTTTTTTTACATACACCATGGATTCTTGTACACCGGTGGACAAACACTATTTTACCCATTTACAAGGATGCCTTATTGTTTAAAGATTCAACTAAATGTTGAACAATATTATAAAAAAATATACAAACAAAATTGCATTTATTAAGAAAATTAATTTAGTTAGTGTGACGTGACAGATATACAGATCTGAAAAAATGAAATGTTCATCCTTATAATCTAAATAAGTAATTTTTTAAATTCTTTCTTGTTCATTGTTCTCTGTTCCTCCTTTTTTTGTTGTCGCAGATTTTCAGCGGAAATGTCCATTGTTATCTTTTGTCTGTCTTCATCAGGTTTAACCCTACCATGTATCCCATTTGTCTTTTAATCTAACAGGAGATTTCACTTTATTTCCTACTTGACATTTATTTTTTCCTATGTGTTAAATCACCAGTTGGCAACCTGTGGTTCTGGCGCGGCACGCATCTCTTTGAATGAATAAATTCTGGTCTTTTTATCATTAGAGATTTAATTTTAATTTTTTTAAATCTCTAATGCCATTTAAGCAATCCACCTTTGCATGTTGATTTCTAAATATTTTTTTCAGCAACTTTAATTTATAAAATGGCTCCTGTGTTAAAATTACTTTCCCCCCTCAAAATCTTTATTTGCATAGAAAGTTTTTAATTTTCAATCCTGAATAATGCAATAATGAAACTCCATTTACCTTAAGTCTGCTGTGTGATATATTAACAGGTACTGATGAGGGCATTAAGAGATTTCAACATCCCTAAAATTGTGGTCGACGACATGCCTGTTTTCATGGGACTTATTGGTGACCTATTCCCAGCATTAGATGTGCCCAGAAAAAGAGATGCTGACTTTGAAAAGAACATAAGGGCAGCTACGCTTCAGCTTAAACTGCAAGCTGAAGAAAACTTTATCCTAAAGGTACTTTTTGAAAAATACAAATGACTGATTTTATTTTATAAATCTAGAAATATGATATTATATTTATATGCTGCATTCAGTGTTGAATTAAAAATAATTGTATTGACAGATCAATGTTTTCACTAGATGCTATGGGGGCATCCGCTTTATCAGTGTTCCCCAAATGGTGATCCACAGACTGGGACAAGTCAATGAGCTTTACATTGCCAGTCAACACAACATAGATTCTTATGGTCAAGTAAAAAGAAAATATATTTATTTGCCACCGATCCCTGGTGCAATTTCAAAACCAGCCCACTGGTCTGGCGAACTTAAAAGTTTTGGAAACCTCTGTCTATACTACACCACAATTGTTTCAGGTGGTACAGTTACAAGAACTATTTGATGTGCGGCATTCTGTGTTTATACTGGGCAATGCAGGCACTGGAAAAAGCTGTGTCTGGAATGCTTTGAAGCAAACCAATAAAATTCTGGGTAGGAAGCCCATTGCCATAGACCTTGACCCTAAATCTGTAACCAATGATGAACTGTTTGGAATCATCAGCCCAGCTACCAGAGAATGGAAGGATGGTAACTGAGTTATTTATTCCATTTCTTCCCATGTACTTATTTTACAAATTTAAAAAAAATTAAAATAATAAACAAGTTTATTATTTGTTTTACTATGTTAAATTAGCTATCCAAATTTATTCCAAAAGGAAAAATGGCTCACCAGACACAGTGAGATGAAATCAAACCTTTACACTGCTTTGGCTTTAAAAAATTTTTTTAATGAAATTGTAAGTCAGAACAGTTGGTTTTTGGAACAGAAATAGAAAATCGAGTGGCTGGTACAGTCCCCTCATGGGAGTCAGAGTGAAATGAAAATTAAAATAATATAATATGTAACTGAATGATCCCCTGAAGGATGTAAAATACTAAAATCAGTAATATTCTTTCCCTGAAAGCTTAAACCAAGTTTAGACAAAAGTGTTCAAAATCTGTGATAATTGCATGCACATCTAATGAAACTTAAAACATGCATATAACCTCCATAGAGAACTGTTAACTTTTCTGTATTGTTGTTGCTGAGATTTTAATACCTTTTTAAGACAGCAACAAACCTGATGTTCTGATGCTATCCTTAGTTAATTCTTTTCTTGGTAATACACATCACTGATACTAGGAAACAAAAAGCATTCAGAGCAAATTTCCAATTGTTAATTATTAAAACTTCTTTTGAAACAGGTCTTTTCTCTGTAATAATGAGAGATCTGGCCAACATGTCAGGAGATGGCCCCAAGTGGATTGTCTTAGATGGAGACATTGATCCAATGTGGATTGAGTCTCTCAACACTGTCATGGATGACAACAAGGTCATCTAAGAGAACTGTTGTAAATATTGTTGTGACAAAGCTTTCACCTAGATTTAATTGGACACAAACAATTTGTGTAAATAACACAATAATAGGTTCAGCTTTATAATGGTTCTACAGAAATACAAATGTAAACGTTTCGGCAAATGCCTTCATCAATACAAAAAAAAACAAAACATTCCCACAGGTATAAATTAAATTACATATGTATTCTACCTAAAAATGAGAGAAAAGACTATGCGAGGGTGCAAGTCACTGACACAAACAAAGTTCAGAAGAACGGAAAGGAAGTGGGTGGAAGGAAATATTTAAAATAAAATTTAAAAAGAATTGTTTTAAATAACAATTGATTCATAATTATTTTTATCCTGGGCTATGGTTGGGTGATTATAATAATATTAGTGTTTTTAAATTGTAAATAATGTTGTGAAAATTTGATTCTGCAGTAGAAACACCAGGGTTAAAGTTTACAAGTTTTGTTTCATTTATTTGACTACTGCTTAGCTAATGTCTTAAGGCTACACATGTTCTTCACTTGCTTGTTGTCAAACACTTAAGAAGAATACTATTTACTCTGAAGTAAAGTTAATTAAATTTCAAATGCTAAACATGGAGCAAATGCTACTTGTTAAACTGACCTGGACATTTAATTAATCTGTCTTTTAGGTTCTCACTTTGGCCAGCAATGAACGTATTACAATGACCAAATCAATGCGACTCTTGTTTGAGATTAGCAATCTGAAAACAGCCACCCCTGCCACAGTGTCACGTGCTGGGATCCTCTTCATCAACCAAAATGACATTGGTTGGAATCCGTGAGCTCATTTCTCATTAGTGTTTCCTGAACCATCCATGGATTTATTAGAATAAATATACGATCACATACTCTTTGTGTTTCCTGGACCATCCATGGAGTTATCATAATAAATATACGATCACATACTCTTTGAAATGAGGAACTGGGGTTTACAATTTTGAAAAATATAATTTAACTGCAGTATTGCACATATATTTTTTTAGGCCACAGGGTATCTCTATTGCCAGTGTTGGGTATGGGGTGCTTTACATTCCCTAACCTTCCTCCCTGTATGTTGTATCAATATATGGGTAAATCAACAAAATAGCCTAAAAGAGTTTTAAAAAAGGTACTTTAGTTGTATTTATTCCAGTTATTTACCTTTTTTCTCCAGATATGCACAGAGTTGGATTGACAAGAGAGAGGTTCAGCAAGAGAAAGCCAACCTGACAATATTGTTTGATAAATATGTGGGGTCTATACTGGACTGTCTGAGAATTCGATTTAAGAAAATCACACCAATACAAGAAATAGCACATGTGCAGGTAAATTTATTCAAATGTTGAGACAACTCAGCTGTCGTCTATCACTTAATGTAACACAAGGCTGTAGCTTGCTGGAAGGTCAAATATTTTAAAATATACTATCTGTAGTATTAATTTTGATATAAATAAGTGATTTTCATTATCTATCAATTAATTTGAATAATAAGGAGTTGAGTTTGAATCAGCTTCAGCAGGCCTGTTTACCCTCAAACTCTTAAAATCATACAATATCATCACAAAATCATTCAGTAAATTATCTTAATAGTAAAAAATAAACATACAGTATATATAATGTATACACCTCAAAATCGTACATTGTGCACCAAAATCGTAAGAGTAAACAGATCTGGCTTTAGGGACAACTTGATTCCTTCAAATAGAAATAATTTGCCCTTTCAGTGTCAACAACAGCAAATAGTATTTTTGAATTGAATTATTTCATTTTAGATCACAGGCAATATAAATGTTAATTGTATTTCAACTAAACTGTTAAATATACATATGAAATAATCCCTCGTTTTTTTTTCAGATGCTGACCTACTTATTGGAGAGTCTTCTTACAGAGGAGAACTGCCCTCCTGAATCACCTAAGGACTTGTACGAGCTGTATTTTGTCTTCTGCTGCATCTGGGCATTTGGGGGTTCAATGTTTCAAGATCAGGTAAATAGATAGCTGAAGTAGAGCAAAACAGGCGTAGAATACTTTCATATGTGGTGATAATGGAAGTAGAGCAAAACAGATGTAGAATACTTTCATATGTGGTGATAATTGAAGTAGAGCAAAACACGTGTAGAATACTTTCATATGTGGTGATAATTGAAGTAGAGCATTAGGGTGTAGAATGCTTATATATGTGGTAATAGCTGAAGGAGAGCATAATGGGTGTCATGTACTTCAGATAAATAAATTTTTTGGAATAATCGATCACACATTATTTTAACATGACATATTCTAATCGTGTTAAAAAGTATTTATTTTTACAGAATGATCTTTGATTATGGTAAACTAATTTCTGCTTTGTAAGAAAGAAAAAAGTGTTAAATGTTACCTTTGTTATAAATGGTTCCTCTTATTAATAATAGACCATTTGTATAATTTCATCTCTGCCTCTGATGTCCACAGCTGTGTGACCATAGAGTTGACTTTACAAAATGGTTTGTGCTGGAATATAAAACAGTCAAGTTTCCCTCTTCAGGAACTGTTTTTGATCACTACATCTGCCCTCAGACCCACACTTTTAAGCCATGGACTAACTTGGTGCCTGTGTTTGAATTTGATCCAGATGTTCCACTTCAGGTAATGCTGAACACAGATTATTATTATATAAACTTTCATCAAGAGATCCATAATACTGAATCATTGTTTGACTGGGGGCCGAGCTGGTCGAACGTTTTGGCCCCAGTCAAAGCATCATGGGTCAGCCCCACCTGCTGGGCATTGACATAAAATAATACGTATTGGGAATTCAGAATACACCGTTTCCTTAGGAGCAGTGGTGACAGTGAAGGTCTCTTTAAGAATTTAGTCTATGAAAGTAGCTACATGAAGTGGAATGGGACAATGACATCTCTGTTGCTATTCAGAAACAATTTAAAAAAATGAACTCATTATGCATACAATAATTCCTCCAGCTTACATATTTATTATCAGCTTAGGTTAAAAGTTATTGGTGGTCAAATTTAAGAAAAAGAACTGACCTAAAATTGTTTTTCATGTAGTATAGCTTGTATTTGACTATTCTCTTAGTAAAATTCCTATTATATTTCACCCACAGGCAACCATTGTTCACACAGCAGAAACTCACAGACTGAGATTTTTTCTGGACATGCTCGTTGCCACCCGTAGGCCAGTCATGTTGGTTGGAGCTGCCGGGACCGGGAAAACTGTCCTGATGAACAACAAGCTCAAGTCATTACCAGAGGAATACATGATAGCCAACGTGCCATTCAACTTCTACACAACCAGTGAAATGCTACAAAACATCCTGGAGAAGCCACTGGAGAAAAAAGCAGGGCGCAACTATGGCCCACCTGGCACAAGGAAACTTATTTATTTTGTTGATGACATGAACATGCCTGAGGTACTTATTTAGTTGACTGTATTATAATTTATCTTTCACTGGCTTGTTGGTGGGGGGGGGGGGGGGGTGACATATTCTCTTTAACTTACACTTTTTTTTAAAATTGGGGCTATAGCCTACTTATAAACCTGTCTTAGGTATTATCACTACTCACTGTGTTGTGAGCATCCCGCAAGACAGTGTAAGACATGAGGATGTGTGCCTACCTCGCATGTACAGACTGGACCTGGTGAACCCCTCAGAAGAGCTCCCTAACATGATTTAGTGGGTGGAAAAGCAGGGGCACCAAACATCTTGTGGAACGTGTATAGGGAACCGTGAGACACTAGAAACACTGATGGTCATCCACTGCACCCTGGCCCATTTTCCAGTCATCTAGACTAAATCTGAATCAAAATTGGCAAAGACGAGAGAGTGAAGCTGATGAAATGCTCAACTCCCCCATCCCTTTAATCTAAATAAAGCGTATGTAAAGGCTACTACTCACACAATCAAATACAGCCTTGATAGTCTTTGCTCGTGAAGGACGAACAGCAACCAATTTGTGAGGAAGTGTGAAGTCTTTTTGTAAAGGGTACTTAATGACAGATCTAACAAAGAAAAAGGAGACAACACAAAATAAATATCTACCCAAAATGCATGCCCACTACATTCCTGTCCCCGTTTCTTGTTTATTATGAAAGAGACATGGTGCACAATATATTTAGTGCTGATAACTGGCATTGTTTCACTTTCAAATTAATGTCTCCCAGCATCATACTGGTGTGGGAACAAATACAGCCTATGTTTTGCATAACCATTCAACATCAGTCTCCATTTTATTTTGGTGTTGATGCGTGGTATTCGCTTTTTTCTTTTATTAAAGGTGGATAAATATTTTACCGTGCAACCACACACCCTGGTTAGGGCTTGTATAGATCATGCACACTGGTACGACAGACAGAAACTCTCCTTGAAAGAAATCCACAACACTCAGTTTGTGTCCTGCATGAATCCAACAGCTGGCTCATTCACCATTGATGCCAGGCTGCAGGTAATTTGTATCTTTACCAATCTCTCAATGTGATGATCATAATTCAATACAGAGTAGATTGCACTTAATTGGGGATTATAGGCCAAAAACAACCCCCATCCCACCCCCTTTCCCATATTATAACAGATTCCCAATAGTCCTTTGTAGCTCACATAAATAAGAATTTTATACACTAACATGAGCAAACACTAAAAAATGATATGAATAAAATATATGTCCAAATTTAGCTCTTATGTTTGTGCTACAATTGGAATGTCTAGATGTATTCTTACCTGATTCACTACCTATATTGAGTTATCTGTACATTAATTTTATTTCAGTGTGTAAGAAAACATACCATTTGATCAAGTATTTCAATTAAATGTATATCTTAAAGCAACAACATAATAAGTGTTCTGTCTGATCTGAAACTTACATTATTCCTCTGTTACAGCGCCACTTCTGTGTGTTTGCCTTGAGTTTGCCCACCAGAGATGCGCTTGCTGCTATATACACAAACATACTGGGTCAGCATATGTCCCTCAATAATTTCAACCCTGTTGTCCAGCGTTACTGTGCTCAAATTGTCCAGGGCGCCATCGCTCTGCAATACAAAATGATATCCAGTTTTTTGCCAACAGCCATCAAATTTCACTACATCTTTAACCTAAGAGACATGTCCAATATCTTCCAGGTATGTAAAAATACATTGTATTTTACACTAGAATCTAGAATAAACAGTATTTCTTGGAATAAGCACCAGCATTCTTTAAAGTTATTCAATTCAAATCATAGGTCCTAAGGGTTTTCTTTGAAATCTTTTGTTGTTTTTTTTTTACACAAAGCCCTGCTGCCTGCTGCATTTTTCACTGACTGAGTGGTTGAAGTGAGAAAATAGCTTTGCAAAATAAAATAAAAGTTTAATTACTTAAATTTACTCCATGTAACTGATTTCATGCTATGGTAAAAATGTCAATCTTTCATTGTAGACTTTAACTTTGCTCAGTCATAGAGTTATTGAGACAGATTCCTGATAAATTTTCTTGCACAAATTAATTGCGCAGCGTGCTAGACATCATCAAAAGCAACACTGTAGAAAAAACTAAATGTCTTGGTTAAAGACCGCTTGAGATAACTGTCATATCCCACTTAACATTTTGGTAATCTATTACATTTTCAGGGCATGTTGTTTGCTGGTGCCGAGACGTGTAGGACTCCAACACATCTCCTCAGGTTATACTTTCATGAAGCTGAGAGGGTTTACAAAGACAAACTTGTAGATGAGAATGATATTGAGTTGTATGAAAAGTTTCATACTGAAATCGTAAAAAAAAACTTTGAGGTCTGTCTACTAATTTGTTTGTTTGTTATGGCACTGTTTTTAATACATTGTTATGGCACTGTTTCTAATACATTGTTATGGCACTGTTTCTAATACATTGTTATGGCACTGTTTCTAATACATTGTTATGGCACTGTTTCTAATACATTGTTATGGCACTGTTTCTAATGCATTGTTATGGCACTGTTTCTAATGCATTGTTATGGCACTGTTTCTAATACATTGTTATGGCACGGTTTCTAATACATTGTTATGGCACTGTTTCTAATGCATTGTTATGGCACTGTTTCTAATACATTGTTATGGCACTGTTTCTAATACATTGTTATGGCACTGTTTCTAATGCATTGTTATGGCACTGTTTCTAATGCATTGTTATGGCACTGTTTCTAATACATTGTTATGGCACTGTTTCTAATACATTGTTATGGCACTGTTTTTAATACATTGTTATGGCACTGTTTTTAATACATTGTTATGGCACTGTTTCTAATGCATTGTTATGGCACTGTTTCTAATACATTGTTATGGCACTGTTTCTAATACATTGTTATGGCACTGTTTTTAATACATTGTTATGGCACTGTTTTTAATACATTGTTATGGCACTGTTTCTAATACATTGTTATGGCACTGTTTCTAATACATTGTTATGGCACTGTTTTTAATACATTGTTATGGCACTGTTTCTAATACATTGTTATGGCACTGTTTCTAATACATTGTTATGGCACTGTTTCTAATACAAGTAAAAGAAAAATGAAATACAAGCTGGCTGCTAAACTATAATGGAGACCACTGTCATGTGTCAAGAAATAACACAGTTTAAATTATATGCCAAGTGGGTGGTAAAAGGGATCTGTTTAAAACAGTAAAAATATAAGTTTTTTAAAGGCAGATGAAAAGTTTTTTAAAGGCTCATGAAAAGTTTTTTAAAGGCTCACAAAAAGTTTTAAAGAAAAGATACTTTTAGGCAAAATTCCTATGTAAAATTTAAAGTCTATAATTATGAAAAACTGAAAGTAATTATTTTCACCAACTTTAAAAGGATCAAAAAGAAGACGCGGTGAATGAGAAGCCCCTGATCTGCTGCCATTTTGCCAATGGTGTCGGTGATGCTGTGTATGGGTTTATTGCCAGTTGGCCGCAAATCAACAAAATTCTCTCAGATGTCCTTGACAGTTATAATGAATTGAATGCTGCCATGAACTTGGTCCTCTTTGAGGATGCCATGTCCCATATCTGTCGAATTAACCGTATCCTTGAATCCCCTCGTGGAAATGCTCTCCTTATAGGTGTTGGGGGCAGTGGTAAGCAGTCGCTGTCTCGCCTGGCAGCCTTTATTAGTGGTTTGGATGTATTTCAGGTAAATATTTAATGTTTCTTTGTAATGGTAAATGGGGCATTTTAAGCCTGTGTTGGTGTTTCTTAACTAGTGTGTATATTCCTATCTAAGTGTACAACAATTGTTTTTCTTAACTAACTAGATCAAGTACAGATATAAAGACAAATTTTTATTACCATAGATCACTTGCAACAGTTAAGTAGCAAATACCCACATATGTGCATATCTAATGGAAATTATTTTACATATTACTTGAGTTGTAGTTTTCAGTTGTGGTGCCAGATAAGCACTCTGTATATGTTTATTAGATTGAAAGATGTACAGTGAACACAATAAGATAACGAAGTAATATACATTACCCCTTCTACAATTTACAATAAAACCAAAATAATTTTCAGAGATGTGGATTTTGAAACAAATTTTTAAAACTTCTACCGTTACACAATCACACTGCAGAAGTTATTTTTAACTATGCGGAACATATGAATAGACTAACTGGAAGATAAGCAACATTAGTAAAAAAATACAACAGCTAATTCAAGCCCCACCGTCTCCTCAGCCAACCTTTCTCTCCTCCTCCCCCATCTAGTTCTAAAGGCAAAAAAAGCGTGATCACGTCACTCCACTACTCCACTCACTTCATTGGTTCCCTATACAGGCACGCATTGATTGCAAGCTGTCTGTTCTCTGTCCCCTTCCTATCTAACCGAACTTCTTTCTGTCTATTTACCCCTTCGACAGCTTCGCTCCTCCGCAGACACGGGTATTCTGTCCATAGATAAGACACGTATAAAACATATGGTGAACGATCTTTCTCTTTCTGCGCCCCCAAACAATGGAATTCTCTGCCACTAAACATCGGCAATATAACCCAAAAATGCACTCAAAACACATCTATTTAAACTCTACTACCCCGACTGATTCCTCCCCTCTGACCGATAAACAATGCTGCTGGCTGCCGTCCATGGCTTGACATGTAAAAGTTCTGGGGTGGGTAGGGTGAATATGCATTTGTTTTAGTTTTGTTTCTATACAGCTGTTCTTTATTACATTAATGTATTTTATTTTATTGTCCCGATTTGTCTCTAATATTTTTATGTACAGAGCGGTGAGCCCAGCCCTATGCTGGGGTACTGTGCTATATAAGACAACTAATAATATAATAATAATAATAATCTTGTCATCTCTTCTGTTATATTATGTCATAGAAATTTGTAGCAATGACTACATTTTTACCTTTGCTACCCTTGATTTCACAAATTGTGCATTTTAAATTCTTGGATAAGTTTTGTTGACTTTATTTCAAAATATTTAGATAACACTGACCAAACAGTATTCAACCATGGACTTGAAAAATGACGTCAATGGCCTGTACAAGAAAGCTGGATTAAAAGGTAGCTGCCGATGACTTAGAAAGACAATTTAAAAATAGTTTAACCAATATATAAATTTATTATTTTATCTGTTATCATTTTGATAGGGCAACTCATTATTTCTTTTCTCATACTAGAATCCTTTTTAAACAGCTTTGTGCAGCATGGAGTGGTTGCCCTAAAAAGCACTTATCTTTTCCACCCACTAGAATAAACTTGAAGTCTCTGGTTAGTTTCAATGGTTGAAACTTTATTATTAAATGGTGATTTTTTTTAAATGTATATTTAAAAAAAAATTACAGTCCTTGCTCATTTCTTGAGGTTAATCAGTTTTAAACTACCACAATTGAATGAATTTCTGCAAAGTGGGATGCTTTATTTATACATGCAGCAGAGTGGTGAAGAGATATGGCTGACAGTTTGAAATGTACATTTATTTGGATTTATATAAAGTCGGTAAAATCCAGGTCTTGAGGACTATAGCCTTTATTTGGTTCTTAGAGGGGTAGAAGTAAATCCTAAGGAAAATTTTTTTTTTAAAAATGTATCCTCTGAATAGGTATAAGGAAAAAAAAATCTGTTGTAAGAAAAAGGACAATATCTGAAAAGATACAAATAGTACAGGTTAATAATGTCCTGATAGTTAGCATATTACCCATATTTTACATATATTCTTGGATACTGTTGTATCAATAGCTTGTAAGCACATTGCAGTATGTGTAACTAGAACAATATAATGGTTGATATTATCCTCACGTACACACTGGTATCTAATTCCATGTAAGAATCCAGTGAACGGCTTTATGTTCAACCATCACAATATCATGGTTGCAAGTCAAATTGGCGGAGCTAACAAGTGATGAAAACACTGCCAACTATAAGTCAAGAACAGAAAGCTTCCTTTACTAACACCTAACAATTGCATTCTACAAACACAGAAAAATAAAGGCCTATTTGCTTATATTTACAAAATGTCCAAATATGCAGGTGAACAATGGTGCACTTTATGGAAGCGATTAAAACTTTGAATGCTAAAAGCCCAGTCTCATGTGTACTATAAATAGGGTCGCTCAAACATCCCAGAGAGCATCTACATCACACATTAACAGGATGGTCTATAATTTGACTTCTGGCAGATTTCCTGAGGTTAAGTGACAATCCCTAGAGACTCCAACCTGAATAAAATTCTAAAGCCTGGACCAAAATCCCTGAAGACTTATATGTGTCTGTTCACGTTTTCTGTCGGCTATTTAAGATACACTTTTACATTTATAGAAGTTGCATGGTCTTTGAGATATTTTAAATAGCATGGTTTGGGACCCTCTTATGAATGAATGTGAAAACTCCCTTAATTACTTAATATTACAATATATTAAGGTATAGAGAATAAAATCCCCTTTTCGACAAGATATATTCTGTAGCATACTACCCAAGGGTACCTGAGAAATAAATTATTGAACTTATACTAAAAGCACCAATAGGGTTTCCTATATACTAAGTATTTTAAGGGGTGAGGCAGAAGTCGTTCATGCCATGTTGTGATCACCTAAACCTGAGTTGAAATTCTACGACAGTGTTGGGTGGCTGCATAGTTTTTTAACATCCTCCTTTAGGTCTTGGTGTGGTGTTTCTCATTTTCCACCTTTAGGTCTTGGTGTGGTGTTTCTCATGTTCCACCTTTAGGTCTTGGTGTGGTGTTTCTCATGTTCCACCTTTAGGTCTTGGTGTGGTGTTTCTCATGTTCCACCTTTAGGTCTTGGTGTGGTGTTGGGTGGCTGCATAGTTTTTTTAACATCCACCTTCAGGTCTTGGTGTGGTGTTTCTCATGTCTGATGCTCAAGTGGCCAATGAGATGTTCCTGGTTCTCATCAATGACTTGTTAGCATCAGGGGAGATTTCAGATCTGTTCAGTGATGATGAAATGGAAGAGATACTTGGCATCATGCTCAGTGAGTGCAAGTCAGTAGGCATACCAGACACCAGGGAAAATGCCTGGTACTTGTTCATTGACAAAGTGAGGAAAAATTTAAAGGTACGTTATCAAACTGCAGAAGATGTGTACACTGTCTCTTTTACAAAAAAAAACAACAAAAATGCAAAGTCATCCCATTGCCAATATGATGTACTCAAACTAGACAAGAAAAGATTGGCTTCCAGTCAAGTATTTCATCACAGGTTTACTGCTGTCACCTTTGACAAAAGTATTGAACAGCTTGACACAAATTGATGTTTAAGTTTACATTTGAGCAGCTTGACACAAATTGATGTTTACATTTTCAATTGAACAGCTGGACACAAATTGATGTTTAAGTTTTCAATTCATTTGGTTTCATTGAGAAGAAAAAAAAATAAAATAAACGTAATCATAAATGTTTAAGATTTTAATATGGGGTTTAAAAACATTTTTGTCTCCCCCCCCCCCTGAATATGTTCCTATCTCCACAAAGGTGGTGCTGTGCTTTTCTCCAGTAGGGAACACTCTGCGTGTGCGCAGTAGAAAATTTCCTGCTGTGACAAACTGTACCAGTATTGACTGGTTCCATGAATGGCCAGAGGAGGCATTGATATCTGTGAGTCTGAGGTTCCTGAGTGACTGTGAGCTTATAGATGTAAGTATTAGATTAATTAATCTGTGTAACTGTCATACATCAAATTTGTTCCTTTTAATCCCATTCTGTGTTTTTTGTCCAGCTTTCCTCTTTTTAGTTATGTTTAATTTTGAACACAGTTAAATGCCTTGTTTATTTAATTCATAAGTTGAAAAAAAAATAAACATATGCGTAAGTGTTATATCTAATTTTTCAGAGCAATATGCGTACATCAGTTGCACATTTCATGGCCTATGTCCACAAATCTGTCAATGAAGCCAGTGCCTTGTACTTGAAAAATGAGCGCCGCTTTAATTACACAACCCCTAAATCATTCCTGGAACAAATTGTTCTGTATCAGAACTTACTGACCATGAAAAATGATGAGCTGCAAGCAAGTATTATCAGATTGGAGAATGGACTCGAGAAACTACGCAGCACAGCTACACAAGTAGGAACAATTTTATATCATTTTACATTTTGTCTCATTTACTTATGTAACTGACCACTTGGCTAAAGTGAGGTCAATTTTTGTTTGTGCTTTGAGTAAAGCTTACACCATAAGTTAATCCTATATTACAATTGTACACTTTTGGAGTACACAATGTGCTAAAAGTAAGGTGTAATGAAGCAATATAATTATTGCTATTTTCAAACTTTTAAACTACACATTGATTAAGATAAAATGGACATAGGTCTGACTTGCACTTTTGACAAAGGTTGATGACTTGAAATCCAAACTGGCTTCCCAAGAAGTAGAACTGGCAGCTAAAAATGCTGAAGCCAATGAGCTGATCACAGTAGTGAGTGCTGAGACAGAGAAAGTCATGTCAGAGAAAGCTATAGCTGATGTGGAGGAAGAGAAAGTGTCCATCATCACACAGGAGGTCGAGCAAAAAGCCTCGGACTGCTCCAGAGATTTGGCCAAAGCTGAGCCTGCTCTCTTGGCAGCCAAAGAGGCCCTGAATACTCTGAATAAGGTGAACATATACATTTAGCATGCCTAGTAAATCATATTTATTCATAAGGTAATTGAATGTTTTCAACCCGCTTAACCCTTTGAACCCTTGGCTCCTGGGCCTAAAATACCCCTGCCCCTGGGCTCCTGAGAAAAAAATGTCCACACACGGACACACAAGCAAACAAAGTCAAATGATTATAAAATTAAATAAATTTTATTTATTTCAATCTAATTGTGTCTGTTAGTAGTCCATTAGTATTATAAAATGTATAACAGAAATAAAATTTTCTTAGAAATGTTGTAAAATGGCATAGTAGAAGTTCATTTATACGACCCTGATTTTTCATAAAAGCCATGGCTAGAACTAGGGGTAGACCTTGTTTATTTTATTCCTAAGCACACATCGATAGCACTAGTCACTAGTTGAAGTAAATTGATCATCACTATCATTATATATTTGTTTATTTCATTTTTCAAAAGAAAATAATAATTCTTTGAATTATTTACATTATCATAAAACTACTCTAGCTTGTGTACTTAAAAAATATATTTTTTTGCATTATCGTCACCTCTATACATCAAAAAACATTACTAAAACGTAACAAAAACAATGCATTCATGGGCGCGGCCATTACTGTGACCTTTTGCAAGTCACGTGATAAACCATGAACTCAGTATTTACAACACATTTTACATACGGATTGTCATCTATGGTAAGGTATGGGAGACCGATATAGCGGTCTGGCGGGGTGTGGGTTTTTAAGACGCAGACCGATAAAGCGGGATCGCGGGTTCAACGGGTTAAATGTTGAAATTGTTCCTTAAATTGTATGTCCCAATTAAATCTTACATAAGACCTTATAAACAAGTTGATTTCTGATTGCAAAGATTTGAAGATTTAATGTTTAACAATCTAATGTAATAAGCTAAGATATTGATTGCAGATGCTAACCTGATGTTAACAAACTAGTTGAATTTCCCCAGTAAAACAGCTTAACAATGCTTTGTACATTGAAAAATTGTTTCAGTACTCACTGTCCAGGTACTCATAGTTTAGGTACTCATTGTCCAGGTACTCACTGTCCAGGTATTCACAGTTCAGGTACTCACTGTCCAGGTACTCACTGTCAAGGTACTCATGGTCCAGGTACTCACAGTCCAGGTACTCATAGTTCAGGTACTCATAGTTCAGGTACTCATGGTCCAGGTACTCACTATCCAGGTACTCACTGTCCAGGTACTCACTGTCCAGGTACTCACTGTCCAGGTACTCACAGTCCAGATACTCACTGTCCAGGTACTCACTGTCCAGGCTAATGAGAAAGTATTTCTGTTATATTTTGTATTTGATCAAAAGCAGGGTCATTAACAACCATTTATCTTTGTGCTAATTCCCTAGAACAATTTGACAGAGTTGAAGTCCTTTGGGTCACCACCGGCTGCTGTGACCAATGTCATTGCTGCAGTGATGGTGCTACTGGCACCTGGAGGAAATGTGCCAAAGGACAGATCTTGGAAAGCTGCCAAGGCCACAATAATGTCCAAGGTAGATAGAGATTTCAATGGTTTTAAAATAGTTTGACCATCGTGAGTGAAACATTAGAAAACAACTACAACAGAATTTCAGTATAGACTTTCAGTAGAGTGAGTTTCATTAGCCACATTCAACCGTTAAATTTGTATTGCCTAAAGCACTTATATAAATAAATAAATTCAATTAAGAAATAATTCAGCTGAGTTAGTTTCCCTTGATGTGAATCATCAAACAGTATAAAATTTTATTTAAAAAAACCTTCCAAATCTACAGCAGTAAATATATAAAATTAAGTCAATAAGATATTAAGTGTTACCAGTGTTAACTTTCAATGAAACAAAGCTAAACATATTTTTGTTACTTTGTAAAATAGTACACAAAGCAAAGCGTTTTATGACGTCCTCTAAGCCAAAATCGTAAGGGAGAGACGGGCCGGAAGGAAGTTATTTATTAATAACATCAATTATGGATAAATATTGATAAGGTAGACGTTAGGTACACAGGCAATGAAACTAAGCACTGATGAACAACATGGGTCATCTGGGTTATGCATTCCTTGATGCTCTGATGTACTATCTAGGTTGATGCATTCCTTGATGCTCTGATGTACTATGATAAAGACAACATACCACTTAGCTGCCAAGTGGCTGTCAAACCCTATCTGAATGACCCCGAGTTTGACCCTGAGTTTATTAAGGCAAAGTCCAGTGCAGCTGCAGGTAAAATCATTGAAGTTTCCCATGACATTTACAGCTATTAGCTTTGAAAACACCAAGTCTCCATGAATAGTCTCAGTTCAAATAAGATTAAAAAAATGTTTTTATGCTGTACATTATTGTGTTAGTCAAGGATTCACCTCATTCACTTTCTAATAATCCTGATTACAGCAAGACAATTTGTTTACAAGAAATTAAGATCAGTTTTGATTTGAATCATTAATGTTTTAGGTTAGTAATAAAAAAAACCCCACAACCATCAATAATGTCAGGATATTATTGATTTGTTGTATAACTGTTGACAAAATTAAAATTGTCACGATAATTAATAACTACCAGCATTTCATGCTTTTCTTTGACCCTGTGTCATAGTTGTTGCCTGGCATATATTCAAAAGACATAATTTGAGAAATGGTGAATACATAACATAGCAATGAGATTTGTGAGCTTTTCCCTCTAGGTTTGTGTTCATGGGTGGTCAACATCATGAGATATTACGAGGTCTTCTGTGAAGTGGAGCCCAAAAGGCTTGCTTTGAAAAAAGCCAATGAAGACTTGAATGCAGCACAGACTAAACTTGGGGCCATTAAAGGTGAGAGACAAACTAAACAATAATCAAATTGAAATGCATTACAAGAAATGAAACTTAATTTAATATAATTTATCATAAGGTAATGTAGATTGCACTCTAAAATTAACTAATTCCTGCTCCCCTGATTTACACCTGTGTACTTGGTACAGTGATATAAGTGGCATGTTCATGTGCTATTTTTCTAAGTGAAGTTTTATCATTTCTTTTCTTTCTTTTATTTAGTGCTAGGAAAATGTTCATTTATAGCAAATATCTCTGTCTTATTGAAATAGATCCTTTCAATTTCTTGCCAACCTTTTTAAATTAAACAGAGAATTGTTGTGTTGCTTGTTAGTTAATATATAAGTTTAAATTGGCCAAAATGCCTGCTGGGTTGAGATGATGAAAATGAACTTACATAGTATGTTTTTTTAATGATAAAGATATATTTTCCAGCTAATGACCCGCTGTATACAATTTTATGATGGTATTTGTTAACAGCCAAAGTGTCAGCACTGGAGGCCACGCTGAATGAATGTCAGGCAGAGCTCAACAAGGCAGTGAGCACCAAACAGAAGTGCCAGGAGGAGGCTGATGCCACAGCTGCCGTCATCGAACTGGCCAACAGGCTGGTCGGTGGTCTCGCCTCAGAAAATGTTCGCTGGGCACAAGCCATTATGAATTTTCATGAGAATGAAAAAACCCTCCCGGGAGATGTCCTCCTTATCACAGCTTATGTTTCATATGTGGGATCATTTACCAAAGTTAGTTGTTAGGAAGCTTATGTTTCATATGTGGGATCATTTAAAAAAGTTAGTTCTTAGAAAGCAGATAAAAGAATACATTTTAAGATAGTTGAAGGAAAGAAAATTGCTTGAACAACTTGTTTATATTGTTTTAAACATAAGAACTATTTGTAAAGGATATTTTTACTATTGATATATTAAATTACATGTTCAGAAATCCTTAAAATATCACACCCAATGAAATGTTTGGAAACAAATTTTCAGGTGTATCGTGTTGATCTGCTGGACAATAAATGGCTAAATTTTCTGAAAAAGCTGAAGCATCCTATCCCAGTTACAGAGAACCTTGACCCCCTTGTCATGCTAGTAGACAGTGCTCAGGTAAGGAATGACATAGTTTTCTTAGAATCCAACCCATTATAAAGGTGCTTTAACAGGGCTTCAAAGTACCAAGCTCTGTATCTGGTTTTATAGTACCAAACTCTGTATCTGGTTTTATAGTACCAAACTCTGTATCTGGTTTTATACCAATTGTTTCAATTCATAAACTGGATAAAAAATTCTTGGGAGAAAAAAAAAAAGAAGTCATTATATCCTTACATGAAGTCCTAATAAATTTGCCTATTCTGGTGTCCTGCTCATTGAGCATGTTGTGCAACAAATTTAATGCTATAGGAGAACATTTTAGATACTTAGAATTATCTTTCACACATGTAAAAAAAAATAGATATATTTACTGTAAGTTATTTGCTGAAACAGATTGCTTGTTGGAGCAATGAAGGTCTACCCAGTGACAGAATGTCCATAGAAAATGCAACCATCCTCACCAACTGTGAACGCTGGCCCCTTATGATTGACCCTCAGCTCCAAGGCTACAAGTGGATAAAAACAAGATATGGAAATAGACTAAAGGTAAGTACTCTTTTTAAACCATTTACATCCAAACTTAACCTTCATTCTCGTCTGCATTTTCTAGAATCTTTTTTGTTCACATTTACACAAACTGAATCGTTAAACATCATGTTTTGTTAACATCAAAATAAATGTAAGTAGATTTAATGAACACACACAATTTATGATATCAAAGGTGTGGTCTCTTTATTTGATTCCAATAATAAACAGAGATAAGTGCACTTCATTTATTATTTTACATATTACACACTTCTAATTTTTCTTGTGCTAATTCTTGTTTTAGATTGTTAAACTTGGATCTCATGGGTACCTGGATGCCATAGAGAAAGCTGTTGAGACAGGTGAAGTTCTGCTAATGGAGAACATTGGTGAATCTGTTGATGCCGTGTTGGACCACCTGCTGGGACGTAACACAATAAAGAAGGGTCGAGCCATCAAGGTAATCATTTGTTAACAAGTCAAGTGACGTGTCATTAGTGACAAAAGCCCATTGACTAACATTAAAGGAGACTTCAATCAATATTCATCAACTTAAACTGACATTTTTACCATAGTTTTTATATGAATTACTCATTCTTTATTCTTATTTTTAACTTTCACATTATATGCATAAAAATAAGTAAATGACATCTAATTTGAAATTACAATTTTTTTAATCTAGTACAATCTAAATATTCAATGTTACAATTTTTTAGTTTGTTAGAAAAATAAATATTTCAAAATCATTCCTGTATGAGCATATATTATCCAAAAGAAACTAGTAGACACTGCATGTAATTTTAAATAAATATTTTTTTATATGATCTATCATTAAGCAGTCTCCATCCAGTTCATCATTCATGATGCAAGTAGTTGTAGACCCTTGGTCTCTTTTGTATATCAAATATCAATTGTAGTAATTGTCATTTTCATCTTCATATTGTTACTATCAGATGATCAGACAGATTTCCAGATGATCAGACAGATTTATAGATAATGACACAGGTTTATAGATGATCACTTGTTTGAAACGTCTAGTTTAATCAAAACTTTTACTAAGAAACCACATAACAAACATTACACCACAAAATATAAACAATATTAAAATGTTACAAAAACGCTATGACTTATTTCAGTTTAGAAAAAGGGCATCAATTATTTTCTGTAATGTTTGCCTACCATGAGCTCAGAAGTTACTTGATTAATTATTGTTTTAAATATCTTCAGATTGGAGACAAAGAGATAAACTACCATAAAAACTTCCGTCTGCTATTGCAGACCAAACTTGCCAACCCACACTATAAGCCAGAGATGCAGGCACAAACTACACTCATTAATTTCACCGTCACGAGGTAATATAATCCTGTCATAGCCAGATAATAATTGATGTTGAAACAAGTGTGAAAATAGAAAAAATAAATCAGAGTTGTGTTTTGTTTGTATAACATGGGAAGGACCAGCAAGAAATGATGCTATAAAAAAAATATATGCGGGTGCAAGGACTGGGTTTATTAAAATTTAGATAATACAACTGTCAAATTCAGTATTAAAATTCTTTAACAAAAATGGTTCTGATTAATATTTATAGTTATTAATCTGTATTTTGCTATCCATAGGCCTAATCCTAATACATGTTAACTGCTCTTGTCCTCTTCCACTAGGGATGGCCTCGAAGACCAACTGTTGGGGGCTGTAGTATCCAAGGAAAGACCAGATCTAGAAAAACTTAAATCTGACCTCACACGCCAGCAGAATGAATTCAAGATTATTCTGAAAGGTGGGTTGAGCATTTTATGTTATTGAAACAATTGAACTGACTAGTTTAGTTACTACTAGTTGTTTTGTCATTTTCTTAAAGAGCAAAGTTCATATTTGTTACTGTGAATTTTTACTTGATTCAACTAATTGGCTTTGGAGATTTAAAAAGTCTCCATCTTTAGTTCCAAAAGTCAATAAAACTTTTTTAAAATCACTTATTTAGCTTGACTTGAATGGGTTTTGTTTATTTGTCATGTGAGAACTTTTGTTATGAGACATCGCTTGCTTTGCTTGCAGCGCTTGTTTTTTTTTCTTGGTTTGAAAAGGGGAGAGAAATATGAATATTTTGTGGCTTTATTGGAGACCCCATGGGATTACAGAAGAGTTCTATTTACTCGGCAACAAAAAATCAGATTAAAAGTCCTGGACATTAACAGCAGAACTCGAAAGGAAAATAAAAGGCGATGGAGATGAGATGTTTCATAAGCATTCTTGGCATCTTCTATAGAGACCATATCACCAATGAACAAGTGAAAGAAAGGATTCGTAAAGCAACTGGGCAGTACGATGACCTCCTGGTGTTGGTAAAAAGCGAAAACTTGAATGGTTTGGCCACATAACAAGGAAACAAGGGCTCGCCAAAGAAATCATGCAGGGCACAACTAGAGGAGGGAGAAGAAGAGGAAGACAGAGAAAAAGATGGGAAGATAACATCAAAGAGTGGACAGGATTAAAACTAGGCAATGCTGTACGTAGTGCAGAAGACAGAGGAATGGAGAAGGATAGTTTTCATGTCATCTGTGGCGCCCCAATGGTCCAAGGACTAAGGGACATGATGATGATGATGATGAACAAATCATTAAAGGAGATTCAGCACTTGAAGGAATTGCCAATAATAAAAGCTTTTAATAAAAAAAAAGTTTTTTTCCCCATTTACTTAAAAAAATTAATATATTATGTAAATGTTCAGATAGCAAAGTACAAATGGTAATAACCCATGTATGTAGCTTTTTGATAGAGTCAGAGCCATAGAGCAGAGTCAGGGTCCTGGGCAATAGCAAGGATCATGAAATGAATTCAGACTAATCCATTAATGTCAATAAATGAGCTGGATATAAATTTGTTACCTTGCAGGTTTGGAAGATAATCTTTTAGCAAGGCTGTCAACAGCTGAGGGAAACTTTCTGGGAGATTATGCCCTGGTGGAAAATCTGGAGACAACAAAACGTACAGCAGCAGACATTGAAGCCAAGTCAGCAGAAGCTAAAATCACTGAAGTAGAGATCAATCTGGCCAGGGAAAACTACAGACCAGTATCTGCCAGGGCATCCCTCTTGTATTTTATTTTAAATGATCTGTATGGCATTCATCCTATGTATCAGTTTTCACTGAAGGTAAGTTTGCTCTGTGAAGCTCTGTTGTCATTACACACAGATGAGATTTCAGATGTATTCATACTAAAGTATTGAAAGATTCTGAAGAAGTAAGTGCTAGTTAAAAAAAAGTTAAAGAAAATTCAAGCATTGTTAAAATCCCCATAAGTCTAAGTAGGATTGAATGAGGAGAAAAACTATCAGATATTTTAACATATGTAACAAAATTTCCATAGTATCTCCAAATAAAAGTTTGTATGTAGTTCCTTCAAACAACTTATAGTTATCTTTGGATGATACATTTTTACAGTAATTGGTTTTGGGGCAATGGAGAGAACAAACAGTCATTACCACTGATTAAAATATATGTCTTTATCTGACAGGCTTTCAGTGTGGTGTTTGATAAGGCCATTGACAGGGCAGAATCAGCTGAGACAGAGGAGGAGCGTGTCAAAAACCTGATAGACTGTATAACATACTCTACCTACGTCTACACAACACGTGGTCTTTTTGAGCGTGACAAGCTCATTTTTGGAACCATGATGACATTCCAGGTCCTTAATCTCTTATCCTAACATGTTGTCTTAAAGGTGTGAAATAAAAAGCACATCATGCTACTAAATGTTGAAACAAAAGGCTGACAGTTAATGTATCATATCTGAAGGGACATCAATAAGATCACTTACAGATTGACCATTTTAAAACCTCACAAGAATGAAACAGCTTGCTGGAAATGGATTGACAAACTTAAACACATGAGAAATTCACATTCAGACATATTCAATAATTTTTATAGCTAAAAGCTGAAAGAAGATATGCTTTATTTTAAGACTATTATAAATCTATTTTTATCGGAAATCAAAATCTTTACTTTTAATCTATTTATAAAAATACTTCTGCAGATTTTGGCTCAATTAAAAGATATAGACATTGACGCCTTGGACTTTTTGTTGCGTTATCCTGCCACTGCAGATGTTCCTTCTCCTGTAGATTTTCTTAATGATCTCAGCTGGGGAGGAATAAAGGTACATTTAGCAATATAGTTTTTGAAACTGTTTATTTGAACACCTCATCCACTTTAGTGTTCAAAGTATTCTTAGTATTCAAAGTATTCTTTGGATTCAAGTTTTTTTTATCTTTATGTTTCAGAAAACATTGCATTGCATTTTAGCATAATTTCATACCTGCAACTTCATATATTAAATTACAAGAACAATAACTCTTCAGACAATGAAATAAAAGAAATGAAAAGGGCAACAATGATTTCAAATACACACATGCAAAATAACGTCTACAGTTAGTAAGAAAAAAACAACTCTATGTTTATTGTCAAAGCTTAAGTGCAATATCTTGCACAGACCCCACACACATTTCATCCACCCCATGTAAGGTTTACGGTATCTTTGCCCTGTATTACGAGGGGAAATAAAAATCCCCATTGTAAAACAAACTGGATTTGAGTGACCCAGCAGTCTGCTGTCCAACATAAGATGTCATATGTACTTAACAATTGAGCAAAAGACTAGGGTCAATTCTTTATGATTTCTGTATCATTAAAAAGTTACAGCATCTAGACACCAAGGGAGGTAAGAAAATAAACAAGGACATATAAAATAAGTGAGGAAGTATACCTATATATCTAGACACCAAGGGAGGTAAGAAAAGAAACAAGGACATATAAAATAAGTGAGGAAGTATACCTATATTTATACTTAGAAAAAAAAAACAGCCATAAAATTGTAATGTCTTATCTAAATAAAAACGTATTTTCCATAATTAGTACCGGTATGACTAAAAAGTTGTTTTGTTCTGATGGGATTTACATCTTTCATTCCAAGGCTTTGTCTGAAAAAGAAAACTTCAAAAACTTAGACAAAGATGTCCTGGGCTCTGCCAAAAGGTGGAAGAAATTTGTAGAAGGAGAGGCTCCAGAAAAAGAAAAATTCCCACAGGAGTGGAAAAATAAATCCTTAATAGAAAAACTTTGCATGATGCGTGCACTGAGACCCGATCGCATGAGTAATGCTGTGACGTAAGCTTTTCCCATTATTATTGATTTATTGTTTGCAACAAGATTGATTTAGTTCTGCTTATATTGTTCTATCATTCTTAAAAGTTTTCTTAATCATATAAATACACCATTATCATTTATAAATCAGATTAAAGAACATGGATATTTTAAAACATTGTCTTTGGATTCACAGACAATTTATAGAAGAAACCATGGGACGCAAATATGTTGAGAACCGCTCTGTTGAGTTTGGGAAATCATTTGAAGAATCAGGGCCAGCCACTCCCATGTTCTTTATCTTGTCTCCTGGAGTTGACCCCCTTAAAGATGTGGAGAAGCTGGGTAAGAAGCTTGGCTACACCACAGCCAAGGAAAACCTTCATAACATCTCCCTGGGTCAGGGGCAGGAAGTGGTTGCTGAGAGAGCTATAGATATTGCAGCCAAGAAAGGACACTGGGTCGTGTTACAGGTAACTTTTGATGAGGTCTTTTGAAAGGATAGCTTAACCCAGGTTTAAAAAAACAGATATAGATTTTTCATAGGGAATTTACAATGTGCACCAGTTACATGATTATGTATTTGGAAGTATATAACGTATGCTTGGTTGTGATACAAAGAGTTGAGAGATGACTTAGAAACATATGCAGACCCAAAGCAAACAGCAACCTTTTAACACAGCTTTAAGAATTATTCAATCTCCCATTTCTGCACCAGTTCTTTATCATTAACCTGCCATCACATTTTATAACCTGACTGGGGTCCACTTTATTATAAAAAATACTGCATTGTCTTCATTCAAAACTGCTGACAAAATTACATCAACCCAATATTTGGTTATGTATCGTAAAGTGAAACATAACATGTTTTCAAATTGCAAACATAGGAGACATTTTCCACAGTTTACAACACTACACCCCCAAAAATGTAAAAAAAAGTAAAATGTTTTTTTACTTCTAACATTCATTTCAATTACATTATTTCAGAATGTTCATCTTGTGGCAAGATGGCTACCCAGTCTTGAGAAAAAATTAGAGCAATATTCAGAGGAAAGCCACTTGAACTATCGATTATTTATCAGTGCAGAGCCAGCGGCATCCAGAGAATATCACATTATGCCACAAGCCATTCTGGAATCTTCTGTTAAAATTACCAATGAACCTCCAACTGGCATGTTTGCCAATTTGCACAAAGCATTGGATAACTTCACTCAGGTAAATGATTCAACCTGGAAAAAAAGTCCAATGGATTTCATTCATAAGTTATCTATCAATTATAAATAGCATTGTATGAAGTTCTTTTTTTTTTAATATTGAATTTAATTTATTTTCCTCTTTACAGTAGTTTGGATTTTAATGAAGTAAATGAATGGTATGAATTACCAACAATAGAGGTCCTATAATTATTAATTATATTTAATTGTATTAAAATGACTTTCCTTAGTTTACATGTCAGTAAAATCAGCTTTCATTCAAACATTCAAAGAGATAACAAGTAAATGAGTCAATTCGGATTTAATTGTGAATATGAAATGGATTGCATTTAAATGTATTGGGGTTTTAATTAATAAATTCTATAATTCCTTTAAAAAAATTATTGCTGTAATTAGTGTAATACTTAAGAAACCTTTTGTCTTAAATAAACCAACTTTTCATTGAAATTGATTTTCACACTTATATTTTAATATGTTTATTGCAGGACACCCTAGAAATGTGCTCAAAAGAGATTGAATTCAAGTCTGTTTTGTTTGCACTCTGCTACTTCCATGCTGTAGTATGTGAAAGGAGGAAGTTTGGTGCCCAAGGTTGGAACAGGGTTTACCCTTTCAATGTGGGAGACTTGACCATCAGTGTGAATGTACTGTACAACTACCTGGAGGCTAACAACAAGGTGATGTCTCATTGAATGTTTGGGTCAGTAATGTACTATGTATTATGGCTGTTAAGCATTGAGCAGATTATATTTCTTTAACAGTTATGGTATTTGTTATAAAGAGTCTCAAAGTGTGATTAGAGGTTCCATGGTAGGACCCATTTTAATGCATTAACATATTGTTGTTCGTCAGTCGGGAGTCGACCATGACCACTTTATTCATCAGATTTGTGCTAGTTCTGTCTGTGGGTGCCCAGATGGCTAATGAGGTCGATTCTGGCACAAAATTTTCTTGTGCAGGGGAATGATGGGGCATCTCTGGTAGCAGCATCAGAATGGGTCTTCCTAGCATGTCTCTTGCGCTGTAACGCCGCTGTTCTGCTAACTTCATATTGCATCGAGCTCCTTTGTAAAGTGGAATGCCATGATGTTCAATACTTTGCTTTTTCCTCCCACGTGTCTGGGTTTATGTCGAACGCTTTCAGTGAGACTCTTTACATTTCTTCTGCCCGCCAGCAGACCGCTTTCCTTGTTCGAGCTCACCATAGAGAATGGTCGTCTTACATTCTCACAACATGTTCCGCACAGCAAAGCTGGGACTTCATTTAGATGGTAAAGATGATGGGGAGACCGCCTGTGTGAGCACCTCAATGTCTGGGACTCCTGTCGTGCCATTTAATGTTGAGGATTTTTCTGAGTCTTGTATGAAAGTGGTTCAGCATTCTTGTATGGCGTTGATATACCATCCATGTTTCATAGGCATAGAGAAGCATAGTGAGAACAGCCGCCTGATAGTTTTGCTCTCCTGGTTCATACGTTCTTAGTCAATTTTCCATAGGTTGCACTGGGTTATATGCTCAAAACAACTTTTATCTAGATACAAATTTTCTAAAAAGATAAAACATGTCGATTGTCAAAAGTACCGTACATGAAGCTGTTAAAATTTTTCTTTAATCATATTTCACCATCTCAGGATTCAACATCAACACATTTCATTTAGCTACCATATATTCATTGATGAATTTTGATGCAAAATGAGGCAGTCATAGACAATTATGTAATAGGTGGCAACAATTTTAAATTTTAAGAAAGCTACTCTCATAGCACTGTCATATTTTTTGTTTCATTTGAAAACATGTTCTTTTTTTTAATAATTTTAAACTACAAGTAACTAATACCAAGTTATTTCCAGCAATGAGAAAATTAATTATAAACTACACTGATTACTGACAACATTTGGTGTTGATTAGAATTGTTAATGAACAGAATGACCAACATGAACATGGACCTGCTAAATATTGTCATTGAAAATTTTTGTCAACTCCTTTAGGTGCCATGGGAGGACCTGCGCTACTTGTTTGGTGAAATTATGTACGGTGGTCACATCACTGATGATTGGGATAGAAAGTTGTGTAGGACTTACCTGGAGGTCTACATGAATCAAGACATGGTGAGTTCAGTGGAATAGTGGAACTGCTATCTTAAATATTGACACTGTGTCCGTAAAAGAAATATTTACAAATTCTTGCTAAGAATTTATTTTACAATTACAATGACATTATTTCTATTTTCACCCTTTAAAAAACTAATATTACATTACAGCTACCTAAATATTTTCTAAGCAGGTCTATTTTATAAAATGGTACAGAAGCACTGGCTTAAGCAGAAAGTGAGGTATTTATTATTTATTAAGATACATCAGTGACTTGGTGCCTTAAATTACTTAAATTAACCATTTTCTGATTTACACATTAATGAAGTTTATTTGAGAAATTTGAGAAATCACGCTTCATTCCCAAAGGCTCGAAGCGCGTTACAAGGTTCGATGTTCGAGAGGCATCACTGCTGCCAGTTAGGCGCATGTGAACTCCATCTCCCCATCTCCTGGGTTTGAATTCAGAGTTGCCTTCTCTTAGATGAGTTGCCGTCCAAGGTTAACGAGTCCCATCCACCCGGGAGTTGCCGGAATGTTTCATTGTATCATGACACAGATGTTTGAATCACGCCAAAACTTTACTCCACTTATTTGTATTATATTCTAGATTGACTCTGAACTGTTCCTGGCACCAGGGTTTGCTGTGCCCCCAAACACTGATTATGAAGGCTACCACCAGTACATCGATGAAGAATTGCCACCAGAGAGTCCATATTTGTATGGCCTGCACCCCAATGCTGAGATTGAGTTCCTCACAAAGACATCAGATAATTTACTGAGAACTGTCTTTGAGATGCAGCCAAGAGATGCCTCAGGGGACTCTGGAGAATCAGTGTCTAAAGAAGATAAGGTAAGAACAATGTATTAATACATTTGACACAGGGGTGTGCTGGCGCGGATTAGTTCAAGTTCAGATGAACCAGTTGTTAAATTTTGATCATTCTAACTGAACAAGTTGTTAATAATGTCAGAAAAATAAAAACAATATAAGAAATTCCAAAAACCAAAGAAATAGTAAATTTTAGGACTTAA
The DNA here is from genome assembly GCA_964017045.1 of Omphiscola glabra. Taxonomy (NCBI): domain Eukaryota; kingdom Metazoa; phylum Mollusca; class Gastropoda; family Lymnaeidae; genus Omphiscola; species Omphiscola glabra. The sequence continues at coordinate 22,500,709 of OZ024795.1, forward strand.
ATAATTAATAAACTTAAATTGTAGTTGCCAATCTCTCAGTAACTATTATGATCCCATTAGAGTGAGTAAAAAGTGTGCATAGCATCTTTTAGCAAAAGCATTAGGTTATTCTAACCGGTTGTTGCTTGAATGGCAGCACACCGCTGCTTTGGAATGAGGTCTGTGAGGATGATATGAGTCGCTGACACATAGAAATTAAGTTGATTAATTTCAGCTTTTAAAAATATTTGTATGTCCTTACTCACCAGCTCTCCTAAAATAGTGAGGTGTTGGGGTGTGTTTGGTATGTAACTAGTTGATTTTTACAGATGATAGAAAATAGGTGTAACTGTAGACTGCTTTGACTTCCTATATTCTGCCTTCATTTCAAACCATAATTATATGATAGACAATAGGTGTAACTGTAGACTGCTTTGACTTCCTATATTCTGCCTTCATTTCAAACCATAATTATATGATAGACAATAGGTGTAACTGTAGACTGCTTAGACTTCCTATATTCTGCCTTCATTTCAAACCATAATTATATGATAGACAATAGGTGTAACTGTAGACTGCTTTGACTTCCTATATTCTGCCTTCATATCAAACCATAATTATATGATAGACAATAGGTGTAACTGTCGACTGCTTAGACTTCCTATATTCTGCCTTCATTTCAAACCATAATTATATGATAGACAATAGGTGTAACTGTAGACTGCTTAGACTTCCTATATTCTGCCTTCATTTCAAACCATAATTATATGGTAGACAATAGGTGTAACTGTAGACTGCTTTGACTTCCTATATTCTGCCTTCATTTCAAAACATAATTATATGGTAGACAATAGGTGTAACTGTAGACTGCTTTGACTTCCTATATTCTGCCTTCATTTCAAACCATACTTATTGATTCATTCATAAGCACCGACACTGAATATCATCCCAAATAATTTGTGTATAGCATAGTATAACTTATATTCTTCATTACAATTTGTTTCCTCTTGTTATACTTTCTTTATCAACCATTCATAATCATGTTTCTATGAAAAAAATCAACCATGTAGTGACCACATTATATTTAATGCTAAAATTGATTAGGTGAAAGAAATCCTTGATGAACTATCAGAGAAACTTCCAGAACCTTTCAACATTGAGGAGATCATGCAAAAGGTTCCACCTGATGAGAGGACGCCATTTGTGGTGGTGGCCTTCCAGGAATGTGAGAGGATGAACATGTTGACTGGAGAGATAAGGCGATCACTGAAAGAACTGGACTTGGGTCTCAAGGTGAATTTTGAATTGCTAGGTTGGGTTGAGTAACTGTATTCACTTGTCAGCTGGGCCCTTCCAGGTGAGGCAAAGTGCAGGTAGAGGCGCACATGAGTTTCTTGATAGGTCAACAAGTAGACAATAACATCATCATCATCACGTCCAGTAGTCCTTCGACCATTGGGGCGCCAAAGATGACATGTAAACTATTCTTCTCCATTCCTCTCGGACTTCTGCCCTATGCATAGCATCGGTTAGTTTTAATCCTGTCCATTCTTTGATGTTATCTTCCCATCTTTTTCTCTGTCTTCCTCTTCTCCTTCCTCCTCTAGTACATATGAGATAAAATACCTACTGCAGCTTAAGTCATAAACAGTCTACCCACAATTTGCTTATAAAGCATACAATCAGGTTGATTACCACATAAAGAACTGGTGTCAGTAACTATGGTAAATTTCTTTAAAAATGCTTTCTTTATTCATAAAGTAAATTAATTTTTTAAAATTCCAGTGCTGATACTACTCTAAATTTTTGTGGCTGCTATAATCAAAAACATAGCAATCCCCATTGAGAATTGAACCCTTATTCAAATACATATCAGTCCACGTTGAGTACTAAACCCATAATCAAAAACATATCAATGCAATCCATGTTGAGAATTAACACATAATCAAAACATATCAATCCATGTTGAGTATTGAACCCATAATATACTTGTGATTGAACACTTGTCTCTGTTAACAGGGAGAACTCACAATCACTGTAGAAATGGAAAATCTGAGTAACTCCTTGTTTCTGAATAATGTGCCTGAAAGATGGGAAAAGAAAGCTTACCCTTCTCTGTTCCAATTATCTCAGTGGTGGGTCAAAGTCACTCTTACCTATGAATTGATTTAAGGAAATATTATATTTTTAATTTATTTCTATTTCAATAGATTTTTAATTTTCATGTTAATAAAAAGAGGAAATATAAATTTATAAAAAATATACCTAGCCCACAATTTATGCAAATTTGAAGAAAGAAAACAATTCTGACAGGGAAGTTTGAAAATGTAGCATCATATGTAGGCCTACTCAGTGTTTCATAGCAAATTAATTATTTAACCTTAGAGGTCAACTGACAACTCAACGTTTTTTATAATGAAAGATCAATAAAATAATTGTAAGCCAAGGCTTCTAATTTCAAACAGGGCAATTTAAAATTAACAATGACACTTTGCAGGTATGGGGATATGATCCAACGAGCCAGAGAGTTGGAAAACTGGATTGGTGACTTTAACCTGCCAGCCAGTGTGTGGCTTGGTGGATTCTTTAACCCGCAGAGTTTCCTTACAGCTATTATGCAGCAAACAGCCAGGAAGGTAATGTAAAATTATGTTCTATGATGAGTTGATCACAATATTTGTATTATGTCCAAACTTTTAAGGACAGAGAAATAAAAGTTTTAATTAAATTCTTATGTCAAGAACAGCTCTGTAAAATAGGTGGCACTTACAATTTTTTCTTGAGCATCAATCATTCTGAGGCCTCATTTTACACTTTTTGATTTCATAAAAAATGTTACTATTGCATAAATGTAGACCTAGGTAGTTTTAAACAAAAAGTTAATGGAAGCGGAACAATAATTAAAAGTGTTTAAAATTCTGGTTGATTCCAAATCAAATGTTGCCATGAGGACATTGCAATGTTGTATGTTTTTTTTTGCTCTGTCAAAAGTTCATAGCATGTATTAAATTAAGAATTATATGTTTATTTGACTAGCTTAAAGTGAAATTCTTCACAGCAAATTCTGTAATATATATCTGCTATTTCATTCCACAGAATGAATGGCCCTTAGATCGAATGTGCTTGCAATGTGATGTAACCAAAAAAACTAAAGAAGAAATGTCTGGCCCACCAAGAGAAGGTGCATATGTCCATGGACTGTACATGGAGGGTGCTCGCTGGGATCTCCAGACTGGATTCATAGCGGAGTCCTACCTAAAAGAACTGACTCCCAGAATGCCAGTCATCTTCCTGCGAGCCATTCCTGTGGACAGAGTCGACCAGAGACTTGTCTACGACTGCCCGGTTTACAAAACTAAAGGAAGAGGCCCCACCTTTGTGTGGACATTCAGGCTCAAGACCAGATTGGAGCCATCAAAATGGGTTTTGGGTGGTGTGGCTCTGCTGCTACAAGTCTGAGCTGAAATACTGATCAACTTGAACAAATTATTTAGAGTTTTCAGCATTAATGGCATGTTAAAATCAAGTGGAAAAAAAAGTGCTGTTGAAAAAAAAATTATGACCTTCAGATAATTAAGACTCCTTATATGTGACTCTACTGACTACTTACTTAAACTAAAAGATTATAAAAGAACACAACTACTTTTAACTTACCTGTAGGGTACAATAGGGATAGATAGATTTGACAGATATACATGTGCACAAACCAAATGTATTTTATTTATTTGTACGATATTACTTGTGAAAATTTTGTTACTTTAAAATATAATAAGCAGATCGGTGCCCTCCAAATTATAAAAAAAACTCTATTTTCGAATAATTATCATCAAGTAAAAAATTTAATAAAGGTGGTAGCCAAATTAGCTTGCAAGCATGTCATATAACATTATGTTGTAAAGTCTGACAAGATGAACCATTATCTTACAAATGTTAAATTAAGCTAACTCAGAATGAAATAAAATAATTTATATGCTAGCAAAAGTATTAGATGTTTCACTAATAAATACTGTTTAAAATTTAAAACCGTGTCCTTTTCATGTGGTAATATTAGCATGTTTCTGATATAATGTACATATGACTTATTTGAAATAAAAGAGTATTTTTATATCTGGTTAGAAAATAATTATAATTTAGCTTGTTAAATAATGCTTGATTTTCAATGTTGAAATAATTTAATAATTACAAATAAAAATTTAAAAAGTCTTTTTGTCAAATTCCTTCATTTAAATTAATAATTTCCTGACAACCAAACAAAGTTGTACTCCTCTACGCTACCACTATGAATTGCATGGTCATTTGCTTGAGTCAGTTTCCTCCGTAAGGTATCTGGGTGTTACCATAGACAGCGACGAGGCCATGACAGGCAGTTCCGGCTCATACCAGCGAGAAGCCAGTATAGGAACTGCTCATTCCTACCAAAGACAATCGGGGACTGGAACAAGCTTCCAAAAGGAACAGTTAAGGCGACAACACTTGACTCATTTGCGTCTATTGCCTCAGGCCTTCCAACCCCTAGTGCATGATACCCTCAGTTACTCTTGTAGCCAGTGAAATATCCTCATCAACACCAGGCACAGAGACATTGCAAATCCCATCTACATTCATAGGAGCCATAATGATCAATAAATTGATCGTGGGCCCTTAATATATAGAAGAAGAAGAAATCACAGCTGCCCCCTCCTCATTAAAAAATACCACCCACTATCATCACTACCAGTAAAGAAGCTCGTGTTTTGACCTTGGGCAATCCTGTCTTTAAAAAAAACAGATGTTAAGAATACCCCCATAACCAAAGCCATTCATAGTAAATGAAATAGCACAAACATGGTGCCCCGAAAGAAGACTCTCCTCCCCCCTACCACAATTTTGTTTACCAGGAAAATGATGAAACATTTATAGATTATGATTTTTTTTTTTAAAACATACCGGTACTAGAAAAACTTTTATATTATAAATCAGTTTATTTAAGATTTCCAAGGTTTTGGCTTAGCATTATTTCACAGCATTGATTTCATTGTAATTAATTTCCTAAAGCACTTGCAATCCAAATTACAAGAACACAAAATAAAATTGTGGATTTTCTAAAACATTATGCTGATACAATATTAGGTTTTAATCAGCGAACACATTCTGTTTGTAAATTTTTAGTTGTGTCAAATCCATGAGCATCACAAGACCAACCAAGCTCCTACACAATAAAATCATCATCTATTTTAAAAATCACTATGAATGACCTCTTTGTATAAAGCAGAGCACATATCACATTTACATATTGCAGTAAACTTACAATAAAACCTTTGAGGGATGACAAATTAAAATTACACCTTAATTGTAAATAATAGCTTAACCATGGTTATATTAAGTTGTAACTAATTCTTTGCACCGCTAAAAGTTCCACAAAAATGGTTGTGATTCTATAGTCAAATGTTCTTATTAACTTGCAATATATATTTGCATTTCTGAAATTGTACTCTTAAAACTTTTAAAACACAGCAAAAAAAAACAACATAGCAACACAAAAACAATTATATCTTTGCAACTATAATTTCTATTTATTGTTTGGAAGACAATGTAAAAGCCCAGCACTGTGCGCTAAATGTTATATTTATCAAATTCATTCTCAGACATGGAAACATTTTTAGTGATAATTTATAGATTAAGTGATTAAGGCACTTTAAACTAGACAATGGACATTTTATATCCCATAATGAAACAAAAAGAATGTTGAAGTCTGATAAATAACTTCCATCAAAATTTAAAAAAATATGTTCTTTAAGTTGGCTAACTAATAACACTAATGTAGTCTTTAATGAAAATATTTTGAATGACACTAAAATATTTCTGTTAAAAAATGTTTTACATTGACATTAAAAAAAAAAGTTATTTTCCACAAACTTTTTGAATGGACCTTAGTAAAAATATTTTATTAAACATTAATTTATGTAATATGTTCTAAATTACCCCATATAATATATTAATAAACTTAAATATAATAAGAATAATAATTAGAATTTGAATTAAAAATATTTTTTTCAATTTACTTGATTATAGTGAACAATACGTTTCTATTCTTTTACCCATTTTAAAATAACTTTGTTTTTACTTGTTTCATGTTTTGTAATATCCAAAAAACATACAGAAGTAAAAATTTGGTAACTGGCAGATCATTTAATGCACCTGATGTTAAGTTATGTTCATTACACATCACCAGTTAATTGGAAAGGGTGAACACAAGAAATCAGCATCACATGGAATAATTTGTTACATTTTGGTAAACATAATTTAGTGATTCTTTTCCCCCTTAAAATAACCCATTTTTTTTAGCGTTTTTTCCCCCGATAATAACCAGACTGCTAAGGTCTTGCAGTGAATTAAAAACAAAAGCATTGATAGTATATGCTTTCAAAAATAGAAAGTTTAAGAAGATTCCCGGATGATTATAACATACAAATGGAGTTATAAAATAGTTTGATTCTTCAAAATTTCTAAATAGTTACATAGAAAAATAATAATAAATATCTTGGTTATATCAATAACTATATAATATTTAGGTAATAAGAATGTGTAACAATTCTGAAACGAAATGGTCAAGTTGCTCTAAATTTTGCACATCAAATACATTTCAGATCTGACATGACACTATTGTTTTTTTTTAATGTTAAAAAAAATATATTTGTTTGGCAAATTCTTAAGAAATCTATATTGTAAAATTGATCAGCTGCAAGTGGAATGTTTATAAAAAAAATATCACAATTATTAATAATCATCTGCGCTTGTTGGCATATTTAAATTTCCCATTTAGAAATCTAGAGGTAACTTTTCATGATAACTCAAACCATTAAGACATGCAGCTCCATCTGATCTAGGCAGAAATTTCTTCTAGAGACTGCATATTGAGGATAAACTTGAAGCTGAAGGGTTGAAAGTGATATCCTTCACCCATGTAAAACTTGGACTGGAACTCGACCCAGTGAAGACGAAGTGTGTGCAGGAAAGCACTCAAGCCCTCCATCAGCAATAAGATGGCAACAGTCAGATTGGCCCAGATGAAGAAGATTACAAAAATGATGGGGCCACCAACAAATCGACCACCCATTGTCAAGCCAAGTCGAAGCACCATGTTCCATAAGACCTCAGATAATTCTGTTGAAATAAAACAATCATACTAAATAAATTGAAAACAAATTTTCAATTTAAGACAAGGGATTGAAAAACAATCCCAAAAGATCTCAGTGCACAAAATATTAAGGGAGAAAATTTTTTTAAATTTAATTATTCACATTCAAACAGCTATTATCTATTTTACCTTAATGAAAACCAAATGTCAGGACAGGCATATATATATCATATTTACTTTTTTAATCTGTCTTAACTTTATATATATATATAGATATATATATATATATATAAATATAAATAATTTAGGGTGGGGTGAATTATCATTACAACTTCCACTGCCTGATGGCCACATAAATTGATAATGGAAACATGATTTTAAAAAAATAGCAAACACCCCCCCCCCCCCCAAAACCACACTCTCCCTTTTAAAAAAACCTAACTTACGTGCATGAGCCAAAGACAAAGCCCACAGTCTGAGATATGATGCAGTGTGTGAAATACAACCCAAACAGAACTCAATGGTATGAATGGCTTGATGAATAATTATCTCACCAGTTCCATGCTGAAGTTCAAAAAGTTACAATTGTAAATTGCTTTAAAGGCGTTATGCATATGAATTTAAATCATTTATCCTTAATTTAAAATTGTCGGGCATTGTACCATTTAAGTATTAATTTAGATTTGCCTGGCTTTGTGCCATTATGATCTTGCACTACTTAATTTAAATAATACTTATTTAATACTTATTTAAATGTAAATAAAATGGAACTCCTGGCTTTTTAGTAACAAGCAGTCCATGTGGTCTTTAACAAAAAAATAATGTGCAGAGCTGTCAGACTTTACTAGTTAAAAATTGTTTTTCTTGAAAATTCAGTAAAAGTGTCTAAAAATTTCACAGTGCCACCTATAAATAAATCTGCTGTGGAATCTTACTTACTTCAAATGGAAAGATTTGAAATGCAACATTTCTTCTTCTTAAAATTTATTTAGTGCTTAGTTTAAATAATTTTCTTTCAATAAAAACAAGATCTACCTCTTCATGATCATGTTTTTCTCCATGACCTTCCTCATCATCGCTATTTATAATCACTCCATGGGTGGTATCCTCCTGTTAATGTAATATGTATGATTGGAAAAGGAAGTATAGATTTAGATAAGTGTGAGGCATAAACCAAGCAAAAAATACTGAAATAACACAACCAACTTAATTGTGAAGTGAATGACAATGTCAGCAGCATGGTTTGGGGGTGGGGGGTGGTGAGGTAACATACGGATTCAACTGGAATGTGTCAGGGTAACACCAAAACAATATGGGCAGAGTTAAGACACATTTTACAAAACAAAATACATATCCCAAAGAATTTTTAAAAGGTGGGAAACAATGAAAAAAGTAAAACATTTACAGAGACCAAAAAGAAATCCCAATAATCTATTAATAAAACATTAAACAACCATACAATATTCAGAAAAGAAAAAAATGACACAACCATATTTATTAAAATAGATTTGATCATCCACACCCACCAAAATTGCCAGCAATGATTTGAAAAGAACAAGTCCTGCATGCCAGTGATGTGCAAGCACAAGCAGAGCAAACAAGATGTAACACATCACATCACATTCCAATCATTGCACTCTCCATCAAACCGATGTGAACAAAGTAGTTAACTTCCTTTAATACTGGTGATTTTTTTTTTTTTCTAATTCAAAAAAATTGTAATAGTGTATCCATTAGTATTTAATTTAAAAAAAAAAAAATTGAAATAAATCACTTCAATTTCCAAGAGCACTAGTTAGTGGTGCTGAGAAGCATTAACTTAAAATGTTAATAATAAAAAAAACAATCTTGGCATTATTAACTGGTAGTTTACTCCTGCAGAGGATACAAGGTTATTCAAGACATATAGGTCTGTCTATGGCTTAAAGTTCATGGCTGCACATGTCTTCTAAAAATATAAAGGGACAATGACCTACCCTAGCTCTCCCATTGCCTAGACCATCGTGATTGTCATGCTCAAAGCTCATGTTGACTTGCTGTAGGAAACATGCAAGGGCCACAAGGGGGAAAGGCATTAGCACACAAATTAAAAAAAAAACATTAAAAAAAATTGGTGCTAAAACATCAGGTGATTAAAAAAAAATAAAAAGCAAATGTGAACAAATTATTGATTGGTGCTTTCCATTAAATAATAACAAAACTTTCTAACATAAGTAAATTTTTACTAACTTGGAAATTATTGTTACTTAGCACTTATTCAAATATTTATCATTTCTTATTAGAAAAGTATAAAATTTGTAGCTTGTGTGCAAATAACTATGAAATGTTACCAGTATCAGTATATGTGGTATTTAAGAAATAATCGTAACAGTTCCTGATTATTTTTTATATATTTATATTTAGTAAATAGTTAAATAGTAAGAGACTATATTAAAGTTTTTTTTTAAATATATGCAGTTAACTATTTTAAAATAAAGATTATGTAAAAATATGAAATATGCAACAAACTGTTAGGCAATAAAATATTTAAAAAATATGTTTAAAAAAAATGATATTTACATTCTATTTTTTCCAGCACAATAATATACATATCCTTCCATGTGCAAAGTTAATGTGTCTATTTTATAACAAATTTTTGTCTCTGTTTATTGTTTAAATTTACGGACATTTTAAAAAAGAAATTCTTGCATAACACTTTAGTGTAGAAGTCCAATATAATTAATTTTTTTCAGGATGATTGGGGGGGGGGGGGGGGGGGGAATTACAGAAAGACATGCAATGAAATAGAGAATTCAGGGCATCACATTTTTCAATAATTAAAAAAAAAAAAAGACTAAAATAATACACCAAGTTTTGAGTTCATTAACAAAGTTTTATTACTGGTATTAGCTGTTTTCTAAAATGGTATAATAGTTTAATTTGAGTAATTCGGATTTATGAAACTCAAATTTATTGCTACTAGTCAATCTTGTCTCCTTGTCGATGTTTAGTGTAAATACATAAACTATTTAGGCTATTTTATAGTAAAATATCAAGGAAAACGTTAGGAGCCAATAGTTAATTGCCAATCCTGAAACTGTAACAATATCTGTACATATTGTATATTCATAAACATAATCGTAGTATGCGGGAGCTGGCAGGCAAAGAAGGAAGATATCTGATAATATATTTAACGTAAGCCCTTTTCACAGTAGCTACATAGAGGCTGCAAACTCATATGAAGAATATGTAATAAGAATGAGTTCTTTTGGTGGAGTAGGGAAAATGAATACATAAGATGGGACCCTGGCAAAAATCCTGTTTAAGAAATAATACTTTTAGGAGCTTTGACATTACCTTGATGAAAATCACAAAAATACACAGTGGTATATACATTAAAAAAAATTAAGTGAGTTTTAGTGTAAATAACTATTATATTTTACTTAAAGATATTCAGTAAGATTTAAAAATGACGTACAGCAATTATTTTTAACATACTACAGAATTAGTATTTAAAATTAGTTTTTTTCAAATGGCATATAATAAAATTCATTTTTTAAATGTTTAGAAGTAATTTGTATACAAAAAAAAAATTGATTAGAATATTATAATAAAGTTGATTAAAGTATTATTATATTCATTATGGGAACCAAGTTACTAAACACTGAAGTCAAGTTATATTAAAAATCAAGATGTGTTTGGATATATGATGACCACACTATTGTAAACACTCATAGAACTACTTTTATATATATTCAGGCTCTACAAATATTTAAGTAGTATATAAGAGACTAGCTCACACAACTGATATTTTATTAAAGTGTTAGCTTTACACATAAACACATTTAGATTATGTTTTATGAAGACAAACTAATGCATGAAATATATACTTCTAGGCTCAATCCCTGGGGAAAAATTGGGGGAAATATGCATGTAATACATGGGAATTGTAATATATATATTATATAAAATGAAATGAATGACAAAAATACATTTTGAAGGGTAGGGTACTATTAAAAAATGGACCAACCCAGGGCAGATCCAGTGCAATGACTAGCATCAACTTACCCCTAACTCCACTTCCCCCTGGTAATGGAGAGGGTTAACCAAACCCTTTCCATCAATTGGGGTTTGAGGCTACATAAATAGTTCAAAGGTAATGTACAGAAATCATGAGGGAAATGATATACCCATCTTGTAGCAAGTAGTCGATCAATAGCTTTTGTTTAAAATTTCCATATCCAATAAAATTTCATGGCTTTTATAATTGTGAATGAAATCCTCGTAACTAAAATGAAGCTACATGCAGCTTAAATGCATTTAAAGAATACAGATACTTGTTATGACACTTCTACTTAATGCTTCTTAGAAGATATGTAATCTTGCAGGATCTCCTCTGGCATGTTATAAACTTCCTTTTCTCAACAGTATATCAGAATATAACCATAAGCATCAGCTCAGTGGATTATCCATTCCCTCCCCCCCACCCCTCTCCAGAGATGTTATAAATTTCTTTGTTTATCCACCACTATAGTAACAATTACTGAAGGATTAGTAGAAAGCAAAATGAACACCATTCCAGAAAAAATTCCAATTAAGAATGAATGGTTATTGAGTTCAAGGATGCACCACCCAAATGTGGCTTGGAAAAAACCATTCCAAAAAGTTACAAACAAATTAAAAAGTTTCCGGAGCTGTCATTAGTTTCCTTTAGGGTAAATATTTTGATAAAGAATGTCTCTTTAAACATCACTCAAGCTTTTAGATGCAAACTGTTCATATATTAAACATCTATCAAGTTCTCTCAGTAAAACATTTGGAAGATATTGCATGTAACGACCAATGTTTGTTTGTTTTTTTGTAAAACGTTAGATTTGTCACTATTAAATATTGTACATTCAACTCAAAATAAATTATTCCAATAATGTGTAAATAATTTTTTATCTCAATTTCTTAACATATTAAAGCCTTCATCAACTATCATATGAAGTCTGAGATATTGAGATCAGAGTCACCAAGAGTTGACTATACTATTATAAATAAGATGTATGATCTATTTGTTAGAGTTCATCAAAGTTATGGTTGGTGTTTAGGGAGGATAGGGGTATGTGTGAATTGGACGCCAGGATTTACAAAAATCATAGGGTATCATCGATTACTAAGTCCTTATGAAAAAATAAGTAAAATAAGAGTAATTTCATTTTTAAATAATGAATTTTGGTGAAATGTAAGGATTCAATTTAATAAGACAATTTATGAGAAAACATAAATTAAAACATCAGTGTATTTCAATAGAGAAATAAAATTAATTTTAAAAAAGGAGGGTAATGTGGCCAATGGATTTCTACATGGCAAGTCATGATGCAGTGTACACATGGTCAAACAAGTACATTCAGTTGCATGATGGGGCAATGAATGTGTCAGTTACATCTTGACAGGATTGTGGATTTTATTTTAGATTGTAACAAGAAACAAAATTTATTAAATACTATTTTATAAACAATCTTTTGTATTAAAGTGTCACTTTCAAGAATGGTGCAGAGAAACACTTTTGGGAGAAAAAATTAGGGCTGAAACCTCATCATTAATTTTTAACTCTTAAGAACAACCAACTTACGTTTCCTGGAGGAACTTCATTGTGAATTAATGCAGCATGATCTGAGTGGCCATGCTGAAATACAGAAACAATGTGAGTGGTCAAAGGGCACTCAGTTATAATTCATTTAAAAAGATCTGGAATAAATACAATATCAAATTACAGGTGTAATTCTATTTCAACATTTTGTAACAAAGCCTTTAGTTAATTTAAACATTGAAACATATCTATGAAATGAACTATGTTTTAGGAATGAAAGTGACTCACTTTGTCTCCCTTTTTCTTGCAGATCAAATAGACTGGCTTGACTATCAGTAAAACGGGCACAGAAAGAATAGCTATAAAGAACATGGCATATTGCACACCATCCTGTGGAGGAAAAAAATGACAGATTTACAATATTATAAAAAAAATATATTTTCCAAAAGAGTTATTTTACTGTCACGATACAGCTTTGTTTTTTCTAAGAAATGAAAATTAAATGAGAGCTGTTCTTAAATATAAAAAGTGTAAATTAATTAGCAAAGATACCATACACTGCTAATGACAGATATGCAAATCCCATTTGCAAAAATGAATAAGCATGTTTAAAAAAAACAGAATAAATGGCAAAAAGTACCTGTCCATCATAATAAACAAGGTTGGGGTCACATTTTTCTTTATCAGGGGATGGAAACTCATATTTGAACATGAACATATTGATGTAATCTGTGACAAAAAATATAATGATATGGAATGTGAAAGGTAATCACTTAAAAAAAAATGAAGTACTCCTAAATAATCAAACAAATAATTTCATTTCCGTTAATTAAATTTCACTGTCTGAAATGTACTTTGAGCTTAGAAATGTCATAAAAGACATCATTTTTAAAAACTTACGGATCAACAAGGCAGGTGCACAATGGGAGAGAGTGGCATCAAATTTAAGCCACTTGTAGATGACCTGAGACACCAAGTAACCAAACAAACAGCCCAAGAAGAGAAACTCAGGAATGAAGCGGATAAAGATGTCGATGTAACTTTTAAAGTGTCTGTTGAGGAGAAAAGATTAAATGTCACACATATTTTTAATATGTAATCAAATAAAATGATATTGAATATTCTGAATTGAAGAAAAAAAACAAGAATATTAGCAACAATTAAGTGGTTTTAGATTTAATCTATTGGGTGCGTTGTATAATTTTGAACTAATTTTTTGAAATCAGTAAAAAATTATTATTTTTAAATGTTCACTTGCCATATTATTTGGCAGTTATACTATAATGACTTGCTTTTAGCAATGGTTGTTTTATGTGTCTTGATTCAGAATGCAATTTTGTTGAAATCCATGGGGAGCACATTTATCACTGAGGTGAGGGTTTGAATAGTTTTAAAATCAAGTATTCTTTAACTATGATGATAAAGTTTTTAATGAGATGGAAATTTTAATATTTCAGCTATTTAAAAAATTCACTTACTTTTGTTAAAAAAAATAATTTAATAACCACTTACACATGATTGAAAACCTGAAGAACAATACCAAAAAGCATCTGAGTGACGCCAAGAATAATAGCCATTTTCATCTTCAGAGAGTTAAGGAACATGATTTTGTTCATAGATGCCTGCCAAATCTGTTGAAAATGGATGGACAAGTTTAAAAAAAAAATTTATTATTATTTAAAAAGATATGTCAAGTTGAAAAGTAGCAAAAAATTCAAGTTAATAGTTCATGTAAAATAAACGCTATGTAATTTAATGTCATAAACAGGAAAATATATATTTCTAAAGGAATTTATGCTCTTATCAAAATAAACTGGAAAATGCATTAAAATTTTACAAAATGGGAAAGAATAATTGTCAATGACAGCTTGTCACAAAAAGTACATGAAACAATGAACAAAACGTGATAAAATAAATAAATGAATGACAGTTTGACACGAACCGGATCAACACCTATGGGATATGCTGTGAGATTGTAGTGGGAAGTTATTGGATTAAGCTGGATATCATCTGACTCCCATTCTTCATCTCTGTAAGAAAATGAATACTTAATATGCACAATATGTAAGAACTTAAAAATAATTAATAATAAAAATTGAATGAAGCATTCTATAATAAATGCAGATGGTTTTGCATAGACACCAATTTTAAAATGCATGCTTACTTAATAACTGGGTGCCACTGAGAGCCGAAAATGTTAACAGATTTGGAAAAGAAATCATTATAAATAATTCCAGTGTAAATAGAGAATGCTCCCATCAACATGATGATGTACCGCCCTCCAAAGAATGTGTTTGCAATCTGAAGAATAAGTACAAAATATTATATATATTAGCTCTGGGTTCTTGTTCCATAAAATAAACAAAGTTATACCTCATTAGACTTTCACAAGTATTTTTTCTTTTATTTAAATTCTTATTTTATAACAGATAAATACACTTATTGTATTAAGTCATTTAGATAGAAAAATCACCTCATTGCTCAATTTCTTGGAACCAATAGATTTCTCTTTAATCACTAGGGCAAGTCCAAACAGAAACATGATCAAACCATGACCAGCATCACCAAACATGACAGCAAACAGGAAAGGAAAGGTGATGATAGTGTAGGGGGCTGGGAAAAAAAAAGATTTAAATGAACAAAACAGTTGATAAAAAAAGTTAAAGTTCCTGAAGTGTAACATTTTTTAAAATGCATATGTTAATTGCTGTAATTATTGCTTGAAATTAATTTTTTTTAAATTCAGCTAACTAAATGAGATTTTATTACTTACACAAAAATACAATTTAAAAAAGAGAAAAAAGAATGCTGACCTGGGTTGACCTCACCATAAGTAGACACACCATAGGAATCTACAATGTTCTGAAAACCCTTGACGAACCTGTTGCAGTTGTAATAACTTGGAGGGGCCTCAGTTGTTACCATTGGTTGAATGACAGTTGGAATGGAGCTACCACTAATTTTCTGAAAAAAATTAATAACCAAGAAATATTTGAGTATGCAATGTCAACAATGAAGTAAATATTAATTTTTTTTAATGATAATACGATCCAATGAAAACAAATATTTATCATGCCGTTAGAAATAAACCAATTTTTTCCAAGACAATAATATTATTGTTGAAATAAAATGAGAAAGATGTGATTAAAGTTAACATACTTCACCAGTGTTGAGGGCTCTCCTGATGTCATCAACTGCTTTGGCTGGGAACCAGCACTCTGCATGTAGACTGTTCTGGTGAACTTTGAACATGTTCATTGTGTGATAGATAGCCTTGATTTTCTCCACCTTGATGGTCCAGGACCTGATTTCTTTCTGTGCATTTTTTAACACTCTGAGGCGATGTTCATTGCTTTGGTGCAAGACCTGAAAGTGTCAATGGCAATAATTTGCATAATTTTAATATACATGTTTACTCATTGATAAATATTTATTTTGACAGTATACTGAAATATTTACATTTTCCAGGTCAGCAATCCGTGTGTTAACACCATTCAGCATATTAGCTCTCTCTTGTGGAGAGTCAGGAACAGGGTAAATGGTACCTCGCATTCTGAAACAACCAAAGATAAAATAGCTTCAATATTGTGAATTCCTCCTTTCAAAACATCAATATCTACCCCCTTCCTCTCTAAATGGTTACCAACCACAAGATTGCGAGTATGGGTACATACAAATTAAAGGTTTTTCCTTTTGCGATATATATTATCACTACAGACTCACCCTTCACAAACTTTCTTGACTTTATTCCTTAGTTGGTCACCTTGGTAGAAAACAATGAACATGCACTTGCGCAGCTCATCCCCCTGTGGTTAGTGTCACAAAGATAAGACTTGATAATCCTTCCATTATTTTATAGTATATAAAATTAAATTCACATAGCATAAAAAAAAAAAAAGCAGGCAGTGTTGAAATTGTCAAGAATAAGCTAAAGCTAAAACTTACAGAGATCGGATCTTTGAAAACCCGCTCTATTTCTTCTGTTCTCAGAAAGACAGTACTGTGAGTGACAAACTTCATGACACGTTCAAAAACTGGAACCTTTTCTCTTAAAACTGTTCCCACAAAAAAGCTGAAATTTTATTTAATACATAGCTATTTTAATTCAAATAATTGGATAATATAAAAATTAATTCCAATATATATTTATTGTCATTGTATGTTAATACGCTGACATTTTAAATTAGCATATGTCCTTTGCTTATATGCTTATGTCAGTAAAGAATATTTTAAATCTGACCGCTCAAAGTACTATTTAAAAAAAACTAGTGCATCATATGTTAATCAAATTAAATCAATACGGCTAGGCCTCATCATTAAAAGAGATTCAAAAATTTAAAAAACAAAACATCTACCAATCAATTCTTTTGTAAACTCATAGATTAACCAATGTCTTTAAATAAAACTTATAAATTGATTATACCCAAGTGCTGCAGTTTGCTGTTGTCTACCAATGATAGCCTCTTCATGTTGCCCCAGGGTCTCTTCCTCCATCATCTGCTGGATATCTTGACCATACTGGAAAGTCATCAAAGAAATATACGATTTAGTAAAAAAAACATTGACTAAAATATGACTTATTGCATGTTATGTTCAAGATATTGCATTTCAATTCCTTTATACTCACTTAAAAAAAAAAAGACTATTTAATCTACACTCCTATTATAACACAAATAAAATAGATACATCTAAAGACCTATTATACATCTCTTTTAAAATGGCTATTTTAATTACACATATTTAATCTGAATAGACATTGACTGTAAATAGTACACATGATTAAAAATGTCTTTGACTTTGTTTACCATTTGAAAGTAGTACTGAGTTTTGTTAAGAACTTCTCTCAACTCTGTTAGCTCCAAATAATTCTGTTTGAGGGCCTCATTGTTAGTATTTACTTGGCGTAACTCAGTGTCCATCTTTTCAAACTCAACCTAAAGTGTTTAAATTTTGAATGTATAGTTCTGATGTTAAGTAAATTACCTATGGAATCATATTTCAGAAAAAATTAAGGGAATAAATTAGATTTTAGTACATAATTAATAAACTAAAGCATAGGTTACTTCTAGGTCATTCATTTCTTTAGGTGCTGGAGCTTTTGGATTTTCACGGTTATCTGGAATTTTCAATTGCTCTTTAAGTATTTCTTTCTCTGTGTATCCTGTCATGGAAATTATGTCAAATTTATATCATTTTTATTTAATAATTCACATTTGGAACTATCTATAAGTAGTTGAATGTCTATGAACAATATTAAAATTAACCCATTTCTTCTTTATGGATTGTACAATTATATGCAGAAGTATTTATTAAAATATCTACCCCACTCATTTGTTAGTCCAAGCAACCCTTAATTTAGGTAGTGTATTTGTCTCTAATATAAAATTGGAACTTTGGAAGCTATTTTTTGCATACATGAATTGGGAGTTAAAAATCTTACTTAGTTTACGCTCCATTTCTTCACATCTACGAATTTCAGCCACAAAGGTACGTTGAAAAGCATTCACTTTGGAGTTCAACTATAGCAAAAATGCAAAACATTTTTTTAATAATCATCTCAGGTGCAGACTTTAGAAAACATAGTAAAAACTCTAGCAATAATTGAATAACATATTTTGAAACTGTGTGACAGAAACTTGTATGCTGGATTAAATATGGATTTTTAGTCATAAATATCTAAAAATTAATCAGATAATGAGGAGTTACTGCTACATTAAACTCACGTCTTTAAATTGGACTAAGCCAAGTTCACCAAGCTCTGAGACACACGCATAGGCAGCCTCTGTCTGCAAGAACATCTGGCATAACCGCATCTCCTCACTTCTGAATAGTGAGCCCATTTTAGCCGACTAGGGTGTCACCGTTATTAGGCTCAAACTAAAATTGAAAGCATAAAATTAACTTTTGAAAATAAAAGTTGTCCTAATTGACATTGTTTTGGTGATTTTGCTATATATTCAAGTAACTGGCATTGGAAAAATGTCTACCGTTCAATATGATTGAAATACCCCATGATACAAAATGGACAAATTTAAGAAATACTATGATTATCATGACCATCAGGGCTGTGCAAAGGTTGAAGGGGGTTGGGGTCATTTTCAGTCTTCGTCTCTGGTGCAGATTTTCATTGGCACTACCTGGCATGATAACTATTTTAATTTATCTAAGAAAATAAAAAGGTATGCCACCCACCTCCACCCAACTCAGGGCTATGTAGTGGCTTTGGTGAATGAGTGACTGACTCTGAAGGCCTACAATGTATATTACTATTAGGCTTACTTGTAAGTTTTTTAATTAAATTTTGTAAAGAAAGTAATATTTTGGATTTAAATAGGCCTAGATTTTTAAGAAAGCATTAGTGATCAGCAAGTGTATTACTTTATGTCATGTCAAGACTTTAGTTACAAATAATCAAAAGATTTAAAGCTAACAAAGTAACTGGATGGCGGTGAGTTGAGTCATTGTGGCTTCTCAGAGCTCAGTTTGTTATTGTGGCAATGCGACAACAATTAACACTTGCTGTTTTGCAGACAACACGCTGTGTTACAAATAAATTTATTGAAATATAGGATAAATATTTGCTTTTGCTCTGAACAGTACCAGTATTAACAAAATAATTGTTAAAAAATAAGCTCTTCTTGTTCTCTTCTTTCTTCATCTTTGGTGTTCTCACATATTCAATATCTGAGTGACAGCCAACAATAATGTTACACTCAATCTTGCACACTGCAATAAGTTTTGTTGATTGGCAGTAAAATTATAATGATCCATCTGCATGTAATGTGTAAAACTGAAAAGTCAACATCAATGAAACTGAGTGAAACTACAACGAACAGAACTCAGTCACAAAATGGGGTGGTACAGATACTACTACAACATTCATTTTTCATCGTTATTGTACAATGTAATATAGGACCTACAGTAGAAAGGACAAATGAATGCACATTTTCATATAGTTATTTTTAATTTATAGCTCAAAAACTACTAAAGCTAATTAATGTTTGATAATTTTTTTACCATAAAACTGTATAATTTTTATAATTATTATTTTTGTCACAGCTAATAAGCCATTTATGCTAATTTGGAGAGATAGGCCAGATAGGCCCTGGCGCAATTTGCGTGTTTTGTCTCTGGTTTGTACCGCCATTTGCCTTTCTTTTTTTTAGCTTATTAGTTAAGAATATTACTAATGTGGTGAGATTATAGATTAGGTGATTATAATTATAGATACTTAAACTTAAGCCTGGCATTAATATAAAAAAAATGTACTTAACACTATATGTCAATTTAAGAATATGAGCCTACATTATGAGTTACTCTGGGCTTCTATCAGAAAGCATTCACCTGAGTATGAGATTCTCTTGATCATGCAAAACACCCAAGGCCATCACCATCTTTTTTAAAAATGGTATTTGCGATGTAAGTATTTAATTTAAACTCATTAATTTTTATAATTAATTTACCAATCTTGCCAATAGTGTCAATTTCACCAATTTCCTCTCTAGCCTCAGTCTAATGTAAATAATGTTTGATGTATTATATCAATCAATGACTTTGAATGAATATGTGAACCATACTCATGCGAAAGTGAGTACGACGTCAAGTTACTCAGTACGACCAATCAACAAATCCTGCTTAATAAATTAAATAAGCCTTAATTTATATTTATTTCAATAAATGTAAGTAGGCTAGGCCTAAACAAACCTTTCAAATTGTAAAAAAAAAACATTTAAACTTGGCTATGCTTTACATTCAATTAAGGTCCAAGATAGCAACTTACTTGGCTGATCCCTGATGGCAGAATATTTATCTTCACTACCTGCAAATAATCACGAGAACTAAACAAAAGCTTGTACTTCCTGTCATGTGATCATGTGATTGAGCGGAAGTCATGTTATATTTCTTTGGCTGCAGTTCCTTCATTTAAAAAATAAAAGAAGTTAAAAAGACTATTTTTACAATATATCATTGAATTACCAAATTTCAAGTGAAACTGAAAAAGGCCTACACAGGCCTACAGATGTAAATGGTTTATCTCACACACAAGCTCAGTGTCAGATTAAAACCTGTAGTGGCTTATAGGCTTAGCCAATCACAAATTTTCCCTAACCCACTAGCGTACTCAGAGACAAGAGTTTCTGAATGGGCGACCACCCCTGGAGGCCTTTTAGGGTCTGTATAGGCCTAAAATTGTAGGCCTATAAATGATGTGTGGGTCAGAGGGGCGTACATTTTGGAGTTCACCCTGGCAAATTATTCATATCTGTCGCTTTGAGTTCGAGTTAAACTTTTTTTTTTGTATAATCATGATTGAAAAATGGAAAGTTTATTTCAAATTTTGTGGGGCTGTGCATCTTTCATTATTTGATAAGTTTTCCTTTTTTTTTACCTATCCATTTGTCACTTAAAAATATTTTTTAATTGTTTCTAATTTATAATAACCAACATTTTAAACTAGGGGCACACTTGTCTTATTCGTACCAGACGGAAATTAGTTTCAGAAAATCACTATGTATTCCATAAATTTACAGACAGTAATTAATAACTGGATTTAAACTTAAAAGAATTTTAGTAATGTAGTTTGAAATTCAACGTTTGGGACTTAGGCTTAGGAACTTACACTTGACTTACACACTACACACGTCTTGTTTTTATTTTTGTGTTTGATTTTGATATAATTATTGCTGATCTAAAATGAACACAAGCCTGTAACTGTAAAAATTTTGACTTTGATTTTACGTTGCAATAATATAAATTTAAAATTATTACAGTTAATAATAGGCCCTATTATTATTATTTCGTTATGTTTAAGGCAGAAAGATGTTGACAGAAACGTCACGTGACTTTGGACTTTGGAGGTTCCCTGCCATTTTTCGGTTTTGTGCTCACTGCATAATTTAGAATTTATACTTTTTTTTTCCACATCACAACTTTGAGCCCTTTAAATATCTGAGGCCATCTGCATCTCTCACTAGTACATCACTCAGTGTTGCACTGTAAAAATTCTCAGCACTACCAAAATCTCTTAATCTGTACCCGAATGCAACATACATATATTTTTGTTAATTTTAAAAATAATCTCATATCTCGGTAAATGTGGAAATAAACGGGGAATTATTTTGATAACTTCTGTTTTCACCGGAAGCTACAATCGAGATTTAATAAGAGTTATCTCCTTCCTTCCTCGTTTTCTTCATATTTTCTAGTACAAACCATTCTTCTGGCGTAAATAAAAATTATTATTTTGCGAATGAACACGTCACAATTAAGTTCTAGAAAATTGAAACGACTGGAATCGAAAAAGAAAAAGGCAGCAGCTTTTCTCACTCTTGTTGGACATACAAAAGTTAGTCACAGTTAGTTGTAGACAGTCGACGTCGTAGTAAAAAATACGAAAAAATACCTAAAAAAATAAATAAATAAAATACTGGTTTTATTATTATTAAATATTAGTTATAATTTTACTACCTTTGGAGATGGAGAGATAGGCACTGACTTCATTTGCTTTTTTTGTCCCTGGCCCTGGTTCCGATAGGGTCAAAACCCCGGTTCCGATAGGGTCAAAACCCTGTTTCCGATGATAGTAGGCACTTCGGTGAGATCCGGGAATTGCCAAAAACTGGGTATCGTGATTTCATTGTCAAAATGGCGACCTCCACTTTTTAATTTACCGAGAGTCACATTGTTTACGACTTTATTACTATTTGTAGCCCAGTATGTAAATTCTACTTCCGCCCACATCTTAGAGTAGACATATTGTGTTTTCATTTGAGACTTTAGTTACAAAAAATATTTTGTGGCTTTACTTTGAAAATTGAAGGTAAAATAACGCTATTTTTACTCATTCATATTTTTTTTGTAGTAAAGTTTCGTTGTTTGAATTTCAGGGACTTTATAGATCATGGCATTAACTACAACATATCCAAGACATGT
This sequence comes from Omphiscola glabra, assembly GCA_964017045.1. NCBI lineage: Eukaryota > Metazoa > Mollusca > Gastropoda > Lymnaeidae > Omphiscola > Omphiscola glabra. The sequence continues at coordinate 22,523,292 of OZ024795.1, forward strand.
TAGGTTAGGCCCAGAGGTTTGATCAGAAATTTACCCGGCAATTTTAGTCACATGTGTCCCAAAATTACCTATTATCGTTAATATTCGTTACTATGGTAAACAACCTGATTTACTCTGGAAATCCAGCCTATTACCCTATAATAACTCATTTAAAATTAAAAACAAATAAATTAATAACACAAATACATATTTTTAATATGGTTTGATGCTTTTATTGAGAGATATTAGGTAGTTAAATAAGCTTTTTATTACAATTAATAGTTAATTATTAGTTTTATATACTGAGACTGGTATATATATGTATAGGTCCTATATGTATATATATAATATATAGAGGCCTAGAATATATTACTATTATAAGTGTAGGCCTAGCTCCACCCCAATAATTATTTATAGGACCCATTATTCATATATCATGTAATTGTAATGATATATTATGATGATTCTTAAGGCATAAATTAAGTAAAAATGTAAAAAAAATATTCACTTACCTTTGATATTGAAATATCCTATATTTAATCACAAATCACACTATCCCAAAAGAGAATTATTATTATTATATAATCCTCAGTATTCTCAAAGAAAAAAACACACTTTCTGCCACAAGAATCCAAGAAATACATAAGATGTTACTTAAAATTATAATAAAATACTGTAATTACCTCAACCAAATGACTATAACTTATTTTAAATTCTATCAACAGCCAAAGTTGATTCAAACAATACATGTTGATTTGTGAAACAACTTTACTAATAAATGACATACTATTTTTTTGTCATATTCAAACATTCATATGGTATGGGACTAAAATACATTATATGGAATATGGTAAAATAAAAAGTGTAATCGTCAATTTTAACTTAATGAAACAAATAATCCCTTTATTATTAGTTTATACTTATAAATTTTAAACAATTCAACAGAAAATTTGAAAATATCTAAAGAATATTATTATTATTATGATTTTTGGGAAATTAAAAAAAAATATTTAGACAAAATTAATTAATTAATTACAAATAAGTGACGAGTCAGCATATTTAATATATATATTTTAATAGGAAAATAATAAAAAAATTTTTTGCGGAATATTAACAAAAACTAACAAAAATTTTGTTGTTTTATTTGGAAGTACTCTTATTAAACTATGTTCCCTGTAAATATTATATTTTTGTCTCATTTTATTTTAAAGTTATAGGTGTTTAAACAAAAGCAAATTTAGGGTCACAAAATGTGGAGGAAATCCCCATAGTGAAAAAGTTCCTTTGGGGTCCCTACTAAAAAATTCATAACTTTTGAACCACTTGAGCTAGAAAGTTGATCTTGGTGTTTTTGTAATCTATTCACCAGGCTCTATACAGCTGTAGTATTTTTATATTTTTAAAAATATTTTGAAATTTTCATCAAAGTGCCTAATTTAGGATATAAGTTCATGGCAACTAAGATGTCGGCCACAGTACTATCTCTCCAAATTTACCTTTTACTAGTTAGTTAAGTTAGTAAATTTGGTAATCTTGCAATTTAGGTGCAGATATTATTTCTGATCAAATTTCTTATTATCGCTTGTAAACTTACATGTATTCTTCATTAAATTAAATCCAGGCAGTGATGGTTAAACCAATGCTGAAATGATAAAGTTAAAGCCCTTATTTTCTTTTTATTTCTAAAGCGTCTTTGAACATCCCCCAACCTTCCAGACATAGCTTTATTTGTTTGGTATTTTTCACCCTGTTGCCAGATTTTGGATCACCTATCAGTTGGAATGTTAAACAAAATTTTCAAACTGTAGGCATGTTTACAAAAAAGAATGAAATAGGAGTGGGGGGGGGGGGGAGAAGGGGGTGGTGTTGAACTGTTATTTTATAGGGGCCCAAAATTCTTTTTTTTAAAATGGGGTTTATAAATATAATTGCAATCTGGCATGTAGGGTGAATTAAATAAAACAAGAAAATGGGGAGATCATTTACGCTACCGGCTAGGTACCAATGGGGGCCATAAAAATCAATAAAAAGCAAAGTTAGTGCTGTACAATTTAGTGTTAGTGTTAACTAATACTGTCTGAACTTAATTTTATAAAGATTACACTTAAGTTTACATGCGATAATACAAAATTCGATCAGAAATAATATACGCACCTGAACTGCAAGATTACAGTAAATTTATAGTAATAATTTAAATAATAATATAAAAGAGTGTAAGACTGTTCAATGTCTGAAGTGAATAGGCTAATTACTAATTAAATTATGTTACTCAGTTAGGGGCTAATGCAGAGAATTGGTGCCATTAGGGATACATTATGGGTTCAGGTTAGGTTTAGGGATAAATTTAGGGTTCAGGTTAGGTTTAAGGATACATTTAGGGTTCAGGATCAGGTTAGGTTTAGTGACAGTTTAGTAAAAGTTCACGGGTCGTGGCAACCAAAATGGCAGCCACATGATACATCATGGCACCAATTGTCTGCATTTACTGAGTTAGTTTTTTGTCAAAATGGCGACCTCCACTTTTTAATTTATTGAGGGTATCATTGTTTTGCCTTTTATAGTCGATTATATGCATAATAATAAATTCTACATCCGCCAATTACTTAAAGCAGACATCTTTCTTGTTGTATTGAGAGTTCGTTTGATTTTTTTTTCTTAAGGGTAAAGCTTTGAAAATTGAAGTTAAAAATAAGGAAACTTGTTTTTTAAAAATGCGCTCCGTAATAAAAAAAAAACCCGCTCATTTAGTTTATAGGTTTATTTACAACATATCCAAAATTCATGAGTGTAGAGTAGACCATAGTGTCCATGGGCAGGCTTCAAAAACGAAAGTCAAAGAAGTCATTTTTTTGGCTATATAATTTGTCATCATGGCCACTGTGCTTGTCTGCTTATTGCCAATTATCGATAGCAGCCGTGGGGTAGTTAATAATTCTTTAAATTGGTTAACCAGAATATAAATGGGATATATAACATAACTAAACTAATAATAAATCATTTTATATAAATTAAAAATGTTTTATAACATTAATAATTATTATTGGCTTATAATTATGAAATATCAGTGATTTTAATTTTTGGGTTGGTTGCCATGAACATGGCTGACATGGGATTGATAAGTACTTGTCTTTCACTCTTTAACTTAGACTTACAATAGCTTTTATATGTATATATATGTACAAATAAATGTTATATTTTTATCTCATTTTTTAATAAAGTTATAGGCGTAACAGCAAAAGCCAAGTAGGGGGTCACACTTGTAGAGGAAACCTCCATAGCCATAGTAAAAAAGTGGTTTTGAGGGCCTTACACTAAAAAATTCATAACTTTTGAACCATTGAGACTTGAGCTAGAAAGTTGATCTTGGTGTTTCTGTAATATATTCTCTAGGCTCTATACAGCTGTAGTATTTTTATATTTTTAAAAGTATTTTGAAATTTTCATCAAAGGGCCTAGTCATTGTCATTGATATAATACATCAAACATTATTTACATTACATTGAGGGGATATTGGTGGAATTGACACTATTGGCAGTATTGGTAATTAAATTATAAAAATTAATGAGTTTAAATTAAATACTTCCATCGCAAATACCACAAAAGATGGTAGTGACGTAATGGCCTTGGGTGTTTGGCAGGGTCAAGAGAATCTCACACTCAGTCGAATGCTTTCTGATAGAAGTCCAGAATGGCACTGGCACAGCAGCTACATTAAAAGCAGAAATGGTTGCACATATATTTCCTGGAACTCATACTCACATAGTATCTGAAGGCTGGGGTGATTATGCCAATATTCTGAATATACCTAATAGCATAATATAATACACTCATTATGTGGTGGTCCATCTGGCTAATTTCGTTAATCCAAATTATAGTGATGTTCACACTCAAAATTTTCAGAACATGGGGATGAGAGCCAAGAGAAAGCTCAATCTACAATTCCAGACTAGTTGTACACTGTTCGTTTCATAGTTGTACACTGTTCGTTTCATAGCTACAGGACTTCATTTTTAGAAACTCAATCCATCATGGAAATGTTCTAGGAACATTCCTGGTTGGGATTTCCAAAAGTTTTCCACTTTAAACATAAATAAAGTTTTATTTGAAACATTTGAAAAATTAATAAAGTTTCATATTGTGCTTGAAATAGGCTATAATAAGTACAAAATTGTTTATTTGGTGCTTTTGTTGTGAAATTGGTGGCAGGCAATAAAAAAATTAGGGTTGCTAAACTAGACATTTACCCTCTGTGGTGAAATAGCTTTGATTGGTGGGTGGTAGCAGACAACTCTTGTATGAGTTTCGCACCTGCTTGTGTCTAGGGGTTTATGTTATATCAAATTCACACACTATGGGACGTAATTAACATATTCATGTATACTTAGCTATCAAAAACTACATAACACAAATTCATAAATTACTGAACTTATTTGTTTACTCTACTTTCACTTTCCTCCCAAGAAAAACCCTTACATTACTCATTATTCATACTGTATATAATTGAAACTGTCCAGTGTAGGCTTTTAGTTACACTCGATTGTGCAAGGCTTTCTTGGGGACAAAATCATCCTTTTCTTTGCTATTCAGTCTGCTTCTGTGATGTTGGGTGTATTTCTAATATCAAGATGAAACGGCATGGTGTCAAAAGATTTTCTATGAGACTGAGGGTTGTAAATGAATGTGAATCATGTAAAATTTAGGCTGAGGGTTGTAAATGAATGTGAATCATGTAAAATTTAGACTGAGGGTTGTAAATGAATGTGAATCATGTAAAATTTAGGCTGAGGGTTGTAAATGAACGTGAATCATGTAAAATTTAGACTGAGGGTTGTAAATGAATGTGAATCATGTAAAATTTTGCTAATGCATGATAGTAAAAGTAAAACTATTGAAATGCAGACAATGAACTGTCATATGTTTGGATGTTTATATAGACTTGTCGAGTACTCAACATGTACATTTTGATGTAAGGTAAATGAACTGAATGCAGAATGCTTAACCATAACAAACTTTCTCTATGTTTCATAGCCAAATTGTATTGTGGTTAATAGAATACACGTAAATGTATTTACTTTTTATTTGTTTTATCTTTTCGTTTATTTTCAAATTACTGTTCATGATCATTATTCTTGCCGAACCTGCTAATAGCACTATCCCAGCTAATAGCACCACATCTGGCTTGGTTATAATGGTTTGCGCTATTCACAAGTTTCATGTTGCAAATTTTTATTGCTTTCTTTGTGCAGCTATTTTATTATATAATTGTAAAAAATCAATGTAAAAATATTCATTTAATTCATATAGGCATATAATGAGATTTTATTATCACTCATTTTTATTTACATTATAATTTGTTTAAAGCCTGAATTTGTGTCCTTTTTGTCTCTAGGCAATGGAGAAAAACATAGAAGAAAATGTGCAAGATGAACCAATAAGTAATGATGTTCTCATGGAAATGAAGAAAATAGTAAGAGAACGTAAAAAGCAAGCTATGGTATGTTATTTTTATAGTCATGTTGGAATTCTTTTAAATATTTTTGCAAGAATTAAGAAAATATATACTTATACAAGTGTGGGGAATATTCTTTAAGAAATTGTGTTGGATTGTTCGGTCTCAAAACATATTAACAAAAGCTGCTTTAGAAATTTGATGTTGTAACGAATTGGGAATTTTTACCTTGATTTATTTAAAATGATATAATTTTTAATAGCACTTATTACTCTTTAAAAACAAAACATTGAATTGAGATAAAAAGTAAGCTATGTGTATGATTATATAGAGATTTTTCTCAGATATAATAACATTTAGTATTATTTGAACTGAATCTCAAACTACACTTTCTTTACTAGTCAAGTAGTCAAGATATTTATAGTTGTTAAGAGATCAAATACATTGCTAATGTGATTTAATGGGTTATTTGTAAATAATATTACCAAAATAAAAACGTTTAAATTAAAATAAATACATTTTAAAGTCATTAATTAACTACTTTGTCATAATCTTGTCATATTAGAAATAAGTTGAATTTGCAAAATTTAAATATTTTTTTGATAAGCTGATTAATTGAAATCTAATATATTTAATTTATAAAAACAGACGCACATCATATTTCTTAAATTGACTTTAGTACACATCAGAAATGTTCCACACTGAAGGAGTAAGCTATATTAAGGGAAAAACTCCATGTCACTTTTTTTGAAACTAATGGTTTCCTTTAAATATGACTTATTTTTAATGAGCACTATTTTGTTTCTTTATTATCTTACCAGGATTTTTTTTATGGATTATTGTATTGTATAATTAAAAAATAATACAGCCATACTTTGACTTTTAACTAATTTTTATATATAAATGACCCCCCCCCCCCCCCAATTTTTGTTGTTTTTTTCAACCCCTCCTCCAGCCCCTTGTCATGAAATTTTAATGAATATGAAGTCACAAATCTCTCTTCCCCCCCCCCCCCCCCCCCAAAAAAAAATCACAATACTTATTTAAAAATAAACATGTTTATTGGGGAGGAAATAGAAATATGCATCTTTTTGTCAACAGCACATCAATGATTTAGAACATTTTCATTATCTAGCAGTTTCACAAGTGATAATAATTAATAAGGCTGAAAGACTGCAATCAGGTTAGGGAGAAGGAAATAAGTGAAACAAAGTATGGGAAAACCTGAAAAAAATGTCACAACATAACAAGGAACATATCAACTAAAAGCCTTCTTCAACAAACTAACAACAGTAAAAACTAGATAAAAGTTATAATAAACACTTAGCTGCAATTTAGTTTCCTAGAGGACAGCAAACGAAATGTAATAGACCATGAGTAGGTAAGTAAGCAATGGGGGAGACGAAGAGAGGAAAAGTCCATTGGTTGTAGCAAGGAGGAGGCGGAGAAAAGATTTAACAAGCGAAGGAGAACATGACATTTATGCCATGTGGTGTCAAGGTCCCATAAGTCTGAATCAGTTTGTTCTCTAAGTTCACCCTGGCGGGTATTTTGATACAAGACACAATGGCGGTGATAGCCAGGTCCTCGGAGCCCTTGTGGTTGGTGCTTTTATTGAAGTATTTTGAGATAAGACTCTGTTTATCTTGTGCAATATTTTAAAGGTCTTCAGTACATCTCTCCAAGAGGCGCCATCCAGTCTCCCCCAGATGCGCTACATGGCAACAGGTACCAAAAATGGCGTAGATAACATTGAGGCTAGTGCAAAGGAAACTGGCCCTTATCTGAAAACTACCCTTAGGGAAGTGAATGTGTTGAGTCTGGATGAAAAAAGGGCACGTTTTACTACAGCTGCGACCACATGACTTAGTCCCAAAGTGAGAGGGGGTAGCGCAGATGTGGCTCAGCACAAGGAGATCTTGTAGATTCTTACCTCTTCTGAATACAATGAGAGGCATGGCTGAGAAAATATTTTGGGTGTCAGGGTGTCAAGGAGCATGGCACTGTTTTTAAGGAAAACAGGTTTGGCTATGAGATTGTGAGGATGATATGTGAGATTAAGTTTGGTTCTGTTGTTATTGTCTTTCAGACAAGACCTTAAGGCATCAGCGTGAGTGATATTTTTAATCCATTGAAGAAAGCACTGTCCTTTCTGACCTACACTGGAAACAGTCAATCATCTCAACTGTCTTATCAATGAGGTAGTTGAGAAAAAGGAATAGAATCCTTACAGGATTTTGGGTAGGAAGAAGAGTAAAATAAATAGCTGTGGCTGTCAGTAGGTTTAAAGAAGGCAGAGGTGAGTAGGCTGTCTTTGTGAAGGGTGACTGTAATGTTGAAAAAGTCCACAGAGATTTTACATGGAATTAGATGGAAGGGTGAAAAGAACCTACAAAGTTGATGAATAGGTAAATTTCACTCCCAATACCATCATCATTGCACCATTTTATTATTATTATTATTATTATTGGTAGTTTTCTAGGGCTGGGCATGAACTTAAAAATTTAACATACATTAATTAAATAATAAACATTTGTAAAATTCAGGGAGGGGTCCAATGTAGTTTTCTTCCACCTTGTGTTCAAAATGTCCCGTTGAACAAACTTGTAAAGCTGGGTCCCATTTTAGCCGCCATAGCAACACCACTAATTAGGTAGAAAAATTGGCTGTTAAACTCAAATAAATTGAGGGTGAGAAGAAGTTCAGCTTATGCGAGGAGGATGTATAGATGGATGGGATTTCTTGAGAAAGAATTGTAAAGATTTTCTCGGCCTCCTCCTTGTTACAACCAATCACTTTGGACTTACTTTTCTCCTATTCTGTCCTCTATGTCCTACTTTAACTCTCTTACCTACTAATGCTCTGTTACATTTCACTTGCTGTTCTCCCGGATACTACATTGCAGCTAAGTGTTTATTTTAATTTCCATTGTTTTTACTGTTCTTTGTTCGCTGAAGAATACTTCTTGCCAACACGTTCGTTGTTTTGTTGTGTCCTTTTTTAGGTTTTCCCATTCTTTGTTTCACTTATCACTTATTTTCTAAAACTTCAAATGCTTGGAATTTAAATACAAAGTCTCTTATAATCTGACATAGTAAATCTTACTATAAAATACTTCAAACTTTATAAAAGGGCAAAACATGGAGAGGATATAATTATTATAACAATGTGCACTCTCTCCATTCTATTAATTGTGATTATAGCCATTAGTTTACATTGCCATTGTGAATGGACTCCCAGTGGTCTGATGCTTTTGGGTGCAATAACTGATTCTTTCTGTGTGTTAAAGAATTTCTTCCTTAGCATGACTAATGGTGTAAAGTATGTTGTGTGATAGTTTTAACAATTAAGGATGGTAATCATAATGTGAAAATGAAAACACTGACTCAAAAAAAATATAAACAATTAAAAAAATTGATCCACAATAAAACACCCAAACACCTGAAGAACAATTAAATAATTTTTATTGTGATTTTATTGTTTTAATAGATGGTTGCTGTAATTAAGGTATTAAGTAGAAGTTATTTTATTTTAGTTGCAGATTTAATGTGATGTCACATTGCTGAACCCCTTATCCTTATCACACATTATCAAAATACTTTATATATAAAACCAAACACCACTCCCCCTCACCCCAAATGCCCACATGATGTCTTTTATGTATAGCCCTTTATTAACTTACTCAAAATAATGTTTTTAGTGTCATGGCAGCACACTTGCAACCCATGAAAGATGTTCCTTCTTTTTTTAACACAGTCACATCTTTTTTTTGTGTATGTCGTTTTAAGAGTAAAGTTTTTAATAATTCTATCGCATGAATTTAGTTTACCAGCATTTAAATTTTAAAAATTGATGTATCTTTAGTATCTCAGTTAAACTTTTCCATTGTATTTAATTTCCTTCAGCATACATGCCAAACCAGTTGCTAAAATCAGGTACACAATTCGGCAAAATTGCAACAGTTTTATTTCTGTAAATTGTATGCTGCAGCCATTGATAGTTAAATAATATAATGTCCTTAATATATTTCAAAACCTATTTCTCTTAAAAAAGCAAAAACCTAAACTGTTTCTCACACTGGAGGAAATGGTTCCATTTCGACCCCTGCCCAATGAACCTGTCTCAGAGGATGAGATTCCTCCGCTGTTTGTTATGGACCTTCAGCAACTGCTTCTGTATGGTATTCAAGGAAACATGGCAAGCTACAAACCTAGGTAATGTTTTTAATGAACCCTTTTGATGGCTTTAAGAAGTGTCAAGTTTTGTTGCAATGAGTGAATTAAACTTATGTGATTGAATCTTACACTGTATCTATCTTCTGATAATCCTTGTCTAAGAGGTCAAGAAGCCTTTTTAAGTGAGGAGCCATTTTTAAAGACTTTCTATCTACTTGCATTTCCATCTTGTGGATGTTTTTGTTTACACACATGACATTGTCACTCAGTTGATCATTTACTCATGAAGTGCTCACCTCAAAGGTCATTATTGTCTCGTTGCAACTGAGTAGTGTCAACTTTGCATCTACTCCTGGGTTGACAGAGGCTGATTGACACTGTGCTCAAATTATTGTGGTTGACAGCTTCTGCTTTGGGGTTGTGTGAGCTCAGATCTACTTTTCTTAGTTTTTATGCCTAGGTAAAGAGTTAAGTCACTTCAACTGGGTTTTGTAAGCATTCCATGTTAAAAAAGAAAAAAATTCTAATTCTTTTGATAATTTAAAGACTAAATATTATTACTAAAAAAAGATGTATAAAAAGAACGTCTTATTTAAAAAGAAATTATTTTTAAAAATTAATTAAAAAGCATATTAAGTTTTGTCTATATTTAATTCAAATCCTTTGGCTTCATAGAGTGTTCATATACATTTCTGCACTGTCTTTCTTTGCCAATCTTCTCCCTGTTTCGCATAAATAATTGAAATGAAATCTACGTCACACTTCAACAGAGAGCAACATAAATGTGCATTAGATGTATCCATTATGGCACTAATTTCTTGCACAAACATACCAGAGAGAATGAAATTGGAAAACAAATTTATTCAGCTTCTCTGTACCATATCTCCACATGGTATGAATCAAATACTCTCTTACTAATGTTTCTCAATATCCCTGTATTTCTTCTTTTTTTTTCTTATTCCTTAGATTTTATGTATTCCTAAATATTTTAGTCCGTTAAGATTCTCTACCTTATTTTTCACAGTACCAATATTTATATTCTTTCACTTCATGTAATCCTACTCCCAGCAACAAAGGGAAATTTCTAATGTTTTTTACTGTGCTCTGTTACTTGTCATGCTTTTTTTTGTCTTGTTTTCTGATGAAGGCTCTAAGCCGAAACGTCCAAATCTTTTGTCCTATCTATGAATTCAGGTTTAGCATACCTTATTCTTATATTTCATTTACACAACTTGAATGCAGTCCATCAATTATTATCTTTAATAGAAAGAGTTTTTTTTTAATGTTTTGTATACATTTTTTAATTATAAAATTGAAATGCTAATAAAATATTTTGGGAGCCACAGGCAGGAGGAGATTTGTTTGAAAAAAAAAGAGCAGCATCTATTTCTTCAAAGCACTACAGGTTGTCGACCAGTATCCTAACCAAAGTCACTAGTTATTTATTATTGTCTCTAAGTTCTTGCAACTTTTTCCTTGTAAACAATAATAATATGGTAATTCATTATACTAAATAATTCTATTTGTGATGGTTCAAACTATCTTAACAATCATGGAGGCTCACAAACCATCAACATTTTGTGGAAAAATATCTTGGAAATCATTGATTGAAATAAACAAAAGTTATTGATTAAAATATTTTTCTCTTGCTAAAAATAAGCCACAGGGCTCGATTTTAATTTTTTTAATATGCAATATTTTTTCAATGATTAACAGATGGTGCAAGTTGCTTCGAGTTGGAAAAGTATCTTCTGTCGTACTTATTATGTTAGATGGCCTCAGCCATAACGACTACACAGAAAACAAAGATAATTTTGCTTATATTTCTCAGAAATTTTCATATGTAAGTAAAAATAATATCTTTTAAATTATTTTTTATAGATTTTTGTTTTAGTTATATGTGTATGTTGAAATTAGAATATGGAAAGTCAAGAAAGAAGTGATTTAGATTTAACTACATATATATTTTTAACCCAGTCTCTGTTAGAGTTTATTGTATAATTTAATCACTATTTATAAAATTTTAATTTTATAACTGCTCTACTTATAATTTTGATCTAAATTTCAGTGTGTTGAAGTGATTTGCCCATTACAATATTCACACACTGTAGATTCTGAACTCTACAATGTTCCACTTAGTGTATCACAACTGAAAAAAGCTAATGTTAAAGGTAAAACTGCTTTAGACTTTCAAGGACCCTTTTAACATTTAGTTAAATTGTGGCATGTTAAAAGAAAAAATGTTTACAATGAAAAAAATATTTAAGATATATATTTATGCTGTCTTCTGACGATAGATTTAAAAGTAAATGTATCATTTAAGTAATTTTTACATTAGTCCAATAAATAAACGTTTTTTAAAATTTACATCGAATTATGTGCACAACTAATCAATTTTAGTTGCAAAAACTTCCTGAAAATTGTAATAATTCTTCTGACATATTTTTCTTTAAGTTCCTCAGAATATAAAGCAAAGTGTTGTAGCAAAGATAAATCAGAAAGTCTCCAAACCAGAGACTGAACAATTTTCTCGCACCTGTTTGTTATTGAGTACCTACCAGATGATGCTAGAGGGATATCCATTACCAATACACACAAACCTTAGTAAGAATCAAATAAAGCTCTTATTTACAGTTATAAGATTTGCACTTGTTTAACAAAATTAATCAAATTTTTAAAACCAAATTATATACCACCTATGAAAATAAATATTTTAAAGCCCTCTTTGCTGATACAGAAATAAAAATTTATTTAGTGCAGTGTTACCTAATTATAATAAGTAGTATAATATGTCCATTCCAGTTCATAATTATTGTATCATCTTAGGAAAATATAAGGATTTTGTGTTTACAAAAGATCATTATGATAAAGTGACAGCAGACAGTCCAATGTTTGCTTTGGATTGTGAAATGGTAAGCTTTAACTCATATATCTGACAGTGATTAAAATAAAAAAAACTATTTCTGTTAATTTCAGATATGTTTGTGTTTATAATGCTTCCCGTATGTAATTATATTGTTATTAAAGGGACCCTTAAAAGATCAATGCATGCTCATTTTTGTTCTGCATTGTATTGCAATCATGAGCAGGGGTATGAAGTTATGTACCAGTTAATAAAATGTTACATAGGTAATTGCATAAAATTTTCATACATTCTCAGTGTTTGACATCAGTAAGGAGAAATGAACTCACAAGAGTATCCATTGTGTCAGAGAAAGGTGAAGTTGTGTATGACTCATTGGTGAAGCCAAGGAATCCCATTATTAATTATCTCACAAGGTATTTAAATAAAGAGAATAAAGGATTATCTCACAAGTTATTTCAACAACAAGCATGTAAAGATTAGGGTTATACTGGGTGGATGATTTATGTCAGATAATGGTTCAGAGAATTTTTATCTTATGGATTTTTGTCAAAACCCAGTAAATTAGACTCAAAAGTTAACTAAATATTAACTAACAATTAAGATGCAATATGTCATCTTTATAATCAACTTTGACATTGACACTTTAAGGATTCATATTTTTTCTTCATTAAAATAAACAAAAATAAGTTTACATTATTTTGGGCTACAGGTTCAGTGGCATAACAAAACAAATGCTTGACCCAGTGGAAACAAGACTTGAAGACGTGCAAAGAGATGTCAAAAAACTTCTACCAGCAGATGCTATACTTTGTGGTCAGTCACTAAATGGTGATCTTATGGCATTAAAGGTGACCAGATTTTTTTTAGTCAACACAAAATATTTATGTAATATTAAAAGTAACGAGATGTTAACTGAACTTTCTATAGTGCAAAAGTTGTTCGTGTTAATATTTAAAATTTCTACATAGTCTGATTTTTTTGTTCAAGCCATCAAAAATGTTGTTGTTTAGGTGTTTAATAAAGTACTTTGTAAAAATAAATTGATGCATTCAAACTTGAGCCACTATCAGATTTACTAATTTTGTTCACAGATGTTTCACCCATATGTAATAGACACAAGTGTGATCTTCAACATGTCAGGAAATCGTGGTGTCAAAGCAGGCCTCAGAAAGCTAACACAGTTTTTCTTAAAGTAAGATATAAATAATGTAAGATCTGCATTTTTTAAACTAGTGTGTGTAGTAGAGATATCAGAAGATAATAATAATTATATACAGTTACCCCCATGCATTGAAAAATATTTATAAACTTGTTCAGTTGGTGTCTCTTGAGGTGGTTTGTTGCCACTTGTTAAAAATCTCTGATCCTCAATATAATTTATTTAATAAAGAAAAGCAAAACTCAATATTTTTTAAATCATCAAGCTAGGGAAAAACAAAAATTACTTATTATTTGTACTGATTTAAATTAAAGCACTTTATTGAATATTCACAAATCAATGTGAAACATTTTACCTACACAGGGCATGAGATAATATAGTCATAGAAATCAGTGTAGTATAATTGTTCTGTGACCCCGTAAAATGCAGTTTTTACATGAATAAATAATATTTTACATAATCAGAAGTTATTATTGTAGTTATTATTACACTCTACCTACTGGTAAAAAGATATTAAAGATATCTATTTTCAGTGATTCATAAGGTTATAGTGACTCAAATGGAGAAATTTTATTCAAAATTTATATGTCTTTTATGACCTATTTTCACTTTTTGTTATTGAATGAATTATTTATTATTATTTTTTTTTATAATGAAAAGATGAGGTTTATATATTACTATGAGCTTCTGCCATCATTGTTCTCTCATATTTGCCATGTCTTGTATGCTTCAGTCGCACTATTCAAGCAAGTACAGATGGTCACTGTTCTACTGAAGATGCCATAGCAACACTAGATCTTGTCAAGTTAAAACTGTCCCATGGTAAAATAAAACCTGTCAATATTTAAAGATTGCAACATTTGTTTGTCTCTGCTGTAGGATCACTTGGAATCTTCATCTATTTTTTGTTTCTTCTTGTAATGTAGAATCTTTACATCATTGATAATTTATAGAAGTAATTAAAAAAATGTAATTTGATTGAATTCTTTTTCATTCATAATGTATAACAGGTCTTGAGTTTGGTGATGCTACATTAAGTGGAGTGTACTTCCCTGATATTAAGACTTATTTCACTGCAGAGGAGACAGGGAGTAAATCTGAAAATGTGGAGCAAGAGTCAAATGAAAAGCTATACTGTAATAAAAATATTTCTACAGTAAAAGAGACCAACTCATCACTAAAAAGAAACCACAGTGGTAACATTGTGAGTGACAGTAATGAGGCTAAACCCTGCCAGAATCCCCCATCTGAGTTACAAGGGAAATCTTCTTCAGGCTCATCTTCATCAGATTCAGAAGAAGAGTCAAATAATAAAAACTCCAATGATGCACCTTCAGCAAAAAAAGCAAAATTCGAAACAGATTCTCAAAAAGTGAAACTGGAAACAGATTCTCAAAAAGTGAAACTGGAAACAGATTCTGAAAAAGCAAAATCGGACAAAGATTCTCCAAAAAATATTGTTAAAGAGTCTGAGCTTTCACTTAAAAGCGTTGACCTGTCTAGAGAAACACCAGTGGGAGACCTCCACAATTATTCTACTGTCAACAATGTTAAGCTGCAACAGGAATGCTTGTTTCAACAAGAAAACAGTGTTCATGTTTCTCATAGTTTCTTCAAGTTGGTTTATGAAGCTGGCAGATCAGGTTAGTGCTCTTCTTTTTTGTGGTTTTAAAAGTTTAGAATCAATTTAAGTGGTTTATATTAGAGACAAATTTAGTGCCCACCGGCTCCCTAAACAAATATTCTATGGTGAGCTCACGACAGGCAAGCGCTCCCAAGGAGGTCCAAAAAAAGTTACAAAGACTCACTGAAAGTGGCACTAAAGGCCTTCAGCATCGACACTACTAAATGGGAGCAGACCGCCCAGGACAGAGTCAGGTGGAGATCAGTGGTCAAGATAGGGGCTAAATCTTATGAAGCCAGTAGGATGGCCACCATTGAGACACGCAGTCAAGCCCGAAAGAACATTATTAAAGTCACGACTGCACCAACTATCCCCTGCCCACGGTGCCACAGACTATTCCGAGCACATATAGGATTGGCAAGCCACCTACGAACCCACCGTAACCCACCCCCTTAACCGGATGACTGGATGGTCCTAGTCGATTTGACGGACGAACAACAACAACAGTGCCCACATCAGTGAAGTTGAATTTTGAGAGCATTGTTAGAAATAGATTACAGTTAAGTAGGAATAAGCCAGCATGCAAGCCTACTGATATTAGTACCAGCTATACATGAAGAGCTGATATCCACTTTGGGGGTTTTGAGATAATTCAACTTTTTACAAAAAATTTAGAGAATTAAATCATTTTTAGACAAGAATAAAATAGGAATATAATGTGTTTTGTATATAAAATTTACTATGTCCTAAAGGAACCTGGTTTGCTCTGTTATAAATTCAAACCCTGAAAACCAATAAATAAACATTGCTCAGACATTTAAAAGTAGCATCCATTTAATTTCAACCATTTGAGCAAAATTGTGTGACCAAGTTTAGAAAGTCCACAATGACAGATGAATGGAATTATTTGTGTTTTATTAAAAAGGATAAACAAAAGCTTTTTGCTTATGGGAAATTTACTTTATGATGACTGAATACCTTTATAGCACTTTTGTCTATGCTATTTTAGCATGCTCACAGCGCTCTGGTGTCCTAAATAATATTTAAAGAAAAAAATTCTTAAAATGTTTCTTAAATGATTTTTTTTATCATTTTCAATTTCCCTCAAAGATTGAGGCAAACTTCCATAATTAAGGTGTTATAGCTTCAAAAGAGTGCACTCCATATTACTAATTTCTGTGTCCATCAACACTGGGAACTCTCAGTAAGGATTGTGTTGAAGATTCGCAGTTTCTTTAAGGATACATGTTTAAAAATCAGTTTTTGAAGATATTCAGGTGCAGAGCCTCTATACAGCTGTACTTAGTAACTCTAATTTCATATAACATACATAAGTTTCAAAGTATGTCCAAAACTTTGTCTCAAGCTATAAAATAGCTTGTGCTTTATTATTTTAATAAAATGTTAAAATATGGAACTTTAGGACCATATAATTTGTGCTTCCAGCTTGCCTAATCGATAGGGAGCCTGTAACAGAGAAATATCAAACAGAACCGATAGAAAAGGTAACAGTTTCAACTGACTCGGAAGCACGTCGCAGTGCTAAAAAAATGGTGCAAAGTAAAGAATTTGTCTGGACACGGTTTTATGCATACAGTGAAATGGACACAAACTTAGAACAGAATAAAAAGGTAAGTATTTCAAGTAATATTTTGACTAAAGTAATACCTTTTTTCTATGTGTGTTTTCCATGATAATACAGTTGATACGAAAACGCGTGATAAAGCTTATCATTCTTAGGAAAGTAGGTAATGTGTGAATATAATTTTGACAATAGATAACATAAGTTCAATGTACTTAGAGGTACAAGCCTGATCTAACACTGGCTAAGCTAAGAGACTGCACACATAATTAGCAGCTGAGAAAGGCCATTCAAAAGAGACTGGCATTTAAGATCGGTCTCACTAGCAACACCAAGAGCTCCAATCAGAAAAGATAAATCTATCGTCTCTCGTAGACGGAAAGATGCCATAAATATACCCTTTCAACCCCAAGACTATCATGAACCAACCTAACCCCTCCCTTCAACTTATCCCACTTACTCCCCTTATGGTGGGCTCTTCATGTTGCTAAGATAATGATTCATGAATAGCATAACAAAGTTTACCTGGTTGAGCATTATAGTTTTCTAACAATTGTCAGGAGATCTAACAACCATGTAAGAATATCAGTTATCTTTGCTTTGTGTTGCTTAAACATTTGTAAATCATTCACAAATAACAATGGATTTTTTGATTTCTTTGAAATAGATGAAGTGAGTTAAATTAGATGTTTTTTTCTTGACACTTCATTGGTCATTATGAATACAGCTTCCATTTTAAAATTCATTTAAAAAAGTATTTAAAAATGACTGAAATTTTCTTTAATTATTTGGAGCCTAATTATTACTTTTTGTTTTTTTTAAATAGAAATTAATGAGGAAACTTGACAACAGAGTGCGTAGTGTTATGAAGCATGTGAAGGCTAACACACTTGTAGCCCTTGTCATGACTGGAAGAGAGAGAGAATTAGAGGCAGCAAATAACATGGCCGCATTTGTAACAATTCTATAAAATTGTTTTGTTGGTAAATTCAACACCGTCTACAAAACTTATCACTTGGTTTTATAAATTACAAGATATCATTCATATTACATTAGTTATATTCACATCAATGAATAATTTAAAAATTAAATCCTTTTTAGAATGTATAAATTTTCCAGTACCGGTAAGAAAAGGTTCAAAAATAAAAGTGGTATGTAAAGAAAATATGATCTATTGTTTTATTCTTGAATTACATTTGGGTCATTTCTTTTTTTATTATATTTCATTAAATTTTCAGTGAAATGTGGAAAGTTTTATATTTGCTGAGAGAGAATAAAATTTGTTACGAAAGTTAATAGCCTAATTTTTTATTTGCTGTTGTCATCAAACTAAGAAACATTTATAAACACTGGCACAAAATAAATAATGAAAGAATACTTGAAGACATAGCACAAGCAAACAGTTTTAATCCATTTAAAAGGAGCCAGGAATACAGACATTATATCATCTAATTGTTCTAACATACAGACCATTTGAGTTTTTTCATGATTTATGCAATGACAAAAATGTTATTCATAGATTATATAGATATTTCACAAATAAAGTAAAAACAAACATTTCAGAAACCAGCTGAAATTAAAGAAGGTTCAGTGAAATCACTTTTTAATCTTGATATTTTTCTGATTATAACTCAGAAAAAAAATAGGTCTACCTTCTTCTGCATCAGTAGCAATGCTACTAGAATCATTTTTAAGTTCTTTAAATTATTATTTATGAACGTAGCTGCATATAATCCTGTATAATTAAAATAGTTTGTATTTGTGGGTAAGCATACTTCAAATGTTTCTCCATTGCTGTGAATCACTATAGACTTTCCTACAGAATGTGTTAAAACCATGTCATAAAGCTAATCTTATGTTAAGCTAATCCTGATAAGTGCAATGGATAATTTTTTTACTATTTTTTAAAAGCAGATTTAATAATTAATAGGTGAAATTATTTGGGTAAATCTCAAGTGGGTATGTCTTGAAAATTACAATGCACCAATAAAAATCTTTTCCCTTGTGTCAGCTAAATGAGAAAAAAATATTGAGTTTCCATTCTCATATCTTGGTTTATAAAATTGTGTTTGGGATTTGATTGAAAGCTCATTATATTCTCGTTTGTTGTTTGTACCTCATTTTAAAAAAATAGATGAAAACTGATATGAAAATATTTAAATTGTCTGCAGATGTGTGTATGATGCATATATAACAATTACACTCTATTCATACATTCAAAATATACATTTAATCCTAAGTAAACACATTTGATTGATGTGTAAACCATAAACAAATGTTTAACACACTATACATATCATGTTACTGAAAAATAATAAGACGCTGGCTACAAATTTAATCAATAAGACAATACAAATTAATATTTAAAAAAAAAGAAAAATTCATTAGTGTTGGACACATTTTCTTACAAAATTAAAAGTGCAATATAAAATAAATCAATAGTTTTAAAATAGTTCATTACAATAAAGTATACTAATACTGTAGGAACAATTTGTATGTATCTTTATCTTAAACAATTTTATTAATACAAGTACTTGGGCATAAATACAAAACTGGAGACAATACATGCTAAAAGTAATCAAATGAAAAGTGCACATTGATTTTACAATCACCTGGGTGCAGAAAGCTCATAAAGAAAAACACTATTTTTCTGCTCTCAAAATTAGATATGAATATCAAAGATTGAGAAAGAAAAAATTAAGACTTAAGTTATAATTAGCCATCAGAAGTATTGTATTGTTATTAAGCTCTTACTCTTAGGTAGACAGTAAAATAATGAAAAATTATCATCCTATTTACAGTCAATAGCAATGAAGAATACTCATGAAACTGGCAAATTTATTTTTTAAAAATCACTGAAAAGAAGTTTTCATTCTCAAAATATTTTAACAAAAATGTTTGAAATCCTTTTAAAATAATTTAGAACATAAGTTGCTTTGAATTACCATAATATATAAATAGGGATAGTTCATTTTAACATTAAAATTTTTTTGGTCATGATTACAACTTTACAAAAAGAGAAATAATATTGATGAAAAAACAACATATTTAGATCTCTTTCACCACCAAGTTTTTTAAAAATCTTCATTTTTTAAAGTAAAAAAAAAGAGAAACTACCAGATAAAGCCAATTGTTTACCAATTAGAAAAAAACAAACAAAAAACCTTAAAAATACTGGTAAGTAAACAAATTTAAGTTAAAAATTCAATAGCCTCACAGATAGCCTTTCAAATATAAATTAAACCAATTCTACATTTATTAAAGATTTTATCATTTTGCACAGAAAAATTGAATCTTATAAGCAGGTTAATCACTCCAAATAATGTAAAATGATCTTAGTGTATTTGTCTACAAAGTTTGTTGTGTTGAAGAATAGTAAGACTGCATCAGGAGATTTCTGGCTTGGCTTTATGGGGCTTGTGTCAACATGCACCACCCAGCCAGAACACATCTACAGGTTGCTCAAAACTAAATGGAAATTAATCAGAGCATCTGCTGAAGACCAAAAGATAAATCATTGTTCATGTATGTTCCAAATTTTTTAATTCTATGAGCTCAAAATGGAAATAAATAATTAACTTAAAAATATGATTTTAAGTTGAAATTAAGTGGATGAGTAAGTTCCATGTGAAATAAATAATTCCTACTCCTAAATAATGTGGATTGTTTGTAATTAAAAATTATAATATACATATTTATATAAATATATAAAACTTATTTCCAGGATATTTCTGATCACAATAAATAGGGGAAAAATGGAAAATGAATAATAACAAACCTGAGTGAATGAATGCTCAATAAATAGTATAAAAATTGATCATAATAATAGAAAGAAAACATTAAATATAGTTTTTTATAATGAACTTATACCTTTGGGGGTAAATATAACACCCAATAATTTTTTTTTAGCAATTACTTATATCTCTAACCAAAATATAAATGAAGCAAGGAATGTGCCCATTATTGTTACAACTTTTTTGAATAATTCAGAAAGTAAAAAAAAAAATTATGAAGTATACTGAAGCTATCCTAACAAAATGAAATGAAGGACTGTTTATAAGCAAATTATTATATTTAAAAAGGCAGTAATCTGATGTTCTTTTTTTTATGCGTTATATATATTTAAAATAATATATATTTTTGTACATGTATAAAGGAGCTTAATATCATATTTAACACATTAATCAGACTTCAGTTAAATAAATACAAATAAGACATGCACACATTTTTGCAAATATTTCAAAACATAATATAACTATTCTAATAATTATGTACTCACTGGAATATTCAAAATTTTAATGATTGAACAATTTTTAACAATCTGATTCATGCTGGCTTAAAATAATAAGAAATTAAAACTAAACTCTGCAGCCATTGTGTATATATTGTAATTAAGTCACCAAGATAAACCCCAGCACCAATTCTGATGTATAATTTGGTCTCTTTGTACTTTTATGAATGGTAATATAAAAATCTACTTAAAATTTTGTGTTATTTCTTTTTATAGCAAGTGAAATTAAGTGAACCAGTTTATTAAAACAAAATAGGTCAATAAAAAATGAGGTAAAATAAAGTTAATTTGAAACCAATAAGATGTCTAGATGGGAAAGAAATTTAAATTATGTGTTTAACTTAACCCAGACATGCCCCCCTTCTAAAAAATAAATAAATGAAAAAAATCAAAAACAAGAATTATATAACTACCCTTTGGAAACTTAAGAAAAATAAATTTAACCCTATAACAAATTATCCTTAATGGAAAAATATTTAATTATTGAAGGGTCATTATAACACATCAATTTTATGTTTGTTGCTTTGTATATGTTAATTATGCATCGGTAAATGAAATTGATCATGGATTTAAAAAACGGAAGTCATAAAATGTAATAGTAATACATATATGTATACTTCCAAATATGTAGTTTTTCTAAGCTATTGGGACTGGTTAAAAAGAATAAATACAAAGGGCATTCAAGGGAAGTATGTGACTGAATAACACCATCATAGATACCTAACAATTCAGACTATTCCATTGTTAGAGCTGTATTTTTATAAATAAATGAAGCACAGCTCATAACCATATTAGGCTGGATATGAAAATAAAATATTTATTTTTAAATTAGTAATCTTATTCTAATCACAAATATAAAATATGTCACTGTATGTGTTCATTCAGTTCAGAAAACATCATTGTTGCAATGGAAGATTTTAATAAGCATGTCAAGTAGGTAAATGCAATCACAAGATACTGGTTACATGGAAGAGAGCAGATGAAATCATAATACAAAAATGAAACTGTTTTTGCATTGTAAAGCCCATGTCAAATTAAATTTTTGAACACCAAATGTCCAAAATTTGGTGTGCTGACTAGACTATCACTTGAAAAGAGATTATATAATGTCTTACACCTCATTCGTAAAGACTATATTCCTTTAGGGTGGAGCACAACAATATCCCATATAATATATCAGCATCCTTCCACTACCTTAGCTATAGATGTATTACAGTATAATTATATCCTTGGGTTGCTTTCTTGTTTCTCAGACGTAAAAGTTCTAAAAGCGATTGAAAAGATGGCAAAGTAGTTATGGTACAGAATCTGAATAACCCCAACATTTTTGGGTTTTTATGTTAAATTTTTTGGAAACATAATTTTCCCCTGCTATCTTTGAGGAAATATGATCACAAATTTTATACAATTTTGAAGAAATTTTCCATTGTATTATTTGGTTTCAAACATACAAAGGGTGTTGTTAGGCTATTGATAATTATATTATTAAATCCAGAATAAATACCTTAACTTTTCAAAATGTATGTCTTTTATTAGCAGAACACCTTTCTAGCTATTAATTACACACACAAAAAATATTTGAATTTAGAAAATACATGTTCACTACCAGTACTCCATCCCCCCTCCCATGAAACAGATCATCTCCTCCCTGAATTTTCCAATAGTTGTCTCTGTATTTGTAATGTGAAATAGATAAAGTAGACATTTTTCAATCTTAAAAAAGCTTAAAAGACATGCATGAATTAATAATAGAAGTTCAAAGGTCTCCAATGTTTTTTTAAAAAAAATTTACATAACCCTCACTTGGTAGAAAATAATTTTTTTAGCAGATTACAAATTAGTCAATAAATACACTTTCTTCTCATATATTTCCTAACATTCAATTGTTCAAAAACAAATCACAGCAAATCTAATAGTATAAAACATACGACTGCAATATAAGGGAACAAAATAACAGCCTCACCTCTAGTAGTTAAGAATAAATACAGCTGAAGCATAAATGTTATGTTCTTGAGATTGAGAAATATTGTAGGACACATATTTATCATTAATTGAAAGGGAGCAGTCACTGTCACTAGCATACTTGTATATAATATAATTAAGATGTAACTCATTTGATGGTAATGCATCCAGTCATCAGCTTTTCATCTGAAATAAACTTTCTTGAATTTTATCATTTTAAAATTAAGAAAATGTATTCCAAGAATGTTCAAAACTGAAGTACCTGGTATATTCTTGATATGTTGTTAAAATTAAGGATGTTACAAAGATTTGTATGTAATATTAAAAAAACAACTCAAATAACAAAGACTAAAATAATAATTTCACTCTGCTCAGAATTTAAAAAAAAAAAAAGGTTTTGGATTTCAATTAGTCAACTAGGTCCTTGCACATGTAATGTACCGGTAACAATGAAAACATGGACACAGATATTCTCCAGGGATATCACAACACAATTCTTAAGAATTTGAACATCCCCAACTCACTTAAAAACTCCCAGTAACATCAGCTGGGCAGTAAAGTAACCAGCTTGATTTCATGTTTAGGATCTGTGTAGTGAGTCCGACAGCTTGACATGCACAAGCCAGGCTATCATTATAGTTAATATAGTATTGTTTTTCTATTGCAACATTTAACCAATTTCCTTCAACTGTTGTGTGAGACTTCCGAAACAGACCTGGATAGCAGGCGCTGGACAATATTTCTCACAGCACTGTATACTTGACGAGGAAGTGCACAGGGTTGTAGTTTGGTGACAACAGCACTGCAGTGTGTGAGGTAATCAGTGACACAGTTAAGGAAAATGATAATGTAACAAATATTGTGGTTTTAACACAGTTTAACTTCTATTTTTTATCAAGTAAACATGTTAAATACTGGTACCGTACATTAAATGTCACACATATTTTAACAAGCAATAACACGGTGCCTAGAGCAAAAACTTTATAATTTAAAATTAACCTATGAACCTCTGGATCACATGAAAAGTTCCAGTGTAATGCAACAATGGAAAAATAAACATTTAAACACAAGAAAAAAATGTTCACATTAATCACATCTAGAAAAGAAGATTAATTTCAAC
Source organism: Omphiscola glabra (assembly GCA_964017045.1). NCBI lineage: Eukaryota > Metazoa > Mollusca > Gastropoda > Lymnaeidae > Omphiscola > Omphiscola glabra. Next base: position 22,547,499 of record OZ024795.1, read on the forward strand.
AAATAAACCAAAAAAAGTAAATAAATTAATTATGTAAACATTTATTTTAAACTACTCTAATGAAAATGCAACAGAACTTTATCATCATGAGAAGCACAGTTTCTTCAAGGCATAATCTGTGCATTTCTTTAACACTTTCAAACAGGTACTAAATCCACAGGCTACGAAAGGATATAAAATTGACCATGGAGGCTCACCCCCATTTATATATAAAACATAAGAGTAGCCATCCCTTGCCTTTCCCTGAATAGCGTAGTAGTAAGGTAGGAAAAGATGTCGCCGGAACCTGCGCCTCTCATAAAACCTGAGAGCCACAGTGTTTGTGGAGAGAACGTGAAGGTAGACAGCTTTACAGTCAAAACGATCTTTAGATGTGAGGTATGAGAGTAGACTATCAAGAAGCAGTGAAGCTGGTGAGAAAATAGAAAATAAATTATGGCACTCCCTTATATTAATTAAATGAGTACCAGCATAGCATCTTGGTAATAGTTGTGGTTTGTTATTAAGTCATAAAAGAAAAAACTCAACTGAAAAACAATATAATCATCTGTAACACCTTCAGATAAAAGAAAACATATGAAAAGAATTCTATACAAATCTATCTCAAATTCGGCAGGTTGTATAATATAAAGTACTAGTACCTTATGTATGTATGTTAAATAACAAAGATAGTTTAATTCGTTTCAAGCACAGTTTCCTAAACTTTAAAGAAAATGTATTTTTTTCTAATCTCAAGAAACAACTTACTTTTGTGGTTTCTCATTTGCATTCAAGATTATTTCTTAGGTGTAATGTATATATATATATATGGTTTTTCAGAAATGGGCAGTCCAGTCAGTTGTAAAGCATTTACAATCTTTAGTTAACTATCCAAACATTTATAACAAAAATTACTTGCATAGTTCACTGCTATTTGTGATACAGAGCCAAACTAAAAAAAATAAGGCTTCCTGGATACTTTGAAGAAAAACGAAATTAAACCTTCAAGAAATCATCTTTAAGCTTAAAATTAAAAGCAAAATAAAGCATGGTGCATACCGATTCCATTTCGACGGAAATCTCCAACAACACCCAAGCTTAGTATATAAGCCACCTGAGCTGAAGGTGGATAGTAACTGGCGAGTAAGTCACCATCCTGAAATAAGACATGAGGTTAAATTTAAATAACTTATTTTAAATTGGTTACTCAATTTGATTCTGGCTAATAAAAAGAAATAATACCTATTTGTAGCTAATCAACAAACAGTAAGAAAATCAAATGTACAGGTATATAATTACACACTATAGCCAATGTCACCTCTTTGTTAAGTTTCCCTTGGGGTTTAAGCTCTGCTACTATAAGACCAATGATGAGTCCATGGTAAGTGGCAGCAAGAGAATAGAATCGTGAATTGGATGTTATCTCTTCATACCAAGAGTCGGGATACCTGCATACAAAGTTGCATTTGGTTTGTGTACATAATAAACTTTATCGATAACATAAATCTGCATTTATTTGAAAATTAAATAAAATCACACTGAGCAGTCATAGCTTTCTGTATAGTATTACTGAAGAAATATTGGTATTATTTATTTAGGACAATGAAATGTTCAATACCGGTATACTGTAACAAATTTTGGTCACTTTATACTTTTCCTCCTAGAAATAAAGGTAGGCCTACATAATTATTCAGATTGAATTCATAAGTACATTTAATAACACACCAGTGATTATCATTTCAAAATTAAAAGATCTGGAAATAGAACATTCAGTTACAAATTGAGACCTCACAACCACATTAATAAGGTTACGATAAATTAAAAATATAAATATTGAGGTTGAACTTACTCTATAGGAAACCATTCCCTGCATAGCTTTTTAACCTCACTAACATCAGCAGGTCCAAGAAAACGAAGTTGAACCTCCTGCTGAACACTTAAAGCAAGTGGTGCTTGTGTTGTCATGTCTTCGCCACACAAAGACATTACACTTAATCCTTTATAATATCATTATAATGAAGCAGCTTTAACTAAATAAAGGCAAAAGTTTAAGAAAGTCAGTGGGAAGTTCAATTAAATTATTGGTAAATTATATATCAGGGTCACAACAATCAAGAGAAATGGTTTATCCATCCTGTCAGTCGTTTTCACAATTTTCATTGACTGGTCCTGTTGGATAAAGAAATAAAGAGAAATTATTAATAATATAGGCGGTGGCGTAGCGAGCATAACTCGCGCCCAGGGCACAATACCTTTTTAGCGCCCCCCCCCCTATTCGAAAACCATACAATATTATAGTAAAATATACCATTTGGCGCCCCTTTGTGGGTAGCGCCCGGGGCATGATGCCCCCCCCTCACTACGCCACTGAGTATAGGCATAGCCTATTTGGCCAGGATTGAAATTTGATTTACGTTTTACCAGTCAGATCATGTGCACTAGCACTCAGAAGCCTCTCAGTAACATCAGGACTCAACTTAGCTTAGTGGCTGATCTCATAAATTTAGGCCCAAGGCCAAGGGCTGTAACTGTAATACTCATTATTCAAAGCCTAAATTTGGAATTAGTCTAGGTATAATCTATTGAGTAGGCCTACCTATTTGCAGATATTGTTTGTAGTTTCAATAATTTTCCACCGTAAAAAACGACAGGAGTAAAACTACTCGTAAATCTGAAATAAACCAAGCCAAAGGATAATAATAATAAGGTAATTTAATTAAATTACTAAAAACTAAACTTGACAGTCTAAACCGTTTGAATTATAAACCTACTGAATCGTTTGTAGCCCCTTTAGTTATATTATAATCAAGTACGTATTCAAATCAACTTTTTTGATTAATTTATTTCACATGTTTACCAATTCTTTCTGAAAATTATTTACAAGTTGTCCGGGTATATCAGGGAGCTTGTTTGTGGTTAAATTATAGCACTCAATGTCGACTTTTAAAAATTTTAAACAAAATTATATACTTGTGGTATATGGTTGTTATTTAATTACATATATTATTGATTGTTAAATAGTAAATGACAAAATGTTATTTTCATTTATAAATAGTTTTGCAATCCATTTTCACCTTAATATTAATAGGCAATGTCTATAAAAAAATATCCTCGACTTCCGCTATAATAAAGCGGAAGTAAACAAAGAATATAAGAACGAATTGAGAAAACCATATTATTTCATAATATATCCAAACTCTATTTTTATGGTGCCAGCTAAATTAAAGCTATAGGCAGTCTAGGTTGACTTTTAAGGAAGTTTGTGTTTCGGACGGGAAGTGGGGTAGGGGGTGGAAGGATTTTTTATGGTCAAACTACCCATATAGGATGAAGTATTATCCTATAAAAATTAAATAGAAAATCACAAATAGTATTTATGAAAACCAACTTGGTAGCTAAGGGCAGGGAAATCCTTAAATGACAACGCACTATGACTATTCTGTCCGATTTTGGAGACCCCCCCCCCCAAATGTGCCACATTTGTCACACACTTTGACACCCTCATTATACATCGTCACAAATTTGTGAACCCTCCTCCCCTCTAGATGCGTGGTGTCATTAATGCGTGGTCTCTTGGGACTTGGGGCCTACGCCTACATGTTCATATCATCATCATCAGTGGCGCTACATCCCATGTAGTGCCCTGGCCTGCTCCACCACATCCTTCCATTCGGATCGATCCATGGCTTTCCGCCTCCATGCGCGAAACCCAAAATAGTGTAAATCCTTCACAAAATCGTCGATCCATCTCAGTCTTGGTCGACCGGTGCGGATACGTAGCTATGATATTTTGCGCCCGGGGACGAACTATTAAATTGGCGCCCCAGCCCCCTCCACGCTTAATCACATTTTTCTATTACATTGAATAAGGAAAACAATTTAAATTTTGATAAAACATTGTATTTAAAGAAGTAAATTTATAGAAATTATAGTTCATGACTCATAGTCAGTCACTGTCGTAGACTGGTTTACATATGTGGTAGTGTAGGCCCCGTTTTTTTATATCGCGCCCCACACCAACACTGTAGTGTAATTTGACCTCGCCCAACACAGGATCGGAATGTTGACCTGAACTCTGGTCAAGTTCACCCCATTCAGACTGACCGACCGGCTCTTCCCCATCACGTAGAATTAGAATAATTAAATAGTGGGAACTACTAGGTGTGCTTTAGTACTAAGTTAAATAATTTGTATCTCGGGAACCATAGTGAATTAAATTATAAATTATATCTAGTTGGGAAGGGGAGTTTATTCGCTATACTTTAGTATATTTACAAGTCCCCAACGTCCAAGGGTATTTTAATTGTTAGTAATTAAGAGAGTTTTCACATTCATTTATGGGGGGGTCCCAACCTGTTTTATTTAAATATCTCAAAAAGTATATATAACTCATAGAAATATAAAAATGTATCTTAGATAGCGGGTACAAAACTAAGAAGGACACATTTAATTAATTAGGGATTGGATCCGGGATATCCACTTTAATTTGGGTTGTAGTCTCCAGGGTTTGTCAGTTTACCACAGAAATTCTGTCAGAAAACAAGTTTTGGACACTCGAAGTCAGGGCGTGACGTCAGGTTCTCGGGTACGTCCGCGCACGACTATTTAAGGCGGGCACATTTGGGGAGATTTTATTCGAGGTTGGAACCACATCCCTGCAGTGTGTCAGTGTTCATAGCGGCCCATTTGGACGCTCTGTGAGTAGAAGCAAATACGCCTTTTTTTTTAATTTCTGTGCTTGTAGACTGCATTACTTGTTCGGTGTTAGCAATGGAATATTTCTGTTCATGACTTATATTAGGCAGTGCTTTAATCAGTTGCTAGCATGACTTATATTAGGCAGTGCTTTAATCATTTGTTAGCTCCGTCAATTGGACGTGTTACCAAAATCCATGAATTATGAAATGGAATTAGATACCAGTGCCTGTGAGCATAACACGCAACCGTTATATCGCTCTGGTCACACATACTGCAATGTGCTTTAAAGCTATTGATACAACAGTATAGGACCATCGACCTACGTACAACAGGTGAAGTAGACTACCTCCCCTGCCCTGTGCTATATTCTCAAATAGAAATAGTGCATGTGTTAGGAGACTATTATTACCAGCTGCATTAATATGGTTATACATTTCGCAATGTGCTTTTGTCTTAAAAAGACACAGCAATTGAGTGATGCAAGTATCTAACCCATGGTGGTTATATATTACACCATTATAGTACCTGTCCTGCTATGGGTGCATCTTACATAGACCCCTTACATGGATGACAGTACCCCAGTTAGACCTCTATGCTAGCCCGCACCTCTTACACTGGTCCTTTATGTAACACAGTGTACGTGCTACACATTAGAACACTGCCACGTGATTTCCTTTTATAGTAATGAAACATCAAAACAATATAATTTTAATTGCCAATTGTTTACCATGTAAGCATACTCTATTTTTTTAGTTAAGTATATTTTGTAACACCCCGCATTTACAGGGTTAGTTAATATGCTTATTTGTTCTCTGTGTTATTCATTATTAGTCAGGACACTGTTAACCTGTATTATTTGTTTCTTTGCAGGTATTGTCCCTTTCCTGGTTATTTCCTTTCCTTTCCTGCACCTTTCCTTTTATTTCCTTTGTTAGTTTCCAAATAAAAGCTATAGTCCTCAGACCTGCATTTTCTTAGTTTGTTTTAGTAAAACTGTCAGCCATCAGTATCATCACACATCACCACTCGGCTACACATAGTCTACAAAAGATTTATTTTTCTTGATATTACTGTCTCAAACTGTTCAATTACGCAATCAAATTCCCCCAATGTTTCTCTTTCAATGCTAAGAAGAGCAAGATCGCTGAGACGCCCATGTCCCATTGACGCACGCAAATGTGACAAAATAAGTAGGCTATCAGATGACACGTCTGCTAAGCCGCTGCACCGATCATGTGACCGATTTATTAACTTTGTTTACTTATTATAATGTAACGTTGTAATTCTGGCGCCCCTGTACCTTGGCACCCGGGGACATATGTAACCCCTGCCCCATCGCTACGCTACACCTCTGGACCGGTGAGCCGTCTGCCCCTAGATTTCTGCCTGTATAACACTGCCCCTAGATCTCTGCCTGTATAACACTGCCCCTAGATCTCTGCCTGTATAACACTGCCCCTAGATCTCTGCCTGTATAACACTGCCCCTAGATCTCTGCCTGTATAACACTTTTGCTCTACAATTCAGCATTCTGCCCAGCGTGGTCTGCCTTTTTGTGTGTTTGTATTGTTGCTACTATGGGTGGGTCTTTTACAGTTTATATAGCTCTTGGTTTGCACGGATTCTCCAAACATCATTGTCCTGCATGTTTATAAAGAACTGAAATTGAACATGATCAAATACTTTTATCCATAAAGATAAAATTTACAAGAGTGAATTTGTGAGACTCGACCCGATGTAGTTCTTCCACCATTGTGGGGGAAACTTTTTTTTTTTGCTGCCCTTTACTTATTTGCAATGGCGTAGCTAGTGGGGTACGGACCGCACAAGGCGACACCTTCTCAGGTGGTGACATCACATTGAAAAATTGAATTTTTACAGATTATAAAAAGTGATTTTATTGTTATACTGACACATATTGTTTCGTGTCTAATTAATCTATTTTAAAGCTTTATCGCAGTCCAACACTTTTATAATTTTATTAGTTAATTAAATTTATTTCTGACTGCTACTATATATTTGTACCGGTACCCGTCTTTTGTCATTTTTAGTACTAGAATTTTTTAACATATATATTTAATAAATATTTTGTTGTTGTACTGATGAAGGCATGTGCCAAAACGTCTACTTATGTATTATGTAAAATTATTATTAAAGCTTAACATAATATATTGTTATACACAGATTATTCGTGTCTAATTAATCATTTTTTACAGAGCCAAGATTGTTTGGTCTAACCGAATTTCATAAAATAACAACCGGTCACGCGTAATTTTACACACATGTATTCAATCCAAATGCGTGTTTTATTAAAATTTCAAGGTTGATGAATGAGAAATGAGATGACCATATAATAAGATCAGAAAAACACCGTTTTAGCCATGATTCAACACCAACTGAAATGTTCGGTAACTTTTGTAAATGAATTGAAGCTATATTCATCTAAATTCTGAGAAATAAAACTTTTTGTTGAAACCAATGGGCTATCTAAGTACATGCTACAGTTCTTAAATAAATTTACCATCTCACCTTCATTTAATTTGTTTTTGTTCTTGCCATTGTTATACTGTTCTTTTAACATGAAGAAATTCACCGTGGAAGTCGGGGAAAGACGGGTGACGCCATGAGTTTACCGAACCGGTTGACACCAACCCTAGCTACGCCACTGGTTAGTCGCACCTGGTATTTAATATGTAAAACAAAAAAATGTGTGCATTGATTTTAATTTGTTGCTTAGGAAAGTTGCCCTACTTGCGCGCCGCCCCCCCCCCCCACCAAACCAATTTTTTAAAATTGAAAAAAAATGGGGGCTGCTTAGAATTGAAAGTTTGTTAGCTGCATGTCTTCAAAACTTCGTGCTGAACTAGTGAAGAAAGAATTAAGAAACACGCGCTTGATATTCGAAAAAGCTTCACTTAGCCATGACCCACTAGAGTACTGACTTAGCACGCACAACTGTACTTCATACAAAATGGATCCTTATTTTTTAAAAAAAAGGTCGCCGACCCCTGCTCTTGGATAATACTAGTTACTAGATTAACATTTAATATTTGGCTCTTTTCTAGGAAAAGGTTCCCGACCCACGCTCTAGCCCAGGGGTCGTGAACCTATGGCTCGCGAGCCAGATGTGTCTCTATTGATGGCTGCATCTGGCTCGCAGACAAATGTTCAATTATAAAAAAAAATGTATCTTTAGACTCCTTTGATCTACATATTAATTGCATATCAATATTTCATTCTACAAATGAGCTAGTCTACTGCAGCTCAGCATCAGAAGTGGTAAAGGGAGATCAACTCCGCTGACCTAAAAGACAGAAAAATGGCAACTCTGCATTCATTGTAATTAATGGGAAATAACTCTTGAATTTTTAGTTTTAAACATAATGTATGGCTCTCACAGAATTACTTTTCAAAATATGTGGTGTCCATGGCTCTCTCAGACAAAAAGGTTCCCGACCCCTACTCTAGCTGAATAAATTAATGTATTTTGAACAAGGGGCCATGCATATATAGCAAAAGTCAACAGCCCACATCCCTCTCAATGAATGAGTACGCAGTAGATAGATGATCCTTAAATTAAATGCTTTTTTAAAATTTATATAAAAGAACACTAAAATTAAAAGTATTTTTCATTAACATTGTTCCCCCCACCCCCTTACATTGAAATTAATAGGCCCTATACGTTTAAAAATTATTTATTTTAAATGATTTGTATTTTATTTAATTATATAAGTTTTTTTGTTAAAACTTGTTTAGAGTGTGTGAGTGTTTTGTTTTTTTTGAAAAGGGGGGTGGTGGGAAGAGATATTGAGTCACAACCTATTTAAGTTGTGCTTTCTTAAGTTACATCAATGTGTAGATACAGTTATTAAATGTCATTTTGCTGGTCCGGGAATTAAAAGTAAACATGAAAATCAGAATATTTATTTTTATTAAAAAAATTAGAATTGTATTTACCCCCCATATTATACATATTATCATGGTAACTTTGCTTATCGTTTGATCCATAATTCAAACTTTCAATGCTACATAATTTATTCATCTGATGCTGATTTCTCGATTATCTCTCTTTGCCTTTTGAAATTCAGGTATACTTTTATTTTTGTTATCCCCCCTTGTACTAAAGATGATTTTTAACAGCAGTTAAAATCGATATCAACTTTTTATTACCATCAATTTTTTTTATGTTAACCATTGGTCTGTTCCGACCGGGGCAGACCAGGAATTTTTCCCGTCCTCCTTCCACAAATAAAACTCGTCAGCTGGCTGAAAATGCCACTCTCTCTCTATATATTTTTTTAAAGTGATACCCGGGGCGGACTACCCCCCCCCCCCCCCCCTTTTCCCACTTCATCCCCTATTCAAAGAATTTCTTTCTTCTTGTATTTTCATCTTGTGAATGTGTGGATGGATGGAGCGTTATCATTTTTTGTTTTGTTTACACATGTGACATTTTCCCTCAGTTGATCAATTTCTTGTGAAGTGCTCACCTAAAAGGTGTTGATCGCCTCGTTGCAAATGAGTAGTGCCAACATCGATTCTATTCCTGGGTCGACGCTGTTTCTCAATTTTTCGGGGTTGACCGCGTCTCTGCATAGCGGATGGGTGAACGGGTGTGTGGGTTAGCTCAGATCTAGTTTTCTGCCTAGACAAAGAGCTAAATCACTTCTGCCGGGACTTTGTGAACATTCCATGTTTTAAAAAAAAAATTGGTAAATTCGAATAGATCGTACCGCGTTATTTTACCATGGCCGCCAACTTGATTGCCGTGACCCGTAAAATTAAGAATAAATCGTTAAAAAATAATGAAAAAATTTCCTAAATGTATCCTTAAACCTAACCTGAACCCTAAATCTATCCCTAAACCTAACCTGAACCCTAAATCTATCCCTAAACCTAACCTGAACCCTAAATCTATCCCTAATCCTAACCTAATGAAATGAGGTCTGTTGTCGATAATTTAAAAATTGAAATGTTAATACTAAAAAGTAGGAAAACAATTTATCGAGCTTTAAAAAAAATACTTTATATCAAAAACGAATAAAAGCTCACTAAAAAGTAGAACATAATTTAATTTTCTTAAAATGCATTATCCGTTACCGGTACGCAAAGAAAGTATGTGCAGAAAATATGTTCAAAAATTAATAAAAATAAAACACATTTAAGTTTAGTCTCCATTCAGTTCGAATCATTTGGCTTAAAAAGTGCTCCTCTACACTTTTGCACAGTCGTTCTTTTGCATAAATAGAGTGCTCATCTACAATTTTGTACAGCCTTTCTTTGGCTTAAAAGAGTGCTCATCTACACTTTTGCAGTCTTTCTTTGTGTAATGCGTTTTAAGAAATTTTAAATTATTTTGTACTTTTTAGTGCGTTTTAACTCGTCTTGACAGAAAGTCATTAAAAAAATTTTTTAAATTTTTATTACGTCGCTGAGATAAACCAAGACTTAATGCAGTAGGCTACTAACGCTTTTTGTTGTTGCTTGTTTTGTAAGCGTTGCAATGTAGGTTATCTGATAAAGCTTTTCGGTACACTAGCTATCTGTAACACATGCGAAAGTAATATCGCTGATTAACAATGGTCTCAGCTTTATCACTATAAGATATGTTCATGTCAAGTTCCCTGCATTATACTATATACTAGTACTAAGCCTTTTCATTGAGCTTTAGGCTAGGAGAAGACGTGGCAAGGCAATCACAAGTATTATATGTGATGTTTTCCTGGTCTGTTTCGTCCCAGCCGTGGACAGCCATGGCTGGACTGGTCAGTGTTGTACTCACCGCCACAGTGTACGGGGATATTTGCTGTGCGCCAAACCAATTCGAAGCAAATTTGATCTATGACAACGCGAACGTTTTTATTGACGCCAACACAGCTTACAGGTAATCTCATTTTGTCAATTCACAGACGGTCAGGACTCGACCTGTGTACTTTATGTGTGCTAAGAAATGCATACTTATTATTTATTTCTGAAAAAAAGGGGGGGGGGATCCTTTGTGAGTTCCCACTCTTTTTTCCATCAGGACTCGACCTATGTACTTTTTGTGTGCCAAGAAAATGCATACTTATTATTTATATCTGAAAAAGCGGAGTGGGGTGACTCCTGTACGAAATCCCACTCTCCCCCCCCCCCCTCAGGACGTGACCATTGATATCGGCCACGTTTCCAGCATGAACTTCAATTCCACTTTTTGTGCAATCGGGAAGCTGTCGTTTTTCTATTGCCCTTTGATATCTATTGAGATTTTTCATATCTACTGTCATCAGAACATGAGGAAAACATAAACGTATGCTAAGTCAATCTTTACAAGTAGCTGTATAGAACATGTGTTGCCTTTGTAAAGAGTTCTTATGTGACATATTTTGGACCAAGTAGTTGTATATAACATGTCTTGCCTTTGTAAAGGGTTCTTATGTGACATATTTTGGACCTTTCAAAACTTAAGCACTGGGGGCGTGACAAACTATAAAAATTTGGGAGCAATACTTTTTGTTTTGTTTTGAGTATTGAAATTAAGTAAGAAATTTTATCACAAATATCACGTGATAGATTGGACAGTGACGCCCCGTGACGTTTGGAGCCCCCCTCCCCCCCACTTTTCAAAGTTAGTTGTTTAAATGTTTTCCCACATCAAAACTTTGAGCAATTAATACCACGAGACCACCTGCAGCAGCACCGGTTACAGGGTCCACACTGCGGCTCTAGCACCGGTTGCAGGGTCCAAACTGCGGCTCTAGCACCGATTGCAGGGCCCACACTGTGACTCTAGCACTGGTTGCAGGGTCCACACTGCGGCTCTGGCTCAAGTTTAGAGTAGAGGTCTCAAAATCAAATTATCCGGGGCCGCAGGGGGTAGAGTCTGAGTGAGACTGGGCCGCATGAAGTATTCCACAAAAAACGATAACTAATTCAATAAATTTCAACATTTACAATCTGCCCAACCTTTATTAATAAAAAATAAAAACTTTAAGGGTTCTCAAGAACTAGGCTTCACTTGCTTCCTCCTACTCCTTGTCGCCAGAGACCTGGCAGCGTGTCTTCTTACACAGCTGAGCAACATTTGGCCTGAGTGAGGAAGCAACGAGACCCTCAGTATAGCTTGAAGATACTCATCAGTAAGTTTGACCTGAACTTGTCAAAGTTAAGATTGGAAAAGAGCTTTTCACACAGATAGGTACTCCCAAAAACGCACATAATCCACTTGAACAACCTGGAAATCTCAAGGGGAAGGTGGAGGGCAAATCTCTCATAAATTGTCCAAGCTTGTTTGTTTTTCCATTCATCTCCCAGAACTTAGCCTTTGAGCTCAGAATTGCAACGAAGACCATGCAATCAGCTCCATTTGAAGCGAAAAAAGGAGAAAGGGTCAGCAAAAATTTGAAAATTGGCTCTGTTCTGTGTGTTTTGAAGTCTGCAAACCTGTGAGCCTTATCGCAGAAAAGGACCTTTTGAATAACAAGTGGAAAGTGACCAAGCTGACAGGCTCAGAAATCCCCCCACTCGTCACTCGTACACACTAGCGGCAATTTTAATAGGGATTCTTTGGTACTGTTTCAGATTCCTACGATTTATACAACTATGGTTGTGCATTACCCAGTAACTGACTTTTTAAACTTTTGATACTTTTATATACAATATTCGAAGCGTGTTCTCTCAAAACCGTACTTGGGCCATATTTGTCTCATAAAAGGCAATAAAATAATAACTATTAGTCCGATTTTAAAACGGTTTGTACCATTATAATCAACGTCCAAACCTATACAAATTTTTTTTTAAAAAAATGAGACTTATACTAGTCTGTGAGACTCGGCTGAAACCGTCGCGGAGGGTCACATTATAGATATGAGAATCGGGATAAGTGCGGGCCGCATTAACACTAAACTTTGTTTTCAGGTATCGGGTCGCAAAATATCGTCTTGCGGGCCGCAAATGGCCTGCGGGCCGCGAGTTTGAGACCCCTCGTTTAGAACTTCGGATAGTCTCCGAAAAAATACTTTTAATATCCAACTGAAATAATCAACAGCTACATCAACAGCACGGCGCAAGCGGCCTACGACTACACCAACAATAAGACATACGTCAAGCTGGTGGCCGTAGAGCTGAGTCCACTGATCCCCCAACCCGTCAAGTCCGAGTACACGATACTTATCGATTACGTTAAGGTAAATCTTGAACAGTTTCATTTACTTATCGATTACGTTAAGGTAAATCTTGAACAGTTTCATTTACTTATCGATTACGTTAAGGTAAATCTTGAACAGTTTCATTTTAACTCTTGTGGTTTTGGAAATATTTGAACATTTAGTGTAACATCATTTATACATGCCTTGAAAAAAAACAACGAAAGCGTGTGTGTGGGGGGTGGGCAGAGGGGGTTAATTAAACACAAACTAATTGCGTAAATAAAACAATATGTGTTCAGCTTTAATGATGATTTTAAAAAACATAAAAATATACAAATACAATTGAGGGCAGGTGGGGTAACAGCTGTCAAGTTGTAAGAAAACGAAATGATGAACACATGGAGAGGAAAACTTCTACAACGAGATTACAAAATAATGTGTCGGCATAAAGCCGTATGCAATTAACAACTATTGAATAAAAAGAATAATGAAAGATAAAATAAACCAGCGGTTCTCAACCTGTGGGTCGCGACCCTTTTGGGGTTCGATTGCGACCCTTTCAGAGGGGTCGCCTAAGACCAGCAGAAAATACATATACTTTACAGTTATGAAGCAAATAATAATTTTGTAGTTTGTGGTCGCCACAACATTAGGAACTGTGTTAAAGGGTCATGGCATCAGGAAGGTTGAGAACCACTGAAATCAACTTAGATTAAGAGGCTGTGTCTGAGACACATCTGAAGACTCTAAAGCTTTTTTGCCATTCGTTATTTTTGTGTATCTTTTTTTTTTCTTCACAGTTTCCTTAAATATGTGTTCCTTATTTCAAGTTAACCAACCTGATAAATAAACAAATTACATGGAGACATTGAGACCCACTTCCAAACCCGCCCTGTGCTATAACTCAGGGGATTTTTTTTATAAACGCCACAAAAAAAATGAGAACATCTATGTGAAATGTTAAGTCCAAAACTCTTTGTATTAATGGCATTCTTATGTCAGATCATAGGTTAAAAAAAATTTTTGGTTTCGTTTTTGAGTCTCAGCCTGTATTCAATAGGCCTGATATAAATATGTTAACATGCCTTGATAAAACATGTATCATCAGGCGCCATATGATACAAATCTACATAAAACTAAAAATCTCGGAAATAATTTTTCTTTAATCTAGAAAGAGTTTATTTTCAGGGAGTCCAGTATCAGTTCACAGAAACTCACTGCGAAAAATCCAGCGTTGGCTCCATGCAGAGACAGTGTATCCCGGGTAAGCTAGAAGGTTATCACACATAGGTAGTTTGGTGAGTGATTAACAGTGTATCCCGGGTAAGCTAGAAGGTTATCACTAATAGGTAGTTTGGTGAGGGAGTAACAGTACATCCCGGGTAAGCTAGAAGGTTATCTCCATGTAGAAACAGTGTATCCCGGGTAAGCTAGAAGGTTATCACACATAGGTAGTTTGGTGAGGGAGTAACAGTACATCCCGGGTAAGCTAGAAGGTGGTTATCTCCATGTAGAAACAGTGTATCCCGGGTAAGCTAGAAGGTTATCTCCATGTAGAAACAGTGTATCCCGGGTAAGCTAGAAGGTTATCACGCGTTGGTAGTTTGGTGAGTCAGTAGACAGTAGATAAGTAAGGTGAGAAAGGAAAGAGAGAGATGGAGAGAGAGAAAGAGAGAATGAAAGTGGGAGAGAGATTTAGATACCGTATTTAAAAAAGAGCTTTAGAAGATGAAGACCATAGTGCCAAAAAGTACTTTAGCCACAAAGTACCCATTTTTAAGATGATCCAGTTTAAATATTCTTTTAGTCTATAAAATGTGATTATTTTTCTTTTTTTGGCTTGTTTAAATGAGGGACTCATTTATATTTTAATGTGTTCAAATTTTTGCAGTAGACTTGGCTAAACCGGATACGAAAACATTACAGTTCAGATTGATTTTGGCAAAAATGTGACTTAAGTACTTTTAGCATTAGGGTATAACTGTTATGTTAACAGGTGGGATGTATTTGAGATACTGAAAAAAAAAGAAACCGAGGAAGAAAAAGAGAGCGAGGAAGTCATCCTATGTAAATAGTATAATTTAAAGATCAACACAACTATCTCAACATTGTATTTTACTATATCACAAATTGTATTATATGATATACAAATAATTGAAAACGATAGTATTCCTCCAAAAACATTACATTGATTTCTATTCCTCCAATAACATACATTGATTTCTATTCCTCCAATAACAAACATTGATTTCTATTCCTCCCTAGACAACGCCATAAAAGTGAACAGTGGATTTTTCGGCAACAACCAAACCAAGGTCGTGACTTTTCAGTTCACACCTGCTGGTACCAAGTTGAATTTCCTGACCACGATTGATCCGACCAGTGGGTGGAGGTTTTCTTACTGTATTAAAAACGCTATCTTTCCCGGTCCCTAATTTTAATATCATCATCATCATGTCCCGTAGTCCTTCGACCGTTGGGGCGCCACAGATGACATGTACACTATTCTTCTCCATTCCTCTCGGTCTTCTGCCCTAAGTATAGCATCGCCTAGTTGTAATCCAGCCCATTCTTTGATATTATCTTCTCATCTTTTTCTTTGTCTTCCTCTTCTTCTCCCTCCTCTAGTAGTGCCCTGCAAGATCTATTTGGCGAGCCCTTGTTTTCTGGTCACGTGGCCATACCACTCAAGTTTGCGCTTTTTAACAGACGTCAGGAGGTTTGTATTATAATACAGGATGTGAAGAGCATGAGCGATTTGACCTATTCAATGGTTCTGGTGGAAGCGATATGAGCAAATCGCTATTACTGCTTCAGGTCTCAACATTTCATGCTACAAATATAGGGCACCCGCTGCGGCCCTATTTTTATACGTTGTTTGGGAACTCTACATGGTGTTACCACATACATTTTGTCAAAATAAACACATTTTTTATAAAGTTTTCTGGAATATCCCTGCCGAACCATTCTACTGAAAAAAATCTAAGAGCACCATGTTATGGTGCATACGTGTCAGTCTGAAAATGGCTCAGTTTTTTGCACTCACTCTTTCCAAAGATGAATGTTTCCAAGAAATAAGTTTATTTTACCTAAATGGATTACAACTCCCCCAGCTCCCCGGGACACATACGCCCATATAGATCCACCTTAAAGATATTATATTAGATCGACTGTGCATTACCCTGGCAGTGCTGTATCAAGAACTGAATTAGTTTGACGGAGGGACCTTTTAAATACTGGTTGTGACTGACACCAAATGACGGTGATACACTATTGTATGACCTTACACCTGATGTGATGCACCACAATATCCTTATATCAAAGTGTAACATTTATACCTTATCATCTTTATCAGTCTGTATCCCGGTGGTGGAGGTATTTGTTGCTGGTGACGTCGTGCCGGACAGTGGGTCCATCAACAGTGTCCTAGTGTCAGACGTTACACCTGGGATTAAAGATCCAACCATATTCGACCCACCGAAAATTTGTTTGACTAAGTCCAGCAGACGTGATGAAGTAAGTTTTTTTTATTCTTTCCCTTTTTATATCACAGTGGCGTAACTGTCTAAATACCGTTGGGGGGGGGGGGTAAATTTCCAAAATATTTCGACTAAAGGAGAAATGAAACTCTCATACTACCCGGTCGCATAGGAAGGGGGTGTGGTCGGCCCCTGGTGGCAATTTTTTATTTATATGAAGGGGCGGCATTATTGTCCAACTGCATAGTGTATCGTGGCATGGGCCGGCAAAAAACTTGGGCCCAGAATGGCACTAGCTACGCCATTGATACGAATGACACACAAACTATCGCTACATTTATTAATTTGCGTCCTGTAGCTTTTGATTTATTTACTTGAGTTGGCAACGCTGAGTAGCCAAAATCTCAAGACATGATTGAAGAAGATGACATGGGGGCATTGAAGAATAACGAATTTTAAAAACAATAAGAATAGAAAGGATGCTGGAATGGGTGTACGTGGGTAATGTCGTCAACCAGCGCGGCAAGCTCACTGTGTCACCACTTAAGACTTCCTTATGGGCCACCTTCAAGTCTGCTTTCTGAGGTAATACATCTTTCTCTGGTCTCTGCCTCCTCTGGTCTCTACCTTCTCTGGTCTCTACCTTCTCTGGTCTCTACCTTCTCTGGTGTCTACCTCCTTTGGTGTCAGCCTCCTCTGGTGTCTACCTCCTCTGGTGTCAGCCTCCTCTGGGTTTTTTTTATCTCCCCTGGTGTCTACCTCCTTTGATGTCTACCTCCTCTGGTGTCAGCCTTCTCTGGTGTCTACCTCCTCTGGTGTCTGCCTCTGGTGGCAACCTGATCTAGGGGCACCCTGTGCCGGTGGCACCCTGTTCTAGTGACACCTTGTTCTAATAACCTCTGTTAAATTTGTCCTTTTCTATTTTTGTTCCGACACTGTGGACAAGTTGTTTACTTGAATATATTGACTTCGTAGCCTGCGCATAATGTTTGTACTTTGCAATATTTTCGCCCGTTCATTATATATTTTAATAGAAATTGTAAAATTGTCTAACCTTGTTATATTTTCATTACATTTTGTGTTCAGTGATCTCCTCTGAACTATTGCTGGCTATTGTCTCCTTGAAAAAAACAACATCAAAACAAATAATAGTTTATTTCATAATCTTTTAGACAATCTGGGGTTCTTGTTACGATGCTTATGTAAAGATGAGCTTAAATAAGCATTTAATGCACACAAAAAAACAACCGATTTCCCGAAATATAAAGCAATCAAATTTAATTCCCCCTCCCCCCCCACCTTTTCCTCTCCCCAAAGTAATATATTCAACGGTTAGTAAATATCATTGTTTAGACATCGGTCAAAATTACGATATTCTTGAGAGGTAAGTGTGTTGTAAAACAATGAATCGGAATTGGTTTAAATAATGGATAACACAATTTAATGCTGAAGTAGCTTGATCCAAATCAGTAACAAAATAATATTAATAATGGGAGTCAAACAGTAGAAATACTAAGAAAGTCAAAGATTTATTTTTTTCGTGGCCTAACGGAAGTTAAAAAAAAAGTAGTCCCATAAATGGCCGTCCAGTTTTCTCATCGCTTTAAAAAAAAATGTCATTCAATTTACGTTTTCAAATTGACATTTCCATATAAGTAAAGCAAGAGGAAAAGAATGATTCATAATCATTATTATAAAGATCGCATTGCAAAAATTATTGCTATTATTCCAAAATTTAAATTAAAGCCAATTTTTTTTTTTTTAAATTCGTAAGATACAGAATGACCTACGTGTCAGTGATGACGTTTGTTTCATTTCAGGATGTCAGCCCACACCTGAAGAAACTGTTGAGAAACATCATGACGACTTTCCCTTTCTACACGAAGCATTGATACATTCCTTTGCTTAAAGCTCGATTGCCACGTTCTGATCAAATAAAACGCTTGTAAAGTCATATCTGATTTCATTAGACTTGAGCTGTGTACGTGTGGACGTTTGACATTTATTCATTGCTTGGAGCATACCCCTGTCTTAAAATATAAAACTGATTACAAATTATCATAAAGAAACGTGAATAACGATTCGGTAGAAAACAAGACCAAAATATAAAGTTAACATTACACATTTAATAAAAAAACCCATTGCAAGTCTTGGGGGGGGGGGGGGGGAAACGACCGTAAATACATGGGGACGGGATAATTGGTAAAGAATGCAATCTCTTTGTTTTGTCCGGCTTTTCCATTTGACATTTTGTAATCGGTACACAGTGATAAAACAATATATCACCAATGGTATCGTATATGTCAGAGGTTCTCAGCCTTTTTTGCAACGCCGCACCCCCTCTTGATTTCAAATCACTTCCCGCATCCCGATGTGAATTTTAATTTATTTTCTCGAACATCCACGAGAACAAATGCAAACTTCGGGTCATTAAAGTATGTTTGTTATGCACTTAAGTATGTGTGTTATACACTTAAGAATGTGTGTTATACACTTAAGAATGTGTGTTATACACTTAAGTATGTGTGTTTTACACTTAAGTATGTGTTTTACACTTAAGAATGTGTGTTATACACTTAAGAATGTGTGTTATACACTTAAGAATGTGTGTTATACACTAAGTATGTGTGTTATACACTTAAGTATGTGTGTTAAACACTTAAGTATGTGTTTTATACACTTAAGTATGTGTGTTATACACTTAAGTATGTAGGTTGTGCCGCGCTTCGAGCCTTTGGGGATGAAGCGTGATTTTTCAAATGAACTATATTATTATTATCATTATTACTTTAAGTATGTGTGTTATACACTTTAAGTATGTTTGCTATACACTTAAGTATGTGTGTTATACACTTAAGTATGTGTGTTATACACTTAAGTATGTGTGTTATACACTTAAGTATATTTGTTAAACACTTAAGTATTTTGTTATAAACACACACATGGTATACCAAAACGTTTCTTTTAACCGTAGATTTATTAACAGTGAGGAACACATGTTTGAAACGTTTTAATTTCTTACTAATTTTTCTCTCCCCCCCCCCCCCCCCCCCCAAATAAAAAAAATATATAAAATAACTTCCCCGCTAACTCCAACGCTTTCTCCCTCTCTCACCCCAAAGAACACTTAAAAACGATAAATCACCTACAAAACAGGGATTGATCTTCGCACTGTTGCATTGGGACCATTGGTGTGTTCAGTTAAGTAGAAAACTTCGCGTCCCAAGTTCTCAATAAGATCATGTAACCTCAATTGTAATACATCGTCACATCTGCTCTAACACCACGCTCGCAGAAATGTAAAAAAAACAACAACCCAGAAGAAATCTTGATCAAGTTTTTATGGCATAGACGTCACATAGATAGGAACTCCGAGTAACATCCGGGCTATCGACCGGACCGTACTTTTGGAGGTCAGGCAGAACAAGGAATGAGGGGATTCTCAAACTAGAGACGAGTTTCCCTTTGAGTAGAACAAAAAAATAATAATTTAATGAAATGGAGTGTGGGGAGTAATTCGATGAGAGAAGTTGGGCAATGATGTTAGGAGCTAGGGTTGAGGACCATTGGCGTAGCTAAGGCTTAGTACCAATGGCGTAGCTTATGTTTAGTACCATTGGCGTAGATAGGGTTTAGTACCATTGGCGTAGCTAAGGTTTATGACCACTGGTGTATCTATTGTTTACGACCATTGGCGTAGATGGGGTTTAGGACCAGTGGCGTATCTATTGTTTACGACCATTGGCGCAGACAGCTGCTTTATTTACAGGACGTAGTTACCAAAGGTGTTATCGATGACGTAAAATGCAAGCCCGGTTGAGGGCGGGTGTCCCAGTCAGCTGTTTCCCCCGGAGTCCATAAAAGCTTCTGCTTGGGCCGTGATGTCACGCCTAATGAACGATTTAATGGGTGGTGGGATGGGGGGGGGGGTGTTTGAGGATACAGTACTGTGCTTAGAATAAAACAGGCATTGATCAAGGTCAGATCTTAGAGGATATAGTATTGAACTACAGTATTTTACAGCAATCACCTTGACATTTAGATGAGCGTAATTCATTGATCATCAGTTTTGATAAAAGTGATTGCAGAGTTATGTAATTAAAATAATTCTTCGTCATCGTCGGCGAAATGGTCCGGAGGCGAAACAGCGTCGACGAGGTGCAGTCGGTGGAATGGTGGCGGCGAGGTGCAGTCGGTGGAGTGGCGGCGGCGAGGTGCAGTCCGTGGAATTGTGGCGGCGAGGTTCAGTCGTTGGAATGACGGCGGCGAGGTGCTGTCGGTGGAATGGCGGCGGCGGCGAGGTGCTGTTGGTGGAATGGTAGTGGACCGGGCAGTCGGTGGAATGGCGTCAGCGACGTGCAGTCTGTGCAATGGCGGCGGCAATTTGCAGTCGGCGAAAAAGTGGCGGCGAGTTGAGGTCGGTGGAATGGCGGCGGAGATGTGCAGTCGGTGGAATGGTGGAGGCGAAACGTCAAAGATCCTTTTAGGCGAAGTGTGCAGATTAAGAGCTAGCCGTGGTCATCATTATGTCTAATTTTAGCGCAAAAGATGCAATGCCAACCCGAATGACTATACCTTATGCGAGAACAAAATGTGTGAAAGAATAGTCTCCCGCAAAAAAAAAAAAAAATAGAGGTCGATTTTCACATTTCGACCAAAGAAAAGACATGAGTTTTTAGGTTATGGGATAAATTTATACATGAGAACAATTAAACATTTACATTTATATACAAGTACACTAAAACATTGAAACTTTATTTTGTGTTCGGACGGACATTTAACTATTATTTATGGGATAAACTTAATTTTTAAAAAAAAATATAACATAAAAAAACGTTAATAACGGTTTAATAGGAAACAAAGTCACATTTGATTTAAAACATTTGATTACATCTTAGAGAGTTACAATGTTGCACGACATAGGTCACATCAAATCTTTAGGTCACATCTGATCTTAGAGGGTTACAATCTTGCACGACATAGGTCACATCAAATCTTTAGGTCACATCCGATATATTGGTCACATCAGATCTTTAGGTCACATCTGATCTTAGAGGGTTACAATATTGCACGACATAGGTCACATCAAATCTTTAGGTCACATCTGATCTTAGAGGGTTACAATATTTCACGACATAGGTCACATCAAATCTTTAGGTCATATCCGATATGTTGGTCACATCAGATCTTTAGGTCATATCCGATATGTTGGTCACATCAGATCTTTAGGTCACACCTGATATTAAAGGGTTACAATATTGCACTACATTATTTAAAAAAAAAAAGAAAGAACTTTTTAAAACTAGATGAGCATAATACAGTCAACAGACCAGCTGCCATGATAAAGGGCATGCATACTTATTAAAGGACATGCATACTTATTAAAGGGCATGCATACTTATTAAAGGGCATGCATACTTATTAAAGGGCATGCATACTTATTAAAGGGCATGTATACTTATTAAAGGGCATGCATACTTATTAAAGGACATGCATACTTATTAAAGGGCATGCATACTTATTAAAGGGCATGCATACTTATTAATAAATGGCTCTTAAGAAATAAAGAGATACATTCCTTGTCAGGTTTTGTCAAGCTTCTAATTGTTAGACAAATAATTTATTATTCAAAAAAAAAGTTTGTGATCAAATATTTGTTTTAAACAATTCCGAAAAGTTGCAATCACTTAACTACGACCCATTTAATCGCTTCGGTTCAAGAAAGTCAGTCTGGTTTGATGAAGCGATTGATAAGAAAATGACCGCAATAGACTATATAAGTCAAATTCTTGGGTGTCATGCCAGGCAGCTTGCAGGTGACAGCAAACAAATGGAAAGAATGGTATCTTTGTCTGCGCTCGTGGTGGGGCTCACATGTGTACTAGCCGCACCATTGGATGTTCTTGAAGTAGGTATCGGCGTGGTAGACGGGACGGGTATTCATGATATGAAAGGCGTAAGAGAGAACCGCAACTAAAATAAATGGAGTTTTGAAGACCGGACACGTTACGTACGAATAGTGTTGCCGTCACTCACTCATAAAATATATTATGCTTGTCATCAGTTTCATTGAAGTACACAATACCTTGGGGTAATTGAAGTACACAATACCTTGGGGTAATTGAAGTACACAATACCTTGGGGTAATTGAAGTACACAATACCTTGGGGTAATTGAAGTACACAATACCTTGGGGTAATTGAAGTACACAATACCTTGGGGTAATTGAAGTACACAATACCTTGGGGTGCAGGAAAATCTAAAATAAAAGGTTCACTTTTGTGTTAGGGAAAAACATTCATTTTTTAAAAGCCTAGTTTTTAAAACATAGATTGACACATTTCAAATATTTTGTCGAGTTTTCAATTCGTAAAATAAATATATTATTTGAGTACATTTTATAAATTATAATTAACTACTTAAAATAGTATTAGTTTTTAAGCCCCGTTTAATTGTTAGACAAATATTATTTTATGATATTTCTCAAGACTTAAGCCGAACATGACATTTTTAAAAAAATACTATTTTAAGTATTAGTTTTTAAGCCCCGTTTAATTGTTAGACAAATATTATTTTTTTATATTTCTCAAGACTTAAGCCGAACATTATTTTTAAAAAAAAAAAATCATCGATAACATTACTCAAGAGAGCAGCCGATAACTTTTTCTGTCCAACACCTAAAAAATGTTTGTTTTAACTTGAAACTACATGACCAATAAGAAACAACTCTGCGGAAAACTCACTGGGAGAAAAAAAAATGATAACTTGTATTTTCTCTGGAAAATCACAAAGGAGAATTGAAAAGCTATGTTGCCAAAAAAAGATACCTTTCATTCTGTATTAAGTTTTTTTTTTCACAAAACCTGGTTTGTCACTTTGAAATTTTTGTTCATGGATACAAATAATGGATACAAACAAAAACTAGCTTTAAGATATATATAAATACTTTTTTTGAGCGCAAGATTGAGGCTTTTCCACAGTCTAAATTTGTTTGGCACATCCTGGGCGCCTTACAAACTTCATCAAAATGAAGTAAAGTAATATTATTAAAGCTTAACAATATGAATCATTTTTAGTTGCAATGTTGTTTGTTATAGTAGAACTAAAGAGCATAGATAACTAATAACACACATATAACACGCTTTGATAAAACGCTGTTAATAAATCTCGGGAGAAAATACATACAATTTAGGATAAAAAATAATTGACATTTGTCATTGAAATCTTTGAAAAGGTCATTAAAATCAACGTTTTAAAACTAAAGCAAGCAAATCTTCATTTCTTCAACGTAATTTCTTTCCAGGTGACAGTGATTGATTACGGTAGGTAAAGATTTGTACTTTTAATTTCAATTACAATCTCTTATCAAAAATACTAAATTAAGCCATATGTAAAAATTACTTCGGGGATGTCAAAAGTCTTATTTCTAGACGACCCTATATGGTAGAGTGTTATATATGGTAGAGGATTATATATGGTAGAGGGTCATATATGTAGAGGTTTATATATGGTAGAGTGTTATATATGGTAGAGGGTTATATATGGTAGAGTGTTATATATGGTAGAGGGTTATATATGGTAGAGGGTCATATATGGTAGAGGGTCATATAGGGTAGGGGGTCCAATATGGTAGAGGGTCATATGGCAGAGGGTCATATATGGTAGAGGGTCATAATGGTAGAGGGTCCTATATGGTAGAGGGTCATATATGGTAGAGGGTCCTATATGGTAGAGGGTCATATATGGTAGAGGGTCATATATGGTAGAGGGTCCTATATGGTAGAGGGTCATATATGGTAGAGGGTCCTATATGGTAGAGGGTCCTATATGGTAGAGGGTCATATATGGTAGATGGTCATATATGGTAGAGGGTCATATATGGTAGAGGGTCATATATGGTAGAGGGTCATATATGGTAGAGGGTCCTATATGGTAGAGGGTCATATATGGTAGAGGGTCCTATATGGTAGAGGGTTAAATATGGTAGAGGGTCCTATATGGTAGAGGGTCATATATGGTAAAGGGTTATATATGGTAGAGGGTCCTATATGGTAGAGGGTCATATATGGTAGAGGGTCCTATATGGTAGAGCGTCCTATATGGTAGAGGGTCATATATGGTAGAGGGTTATATATGGTAGAAGGTCATATATGGTAGAGGGTCCTATATGGTAGAGGGTCCTATATGGTAGAGGGCCCTATATGGTAGAGGGTCATATATGGCAGAGGGTCATATACGGTAGAGGGTTATATATGGTAGAGGGTCATATATGGTAAAGGGTTATATATGGTAGAGTGTCCTATATGGTAGAGGGTCATATATGGCAGAGGGTCATATATGGTAGAGGGTCATACATGGTAGAGGGTTATATATGGTAGAGGGTCCTATATGGTAGAGGGTCATATATGGCAGAGGGTCATATATGGTAAAGTGTCATATATGGTAGAGGGTCATATATGGTAGAGGGTCATATATGGTAAAGGGTTATATATGGTAGAGGGTCCTATATGGTAGAGGGTCATATATGGTAGAGGGTTATATATGGTAGAGGGTCCTATATGGTAGAGGGTCATATATGGCAGAGGGTCATATATGGTAGAGGGTCATATATGGTAGAGGGTTATATATGGTAGAGGGTCATATATGGTAGAGGGTCCTATATGGTAGAGGGTCCTATATGGTAGAGGGTCCTATATGGTAGAGGGTCATATATGGCAGAGGGTCATATATGGTAGAGGGTTATATATGGTAGAGGGTCATATATGGTAAAGGGTTATATATGGTAGAGGGTCCTATATAGTAGAGGGTCATATATGGTAGAGGGTTATATATGGTAGAGGGTCATATATGGTAAAGGGTTATATATGGTAGAGGGTCCTATATGGTAGAGGGTCATATATGGTAGAGGGTTATATATGGTAGAGGGTCCTATATGGTAGAGGGTCCTATATGGTAGATGGTCCTATATGGTAGAGGGTCCTATATGGTAGAGGGTCATATATGGTAGAGGGTCATATATGGTAGAGGGTCATAGATGATATTTTATATTTTTATCGATTTGAGATTAATCTTTTGGGGTCTTTTTTTTGTTGTGGGGGGGGGGGGGAGGTTTGGGGGTATATTTTTTCTAAATGAAATGTTTTACAAGTTTGGGATTGCAAATGGATTAAAATAAAAATAGTTCATTTTTAAAAAAAAATTCTTAATAAAAATTTAATTTTATTTCCGAAATTGATCTTAACTTTTAGTTTATAGGCTACTTTTCTTTATTATCTAATTTGGTAATATACCGGTAATATCCCTACTCACAGATACGTTTACAATTTATTATGTCGAAAAAAATATTTACAACTATAAATTTCTATAAACTCCTAATAAACCGTGTTTGAAAAGGTTAT
Source organism: Omphiscola glabra (assembly GCA_964017045.1). NCBI lineage: Eukaryota > Metazoa > Mollusca > Gastropoda > Lymnaeidae > Omphiscola > Omphiscola glabra. The sequence goes on from OZ024795.1 coordinate 22,573,179, forward strand.
TAGCAAAAATAAACGGTATTATTTCTAAACTCTAAAACAGACAGACCGGAAGTTGCTGATCCTAATAACGGCGGAATGGTGTTCACAGACCGTGGCACTGTTATAGTCGATGACATGGAGTTTGACCTGGTAAGTTATAGTTATTGAGAAATCTGAAATATCAAATGTTCAAATATGCGTTATTTTTAAAAAAAAGATTTATATTAAAATACTCAATGTCATGTATTGATTAAGGAGATAAGAATTTGGAAATCGTCAAATTTGTCGTCAAAGGCTGATATCACAAGTAATGTTATAAACTTTAAAAATGTTATAAAGACGATTTAAACGTTATAAATGTTATAAAGATGTTAAAAAAAATGAAGGCCAAAATAAGGGCTTTAAAATTCTGGTTGCTTAAAATGTTTACATTTATTCTACACTCAGCACAAAAATGCCGTGGCCAGTCCTGCCAGCCACTGGCCACATGGCCAAGTGCCGTATGTGATAAATAGCACTTACTGTAAGTATATGATTCGTACTCAAATCATTTTCTATTTCTGCTATGTGTTAAATATTATTTTTTTGCTTTATTAAACATTTTGTATTTCTAATTACCGTATTTCCCGGCGTATAAGACGACTGGGCTTATAAGACGACTGGACGTATAAGACGACTGGGCTTATAAGACGACTGGACGTATAAGACGACTGGGCTTATAACACGACTGGACGTATAAGACGACTGGACGTATAAGACGACTGGACGTATAAGAGACTGGGCGTATAAGACGACTGGACGTAAAGGAGACTGGGCGTATAAGACGACTGGACATATAAGACGACTGGGCGTATAAGACGACCCCCTACATTTCCTGTTAAAATATAGGGGTTGGGCCGTATACCAGCTTTTAAGACGACCCCCGGCGTATAAGACGACCCACGGCGTATAAGACGACCCCCGACTTTCGAAAAAATTTTATGGGTAAAAAAAGTCGTTTTATACGCCTGAAAATACGGAACTAATTTGATGGCTTTTTATGCTAAACCCATTGTCACCAAACATAGTGTTTCTTCTTCTAAAATCACTCTCCCCCCCCCCTCCCCCCGTTTTATGACTTTTTGTGCTTGCGCAAACAGCAAAAATGTTTTTCGTCAACATATCTGTATTTCTAAATCGACCCACTAGCGAAAGCGAGGTTGTAGCCTGCAAATAAATACGTTGGTATACACATAAATCTATCAACCTTTCCCACTTCAGCATCCCAATATGATCCCCATATTTTCCAGCTGGCTTCTTAGAATGATAACCTAAATGTGGATTTAAAAGGAAAAACCGTTTTATTCCCCCCCCCCCCTTTCCTCCTTTTCTAGTGCTCGGTTCATTCCCAGATTTAAGATTTTTTATTTTTTCAAAACGTTTCCCTTGTTCCATTAGCCATCTCGATATTTTTCTTTCGTTCTTTTCTATAATATGAATGGATAAAACACCCGCCATCTTGTGAACACAGCGACAGCAGTTCATGACCTCATCATAGCGGCCATGAGAGAGATAGAACATGACGTCAACGGACCTGCCACGTGCATCAAGTTCCTACCACGCACGACGCAGGCAAACTACATAGAGGTCACCTCGGGCAAAGGGTGAGGGTTTCTTTCATGAGGGCCAAGCAAGAATTAGAAATAGTTTGTTGAAAAGTGTCCCCCCCCCCCCTACTTTTTTACGCCACCCTCCCTTACATGAAATTCAACGATATCGATTTCAGAAACCTTTGTATGCATAACTTTAACCACATTGTATGTGGTCACCTAGTTAAAACCACATTGTATGTGGTCACCTAGTTAAAACCACATTGTATGTGGTCACCTAGTTAAAACCACATTGTATGTGGTCACCTAGTTAAAACCACATTGTATGTGGTCACCTAGTTAAAACCACATTGTATGTGGTCACCTAGTTAAAACCACATTGTATGTGGTCGCCAGATATTAGTTACATAGAAAATATTTTAGGAAGGGTTAGTGGAATTGCAATGAAAGGCGTACTTTTATATGGTACTAGAATATGACAGAGACATAACTTTCCAGTCTGTTCATACTGGTGACACATTTTTTAGACACGCATTTCGCGAAACATGTGCATGATTTGAGTTTTACTTGCAAAATGGACTGTCAAACTTAGGATCTAGAGAGGTTCATTTTTTTGATGAATAAATGTGTGTTTAGTATCAACGATTCAAACCATAGAAAATTTAGTTTGCTCTATTCCATTACTGACTGAGTTTGTTCTATTGCATTACTGACTGAGTTTGTTCTATGTATTACTAAATGTTTGTACAGGCAATTCGAAAGTTGTAACTTAATTACTTACAAAGATATAGGTTCTCAAAATGTACTCTTGACTGGCACTAGTCCAAAAAGTGTAAAATACAATAATTACTTTCTTAAAATGAAAGATACAAAAATGAATGGGATAACTCTACTTAGGTGACACTGATGACTTCTCTGTGGAATAGTTAGCTAAAAAATCATTTAATCTCTTTTAGAATAGTCAATTTAATGTAATAGATTTATATGTTTAGCCTAAAATTAGTCTAGACATTACACTGCATACATAATATATGTCAGACAAGTAAACTAAGAAACGCACGTCTTCAATTAATTTATTGTATGTCTAAATGTACTGGCATGACCATAAGTAAATAAACAAAACATGATGTGAAAAACCCACGCAACACTATTTGACAAACCAAACCAATGAGTTGGGCAATGAGTGGGGCAGTGAGTGGGACAATGAGTGGGGCAATGAGGGGGCAATGAGTGGGGCAATGAGTGGGGCAATGAGTGGGGCAGTGAGTGGGGCAGTGAGGGGGCAATGAGTGGGACAATGAGTGGGGCAGTGAGTGGGACAATGAGTGGGGCAGTGAGTGGGGCAATGAGTGGGGCAATGAGTGGGGCAGTGAGTGGGGCTGGATAACACAAGCTGGAGACTTTTAAAAAAAACGGCTATATCTCATAATTGGTATCCAGTAGCTATTTCAACTATTGCCTTATTAAACGTTAGTGAATTAAACTCCATCGAGTAAAATTTTTCTTCGCTTCAATCAAAACTAAAATTAAAGTAATGGCGGTTAAAAACTGTAAAAAGTGTGACAACCCAACCGCTCGCTCCTCGTCCCGCTCCTTGAGGAGTGGGGTGTTTGGTCAAAGAACTTGCGATAGTTCTGACAGGTAGAGTTGGGGTATGCATCATGTGTTAGTGTGACGTAATTTAAAAATCCCCTTCTAGACCAAGACGTGCGTATAAGAACTCTAGAGATATAAGTATTTGAATGACACAAAGCAAAATAATAAAATGTTCACACGACCTGAATACCTCCTCCAACCAGGTGCCACTCCGCCGTTGGCAACATGAACAAAGGCAAACAGGAAGTGTCCATCGGTCCCGGCTGCGCGGCCAAAGGTATCATCATGCACGAGCTCATCCACAGCCTCGGCTTCAATCATGAGCATGAACGCACGGACAGGGACAGCTACATCAACATCCACCTGGACAACGTCTTGGCAGGTAATGTTATCTGATGGGACAATGATGAGAAATTAAAGATATACAAATATTCATGTTATCACAATAAACAGGATCGGCACTCGTATCAGTTCTACGGATAAAAAAAAATTAAAGCTGGCTTCAACAAGTAAATCAATGTCACACATCTGACGATGGCACCTGTGATGGGTGCCCAGATGGCGCCTGTGATGGGTGACCAGATGGCGCCTGTGATGGGTGACCAGATGGCGCCTGTGATGGGTGACCAGATGGCGCCTGTGATGGGTGCCCAGATGGCACCTGTGATGGGTGACCAGATGGCGCCTGTGATGGGTGACCAGATGGCGCCTGTGATGGGTGACCAGATGGCGCCTGTGATGGGTGACCAGATGGTGCCTGTGATGGGTGCCCAGATTGCGCCTGTGATGGGTGACCAGATGGCGCCTGTGATTGGTGACCAGATGGCGCCTGTGATGGGTGACCAGATGGCGCCTGTGATGGGTGACCAGATGGCGCCTGTGATGGGTGCCCAGATGGCGCCTGTGATGGGTGACCAGATGGCGCATGTGATGGGTGACCAGATGGCGCCTGTGATGGGTGACCAGATGGCGCCTGTGATGGGTGCTCAGATTGCACCTGTGATGGGTGACCAGATGGCGCCTGTGATGGGGGACCAGAAGGCGACTGTGATGGGTGACCAGATGGCGCCTGTGATGGGTGCCCAGATTGCGCCTGTGATGGGTGACCAGATGGCGCCTGTGATTGGTGACCAGATGGCGCCTGTGATGGGTGACCAGATGGCGCCTGTGATGGGTGACCAGATGGCGCCTGTGATGGGTGCCCAGATGGCGCCTGTGATGGGTGACCAGATGGCGCATGTTATGGGTGACCAGATAACGCCAGTGATGGGTGACCAGATGGCGCCTGTGATGGGTGCCCAGATTGCACCTGTGATGGGTGACCAGATGGCGCCTGTGATGGGGGACCAGATGGCGACTGTGATGGGTGACCAGATGGCGCCTGTGATGGGTGACCAGATGGCGCCTGTGATGGGTGACCAGATGGCGCCTGTGATTGGTGACCAGATGGCGCCTGTGATGGGTGACCAGATTGTACGTGTGATGGGTGACCAGATGGCGCCTGTGATGGGAGACCAGATGGCACCTGTGATGGGTGACCAGATGGTGCCTGTGATGGGTGACCAGATGGCGCCTGTGATGGGTGCCAAGATTGCACCTGTGATGGGTGACCAGATGGCACCTGTGATGGGTGACCAGATGGCGCCTGTGATGGGTGCCCAGATGGCGCCTGTGATGGGTGCCCAGATTGCACCTGTTATGGGTGACCAGATAGCGTATGTGATGGGTGACCAGATGGCGCCTGTGATGGGTGACCAGATGGCGCCTGTGATGGGTGACCAGATGGCGCCTGTGATGGGTGACCAGATGGCGCCTGTGATGGGTGACCAGATGGTGCCTGTGATGGGTGACCAGATGGCGCCAGTGATGGGTGACCAGATGGTGCCTGTGATGGGTGACCAGATGGTGCCTGTGATGGGTGACCAGATGGCGCCTGTGATGGGTGACCAGATGGCTTATCTTTCAACAATTGAACCCCTCCCGTAGCGCTCATCCGTTGATTTATCTACACCATTACCTTTTGATCTGTGTACTTTTAAACGCTTTCCTTCAGATAAAATAACACATGAATTAATATATGATAACATTTGTAAATATCTCATAATAAAAAGTATGCCGTTCAAAAACGTTTTATAAAAATAAAATAACCAGTAATGAAAACTCATAAAAATGTATAGACCTTTCTAATTAACTTTTTCCCCGCTTTTTTTTCTTTTTGACTCTGGTAAAATTTGGAAATATTTAGAAAAGGTAGTCTATTATTATAAATAAGTTTTTTTTCCATTTGCGTTCAGCACATAAATCATGTTTGCAGTGCATTTTAGTGATGGAACACTTTATAAATTTTTTAGGGTTGAAAATTCATTTATTAATTAAGTAGCTATGCTCAAAATAATGTTAATAAAAAATTAAAGCCACTTTACTATTTTTAGTTATATATCTATATTTTTTTAATAACCCAAGAATAACCCAAGCATAACCCAAGAATAACCCAAGAAGGGTCAATCACTTTTCCATTTCGCCCTCGCCCTACCCGCACCCTGCGCTGAAAGATTAAGAAAATGTCCTCATCAAAATATCCGAGGCACCTTGCAGTCGTAGAGGGTTGCTGGGCGCACACGATAGTTCTAAGGTTAAGTGACACCTACATTTTTTAACTAGGATCTCTTCCGTTTAAGTGTATAATGTTGCAAAAATAAATTCAAATACGGGATAAAATGCATTCTTGTATTTTGAACTTATCAAAAATTTTCTGGGGGACTATAAAAATTTAAGGGGCGAGAAATATCTAGGTCAAAAGCTTACCTTCAAGGGGGACACATCTGGCATGAATTTAGTTTACGGTATTTATTGTCATTTTCCTAACCGAAAATTTGAAATGCCACCTGCAAATTGTCTGAAAGAAACAAAAAATTCAAGTATGAGCCAAAATGCACCCTTGCATTTTTAGTTTGCCCGATTGTCTTTAGCAATCAAAATTTCTTCACCCCTTCTCTGACGCCAATCAATTTTAAAGTATGGGGTTGATTATAAGCTTGTGCCAAATGATTAGCCTTTGGCACGCCACGGCCGGAGTGAATTCAGTTTATGTAAGACACTGGGCGCCATAATGCCTACCACAAAACCTTAAAAATGCCCTCCCCAAGTATCGTGCTCTTCTACATTTGAAATAATTTAATACAGAAAGAGCCCTTTAAAGTAGACAGAGTCCGGCTAGTGGAGTCCATGAAATGGCGCTTTAAGCGAGTCTCGCCCCTCTGTTATAAAAACAATTCATATCTATAAATATTATAAAACACAAAGATATCTTGTTATATGTACACAAAAAAAAGTGATGACCTCTCTCCCTCAGAGTACCGGTTCGCCTTTGCCGCCTCGAATGCAGCCAGAGTAACCAACCAGAACACTGCCTACGACTTCAACTCTATCATGCACTACGGTCCTTATGCCTTCGCCATTGATCACACCAAACCCGTGATAACCCCCAAGGCCGGGAAAGCTCTACCGAACGCCAGACTGGGACAGCGAATCAATTTGTCACCCACCGATGTGCTGGAGATACAGCGACTGTACGGGTGTCACGAAGGTATGCCATGATGGGGCGAGTTAAGCGCAAAACACGAGGGGCTGTTGGGGGGGGGGGGTAGAGTGGTCGATTTGTGTCGAGCATCCTAAGCTGAATGAAATAGTAAAACAAGGTATTTTGAAGCTTGAATGAAAAGACAGGACTTGATCCAAAATAACTCCTCAATTATTTAGGGGAACTTTCTTTGGAGAACCTCCGCGCCACTTCACGTAGCTTTTTGCCTGTCTTGATTGATGGTTTATCAAACCATTGCTGGTGGATATCTTTAAAAACACAATTAGTGATCTATAATATTTATCTGAATTTTCTTTCATATTTTTTTTGTAATAGCAAAGGCTTTAGACACATATCTACAATAAATTCTTGATATGATAAGACGAGGGAGGAACGTAAAAAAACAACAACAACCAAGAAACCCTTGTCAGACTTCAGTTGGTTTAACAACGATTCAAGCGATCAAGTTCTCTTATCCTTGTCGACTGCATATAATTGAGTCCTATATTTAAATGTACTTGTTTACATTTTAATATTATTGTCCGAAAGTGGGTTTGTTCGGAAAAGGGGGGGGGGGGCGGGAGTGTAGGTGGTGGGTATTAACGAGTTTGCGAACTTGTAGAATCTTTTAAATAATCGCAAGATTCTACAATGAAAGTCCCTAGCCTGAAAATGCAAACCAAAACATAATTCAAGTCTTCTAGTTCCTACTGTTGAAAGTAATGAAGCTATATGGTTGTTGAAAATACTTGAAAGGGCTGTAGTGTTCATTGCTCTTTTAGTGTCATTATGTATTCGTTAAAACAACAAGTCTAAATCAGATTCAAGATTTATATTGTCTTTGAAAATGTTTTGTAACAGAAAAAATCACTATGCTTGTTGACTTGCTTCATTCGTCTTTTTAAAAATGTACCTTTATTTTTTTTTTTAGATACGACACACATTACCCAACCAAGTAAGTCACGTGACATGAGATAATTTATTTTAAAAAAGTTAATATTATTTAATATACTAATGGCCTAAATCCATGTTTTTCAAACTTTTTCGGCCCCGCCCACCACTTGGCGCATTAAACTCACCTCTAACGCCCTAAAACCCATGCTACTCAAAAATATCATTTTTCACAGGCTGGAATTTTCCACAAATTTAAAGGGAGATAACAACACAAAGAAATGTTGTATGTCATTAAACTTTGAATTAATTAACACAAACAAGCTTTTACTTTATTAATACAGTAATAAATTGATTGACTTGATGCACCAAAAACACATTTTCAGTAATAAATTGATTCACTTGATGCACCAACAACACATTTTCAGTAATAAATTGATTCACTTGATGCACCAACACATTTTCTAAAAGAAGGATGATTTATGATTTAACACAAAAAAAGTCATAAAAACTTACTTCAGCATCGTTCAAATATTCTTGTTGTATGCTTTAGGTGGGCTTAGTGCAGTGATACCATTTGTTCAACATCTTATTAAAGCAACTCAAGTAATATCAGAAACGCTCAGAAAGTTCATTACATTTCTAATTGCTTTAAATGTTCTTCTGAAGTCAAAACTCTTGGTACGATTTCTGAAGCTTTAGCGCACTATCATTTTTAAGTTACCGAAACCAAACCGTCATTCAAAATGAAATTCGGCTGAAAACGAAGCCAAAAACCAAAAGCTTAACGAGACTTTCGGCCGACGCTTTAACTTTTCCGTTTCGGCCAGAGCAGAAAGTCCCCCGAAAATGAAACCAAAATTTGGCGGGTCTCTAGTTTGAAAGATGAAATGGTTTTTATAATGTGTTTGGAAAAGTTATGTTTTCACAGAATAAAGTCTTTTTTAAGGCGGATGATCATTATTAGAATGTTATTTTTAAAAAAAATAAAATAATAATAATAATTCTGATATAATCCACCACAGCCTCAGCGCCCCCAATAAATCTAAATATCATTTTATTGCCCCTCTTGGGCATCCAGCCGCCCCTGGAGGTGATACCGCCCACTTTGAGATCCACCGGCTTGAGCGAAAGGTGCTTCTTTGAGAGGATTATTACTATATTATATTTATTTAACCTGAACATGCTTAAAGTAACTGGCTGATCCGTCAATTGATTTTCCCTCTTTCAGCCGCACAAGCCAGGTGTACTTTTGAAAATTCCATGTGTAGTTTGGTGGCTGAAACTTCACCCACATACAAATTTGCGTACGGGAAGGCGACCACTGCAGCTGGACCCTATGCTGGACACACTAACGGCGCAGGTTTGAATCTTACATAATTACTGTGGAATTATACATGTGTAGGAACGGTGCACATCATATAATTGAGTCAAATTTTGAGACACCTTTTGTGATTGGTCTCAGCCCGGACATGAATAACAATCCAGTGATATATTATTTAGTTTGGTTTATATTTATAAAGATCAATTTACCATTATATATTTGTTTTCGAAACGCTTTATTATCATAATCAGTGGCACAACAGCCCATGTAGGACTCCAGTCTGCTCCAACACATCCTTCCATTCAGATCGATGCATGGCTCTCCGCCTCCATGGGTGGACCCACGGCTTGTGTAACTCCTTCTCTGAATTGTCGATCTATCTCAGTCTTGAACGACCGGTGAGCCGTCTGCCTGTAGATCACTTTTTTCTGCTGGACAATCCGGCATCCTTTCAATGTATCCTGCCCAGCGCAGTCTTCCCTTTTTATTGTTGTGACTACGATAGATTTCTTAGTTGTAACGGATTCTCCAACCATCATTGTCTATCACCGGGCTATATATTTTCCCGAGGATTTTCCTCTCCCATGTGTTGAGCAGTCTCTCTGCTTTTCTGGTATGGGACCATGTCTTACTTGCCTAAACAATGGTTCTGAGGCCAAGTGACACCTACATGTTTTACTGGAATCTCTCCAATTTCTCTCCGGATTCATGTAGAATGATTCAAATCGTAATAGTAAAAAATAAACAGACAGCATATATAATTTATACACATCAAAATCGTACATTGTACGCCAAAATCGCAAGAGCAAACAGGTCTGCATATTTATGAGCTAGAGATTCAAAAATCCAACATTACAAGTTGTTTTGGAGTCGGGGTTCGTTAGGATTGCCAACTATATAGTTAAAGAACATGTCGCTCGTCCTTCAATAAAACATGTCCACCCCAAGGGGACAATTCCACCAAACCACATCTCTGCCACTCATTTCAGTAAAGATACAATATCTCCAATATTCTATGCCCAGATTCCTTCCTGGTCATCCACGCAGTACCCGGAAAAACGGGGGTAATTAGTTTTCACACAGCCTCACTCCACAACGGACCGGTGTGCATCGCTTTCTACCTGGTCCAGAAAGGTCCATCGTCCTACTTAGAGCTACTCCACAAGGGGCCAACCACTGCACCAACGGTCTTTAAGAACTACCACAACAGTAATTTCACGGCGTGGGCTGAAAGCAAGACCTACCTAGATTTACCTGCTGGTGTGGAATTCACGGCAAGTGGAACAGTTTTTTTTTTGTGTTCACACTGGCTTTCTAGTTTAGTGTTTGTTCTAATCTCCAAACTGTATTCTGCATTGTTATCTTTACAAGATTTATACCACTGTCTCAAACACGTGACTAATCCCTTATAATTCAAACCTATGACTAATCGCCACTTATTCAAACACATTACATATTTCCAATTTTTCAAACACTATTTTTACTATTAACCACGTTCTTAAACACACGACTGATCCCCAGTACTTACTCCCACTGGTCTAATCACCAGGATTTATTGAATTTATAATTACGAAATGAGTAAACCCTTCCTATTGATTTATTGAATAAATCTCTATATTTTTTTTCAAATAGATCACATTCCAGGCCCACATGGCTGCTGGTGATATTGCAATCGATGACCTCTATATCTACAACGGCCATTGTTTGTAATGGCTGGCCCTGGAGTGTTACCTGCACTATTTATAATAATAATAAACGTTATGACCTGACGACCTCAATTTCTTATTTTTTTTTTATTTGGCAATTTATGCAAACGAGTTTAATCTTCCAACTTAAACGATAACTGTAGAAAGTGTAGATAAACTCCTACGCAATTTTCACTTTCATGTAAAACGCTCACAATTTTGACACTCGCAAGTTCTCAGGAAACATTTGTAAACATTCATTTTGGGTGAAATTATGATAGGGAGATCAACAAGGACAACATTCTGTTACCTTTGATTAAATTTAAAACAGTTTGAGTTATCACTCTTTGTAACGCGTCATACTTTGTTTACTTTATCGCCATGACGACTATCCATAACCAGGTCCTGCTCAGGGAAATGTAAAAACTGTCCCAATTGCATAATATGTAATATATCTAATTTAACATGATTTTAAAAAAACACACGTACTTTTTTGTAACTTTTCTCCCTGAACAAAATCTAATTGTTATTTGGAATGTTATAGAATTTCCTAATTCCAGGCTTGGCCAATAAAAAGTAAGACATTTTGTTGGCGAACCCATATGGGTATTATAGGTACACATATTGTTTCCCCAAATTATTAAAAATTACAACCTATTCCATAGTTGCCAGCTTACTGACCCACTCTGACCCTGATGTAATTTTTTAATTAATTTCTGGTCGCATTTAACTGTGGAAGCACAAAATGATGACCACAAAACAATTTTTAAAATATCATACAACCATCTCACTGCTTTGGTCCATCGTGTGATGTGTTAAATGTCGTATGACGTAATTGTCATAGGATATTCTAATTTTCAAAATACAGCTTGTTATCACACAAATCTGAATGGATTTTGTATTTCAGTTCCACAAAATGATTTTTTAAAAATTAATTATGAATATAAAAAAACAAGTCTTCTTTATTTTACACCCATAACATTTTGTTTGTACGTTTTTACCCAAAAAATAGGCTCAAAGAAATTAATTTTCATTTTATCAGTTGCTTGTATTTCTTTTGTCTCATAATCAGTGTTTACAACGGAGTATACTCTAGAGCAGGGGTCGGGAACCTTTTTGTCTGAGAGACACCACATATTTTGAAAAGTAATTCTGTGAGAGCCATACATTATGTTTAAAACTAAAAATTCAAGTAAATGTGTGCATTTTGTGTAGTTTCAACACTAAACATGCAATAATTATGTCTTTGAATTCTTTTTAATAACATTGTTATGCTGTTGCTGATCAATAATGAGTATTTCTTCCCATTATTGCAATTAATATGTAGATCAAAGGCGTCTAAAGAAACATTTTAAAAAAATAATCGAACATTTGTCTGCGAGCCAGATGCAGCCATCAATAGAGCCACATCTGGCTCGCGAGCCATAGGTTCCCGACCCCTGCTCTAGAGCAGTGCTTCCAAAACTTTTAAATCTGCCAGACCGGTGGGTATACAGCGTGTGCCTAATCTAACGTGTCTCAATCACCCAAATCCAGACCGCGTACTTGCGTTTGTCAACTGAGCCTAGCTCCAACAGCCACGTGCTCATAGAGGTGAACTTGAGAGCTCCAGCAGCCACGTGCTCATGGGGCTGAACTTGTGTATATTTCTGGCAGTTGTTGGAAATGGGTCTCTCCGTGGAGGAGAAAGTATTAGTAGTTGAGCATTTTTTTGTAGCTCATACGCCAGTGAAATTAAATGTTGATATATTATTATTATTAGTTGTCTTATATAGCGCAGTACCCCAGCCTAGGTGAATGGGGTATAAATGTTGACATAAATGTTGACATAAATGTTGACATAAATGTTGACATAAATGTTGACATAAATGTTGACATAAATGTTGACATAAATGTTGACGTAAATATTGACATAAATGGTGATGTAAATGTTGACATAAATGGTGATGTAAATGTTGACATAAATGTTGACGTAAATGGTGATGTAAATGGTGATGTAAATGGTGATGTAAATGTTGGCATAAATGTTGACATAAATGTTGACATAAATGTTGACATAAATGTTGACATAAATGTTGACATAAACGGTGACGTAAATGGTGACGTAAATGGTGATGTAAATGGTGACGTATTGTTTGAAAGAAAAGTGAAATGACTATTCCGATAAAAAATTATTTTAAGAAAAATTCGGCACCAAGTAACACGGCACCAAGTAACAAGGCACCAAGTAACAAAGCACCAAGTAACAAGGCACCAAGTTATATGGCACCAAGAAAGACGGCACCAAGTAACAAGGCATCAAGTAACAAGGCACCAAGTAATATGGAACCAAGTAACAATGCACCAAGTAACACGGCACAGGTAACACGGCACCAAGTAACAAGGCACCAAGTAACACGGTATCAAGTAACAAGGTACCAAGTAACAAGGCACCAAGTAACATGGCACCAAGTAACATGGCACCAAGTAACACGGCACCAAGTAACACGGCACCAAGTAACAAAGCACCAAGTAACATGGCACCAAGTAACATGGCACCAAGTACCACGGCACCAAGTAACACTGCACCAAGTAACAAGGCACCAAGTAACATGGCACCAAGTAACACGGCACCAAGTAACAAGGCACCAAGTAACACGGCACCAAGTAACACTGCACCAAGTAACACTGCACCAAGTAACAAGGCACCAAGTAACAAGGCACCAAGTAACAAGGCACCAAGTAACAAGGCACCAAGTAACACTGCACCAAGTAACACTGCACCAAGTAACAAGGCACCAAGTAAGAAGGCACCAAGTAACACTGTTCTGGCAATTGTAATTTATATGTTGTTGTTCGTCCGACAAATCGACAAGGACCAACCAGTCATCCGGTTAGGGGGGTGGGTTACGGTGGGTTCGTAGATGGCTTGCCAATCCTATACGTGCTCGGAATAGACTGTGGCACCGCGGGCAGGGGATAGTTGGTGCAGTCGTGGATTTAATAATGTCCTAAGCAGTCTGCTCCCATTTAGTAGTTTCGTTGCTGAAGGCCTTTAGTGCCACTTTCAGTGAGTCTTTGTAACGTTTTTTTGGACCTCCTTGGGAGCGCTTGCCTGTCGTGAGTTCACCATATAATATTTGTTTAGGGAGCCGCTGATCTTCCATACGGGCAACGTGTCCTATCCAACGGAGTTGATATTGCATCAGGGTGGTGAAGATACTAGGTCAGTTCGCTCTAGCGAGAACCTCTGTGTCAGGAACTTTGTCTTGCCACCTGATGCCGAGGAGTTTCCTGAGGCTGGTTGTGTGAAGATGGTTCAGTTTTTTGGCGTGACGCTGGTAGACTGTCCACGTTTCACATCGGTACAGCAATGTCGAGAGTAATTTATATAGAGAATACAAAACATATGTCTGAAGAAAAAAATCATTAGACCATGAACATCTGGATGTCATGTTTCATGACCTAAACAATCTTGGTTTGTTTCTGAGTGGATGTTCCATTTTATTAACTAAACTATCTTCTGTTTTCATGAAAGATGTTATGTTTTATAAACTTAACAATCTTGATCAGTTTCAAGGTGGATGTCATATTGTGAAATATATGAGAAAACTTTTTTTAAACCCCCCCCCCCCCCCCCCAAACCACCAAAATCTCCTTTTAATCGGCAAGGTTAGGCTCGAGGAATCGTATCGGTCCGCGGACCACAACTTTGGTAAACACTGTTCTACGGAGAAGCATGGTTAGGTTAGATCAGAGTATCTCAACCTGTTTTTTTGCTTGGCTCACTTCAATTTTTTTTTAATGTTTATACGTGGCCCACTTCCACATCATTAAATGAAGAAAAGAAAACATGACTCTTTTTTTTGTATTTAGAAAACCTAAAATTATATTACTTCTACAACAGAATAAACATTTCAACTATTATCGTAAGTGGGTCGCTGATAAGGCCAGTTTAGCAGAAAACATCGGACGCCAAGTTCCTGGTAAGTTTATGTTACCTAAATGTAACGCAACGTAACATCTGCTCAAAAACCACGCGCGCGGGTAATGAAAAAGTAACACACACAAATATTATCTAGTTAAAGTGTGAAACCATAGTCGTCATATTTGTAGAGAACTCAATGTAACATCCCTCCATGTAGCATCTCTCCATGTAACATCCCTCCATGTAGCATCTCTCCATGTAACATCCCTCCATGTAGCATCTCTCCATGTAACATCCCTCCATGTAGCATCCCTCCATAAAGCATCGCTCTATGTAACATCCTTCCTAGTAGCATCCCTCCATGTAGCATCGTTCCATGTAGCATCGCTCCATGTAACCTCCCTCTATGTAGAATCGCTCCATGTAGCATCGCTCCATTTAACATCCCGCCATGTAGCATCGCTCCATTTAACATCCCGCCATGTAGCATCGCTCCATGTAGCATCTCTCCATGTAACATCCCTCCATGTAACATCCATCCATGTAGCATCCCTCCATAAAGCATCGCTCTATGTAACATCCTTCCTAGTAGCATCCCTCCATGTAGCATCGTTCCATGTAGCATCGCTCCATGTAACCTCCCTCTATGTAGAATCGCTCCATGTAGCATCGCTCCATTTAACATCCCGCCATGTAGCATCGCTCCATGTAGCATCCCTCCATTTAGCATCCCTCCATGTAACATCCGGGCTAGATCGATTAGACGACTATTTTAAAAGACTTGCTTTCTGTTCAAATTTCCATTTTGTGTAGCGTTATCATTTCCATCTCTTGTAGCGTTATCATTTGCATCTTGTGTAGAGTTATCATTTCCATCTTAAATAACGTTATAATTTCAATATTATGGAGCGTTATTTTTGTTGTTTACTCACGTACCATTTGTAAAATTAGTCTTTCCCGTGTAGTGTTCACCTGGCGAACGGCTGGAGAAGAATACTAAGTCGACAGAGGCAGGTGGACGCTGTTGTACAAATTATCACGGTTGACCGCGTATGTTCCGTTCAGCTAAGGGGTGGGTGGTTGAGCTCAGGTATATTTCTTTATTTATATGCCTTGGTAAGAAGTTAAATCTCTTTAACCGGGGGTTTGTAGCAATCGACGTTGAAAAAATTTAATAATTATTCCGGGTATCGATAATTTAAAGATTAACCAAAATTTAGCAAATAACAAAAAAAGAAAGGGCAGATAATCTCTTCACAAAATTAATAAAAAATTTAAAAAATATTTCGTCTACATTCAAACAGAATCTTTTGGCTACATACAGTGCTACATAGAGTGTTTATCTACACTTCTGCATAGTTTTTTCTTTGCATAATGCATTTTAGGAAATTTTAACTTATTTTCTACTTTTTAGTGCGTTTAAACTCTTCTTTGATAGAAGGTATTTTTTTAAAGTTAAACAAATTATTTTTACCTGAAGTTAAACAGTACAAGAAAGATAAACACATGTTACCTAACGTTGGAGAGAAAAGACGAGGTTCTCAAACACATGTTACCTAACGTTGGAGAGAAAAGAAGAGTTTCTCAAACAAATGTTACCTAACGTTGGAGAGAAAAGAAGAGGTTCTCAAACACATGTTACCTAACCTTGTAGAGAAAAGAATAGGTTCTTAAACACATGTTGCCTAACGTTGTAGAGAAAAGAAGAAGTTCTCAAACTAAAGACGTTATATAAAAAACGAACTCGAGAGTTTTTTTTTTGTTTGTTGATGATTTTGTTAAAAAAAGGGGGGGGGGTGGACGTGGGGGCAGGATAAAGATATCAAGGAAATTAATTGTAACGCCAAAATAAGAATGCAGCTCTTCAGGTAACAGCAGAACTTAGAGAGTTAAAGAAAATGAATTGGACTACATTATTTGTTACAGCAATTACAGTAATGATCATTAAAAGAGAACAATCTAGGTATGCTGTTAATTGGTGTGACCCTAAACATTTGCATTTAAAAAAAAAAAGATTTGCTAGCTCTTTAATTGCACACAATTAAACTCATCTCTCAGCCATGTTTTTTCTTTTTTTTTTTTGTGTGTGGTTTGTTGGCACATCATGAGAAGTCTTTTCCTTGTTTTTACAGATTGGTGATTAACACCCCCCCCCCCCCAACTCCAATGTTTGTGTGTGTGGTTTTTTTTTTTGCGTTCCCTGGCCTCAGTTGACCTTGAGTGTGAGAGTGCCTCAGTTGACCTTGAGTGTGAGAGTGCCTCAGTTGACCTTGAGTGGAGAGTGCCTCAGTTGACCTTGAGTGTGAGAGTGCCTCAGTTGACCTTGAGTGTGAGAGTGCCTCAGTTGACCTTGAGTGTGAGAGTGCCTCAGTTGACCTTGAGTGTGAGAGTGCCTCAGTTGACCTTGAGTGTGAGAGTGCCTCAGTTGACCTTGAGTGTGAGAGTGCCCCAGTTGACCTTGAGTGTGAGAGTGCCTCAGTTGACCTTGAGTGTGAGAGTGCCTCAGTTGACCTTGAGTGTGAGAGTGCCTCAGTTGACCTTGAGTGTGAGAGTGCCTCAGTTGAACTTGAGTGTGAGAGTGCCTCAGTTGACCTTGAGTGTGAGAGTGCCTCAGTTGACCTTGAGTGTGAGAGTACAGAATCTGTTCGTAATAATTACCGTAACCTTCTCCCTTCCGGGATAGATCTATAATCTGACCGAGACTTTCCTCATTCTCTCTGGAGACATGTACGACACTGTGATCGAGACTTTCCTCCATTCTCTCTGGAGAAATGTACGACACTGTGTTCGAGACTTTCCTCCATTCTCTCTGGAGACATGTACGACACTGTGACCGAGACTTTCCTCCATTCTCTCTGGAGACATGTACGACACTGTGACCGAGACTTTCCTCCATTCTCTCTGGACACCTGTACGACACTGTGTTCGAGACTTTCCTCCATTCTCTCTGGAGACGTGCACGACACTGTGTGTGTGTACTTTTTGCTTGCAGCAATGCTATGCTCGGAGCGATTTTGATTCGTGAGAACACATATTGATAGCAACACATTAATCTGGCATCGGTTCCCTTGTTACCATTACTTTACGTTTACTTGCGCCACTTTTTTTATAGCTCCATATAATTGATGTTTGTATGTCTATATAAGGATTATTAAACTGTTCTATGTTATTGACACTAGCTTTGATATCGTTGTTGTTTTTATATGATCACCATTGAGTCCTTAGGTATGCACTGTTTATTTTTTAATGAGCCAATTTAGAGCAAGCTTAAATTTATCAGATCTCGTAACGCGCCCTAGTAACAATACAGAAACCTTATAACAGTACGTAACAATATCATGTGATGATGTGATAACAGACAAAATATATAAGTTAATGTGTTACAGGTTTGTCAGTGTTATGTAATAAACACAGTTAAAAACAAGATCATCTACGATCTAAAAGTCTGTTTTTGACAGCTTTCTAAGCGTTCTACAATATGTGATCAAATGTTGGTTTTTCTCAAAGTTGCAATCGAATCTCTACTGTGATCCAATAGAAATCCTTGGGTTAAGAAATTCGTTCTGCAAAGATAAGATATTGATAAGGGCATGACTACATTAAACTACATAAGTTACATTCTTCGTGTTTATGCCAGGCGTCTTGAAGGCGGTGGTCACGCACAATATGGAGAGAATGGTATCGTTGTTTGTCCTTGTGGTGGGGCTCACCTGTGTCCTGGCCGCACCATTGGATGTTGATGAAGTAGGTATTGGTGTGGTCGACAGATCGGGTATTCATTATGTAGAAAAAGTGTTTAAAAATATGTTGATGTCCTGGAGTCAAAATGTTTCGAGGAATTACTTACCAATAGGTGTCTTTACTCGTTTGAATTATAAGTACGTCATCAATAGGTGTCTTAACTCGTCTGAATTATGATTACGTCATCAATAGGTGTCTTTACTCGTCTGTATTATGATTACGTCATCAATAGGTGTCTTTACTCGTCTGAATTATTATTACGTCATCAAAAGGTGTCTTTACTCGCCTGAATTATAAGTACGTCAACATTTCCAGTGACGTACAAAAAACTTTGAAGTCAATGGAAATCTCAAATAAAATGTTACTCTTTTTGCGCTGTAGCAAACTTTCATTCTTTCAATGTAAACATGTATTCAACTGAAACATTACAAAAATATTTTGAGTTTTCTTTACATTAACTATTAATGGTATATAATTATCATCTATATTATATATATAAAAATGAATGTATGTATGTATGTATGTTTGTCTCGTATGCGCTGTCACACCATTCATGCGATTGCGACAAAACTTTGGTGAGTTGTTGGCCACCTACCTGGGCATTTAACTGCGACATTAAAAAACTTTTCAATTATTTCGTTTTCGGCCGTTGGCCCTTCATTCGTTTTTTTTCTTATACGAGCTTTGTAAAAAATATTTCCGTCTGCGCTCCTACGCCATTCGTCTGAATGCGCTAAATCTTGGGTAAAATGTTACAAGTACGCCCACAAAGGTTTGGAAATAATTATAAACGTTTTAAAATATTCCGTTTTGAGCCAGGGGCCCCGTGTTCGTTTTTTCTTATATGAGCTATATAAATATAGTTTAAAACCGTATGCGCTCCTACACCATTCATGCGATTGCGACAAAACATTAGAGAGTTGTATTCTACAAGCTCGCGCATTTTACTAGGTCATTATAACACTTTTAAAATATTTCGTTTTGGCCGTTGGCCCCAAAATCGTTTTTTTTTTCTTATATGAGCTTTGTAAACAATAGATTTCGTCTGCGCTCCTACACCATTTATTCGAATACGCTAAAACTTTGACGAAATGTTGCGAGGATGCCCACAAAGGTTTCTAAATTATTACAACCGTTTTAAAATATTCCGCTTTGAGCCAGGGGCCCCATGTTCGTTTTTTCTTATATGAGCTATATAAATATAGTTTCAAACCGAATGCGCTCCTACAACATTCATGCGATTGCGACAAAACATTGGAGAGTTGTATTCCATAAGCTCGCGCATTTTACTGAGTCATTATAACACTTTTAAAATATTTCGTTTTGGCCGTTGGCCCCAAAATCGTTTTTTTTCTTATATGAGCTTTGTAAACAATAGATTTCGTCTGCGCTCCTACACCATTTATTCGAATACGCTAAAACTTTGACGAGATGTTGCGATCATGCCCACAAAGGTTTCTAAATTATTACAACCATTTTAAAATATTCCGTTTTGAGCCAGGGGCCCCATGTTCGTTTTTTCTTATAGGAGCTATATAAATATAATTTCAAACCGTATGCGCTCCTACACCATTCATGTGATTGCAACAAAACTTTTTTGAAAGATTGTCCATAAAGTCGCGCATGTTAATGGGTAATTACAATACTTTTAAAATATTCCGTTTTCAGCTGTTGGCCCCAAATTCTTTGTTTTCTTATATGAGCTTTGTACAAAATAATTTCGGTATGCGCTCCCATACCATTCTTCTGAATGCGATAAAACTTTAGTTAGATGTTTTTCCCACGCCCTCAAAGCTTTTCCAATTATTACAACCGTTTAAAATATTCTGTTTTGAGCCAGGGGCCCCATGTTCTATTTGTCCAATATGAGCTATATAAATATAATTTCAAACCGTATGCGCTCCTACACCATTCATGCGATTGCAACAAAACTTTGTTGAAAGGTTGTCCATAAGGTCGCACATGTTAATGAGTAATTAGAATACTTTTAAAATATTCCATTTTCAGCCGTTGTTCCCAAATTCTTTTTTTTTCTTATATGAGCTTTGTACAAAATAATTTCTGTATGCGCTCCTATATCATTTATCTGAATGCGATAAAACTTTAGTAAAATGTTTTACCCAAGTCCGCAAAGCTTTTCAAATTATTACAACCGTTTAAAATATTATTTTTTGAGCCAGGGGCCCTATGTTCTATTTTTCTTATATGAGCTATACAAATACAATTTCAAACAGAGCTAATGTGTGGATGGATAGATTTTTAATAAAATACAAATAGCGACATTAAATTGTGTGTGTCACATAGTAATTAGGTTTCTGAAGTAGTTACAACACTTTTAAAATAATCCGTTTTTGGCCGTTGGCCCCAAAATCGTTATTTTTCTTATATGAGCTTTGTAAAAAATAATATCCGCATGCACTCCTATACCATTTATCTGAATGCGATACAACTTCAGTAATATGTTTCTCTTTTTTTAATTTTGTGATATAATAAGTAGGTTTCTGAAGTAATACAACAATTCTACAATATTCCGTTTGTGGCCGGGGCCTTAATTCGTTTTCCACCATTTATTATCTATATAATTATCGTATGCATTCCTATACCATTCATCCGATTGCGATAAAAACTTTGGTGAATTGATATGCGCGCTCCCGCAAATGTTTCTAAATTAGAACAACATTTTACAATATTTCGCATGGGCCGATGTCCTTAAATTCGTTTTGTTTTCTTTAACAAACTTTATCAAAATAATTTCAAACGGAGCTATCAACTCAACCGCCCTTGAACAAATGCCAACAGACATCAATTTGTAGCAAGAGCAGAGAAAACACGTTTTTGCATGTTTAGTGTAGAGAGTATTTTTGTTGTTTTTATTAATAAGCTTGAATTTTGTGACGTATTTTAGAATCGGATATAGCTTTGTAAATGTGTTGTGATTTTGAATAGCAATGATGTAGTAATACATCTATTATATAAGAATGATCTATGCTGACCGTAACTCACAAAGAACCGATACGATTTAAATACGTTTCCATTTTTTAAAACAATCATAGTTTTCTTCTATTATTTTAAGGAACTCGAATCAATGGTAATGCGAAAAATATATTGTATATTCGCTTTAATTTTAATAAAATTTTAAGTATTAATAATATAAATTACAAATAAATCTCGAGTAACAACTAAGGAACTATTTTAAACATTTTATATGTGGTTGAAAGTTATGAAAATTAATAAAACAAATTATAATCAAAGAATTACACTGTAATCACATTTATCGGGGAAACCAAAACATCTGTTGATTGTAGTGCATTTTTCAAGTACGTTTTAAATATTGCGTAATAAAAGTAAAATTAATTTGTTCTAAATAATAACGCAAATGACCTCAGAACTCAAATTGTCTATTTATTCAATGCAAAAATGTATCTGATTTAATAACCGCGCCTAATAAAATTGATAATGTATTTCCCCCTTCCTAAAAGTAAAATTAATAAATATAATAGATTGCTTTTTAAATTGCTACAATTTAAAAAATGAAATAACATTTTTGCTTTTTATTTTTAACGTTTAATAAATTTTTACTTTTATTCTTTCCAAAAATATACATTTATGAAATTTAAAAATTAGTAAAATAAATTTAAAAAAAACCCCTAACCTTTAAATATACTTTTAATACGAAAATGCCGTTTAATGCAATCAGTGCAGCGAAACTACATATCCAAATAGCATCCACTAATGCACTTATCACTCATTTAAATAAGAACAAAGCATTTGAAATGCAAAAAAATTGTTTTTGCGTAAGTAAGTGGATTACAATCCCCTGGATGATTTTATTAATTTCTTTAAAACTCTGTTTGGGGGAGGGGAAAGTTGACAAAATGAATTTGACAAATAATTTGCCTTCTTAGGTACATATATATGGGGGTTAGGAAATAGAGTGTGTACAATTTTATATCTTTGAATCCAATGATATTACTGTTGTGAAAAATAGATGATATATTCTCATTTTACGAATTAAGAAAATAAATGACGTTAACACAACGTAAGTACATTTACAAAAGTATATCCATGAATATCAAAACCCATTCATTTTACAAAGAATTACCAGTTTTGGACCGGGGCCCTATAGTAGTTTTTCTTTCTAATATGAGCTATTTAAATATAATGTCCGTATGAGTTCCTATACTATTCATCTGAATGCGATAAACTTTCAGTGAGTTGTTGTGTGCAGGCCCGCATTAGGTTTCTAAAGAAGTGCAAATATTTTACAATATTCCGCTTTGGGCCGGGGGCCTTAAATTCTTTTTTTTTTCTTATATGAGATATGTAAATATAACGTCAAGCAGAGCTATTGCATAAGTGGGTGGAATTACTGTGACATTTCATTTTGTATATGTGACTTAATAAATAGGTTTCTGATTTAGTACAAATATTTCACAATATTACTTTTGGGGCCGGGGGCCCTAAATTGGTTTATATGTAATAAATGAGCCATATAAATATAATTTCAAACATAGCTATTGCAGGGGGGGATCAATCGCTATATGTTTTGGGACTAAATTTGGAAAATCCATGCTTCCCACACGGACAGCTGCGTGTGGTCTGCTGACACTTCTTAAAACCTTCTATTTAATTCGAATACGCACCAGACGGTTAAAAAAAGGTGTTTATTAGAAGAACTTACAAAAAAATTATTAAAACACAGACACTTTATTTCGATGAGTGGCATTGCAACGCATGCCGGGTACTCGCTAGTTAAAATATATAAAAATGAATGTATGTTTGTCTCCTATGCGCTCCCACACCATTCATGCGATTGCAACAAAACTTTGATGAGTTGTTTACCACCTACCTGGGCATTTAACTGCGACATTAAAAAACTTTTCAATTATTTCGTTTTCGGCCGTTGGCCATTCATTCGTTTTTTTTCTTATACGAGCTTTGTAAAAAAATATTACCGTCTGCGCTCATACGCCATTCGTCTGAATGCGCTAAATCTTTGGTAAAATGTTGCAAGCACGCCCACAAAGGTTTGGAAATAATTATTACCGTTTTAAAATATTCCGTTTTGAGCCAGGGGCCCCATGTTCGTTTTTTCTAATATGAGCTATACAAATATAGTTTCAAACCGTATGCGCTCCTACACCATTCATGCGATTGCGACAAAACATTGGAGAGTTGTATTCCATAAGCTCGCGCATTTTACTGGGTCATTATAACACTTTTAAAATATTTCGTTTTGGCCGTTGGCCCCAAAATCGTTTTTTTTCTTATATGAGCTTTGTAAACAATAGGTTTTGTCTGCGCTCCTACACCATTTACTCGAATACGCTAAAACTTTGACGAGATGTTGCGAGCATGCCCACACAGGTTTCTAAATTATTACAACCGTTTTAAAATATTCCGTTTTGAGCCAAGGGCCCCATGTTCGTTTTTTCTTATATGAGCTATATAAATATAGTTTCAAACCGTATGCGCTCCTACACCATTCATGCGATTGCAACAAAACTTTGTTGATTTGTTGGCCACCTACCTGGGCATTTAACTGAGTCATTAAAAAACGTTTCAATTATTTCGTTTTCGGCCGTTGGCCCTTCATTCGTTTTTTTTTCTTATACGAGCTTTGTAAAAAATATTTTTGTCTGCGCTGCTACACCATTCGTCTGAATGTACTAAATCTTTTGTAAAATGTTGCCAGCACGCTCACAAAGGTTTGGAAATAATTATAACCGTTTTAAAATATTCCGTTTTGAGCCAGGGGCCCCATGTTCGTTTTTTCTTATATGAGCTATATAAATATAGTTTCAAACCGTATGCGCTCCTACACCATTCATGCGATTGCGACAAAACATTGGAGTGTTGTATTCCATAAACTCGCGCATTTTACTGAGTCATTATAACACTTTTAAAATATTTTGTTTTGGCCGTTGGCCCCAAAATCGTTTTTTGTTCTAATATGAGCTTTGTAAACAATAGATTTTGTCTGCGCTCCTACACCATTTATTTGAATACGCTAAAACTTTGACGAGATGTTGCGAGCATGCCCACAAAGTTTTTTAAATTATTACAACCGTTTTAAAATATTCCGTTTTGAGCCAGGGGCCCCATGTTCGTTTTTTCTTATAGGAACTATATAAATATAATTTCAAACCGTATGCGCTCCTACACCATTCATGTGATTGCAACAAAACTTTTTTGAAAGGTTGTCCATAAGCTTGCGCATTTTACTTATCCCTTACAACACTTTTAAAATATTCCGTTTTTTGCCGTTGGCCCCAAATTTTTTTTTACTTATAAGAGTTTTCTAAAAAATAAGTTTTGTATGCGCTCTTATACCATTCATCTGAATGCGATAAAACTTTAGTAAGATGTTTTGCACACGCCCGCAAAGGTTTTTGAATTATTACAACCGTTTAAAAATATTCCGTTTTGAGCAAGGGGCCACATGTTCTATTTTTCCTATATGATCTATACAAATATAATTTCAAACCGAGCTACTACATTAATGGATAGATTTTTAATGATATACAAATAGCAACATTAAATTGTGTGTGTGATATAATAAGTAGGTTTCTGAAGTAATACAACAATTCTACAATATTCCGTTTGTGCCACCGTTTTATTGTCTTTATAATTATCGTATGCATTCCTATACCATTCATCTGATTGCGATAAAACTTTGGTGAATTGATATGCGCACTCCCGCAAATGTTTCTAATTTATTACAACCATTTCACAATATTCCGTTTGGGGTCAGGGACCCCTAATTCCATTTTTTCTTAATTTAACTATAAAAATATAATTTAAAACAGAGCTATTTCATGGGTGGATGAAATTGAATCAAATACAAATAACGACATTTCAGTTTATGTGTTACATAATAAGTAGGTTTCTGAATTAATGCAACCATTTTACAATATTTCGTTTGGGCCGGGGGCCTTAAATTCGTTTTGTTTTCTTAAATGAGCTTCATCAATATAATTTCAAACAGAGCCGTCAAAACAACCACCCTTGAACAAATGCCAACAGACAGCAATTTGTAGTAAGAGCATGAAAAAACACATTGTTGCATGTTTAGTGTAGAGAGTATTTTTGTTGTTTTTATAAATAAGCTTGAATTTTGTGACGTATTTTAGAATAGGATATGACGTTGTAAACGTGTTATGGTTTTGAACAGCAATGATAAAGTAATTCTATAATAGAGTGTGAGAAATTCGCAGTTGTTTTGTTTTATGAAAAGACATTTGACATGAATCGATGGTTTCTTAAGTTTTTAAATTACCCAATAGACAACGAAGGTATTGAACTATAATAACATCTAGATTTTAACGCTGGAATTTATGATTTATAAAGTAATGTGACCCTTATACAACTGGAAATGTAAGGCCAACAATTCATTGTACTTCCTAACATATGAAAACTATAACCATTAAAAATATCGTTAATTAATTGAATCAAATACAAACAGCGATATTTCATTTTGTGTTTGAGGTAACAAGTGGTGTTAAATGTGAAATTAGCATTGTCTATCGAAATATAATAACAGATATCACATGCATTTGTAATATTCGTCACAAAGCAATACTTTTGCTGTCACATCACTGATGCCACCCAAAAGAAAAGCTATTGGTTTTTCCACACCTCAAGCGCGAAAGAAAAGGTCATCACGAGCATCGGAAACAGTCGAGCAACGAGAAGCACGACTGGAAACCGCTCGAGTATGCAATGCTCAAGCCCGTACATTTGACACAGTGGAGCAACGGGAAGCAAGACTGGAAACAGTTCGAGTACGCAAGCTCAAACCCGTTCATCTGAAACAGTCGAGCAACGTGAAGCAAGACTGGCAACCGCTCGAATACGCAATGCTCAAGCCCGTACCTTTGACACAGTGGAGAAGCGGGAAGCAAGACTGGAAACAGTTCGAGTACGCAAAGCTCAAACCCGTTCATCTGAAACAGTCGAGCAACGTGAAGCAAGACTGGCAACCGCCCGAGTACGCAATGCTCGAACCAGACGAACACTGCACGTTGAATTAAATCTTAGTGCATTCCATTACAATGCTAATTATGATTACAGTCTTCATCCAAGCGTGGTTATTGGAAAAATGGATAAATTATGCGTGTATTGCAGTGCCCTCAAATTTAAGAATGAAACTGCGGGAATTTGCTGCGCGGGTGGGAAAGTGAAATTGCAAGAATTACATTCACCACCAGAACCATTATCAACCTTGGTATCAGGTGAAACAAGCCAATCGAAACATTTCTTGGCAAACATACGCAAGTACAATTCATGTTTCCAAATGACATCGTTCGGTGCAACAAATATCGTGCGCGAGAATTACATGCCAACATTTAAAGTGCAAGGGCAAATTTATCATCGTGCAGGATCACTACTACCACTGCCAGACACAGATCACAAATTTCTTCAAATTTATTTTATGGGGAATACTGATGAACAAATCGATCAACGTTGTCATATCAATATGGGCACTAAGAGAGAAATTGTAGCTGTATTGCAATCTCTATTTTTGCAACACAACGAATTAGTTCAATTGTTTAGAAATTCACTTGAACAAATGCCGACAGATAATTACTCAGTTGTAGTTAGAGCAGACAAAACACCTGCCGGCCAACACGAAAGACAATACAACGCACCAACAATTGATGAAGTTGCGATCGTTATAGTGGGCGAAGAATTTAACTCACGTGATATAATTCTTCATCGCAGAAATGGTGATGTTCAGCGAGTCTCAGAAACTCATCGCTCATACGACGCATTGCAATATCCAATTTTATTTTGGCAAGGAGAAGATGGATATCATTTCAACATCAAATTGAGAAATCCACAAACAGATGAGGAATCGAATAAGAAAGTCAGTTCCAAGAAATACTATTCATATCGATTGATGATTCGTGAGAGTGCCGAAAATCATATCTTGAAATGTCGACAATTGTTCCATCAATACATTGTTGATATGTATGCAAAAATCGAAACCGAACGACTCCTCTACATTCGATTAAATCAAAGCAAGTTGCGTTCCGAAGAGTACATTCATTTACGTGATGCAGTTGTGAATGATGGCAATGTGAATCCAAATGAATTAGGGAAAATGGTTATACTGCCGGCCACATTTACTGGGAGTCCACGTCACATGCATGAATACGCACAAGATGCAATGACATATGTTCGTGCATATGGCCGCCCAGATTTTTTTATTACCTTTACATGCAACCCTAAGTGGGATGAAATACAAGAACTGTTGGTAACTGGACAATCACCATCAGATCGTCACGATATTGCTGCCCGTGTGTTCAAACAAAAATTGAAATCTTTAATCGATTTTATTGTCAAGCATCATGTTTTTGGAGAGACACGCTGTTGGATGTATTCCGTTGAATGGCAAAAAAGAGGATTGCCACATGCACACATTTTAATTTGGTTGATCGAAAAAGTCCAAGCAGATCAAATTGATAAAGTCATTTCTGCAGAAATACCTGATGGCGACATTGATCAATACTTATTAGAAATCGTCACCAAAAACATGATTCACGGTCCATGTGGCTTACTCAACAAAAATTCTCCATGCATGTCTGATGGGAAATGTACGAAACGATACCCAAGAGATTTAGTTGCTGAGACTGTCACTGGCAATGACGGATATCCACTATATCGTCGACGATCAACTGAAGATGGTGGCAAATCAATCACTTTAAAAGTACGAAACAATGATGTTGAAGTTGATAATCGTTGGGTTGTACCTTATTCACCGTTACTCTCGAAAACGTTCAAAGCACACATCAATGTCGAGTATTGCAATTCGGTGAAATCGATCAAGTACATTTGCAAATATGTTAACAAAGGAAGCGATATGGCAATTTTTGGATTGGAAAAAACAACACGATCACTCGATGAAGTCTACCAATATCAACTTGGACGCTACATTAGTAGCAATGAAGCAATATGGCGCATTTTATCATTTCCAATCCATGAACGCCATCCAACAGTTGTTCATTTGGCAGTGCACCTTGAAAATGGACAGCGCGTGTACTTTACATTAGAAAATGCACGTGCAAGAGCTTTGTCACCTCCGCCAACAACGTTAACTGCATTTTTCTCATTGTGCGGGAATGATATTTTTGCAAAGTCGCTACTTTACTCTGAAGTGCCAACATATTACACATGGAATGCTTTAGCGAAAAGGTTTCAACGTCGCAAACAGGGTAAAGCATTTGAAAAACACCCCAATTTATATTCAAACGACGCATTAGGCCGTCTGTACACTGTTCACCCAAACAATGCAGAATGCTTTTACTTGCGATTACTGTTAATCAACGTACGTGGACCGACATCATTCCAAGAATTGAGAACAGTAAACGGTCAAGTATGTGCCACTTATCGTGAAGCTTGCCAAGAATTAAAACTTCTGGAAAACGATGCTCATTGGGACACTTCGCTTTCTGATGCATCAAATATTGCTCAACCACAGCAAATACGCACTTTGTTTTCAATCATATTGACAACATGCTTCCCATCCAATCCAAAAGATCTTTGGGAGAAATACAAAGACTACATGAGTGAAGACATTCTACACCGTTTGCGTGCAAAGAAACAAAATCCGGATATTCAATTTACATCAAACGTGTATAATGAGGCATTGATTTCGATTGAGGACATGTGTTTGGCAATCGCTAACAAAACACTGGTAGATTTGGGAATGACTGCTCCGAATCGATCTGAAAACAACCTATTCCATCGAGATTTGCATCGAGAAACACACTTTGATATCGACGAATTGGGTACATTTGTTCAAATGAATCATCCGAAACTGGTTCCAGAGCAACGCTTAGTGTATGACATAATTATGAATGCAATTGGAAGTCAAAAAGGTGGATTGTATTTCCTAGATGCTCCCGGAGGCACAGGCAAAACTTTCCTAATTTCACTTATTTTGGCAACCATACGATCTCGAAAGAATATTGCACTGGCAATCGCATCATCTGGAATTGCAGCAACTCTTTTGGATGGTGGACGAACAGCGCATTCAGCACTGAAATTGCCATTGAACATGCAAATAACTGAGACACCAACATGCAATATAAATAAACATTCTGGAATGGGTAAAGTACTACAATCATGTCAACTCATTATATGGGACGAATGTACTATGGCGCACAAAAAAGCATTGGAAGCGCTGCATCGTACACTTAAAGATGTGAGAGGAAATGAACAGCTCTTTGGTGGCGCACTTATTCTATTATCTGGTGATTTTCGACAAACTCTACCAGTTATAGCATGTTCAACCGCTGCAGATGAATTAAATGCATGTCTAAAATCATCAGTTTTATGGCGGCATGTACAGAAATTGACTTTGAAGACCAATATGCGTGTGCAACTACACAATGATGCATCCGCTGAACGTTTCGCAAAACAGTTGTTGGACATTGGGAATGGGAAAATGGCAATCGATGAATCCACACAATGTTTCAGATTGCCAACAAGTTTCTGTAAAATGACAGCAACCATCGACGAATTGATTCATAGAGTTTTTCCAAATATCGCACAAAATTACACAAATCATCAGTGGCTCAGTGCACGTGCTATATTGGCAGCCAAAAACAACGATGTCAATGCCATCAACTTAAGCATTCAAAATGAAATCCCAGGCGAAACGACAACGTACAAGTCCATCGATACTGTATTGAATGAAGACGAAGTTGTCAACTATCCAACGGAATTCTTGAATTCACTTGACTTGCCAGGCATCCCGTCGCACGTTTTAACACTCAAAATTGGCGTGCCTATCATTCTTTTGCGAAACATAAATCCACCACGACTTTGTAACGGCACCAAGCTTTCAGTGAAAAAGATGATGAACAATATCATCGAAGCAACTATTTTAAATGGAAAATTTAAAGGCGAAGATGTACTGCTGCCACGCATCCCAATGATTCCAACAGATATGCCATTTGAATTTAAACGTCTGCAGTTTCCGGTGCGACTCGCATTTGCAATGACCATCAACAAAGCACAGGGACAATCGCTACAAGTTTGCGGACTAAATTTGGAAAACCCATGCTTCTCTCATGGACAGCTGTATGTCGCCTGCTCTCGCGTCGGAAAACCTTCCGATTTATTCGTGTATGCACCAGACGGAAAAACAAAAAACATTGTGTATTTAAAAGCTCTTCAAGAAACATAATTAAAACGCAAACACTTTCTTTCTTGAGTGGCATCGCAACGCATGCCGGGTACTCGCTAGTCATTAAAATAACTAGGAATTAAAGCCACTTGGGTCCAATAAAAACCTTGATGAAATTATTCGCTGTAGGCGTATCAGTAAATTAAGTATAATAAGGCACATTTATATTTTATACATATTTTAATGATATTTATTAAGGCATAAGCCAAACATTTTGATAAAATAACCGTCGAGGTAAATTCTCAGGAGAAAAACGTGTTTTGGAACCCCTAAACAATATCGGGGTATTGCTTGTAACAATCTGACCCACTTAGCGTCACCACTTGGCGAAAACCTCAGATGGGGCAACAAAAGATGACTCTGACACTGGCAAATACAAACAGTTGTAAAACTACACAATACGACGCCACAATGGACTACGATGAGTCGATTGTTTTGTCACGTGATACGTGTAAAACAAGTAAGACTTCCGGGAGGCTGTCTGCAACACACTAGTCGCTCACAAATTTTTCTTCAAACAACTTTCTTCCTTTAATCATTACTGAATCATAATTATTGTCACATTTAATAAATGTCATTTAAAGAAACGCGTGTATTTAAGAATATTTTGAAAAGTAAAATTTTTAATTAACACTGGGGAAGCGCTGATGGACACACACATTTTGCTTTAGAATTAATGATAATGGCAATGGCTGATCAGCTGTTATCTGTTGTTATGTGTTGTTATGTGTAGCAGAAAGCCTACCAATGGCTGGTACGTATCACGTGACAAAACAAGGAAGTGACTCATCGTAGTCCATTAGCGTTAGCTAGATCTTTGTAGTTATAACTACCATTAAATAGCATATATATTTGCCAAAGAATTCTCCATGAACGAGAATTAAAAAGAAATTTGACATTTTAAACTAAAGCAAGCAAATCACATTTTTATAATTTTTTAAATAATTTCTTTCCAGGTGACAGTGATTGACTACGGTAGGTACAGATGTGACCATTTTGTTTCTGTTACATTTTCCTTATTAACGATGTTTAAATTAAGACATGCTATGAAAGTATGTTAAATATTATTATTTCGTTGATGAAAAAATACTTTAAAAAATGGCATTTCTACCAATCGGGGAGTTTTTTTCCTGCTAATTTATGAGAAAAACTAAGTTTAATTCAGTCAGCGCAAGCACTTTTTATTTTTACTTGTTAGCCTCCAAGTGGCTTTTCTAACAATACTAGTATTTTTAAAAAAGCCAATTTAATTTTTTTTAATATGTCATGGCAAGAGGATCGGAGATATCCAAATTCAATTCAATAAATCTTTGATAATTGTTGAATGCAGTACAGGCTTACCCCTAAAATGTCTACATTTCTGAACTCCAACAGACCGGCCGGAAGTTACTGATCCCAATAACGGGGCAACGGTGTTCACAGACCACGGGACTGTCATAGTCGGAGACATGGAGTTTGACCTGGTGAGTTCAAGTCTAACTTTAATGACTCGCAGTATTGGAGAGAGATTTTTAAAGAAACTTTATTAGACAAAAGCAAATTGTTTAAAAAGACACTCCTCGGAAATTTGCTTTAGAATGAATGTATCAAAATTTAGCATTTATTAGTTAATATTAGGGAATATCCCGTTTCCAGTTTTAGAATTCTGTCCCTTGTCAGTTTTCAGTTTTATAACTATTTGAAAATTGTTTTTTTCTTCATCTTTGGGTTATCCATTTGTTCATTCATACTCGCACTCCTTCAGGTGAACACAACTTACTCTAGCCCCTCACATAACAACAGTGATTCTCATACCCTTGACATTTGGATTATCCATTTGTTCATTCATACTCGCACTCCTACAGGTGAACACAACTTACCCTAACCCCTCACATAACAACAGTGGTTCTCATACCCTTGACCTTTGGATTATCCATTTGTTCATTCATACTCGCACTCCTACAGGTGAACACAACTTACTCTAATCCCTCACATAACAACAGTGATTCTCATACCCTTGACATTAGGATTATTCATTTGTTCATTTAAACGAGATGAACATTTGTAAAATACTGTGTAGCAAAACTTAAACCCGCTTCTAATTGTAAAGGATGATCCGTTATGAGGTGCATGGGAATGTCATAAAGATCTCTTTGTAAGACATACGCTTATCTATAACCAATCATAGTTGAAATTTCAATTGTCGCTGGGCGAAATCTCAGCAGCAAATGTGTAAAGATGCGTCTTTTTTAAAATAAAAAAAATAATCTTAAAGTCATTTATGGATTAGACCAAAACAAATATGTAGGAATAAGAGTACGATAAGATCATAGGTTGATGTGACAGGTAATGCATCCACCTAATGTTGAAGCATGAATGCCAAAAAAATGTGTCTTTAAAAAACTTGTCACTTCTAATAATACCATTTATCTTATACTCAGCACAGGAATGCCGTGCTCAACCCCAATAGCCGTTGGCCACATGGCCAAGTCCCGTATGTCATTAGCAGCACCTACTGTAAGTATTAATTATTCACACTACATATCTTTACCTTGGTTTGTGTTTTAAATGTATACTCATTTTGTAATGTTTTTTTTCTTTAAAAAATAAGATTTCTTAATAAATAGTTACCTATTCTTAAACCACAAATACCAAATGTATTTTATTATTCACCCCCCCCCCCAACTAAACCACAAATACCAAATGTATTTTATTATTCACCCCCCACAACCCCTGAAGATTCTATATCGTTCTTTCTTTTGCTCGGTTAATTTCAGAGATATTATGTATTTGTATGCTATGCTTTACGAATGTCTAGATTTGTTTAAAAACATTATTTCGTCCTTATGACGTGTCTGAGATTTTTGCAATGTACAAAAAATATTTCAAAACAAAAAGCTTTAAATATGAAAACAATTAATTGAAACTCCGGCCATATTGTGACCACAGCGACTGCCATCCACGACACCATCATAGCCGCCATGAGAGAGCTGGAACATGATGTCAACGGACCTGGCACGTGCATTCGGTTTGTGCCACGAACAACACAGGCAAACTACATAGAGGTCACTGCGGGGACGGGGTGAGTAAACCGGGGGAACTACATAGAGGTCACTGCAGGGACCGGGTGAGTAAACCAGGGGAACTACATAGAGGTCACTGCAGGGACCGGGTGAGTAAACCAGGGGAACTACATAGAGGTCACTGCAGGGACCGGGTGAGTAAACCAGGGGAACTACATAGAGGTCACTGAAATGATGGGGTGAGTAAACCGGGGGGAACTACATAGAGGTCACTGCAGGGATGGGGTGAGTAATACGGGCAAAGTACATATAGGTCACTGAAATGATGGGGCGAGTAAACCGGGCAAAGTACATAGAGGTCACTGCAGGGACGGGGTGAGTAAACCGGGCAAAGTACATAGAGGTCACTGCAGGGACGGGGTGAGTAAACCGGGCAAAGTACATAGAGGTCACTGCAGGGACGGGGTGAGTTGTTCATCAGCGCCAAGCAACTATTTGAAAACGATTGTCGAAAGGTTGTTCTTTTTTTTCTCACATGCGATTCAATGGTATCGATGCCAGGTGTCCTCTTACATAAGATTCAATGGTATCGATGTCAGGCGTCCTCTTATATAAGATTCAATGGTATCGATGTCAGGCGTCCTCTTATATAAGATTCAATGGTATCGATGCCAGGCGTCCTCTTATATAAGATTCAATGGTATCGATGTCAGGCGTCCTCTTACATAAGATTCAATGGTATCGATGTCAGGCGTCCTCTTACATAAGATTCAATGGTATCGATGTCATGCGTCCTCTTATATAAGATTCAATGGTATCGATGTCAGGCGTCCTCTTATATAAGAATCAATGGTATCGATGTCAGGCGTCCTCTTATATAAGATTCAATGGTATCGATGTCAGGCGTCCTCTTACGTAAGATTCAATGGTATCGATGTCAGGCGTCCTCTTACGTAAGATTCAATGGTATCGATGTCAGGCGTCCTCTTATGTAAGATTCAATGGTATCGATGTCAGGCGTCCTCTTATATAAGATTCAATGGTATCGATGTCAGGCGTCCTCTTACATAAGATTCAATGGTATCGATGTCAGGCGTCCTCTTATATAAGATTCAATGGTATCGATGTCAGGCGTCCTCTTAAGTAAGAATCAATGGTATCGATGTCAGGCGTCCTCTTACGTAAGAATCAATGGTATCGATGTCAGGCGTCCTCTTACGTAAGATTCAATGGTATCGATGTCAGGCGTCCTCTTATATAAGATTCAATGGTATCGATGTCAGGCGTCCTCTTATATAAGATTCAATGGTATCGATGTCAGGCGTCCTCTTACATAAGATTCAATGGTATCGATGTCAGGCGTCCTCTTACGTAAGATTCAATGATATCGATGTCAGGCGTCCTCTTACGTAAGATTCAATGATATCGATGTCAGGCGTCCTCTTATATAAGATTCAATGGTATCGATGTCAGGCGTCCTCTTATATAAGATTCAATGGTATCGATGTCAGACGTCCTCTTATATAAGATTCAATGGTATCGATGTCAGGCATCCTCTTACATGCAAGAATTACACAATAAACTGTTCACATCACAATTGAGTGTGCAAATAGAGCAATGAGAAAATGTTGGATTCCGGCGGAAGTAATGAGTTAAAGCTGATGTACCACCATATTTCTTTCCCATCGCCATTCGACTCTGACATTTATCACTGAGCGCACCATGCATAAATATAAAGTTTGGCTTCCTTATGTTGTAATGCAACCTTCAACATAACTTGTCCTCAATATTTATATCACACGGCTTGAACACAGTCTCTACCATATTATCACACATAAATAGTCTCTGTCCACTTGAAAAAAATATTATTCACTCTTATAAAGTTAATAAAAGAGGTTTAATATAATGCATAACAATAAAATCAATGTATGATAAATGGTATACCCCCTCCTCCAAACAGGTGCCACTCCATTGTTGGCTACAACAACCACGGCAAACAGGAAGTGTCCATCGGCAGCGGCTGCGAGTACAAAGGTATCATCATGCACGAGCTCATCCACAGCCTCGGCTTCTGGCACGAACAC
Organism: Omphiscola glabra; assembly: GCA_964017045.1. NCBI lineage: Eukaryota > Metazoa > Mollusca > Gastropoda > Lymnaeidae > Omphiscola > Omphiscola glabra. The sequence goes on from OZ024795.1 coordinate 22,608,753, forward strand.
AACCGCGTGGACAGGGACAGCTACATCAACATTGATCTGCACAACGTCCAAACAAGTAAATGTCAACCAATGGTGACAGGGTTTATACAGGAGAGAGTAGAGACAATATATTAATGTTCTACTCCTAGAAATGAACGGCTGTTAAAAATGAGCCAGAACTTTGCGTCATAGGGCTTGTCATTTAATTCAATTGCGGACATCTATTAATGGAACATCTGGCCAGTACAGTCTGGCCAATCTCCTTAAGATATTAATCAGACATCATGGTATTCCGTTAGTCCGATCTCTCAACATCTGTTCAGCATTTTTACCTTAATGTGAGCCTTAACCTAGACCAGTGGTCGGCAAACTCACGAGTTAAAAGAGACAAAAATCAGCAGCAGGACGATTTTAAAAAAAATTTGAGAGCCAAATTTATTTTCAAGTATCTTTCAGAGACCATGTTTTTTTTTTTTTGAGTCAAAACCAATTTGTAGCCGACTGGCCGAGCCGCACTCAGGTCGTTAAAGAGCCGCATGCGGCTCGTGAGATGCGATTTTCCGACCACTGACCTAGACGAAACGTGTTTTTTTCCTTCAAATTGTTTCTGCTATTTATAAGCGGAAATACTTTTTTAGAAGCTACGTTTTAAGAAAACACTGTCTAAAAATAGTAACAATACGAATTGCGATGTATTGTTTTCCGGTCTTAGAAATGACAGCCTTTAAGTTAAGTTAGTATTTTTGAATGTTTGAAATCAGCTTGTGATTGTAGGCAAATCTAAGATTCAAGAGGGGTATATAAAGGCACACTATCCAGTGAGATTAAGGCACACTATCCAGTGATTTTCCAGACATCTGTAAATCAGCTGACTGAAATATATCAGAGACAGTATAGGATCTGTGGGAACAAAATGGGTGTTTGGACTCGGGATTGCCATCTATTTCTTTGCTCTTCGGTTGGGTATTCGCCTATGTTGTGTGTTCACCCGCCTTACCCTCATGTTTGGTGTGGATTTTAAAAAAAATATTTTTGGGGTAAAAAGGGAGGGGGTGGGTGGTGGATTAGATTACGTGAAGATGGGCCTTATCCGGGATAACTCTTGCAACACATCCTGACTAACAAGTGTCTCGTCTCTGTCGCATCATCGTGGGCCATCACTTTTTCCTCAACTTCTTTCAGAAGGTATTTTTGTTTAATTCATTGATTTTTTCCAAGACATTTTCACTCTAAAGACGTAAAACATTTCTTAACTGAAGTCATATCTCCACACTTGGTAAATGTCTGTGTCCTACCAAGTCTGCTTTTTTAATGACACATCTAACAAATGTCTGTGTCCTACCAAGTCTGCTTATTTAATGACACATCTAGCAAATGTTTTTGTCCAACTAAGTCTGCCTATTTAATGACACATCTAACAAATGTCTGTGTCCTACGAAGTCTGCTTATTTAATGACACATCTAACAAATGTCTGTGTCCAACTAAGTCTGCCTATTTAATGACACATCTAACAAATGTCTGTGTCCAACTAAGTCTGCCTATTTAATGATACAGCTAACAAATGTCTTTGTCCAACTAAGTCTGCCTATTTAATGAAACATCTAACAAATGTCTTTGTCCAACTAAGTCTGCCTATTTAATGACATATCTAAATGCAAAGGGAAATTTGGTGGAACATTCTGTTAAAAAAATAATAAGTTGCAATTTTTACATCAAAATTATAACAAGTTTGTCATTAAAGTAATATTTATTTGGTAAATCAACCTCAAAAAACGTTCACAAAGTAGGAAGTTATTTCCCTTCACACGAGTCCCTAGTACAGACTCTTTATGATGATCTCCTTTGACCCTCCAGGCTCCCAGCATGACTTCACCATCACGACCACAGCCAAAGCGACCACCCTGAACACCGCCTACGACTTCAACTCCATCATGCACTACAGCCCATACACCTTCGCTGTTGACAAGCTGAAGCCCGTGATCACTCCCAAGCCGGGGAGAGCTCCTGTCAACGCCAGACTGGGGCAGCGGATCAACCTGTCGCCCACCGACGTGCTGAAGATCCAGCGACTGTACGGGTGTCACGAAGGTACGCCATGATGGGAAGAGCTGGGGTGGAAGCAACGTTTAGCGTCAATAGATGGGTTGGTAGATTTTTGACGGCCATCATATCTGACTTTATGCGACGTGACTAATTAGATTGTGGATGAAATGCTGTTTGGCGAGTTGAAGAAACTGTGTGGCTCTAAGCCCTTCGTTTTTTTTGGGGGGGGGGGGGGGGGGGACATCTCCAACAACATAAAATACTGAATATTCTTTGGCTATTACTCGATTATTCACTTTTTCAAGACTAAATCTCCTAGCTCAGGGGATCTTAATCTATAAACCATGGACCCTTTTGGAGTTTCGTGAAAAAAAGTGAAAACGTGTCTGGGAGTCCCAGCGTTGTATTTCATTTGTAATTTTATTACACAAATTTAAGAACTTCCTTTCAAGGAGTTTTCCGCTGCCTTCAGCTGAATGCCAAAAGTGGTCCATGGACTAAAACATGTCAAGAACATCTGATCTAGCTGGACGCCATTGAAACTTGACTTTTTAGAATTTATGTTCACCTCTTCTATTTTTGTCAATGTTTTTATTTTTATTTCTTTCTCTAGATACCACACACATTACGCAGCCAAGTAAGTCATGTGGCTTTTACTCTTTTGTATTAAATTTATTAACTAAATAGTATGTACTTTGTAGTGACTTACTTGTATTGCCTAAAAAATAGGTGCTTTGTAGTGACTTACTTGTATTGACTAAATAGTATGTAATTTGTAGTGACTTACTTGTATTGACTAAATAGTATGTACTTTGTAGTGACTTGCTTGTATTGACTAAATAGTATGTACTTTGTAGTGACTTACTTGTATGACTAAATAGTATGTACTTTGTAGTGACTTACTTGTATGACTAAATAGTATGTAATTTGTAGTGACTTACTTGTATTGACTAAATTGTATGTACTTTGTAGTGACTTGCTTGTATTGAATAAATAGTATGTACTTTGTAGTGACTTACTTGTATTGACTAAATAGTATGTACTTTGTAGTGACTTGCTTGTATTGACTAAATAGTATGTACTTTGTAGTGACTTACTTGTATGACTAAATAGTATGTACTTTGTAGTGACTTACTTGTATGACTAAATAGTATGTAATTTGTAGTGACTTACTTGTATGACTAAATAGTATGTACTTTGTAGTGACTTACTTGTATTGACTAAATAGTATGTACTTTGTAGTGACTTACTTGTATTGACTAAATAGTATGTACTTTGTAGTGACTTACTTGTATTGACTAAATAGTATGTACTTTGTAGTGACTTACTTGTATTGACTAAATAGTATGTACTTTGTAGTGACTTACTTGTATGACTAAATAGTATGTACTTTGTAGTGACTTGCTTGTATTGACTAAATAGTATGTACTTTGTAGTGACTTACTTGTATGACTAAATAGTATGTACTTTGTAGTGACTTACTTGTATTGACTAAATAGTATGTACTTTGTAGTGACTTACTTGTATTGACTAAATAGTATGTACTTTGTAGTGACTTGCTTGCCTTAACCATCATATCGTCGAATTATTCTATTATTTTTAAAAATTAAAATTATAACGCAGTTAAATGGGATTTTATTTGTTAAAATAATTACAAGTTCTCATACTGCTGTCAATGATAATAATCGTTATAACGATATCATTAATAGTCAAGCACGTATTGAACGGACTAGAAAAAAAAATCAGCTAACTGGGTTACCTGGTTGTATTTCTTCCAGCCACACAAGCCACGTGTCCTTTTGAAAACTCCATGTGCAGTCTGGTGCCGGAGACTTCACCCACATACAGATTAGCGTATGGAAAGGCCGCTACTACTTCTGGACCCTACGCTGGGAACACAAACGGCGCAGGTTTGAGCTTTACATCATTAAATCAGAATCTAAATGACGGTGTTAGTCAAAGGGCACACATCAGATGACTGGAGTCAGTTTTGTGTGCCCATTCTGATGTCCTGTTCCTATTGGGCCAGTGCCAGATTGAGACCCCTGGAGGCCTCTATACAGTCGACATTTTAAAGACATTTTTTCTAAAATTCAAAATCCAGGGATGCATTTTGGCAGACACCTGAATTAAGTTTTTTATTCATAAAAGTATGCTCTACTTTTTATTAATTACTTTGTTTCGGTTGATTTTGATGGTGAAATGCCTTTACTCCCACAGTCAAACTTTTATCTAAATGAAAAAAATATTTTTAAAACTTGAAAAAAAAGGAATTTCTATCAAAGACGAGTTAAAACGAACTAAAAAGTAGAAAATAATTAAAAATTTCTTAAAATGCATTACGGAGATGCACCACCGCCCCCAAAGCAAAGGATAAAAATGTGTGCATCAATAAAAAAAAAAATTTTTTTATGAAAAACCACTAAATTAAAAAAATAATTAATTTTTATAGTGAAAAGTAACTAGTGCCTTTAACCGATTACTACCAGTGGATCCTACAAAACATCGCTACGCTCGATATATTTGATGAACTGTATATTTAAGGCTAATTTTGGTAGAGGTTTACACTATTCGATTATATATATCGTACTGTTTTGAAAATTAGCCGCTCCTGAATATAAACCGAAGTCTTACTTCCCGTTGTTCAGACATTTTAAAATTTGTATTTTTATTTTGTCCACATCACAAATGTAAGCCCCTAAAATATCCAATCAATCCTGCAGCCATATAGATTGTTGCAGGGCCCACATGATGACACTGTTCGGGAGCCCAACCAAAGAATTGTTTTTTTTGGCGCCAAGGGACAAGATTCAGTTTTAATTCCTCCCCCCCCCCCCAACTTAGAAACTCATTATTTTCATCTATTAAATGTCATCAAAGCCCATTTTAGCGCACGCAGCAGAATTGCGCCCTGGGACATCTCACCCCCCCCCCCAATAAGCTACGCCTCTGGTCACTGGCACTTCCCACCCGATCATCTGAAATATCCCTTTGGAGAAAATGGTCTGCAAGGAACACTGTGTCTGCAAGGAACACTGTCTACAATAGAAGAAAAGTAGCCATTGTGTCTGGATTGTACAAGGAAAGATTAATTATTCAAATTATATCCTTTTTTTAAAACACCATTTAGTATACCCGAAGTTATAAATAATTTCCTCAACCATCAATTAAGTGTCGTAGCATTAGTTAGAAGTTTTCTAGGGGCCGTTAGGATGCTTGACTAAAGAGGCAACGAAAATGCCTCTCTTAAAAGTACCGCCCCTAAAAAGTGTCATCCGGAACGGACCTCACCCCCCCCCACACACACACTCCCCGTGCTACTTCCTGTGATACTTCCTGACACATATTTCAATTCTCTAAATGTCAATGTCCAGATTCCTTCCTGGTCATCCACGAGGTACCCGGACACACCGGGGTTGTTCGTTTCCACACGGCGACATTCCACAACGGACCGGTGTGCATCGAGTTCTACGTGTTCCAGAAAGGTCCATCTTCCTACATTGAGCTCCTCTACCAGGGGCCCACTCTTGCGACGGCGGTCTTTAAGAGCTACCAAAACAGCAACCATTTGACGTGGTACCACAGCAAGACCTACCTAAACGTAGCTGCGGGTGTGCAATTTTCGGTTAGTCAAAAAAACTTTGCTTCCACTGCCTCAAATACTTTGTTTATGGTCTTTGCACGACCTCACTGTGTCTTAAGAAGTTCAACTTTTATTAATATAGTTGACTGTGTCTAATGACGAGGACAATTTGTCGCGACGCAGAGATTGTACGAATCACATGAAGACTTTATAAACAAACTTAACAATTGCCTCTTTGGGGGGGGGGGGGGCAGTACATTTATTTTATATGGCATGACCTTCAGATAATGACGAGGTCGTAGCTAAGCCCTTCCGTGCTACCATGGTATTTTAAAATTAAGTTCAAACCAATAATCTTAAGTTGTTAAGTTGATGGTCGAGTAGAAATGTGCCGGGGTAATAGATGACATATTGTTCTACGAGATCTCCATTGGGTTCCCGTGAGTGAGCGTATTGACCACAAGTTTCTGTCCTTCGCATACAGCTGCATAGAAGGCTCTGCACCGGAATATCTGAAAGAACTGCTTTATAAACATGTAACCTTAAAGAACCTGCGGTCCTCAAAACTCAATCCTTACTGAAAATTCCCAGTGTGGATGAACACAGAAAAAAGTCGTACGGAGTGCGCTCTTTTGAAGCGGTAGCGCCAAAATTATGGAATAGTTTACCTCAATCTTTGAGGAGTATTGAAAAGGATAGAAAATCATTTAGGAAACATTTAAAGACTTTTTTTGTTTAATAGATTTGAGGAAACCAGAGCGCAATGAGCATGTTAAAGTAGCATGGATACCAGCACTCTATAAGTATCCAATCAATCAATCAATCAATCTGCTCACAAATTCGTTGAGACTGGGCGCTTCTGTCTGCTACATGACAACATCTTGATATTTATCTTTTTTTCTTGTTTTCCTAATGTCTCTCCATTTTTCGGGTTCCAGTGTTGTTGTTTTTTCCTTTTGCTCTACTCCCTCAAGAAATGTATTCTACAATATGTTTAACGACTCTTGACTAAACCCCACTGTTTTAAACACAAACATTCTTTGCAATTTAATAGCGAATCTGAGCCTGTGAAAAATATTGAATTATTTCATATTTGTATTCTACTCTCATTTAGATCACGTTCCAGGCCCACATGGCATCCGGTGACATTGCCATTGACGACCTCTATATCTACAACGGTCATTGCTTGTAACTGATTGGTTGGAAAATTGACGTTCATTCTTTGTGATAATAAATCAAAACATTGATAACTTCCATACATGCGTGTTTTTGTTTTTTGTTTTTGTAAATATGGAAATCACACGTCTAACGAATTGCGATTGTGTTTGCTTTAATGCTCAGTTGTAATAATCTTATGAAATTTGAAAGAATTCAAACAAAAAAATCACAATCATGTGAGATTGTTTGATTTTCTATCACTCATTCTCCGAAAAGTGTTCTCAAACATCCTAATATTACTGTGAAATTACCAAGTTATGTATGTCACGGTCAGATCGTGTGTTTACCTTTTCTGTGTATGTTTGGGGATAGGGGGGGGGGAACCCAGGTGAGGAAGTGAGTGTTGTGAATTTTGGGAATATTGAAAGGGGTGAACGAATGTTAGCTATTTTTGTTGATATCACGAGTGCATGGTCTGTGAGGGTATAAGAGAGAGAGAGAGAAATTATTATTAGAGAGAGGGATTTTCTTTTTGAGAGTGGATTCGAGCAGAGTGTGTTTTTGAGTGATGTTGGACATAGTGCGAATTAGTAATTATTTTGTGTAGGCGATCTAGTGGATCTGTGTTCATTCTACCTCACTATTCATTATAATGATATACTTTGGAACATTTAGAACTCAACAAGGAATTAAATGGATTTGATTATTGTTGGACTGCCTTTTGTGTTTCCTTTTAAACTATCGGTTTTGTAGGAGCCAGGAGACTTTACAATATCAGCTCTCCAGGAGCTGACGACCCGGAGTTTTAGACTCTGAAAACTAATGTCTGTGGCTATAGAAGGGACCTAATCTCATAGACAACGTAAATTTCGCCTCAATGTACATGGGCAAAAACCAACAATCTGTCACTTTCGACAAATGTCACAAAATGTTTAGGTTATTTCTCTTTGTTAACGAGTTATCCTTTGGTTGCATGTTGTAACTGCCAAGCTTTCATTTGTGAGGTCCATGCCCATCTTCCATGAATAATATCTACCCAGTGTTTCTTTAAGGCATCTCTCCGGTAGATAGAAAACTTAAGCAAAAACCAATTATGCAAGTCACTGGGGCTATATTGGTAACGTGTACAGTGCACCACAAAGTCAAGTTCTCAGGACAGCACAGGAAGTTCAAGAACATCAGAACCGCGAAGTACCCAAGAGATCAACCCGTAAATGAGTATATCCATCTCTATTTACTTCTTACATCAGTGGTTCTCAACTTTTCTAATACCGCAACCCTTTAAAGTATTGACTCATGTCATGGCGACTCCCCAAAAACAGAATAATTTTCGTTGCTTCTTCATAACTGTAGGGTAATGTGTTTTCCGATGGTCCTAGGCGACCCCTGTGAAAGGGTCGTTCGACCCCCAAAGGGGTCGCGACCCACAGGTTGAGAAACGCTGTGACTTACATCATTTATTATTAACTGAATGACCTGAAGTTAAATTATATTTAAACACTCTAAACCAAAAGAGAGAGAGAGGGAGAGAGAGTGAGAGATATATATATATATAGAGATTTAGATAGAGATAAAGATGGAGATAGAGAGGAAGGAGAGAGAGAGAGAGAAAAAAAAGAGATACATTTTTAAAAAAAGGACCACGGACTAAGCTATTTTTATTGGCAACACATTATTACGTAAACAAGTATCCAATAACAGCTTAAATACCCCAGCGTAAGCAGAGAATGATTAATTGGTATCGTAAGGATGTACATACTAAACTACCACCTGTTCCGGATTAATGATTTAGCAATGTAAGCACATGTGTACAAAAAATGTCTTCTTTTGTATTTAGCCTTTAGAACATGTAACAAAAGATTATGTTTCCAAAAATAATTATTTTTAAATCATCTATCTCACTTGAAGTACAATTGTTTTAAGAATTATTTTTAAAAATTCAAATTTACAGTCGCTGCCATCTAAACTATGAATGCTTATGTCTAGAGTACACTATTACTCTAAACTACACAACACAATAATATGATGTCAAAAGAATTCATACTACTGGTAACATGTAAATAAATGTATTCGAGAGTAATGTTTGGGTATACAATAAATAAAAAACAATCTTTAATTAAGTAAAACAGAAATTACACAACCCTTAAAACAAAGTTGTTCGTATAAATCCTTTTAAAATGTAATAGCAATGGGGGGTGAGGCTGAAAATGGGACAAAATATACATACAAGTAACGAACTTTAAAAGTATGCCAATTATTTCGAAGCCCCCCCCCCCCCAAATCCTCGCATCCGCAAATTTTGTTCTCGCCCCTGAACTATATTAATACTCTAATGAACCATCCACTTTTATACCGCAGATTTATTTCACCAATTTTTTCAGAAAAACAAAAGAAAATATTACGCACCAAACGCACTAGCGATATTTGTTTTTTTTAAAGAATCTCATTTAGCGCAGGTATCGGGAATTTTATTGCGTGAAATCAGAGGCATATTTCTTTCATCTTTTCCTTGAAAAACAGTAAAAATTGATTTTTGGGAATGTGGCAGGAAATTTGATAGAATGTTTTGTCATCGGCAACGAGTCTATTTGCCATATTCTGGCTCGATCGGTTGACGGGAAGCAGGACAATTAGCCGTCCGAAGATTTTGTCCTAAACACACGAAGAAAAGCGATGTTAATATAAAGGAATTGTAAAAGCATTTATTCAGAATCCTGGTTTATGAAAAGCATGCATTTTGAAAAGGATAATGTCACATGACAATGACGTCATATTCCATTAAACGCATAGTGAAAGGAATGTTTAAAAAAAACACTAAGAAGTAAATGAAAATAATAAAGTAATCAAAACACGCCTTATCACTTCGTCATTGATAAGAGATTGATAGAGTCCTGACTATAATAAAAACCTGCTGGACAATTTTGAGTTGTTCCTGGCACCCTGAAGTTGGCGGTCACGCACAATATGGAGAGAATGGTATCTTTGGTGTCCCTCTTGTTGGGGTTCACCTGTGTCCTAGCTGCACCACTGGATGTTGCTGAAGTGGGTATTTTTTGTTGTGGTCAGAGCGGGTTTTCATTGTATTGAAGTTGTAAGAAAGAACCTCGTCATATTCTGAATTCTTCAAGTGCAAAGAGTCAACTTTAAAGCAGTAGCCTTTCCTCACCTGAATCGTGTGTACGTCATCACATCCAGTGACGTGATGAACGAGTGCATTGTAATCAGATGCAAACAAAATAGATTGGTGACTTTTTGTAATTGAGTATAATATAAAAAAATAAGCAAATGAATTCCCTTTCTGACAAAATAGCTTATGTGATTTACTTTAATAATGTCTTTTTTTGCGCAAAAAAAGTGGGAAAGAAAATAAGTATTTAGAGGGATTTAGTTTAAAGTTTGCATGATTATGTTTGGTTTGGATATTAGGAACGTAATTAGCTCATATAGGGTATTGAAAATATCTCCAGGAGCAGATCTTTGTGCGGTTTTGGATTTATTCGTATTTTATTCGGCTGATTCATTGAATTCTACACATTTTCTTAAACCATGCGCTGTGAATCGCCTGTGTATTCTTCAGCGCCAATGAAGAGCAACTATACCACAAACATAACCTTAACCACTATGCCACAACTCTAACCGCTATGACACAACCCAAAACATAACCATTATGCAACAACCCTAACCACTATGCCACAACCCTAACCACTATGCCACAACCCTAACCACTATGCCACAACCCTGACCACTATGCCACAACCCTAACCACTATGCCACAACCCTAACCACTATGCCACAGCCCTAACCACTATGCCACAACCCTAACCACTATGCCCCAACCCTAACCACTATGCCACAACCCTGACCACTATGCCACAGCCCCTAACTCTCACCACTATGCCCCAACCCCAACCGTTACCACCCAAGTTAAAAAAAAAGAAACACCACCAAGTCATCCTAAAATAATGATTCTCCATTGTTTAATCTTCAGGTGACGGTCATGGAGTACGGTGGGTAACGATGTAGTCATTAAGTTTGAATATCTTTATACAGCTTTAAATATGTAACTCTATAATCTAGGTACTAGATAATGACCTACTTTAGCCTTGTAATTTGTACTTAGGGACGATATACTTTTTATCTATTCGAACTCAACAAATGTGTGTAAATAATTTATTTGAAAAATAAAGCAATAATAATTTCTATTTCGATAAACAATCATAACATTTAGAATGCGATAACTTTGCAACTGACATTTCTTGTGGAGATATTTTCCTGGGGCTGATCAAAGTAGGTCAAGAACAATGTTAAGTTATCTATAAATGATTTATAACCGTAAAAATCTTGTTAAGAATTGTGTCGTTAGAAAAACTAATCGTTAATTATTTTTGTTAAGTCACTTCTTAACTCCAACAGAGCAGCCGGAAGTGAAGGACCCCAACAATGGGTCATTGGTGTTTACAGATCGCGGGACTATTATTGTCGGTGATATGGAGCTTGAGTTGGTAAGTTGGTGGACTAACGTTTTCTCCAGACTTTTGGTTTGTCTCCATTTGGAATAACGTTTAATCCAGAATTTTGTTTTGTCTCCATTTGGATTAACGTTTTCTCCAGACTTTTGGTTTGTCTCCATTTGGAATAACGTTTAATCCAGAATTTTGCTTTGTCTCCATTTGGAATAACGTTTTCTCCAGACTTTTGGTTTGTCTCCATTTGGACTAACGTTTTCTCCAGATTTTTGGTTTGTCTTCATTTGGACTAACGTTTTCTCCAGACATTTGGTTGGTCTCCATTTTGACTAAAGTTTTCTCTAGACTTTTAGGTTTGTCTCCATTTGGACTAAAGTTTTCTCCAGACATTTGGTTGGTCTCCATTTTGACTAAAGTTTTCTCTAGACTTTTGGTTGGTCTCCATTTTGACTAAAGTTTTCTCTAGACTTTTGGTTGGTCTCCATTTGGACCCATGTTTTCTCCAGAAATTTGGTTGGTCTCCATCATCTATTGTGGTTTAACAAATCAGGTGTTGGAACAAATGGATGCTACTTCAAACATATGTTTAGAATATTAATATTGTGGATAAGGGAAACATCTTAGCTGTTTGGTCGTCTGTCAAGGCTTTCCGTTTGGGATACCTATTCTTGCCAAGTCTGCCAGTTTGGGATATCTTATCTTTTCAAATCTGCCAGTTTGGGATATCTTCTCTGTCAAGTCTGCCACTTTGGGATACCGTCTCTGTCAAGTCTGCCAGTTTGGGATATCATCTCTTGTCAAGTCTGCCAGTTTGGGATACCTTCTCTGTCCTTCTTTAGTTTCACATTTGCGTCGAGGCAGAGATTTTCTTAATGGCGACATTGCGTAATCACGTGACTGATATTAAACAATTTTATCAAAATGATTTAAAAACTAAAATTGACAGTCTTGCAATGGGTGACAGAAAATCTAAAACGTGTCAAAGGATTCAAGATCAATGTGCTACGAGGTTGTTTTTTTTAAAATAAAAATTAATTAGCAATCATCATCATCATCATCATGTCCCGTAGTCCTTCGACCGTTGGGGCGCCACAGATGACATATACACTATTCTTCTCCATTCCTCTCGGTCTTCTTCCCTACGCATAGCATCTCCTAATTTTAATTTTAATCATGTCCATTCTTTGATATTATCTTTTCCATCCTTTTCTTTGGCTCAAATAGTTGAATGTATTAATTTTTGTTTTGTTAACAGCACAGAAATGGTGTTCTCAATCCCAACAGCCGCTGGCCACACGGTCAAGTTCCTTATGTTATAAGTGGCGCTTATAGTAAGTCTCACACGGTCAAGTTCCTTATGTTATAAGTGGCGCTTATAGTAAGTCTCACACGGTCAAGTTCCTTATGTTATAAGTGGCGCTTATAGTAAGTCTCACACGGTCAAGTTCCTTATGTCATAAGTGGCGCTTATAGTAAGTCTCACACGGTCAAGTTCCTTATGTCATAAGTGGCGCTTATAGTAAGTATCACACGGTCAAGTTCCTTATGTTATAAGTGGCGCTTATAGTAAGTCTCACACGGTCAAGTTCCTTATGTTATAAGTGGCGCTTATAGTAAGTCTCACACGGTCAAGTTCCTTATGTTATAAGTGGCGCTTATAGTAAGTCTCACACGGTCAAGTTCCTTATGTTATAAGTGGCGCTTATAGTAAGTCACTTTAAACTCAACGCATGCAATTCTTATTCACGCTCCCTCCCTCCCCCCTCTTCTTTAGATAAATGTCAAACAAAAAAAATAATGGCTATGTAATGAACTCATTCGAACGGGTTGCTATGAGAAGTGTTGACTGCTCATTCGAACGGGTTGCTATGAGAAGTGTTGACTGCTCATTCGAACGGGTTGTTATGAGAAGTGTTGGCGGCTCATTCAAACGGGTTGCTATGAGAAGTGTTGACTGCTCATTCAAACGGGTTGCTATGAGAAGTGTTGGCGGCTCATTCAAACGGGTTGCTATGAGAAGTGTTGGCGGCTCATTCGAACGGGTTGCTATGAGAAGTGTTGGCGGCTCATTCGAACGGGTTGCTATGAGAAGTGTTGGCGGCTCATTCGAACGGGTTGCTATGAGAAGTGTTGGCGGCTCATTCGAACGGGTTGCTATGAGAAGTGTTGACTGCTCATTCAAACACCCCGCAAATAGACTTCAGAAAATCACATATGAAAATGAATATAATATGTTGTATAGAGAATGTTAATTTCAAAAATTAAATGATGAATGTTGTTTTCAGCAAATATTACGACCCCCACCCCACTCCAATCCTTGGCTTCGTGGATTTGATATATTCTAAGAGACATGTTGATGTGATCATTTAAAATTTTTTTTCCATCGTTGCTTTGTTCTGTCGTCTTTGTTAATGACCTATCTATACCGTTGTGTTTTTAATGACCTATCTATACCGTTGTGTCTTTAATGACCTATCTATACCGTTGTGTTTTTTTTAATGACCTATCTATACCATCGTGTTTTTAATGACCTATCTATACCATCGTGTTTTTAATAACCTATCTATACCATCGTGTTTTAATGACCTATCTATACATTTGTGTTTTAAATGATGTCTCTATATCGGTTCCGAAAAGAGTTTTATAAAAGTTTTTTAATAAGTGTATCATAAATAATAATTCTCTAGCTACGTATGCATAGATGGCTGTAATGTTGTGTTCAGTAGGAGCGCAAAATAAAATTCCCAGAAGTTAGCACTAATTGCGGTTCTTATAAAGTGCGTTACTAGAATGCATGTTTTGTCAAGTAACTTTAGTAAATGGGAAGTTCTTTAGTAGATGGGAAGTTCTTTAGTAGATGGGAAGTTCTTTAGTAGATGGGAAGTTCTTTAGTAGATGGGAAGTTCTTTAGTAGATGGGAAGTTCTTTAGTAGATGGGAAGTTCTTTAGTAGATGGGAAGTTCTTTAGTAGATGGGAAGTTCTTTAGTAGATGGGAAGTTCTTTAGTAGATGGGAAGTTCTTTAGTAGATGGGAAGTTCTTTAGTAGATGGGAAGTTCTTTAGTAGATGGGAAGTTCTTTAGTAGATGGGAAGTTCTTTAGTAGGTGGGAAGTTCTTTAGTAGATGGGAAGTTCTTTAGTAGATGGGAAGTTCTTTAGTAGATGGGAAGTTCTTTAGTAGATGGGAAGTTCTTTAGTAGATGGGAAGTTCTTTAGTAGATGGGAAGTTCTTTAGTAGATGGGAAGTTCTTTAGTAGATGGGAAGTTCTTTAGTAGATGGGAAGTTCTTTAGTAGATGGGAAGTTCTTTAGTAGGTGGGAAGTTCTTTAGTAGATGGGAAGTTCTTTAGTAGATGAGAAGTTCTTTAGTAAATGGGAAGTTCTTTAGTAGATGGGAAGTTCTTTAGTAAATGGGAAGTTCTTTAGTAGATGTGAAGTTCTTTAGTAGATGGGAAGTTCTTTAGTAGATGGAAATTTCTTTAGTAAATGGGAAGTTCTTTAGTAAATGGGAAGGTCTTTAGTAAATGGGAAGTTCTTTAGTAGATGGGAAGTTCTTTAGTAGATGGGAAGTTCTTTAGTAGATGGGAAGTTCTTTAGTACATGGTAAGTTCTTTAGTAAATGGGAAGTTCTTTAGTAAATGGGAAGTTCTTTAGTAGATGGGAAGTTCTTTAGTAGATGGGAAGTTCTTTAGTAGATGGGAAGTTCTTTAGTAGATGGGAAGTTCTTTAGTAGATGGGAAGTTCTTTAGTAGATGGGAAGTTCTTTAGTAAATGGGAAGTTCTTTAGTAGATGGGAAGTTCTTTAGTAGATGGGAAGTTCTTTAGTAGATGGGAAGTTCTTTAGTAGATGGGAAGTTCTTTAGTAGATGGGAAGTTCTTTAGTAGGTGGGAAGTTCTTTAGTAGATGGGAAGTTCTTTAGTAGATGAGAAGTTCTTTAGTAAATGGGAAGTTCTTTAGTAGATGGGAAGTTCTTTAGTAAATGGGAAGTTCTTTAGTAGATGTGAAGTTCTTTAGTAGATGGGAAGTTCTTTAGTAGATGGAAATTTCTTTAGTAAATGGGAAGTTCTTTAGTAAATGGGAAGGTCTTTAGTAAATGGGAAGTTCTTTAGTAGATGGGAAGTTCTTTAGTAGATGGGAAGTTCTTTAGTAGATGGGAAGTTCTTTAGTACATGGTAAGTTCTTTAGTAAATGGGAAGTTCTTTAGTAAATGGGAAGTTCTTTAGTAGATGGGAAGTTCTTTAGTAGATGGGAAGTTCTTTAGTAGATGGGAAGTTCTTTAGTAGATGGGAAGTTCTTTAGTAGATGGGAAGTTCTTTAGTAGGTGGGAAGTTCTTTAGTAGATGGGAAGTTCTTTAGTAGATGAGAAGTTCTTTAGTAAATGGGAAGTTCTTTAGTAGATGGGAAGTTCTTTAGTAAATGGGAAGTTCTTTAGTAGATGTGAAGTTCTTTAGTAGATGGGAAGTTCTTTAGTAGATGGAAATTTCTTTAGTAAATGGGAAGTTCTTTAGTAAATGGGAAGGTCTTTAGTAAATGGGAAGTTCTTTAGTAGATGGGAAGTTCTTTAGTAGATGGGAAGTTCTTTAGTAGATGGGAAGTTCTTTAGTACATGGTAAGTTCTTTAGTAAATGGGAAGTTCTTTAGTAAATGGGAAGTTCTTTAGTAGATGGAAAGTTCTTTAGTAGATGGGAAGTTCTTTAGTAGATGGGAAGTTCTTTAGTAAATGGGAAGTTCTTTAGTAAATGGGAAGTTCTTTAGTAGATGGGAAGTTCTTTAGTAGATGGGAAGTTCTTTAGTAGATGGGAAGTTCTTTAGTAGATGGGAAGTTCTTTAGTAGATGGGAAGTTCTTTAGTAGATGGGAAGTTCTTTAGTAGATGGGAAGTTCTTTAGTAGATGGGAAGTTCTTTAGTAGATGGGAAGTTCTTTAGTAGATGGGAAGTTCTTTAGTAGATGGGAAGTTCTTTAGTAGGTGGGAAGTTCTTTAGTAGATGGGAAGTTCTTTAGTAGATGGGAAGTTCTTTAGTAGATGGGAAGTTCTTTAGTAGATGGGAAGTTCTTTAGTAGATGGGAAGTTCTTTAGTAGATGGGAAGTTCTTTAGTAGATGGGAAGTTCTTTAGTAGATGGGAAGTTCTTTAGTAGATGGGAAGTTCTTTAGTAGATGGGAAGTTCTTTAGTAGATGGGAAGTTCTTTAGTAGGTGGGAAGTTCTTTAGTAGATGGGAAGTTCTTTAGTAGATGAGAAGTTCTTTAGTAAATGGGAAGTTCTTTAGTAGATGGGAAGTTCTTTAGTAAATGGGAAGTTCTTTAGTAGATGTGAAGTTCTTTAGTAGATGGGAAGTTCTTTAGTAGATGGAAATTTCTTTAGTAAATGGGAAGTTCTTTAGTAAATGGGAAGGTCTTTAGTAAATGGGAAGTTCTTTAGTAGATGGGAAGTTCTTTAGTAGATGGGAAGTTCTTTAGTAGATGGGAAGTTCTTTAGTACATGGTAAGTTCTTTAGTAAATGGGAAGTTCTTTAGTAAATGGGAAGTTCTTTAGTAGATGGGAAGTTCTTTAGTAGATGGGAAGTTCTTTAGTAGATGGGAAGTTCTTTAGTAGATGGGAAGTTCTTTAGTAGATGGGAAGTTCTTTAGTAGATGGGAAGTTCTTTAGTAAATGGGAAGTTCTTTAGTAGATGGGAAGTTCTTTAGTAGATGGGAAGTTCTTTAGTAGATGGGAAGTTCTTTAGTAGATGGGAAGTTCTTTAGTAGATGGGAAGTTCTTTAGTAGGTGGGAAGTTCTTTAGTAGATGGGAAGTTCTTTAGTAGATGAGAAGTTCTTTAGTAAATGGGAAGTTCTTTAGTAGATGGGAAGTTCTTTAGTAAATGGGAAGTTCTTTAGTAGATGTGAAGTTCTTTAGTAGATGGGAAGTTCTTTAGTAGATGGAAATTTCTTTAGTAAATGGGAAGTTCTTTAGTAAATGGGAAGGTCTTTAGTAAATGGGAAGTTCTTTAGTAGATGGGAAGTTCTTTAGTAGATGGGAAGTTCTTTAGTAGATGGGAAGTTCTTTAGTACATGGTAAGTTCTTTAGTAAATGGGAAGTTCTTTAGTAAATGGGAAGTTCTTTAGTAGATGGGAAGTTCTTTAGTAGATGGGAAGTTCTTTAGTAGATGGGAAGTTCTTTAGTAGATGGGAAGTTCTTTAGTAGATGGGAAGTTCTTTAGTAGGTGGGAAGTTCTTTAGTAGATGGGAAGTTCTTTAGTAGATGAGAAGTTCTTTAGTAAATGGGAAGTTCTTTAGTAGATGGGAAGTTCTTTAGTAAATGGGAAGTTCTTTAGTAGATGTGAAGTTCTTTAGTAGATGGGAAGTTCTTTAGTAGATGGAAATTTCTTTAGTAAATGGGAAGTTCTTTAGTAAATGGGAAGGTCTTTAGTAAATGGGAAGTTCTTTAGTAGATGGGAAGTTCTTTAGTAGATGGGAAGTTCTTTAGTAGATGGGAAGTTCTTTAGTACATGGTAAGTTCTTTAGTAAATGGGAAGTTCTTTAGTAAATGGGAAGTTCTTTAGTAGATGGAAAGTTCTTTAGTAGATGGGAAGTTCTTTAGTAGATGGGAAGTTCTTTAGTAAATGGGAAGTTCTTTAGTAAATGGGAAGTTCTTTAGTAAATGGGAAGGTCTTTAGTAAATGGGAAGTTCTTTAGTAAATGGGAAGTTCTTTAGTAGATGGGAAGTTCTTTAGTAGATGAGAAGTTCTTTAGTAAATGGGAAGTTCTTTAGTAGATGGGAAGTTCTTTAGTAAATGGGAAGTTCTTTAGTAGATGTGAAGTTCTTTAGTAGATGGGAAGTTCTTTAGTAGATGGAAATTTCTTTAATAAATGGGAAGTTCTTTAGTAAATGGGAAGTTCTTTAGTAAATGGGAAGTTCTTTAGTAGATGGGAAGTTCTTTAGTAGATGGGGAGTTCTTTAGTAGATGGGAAGTTCTTTAGTAAATGGGAAGTTCTTAAGTAGATGGGAAGTTCTTAAGTAGATGGGAAGTTCACGCCGCCGTTGTTTGGCGGGTTATCTCTAGTAGGTAAAGTCATTTCTGAGATATCGACCACTTTGTGCCCACAGCGACAGGCACCCGCGATACCATCATAGCGGCCATGAGAGAGCTGGAGCATGACGTCAACGGACCTGGCACGTGCATCCAGTTTGTGCCACGGACAACACAGCCCACGTACATAGAGGTCACTTCAGGGACGGGGTGAGTAACACATGCAAACTACATAGAGAACACGGCAGGGACGGGGTGAGTAACACGGGGCAATTACATAGAGGTCACTGCATGGAAGGGGTGAGTAGTATAGGCCAATTACATAGAGGTCACTGCAGGGACGGGGTAAGCAACACAGGCCAATTACATAGAGGTCACTGCAGGGACAGGGTGAGCAACACAGGCCAATTACATAGAGGTCACTGCTGGGACGGGGTGAGCAACACAGGCCAATTACATAGAGGTCACTCCTGGGACAGGGTGAGCAGCATAGGCCAATTACATAGAGGTCACTGCAGGGACAGGGTGAGCAACACAGTCCAATTACACAGAGGTCACTGCAGGGACAGTGTGAGCAACACAGGCCAATTACACAGAGGTCACTGCAGGGACAGGGTGAGCAACACAGTCCAATTACACAGAGGTCACTGCAGGGACAGGGTGAGCAACACAGTCCAATTACACAGAGGTCACAGCAGGGACAGGGTGAGCAACACAGTCCAATTACACAGAGGTCACTGCAGGGACAGGGTGAGCAACACAGTCCAATTACACAGAGGTCACTGCAGGGACAGGGTGAGCAACACAGGGCACGTACAATAACATTACACTGAGGACTGGGTTAGTTTTTGTTATTAGACACAGCAATTCATTTAAATTGTTGTAAAGGATTGTCATTTCAAAATATGTAGTCTTCCGGTCAGCAGACTATCTGAATGAAAATACCCGCCTGTTTGAATAGCAAAAGAGACGCTCAATAAAATGAAAAGTATCCGATAAGTCAATGATAATAAGCATATTCCAAACTGTATGCACCCAAGAAAGGTCGGACAGTTTCAAGTTATTGACCAGTTAAAATGCCATTTATAGGGCATACGTTTGCCTTACGGGTTGGGAGGAGATATTATTTCACATTTTGAAAAGTCACTAAAACAAATCTGTACAATGGAGAATGTTCACCAACAGTTTTTTTGGAACTACTCTCTTACAACTAAAAGGATTAAGAGAAACGAGCTGGAAATCTTTGTCCCAATTACTTTGGTTGCGTAACAACTTTTGACCGTCGTAATTTACCTTCAAAGATAAAGTCAAACATTTTTTTTTTAAAATTAAAGTGGTAGGTCAGAGGTTCCCAAAACTTTCTCAAATCACGGCGCCCTTGCGGCATCCAGGTTTTCCCAAGTCGCCCTGTTTCTAATTCTACTCAGAAAGCTGCACGCCTTATATTATTGTAATTGTAATAAGCCTACTGCAAAAATATCAACAATTTAAAAAAAATACCGAAAAAGTAATAAAACACATATTATAGATCAAGAACAATGAACAATATCAATTAACAATTTTTACTCACAGCATATGTTCTCGATTCGTACAATTTACCTGGATAACAGACACCTCTATTTACTTCTCCTCATTGATTTTTTCGCGCAATTTTTTATTGGACACCATGACTACTGAAAATCCACTTTGGCGCAAATGTGAAGTGGTAAATAGAATGAACATACTTTGGGTTTAACAGCTGAGATAGGAGCATTCATCTTGAACTGAAACTGAATTTCTGTTATTTCCATGCCGCTAAATCTTGTTTTCAACGAAACTATAACATCTCTTGACCAGTGGCTTATAACAAAGATTCAATATCCTCTCTTGACCAGTGGCTTATAACAACGAATGTATCGCCTTTCTTGACCAGTGGCTTATAACAAAGAGTGTATAACCTCTCTTGACCAGCGGCTTCTAACAACGATTCAATATCCTCTCTTGACCAGTGGCTTATAACAACGAATGTATCGCCTTTCATGACCAGTGGCTTATAACAGCGAATCTATATCCTCTCTTGACCAGTGGCTTATAACAACGAATCTATGTCCTCTCTTGACCAGTGGCTTCTATCGACGTAACACTAATGTCCAAAACATATCATCCTATTTACGATAGTTGCACTTATTCTTCCTCTTACTACAGTTTGCGGCGTTGAGATTCCTTTATCTTCCCTTTCACTGTAGAATTCAACCCGATCCATTTTTTACACTTACAAACGAGAAGAAATGCTAGAATAACTTCACATGACTTAGTCACAACGCTTTTCAGTTGATGCAATGTCCACACAACTAATTCAACATTAAGATAGCGTGAAAGCGACACCTGTTTCTATTCAATAAACGTACAATCAGCTTTATTGTTGTAGAATCTAGAGCACCATCTAGTCATCATTTGAAAAGGCTTCAGCATACTGTGTTAACTTTTTTTGTTAACCCTTCGTGGCGTACAGTTTGGGAACCTCTAAGGTAAGCGCTGTACTTTTAAATTCGTGTACCTTGATCCGAAAAGAACATTGACATATATGTTAGTATGCCAATCTTAAATATATATATATATATATATATATATATATATATATATATATATATATATACATTCTAATATTTTTTTATTTTGAACAATGTATTTATAAAACATGAACATACACAAAACTGATTAAGATCTTACGTCATGACAGGTGCCACTCTCCTGTGGGGTACGCCAACTCCGGTAAACGGGAGGTGTCCATCGGTCCTGGCTGCGTGTACAAAGGTATCATCATGCACGAGCTCATCCACACCCTCGGCTTCTTTCACGAGCACAACCGCGTGGACAGGGACAGCTACGTCAACATTGATCTGCACAACTTACCGACAAGTAATGTGAACCCATGAATACATATTTGATAACGTAGTGTAACCATAGTAATGTTTTCATTCACAGACAGATAGTGTCATAAAATCACTCAAAGAGATTCTTTAATAAAAAAAAACCATTAATCCGAGTTGAAGAAATGAAATCTGGTCTTGAGTATAGCTAAGATTTATTTACATACATTTATTGCGGGGGGGGGGGGACAAAAAAGGGTGGATGGGTATTTTGGGTGAGCTCCCCCACTTTCCGCCCCAGGACTTAACCCGTAAATGTAATAAGAAAAATGATATGCAGTTCTTGATATTTCATTCACGTAGCCTTAACGCATTCTTTACAATATAATTCATCAAAATATAACAGCTGGTCAAGTGAGTGAAAAAAATTGTGTCATATCTCGTAAGATAAAAGTTGTTTTATAGTGTTGGGATACAGCACCAATAAACTCACTCTCTGCGAGTTATAGACTAGCTTGTTCGATGTTTCCCTTCCCATGAGGCACCGATGTCGTACATTTCTCATGACCTCTATCTCCTTCAGGCTCTCTGCCTGACTTCAGAATCACGACGACTGCCACGGCGACCACACTGCGCACCACCTACGACTTCAACTCCATCATGCACTACGCTCCTTACGACTTCGCCATTGACGCGCGCAAACCGGTGATATTCCCCAAGCCCGGTAAAGCACCTGTCAGTGCCCAAATGGGTCAGAGGATCAACCTGTCGCCCACCGACGTGATAAAGATACAGCGACTGTACGGGTGTCATGAAGGTATGTCCTCTTGTCAATGTAGTTTTAATGGTGGGCATGCGCGAAAGAAGAAAAAGAGGTGGGGTTATGTTGCAGGGTTTCTTTCAGCCATCTCTCAGGTGGGAGGGGGGTACTGCCACCCCGGGGAAAGTTATTTGCCCCCTGGAGCAAAATGGGGCAACAATATAACGGTTATATATGTTTTTAAAATTAAAAACTACTACATTGTCTTTTCAAAAAAGTTTTAAAAGGATAGCATCTGGTGCCTTTAACCGATTACAATAATTAGTGGAATCCATTAAATATTTTCCCGTTAGATATATTTGATGATACGTATATAAAGCCAAGCTTGTTAAAGGCTTACAGTGTTCGATTAATAATATCGTACTGGTCGCTCTAGATCAGTGATTCCCAAAGTGGTCTATATCGACCCCCAGGGGTCTACGACAACTTGCAAGGGGTCTATGGCAGCGGAAAAAAAATTGGGGGTCCATGAAATGAAAATGGGGGTCCATGAAATGAAAATTGGGGTCGACGATAGTGGATCTCATGTAAGCAGGTCAAGACTTATATTTTGTCATTTTTTAATTTACATTTAAATAATAAATGTATAAAACTTAACATGTTTTTAAAAAAGTTATTCACACTGCACTTCACTACCGTTATAAATTTAAATCTTTCACAGTGAGTAGCACTATACCGCCTGTCAAAAATACATTTAAAGTATTTGTAAAGTATTAATTAATTTGAAAAAAATCAATATCAGGTAAGCAAGGGGTCTACCCAAAACCGAAAAACATGGCAAGGGGTCTACGAGACAAAAAAGTTTGGGAACCTCTGCTCTAGATTATAAGCCGACGTCTTACTATCTGTAGATCCCATAAAATATCGGCATTTTAAAGATTTTTATTAACGCTGTATTTAATTACCCAAAACTTCACTAACAAGGTCTACAATATTAATAATAAATTATGTTAAGTCTCAATCATGTGCAATCTATTTTCAAATTATATTTCATCATAGAAGCATCACTTTTGAAGTAGGGATAGGTGCTAAGTATACATTGTATGATGGCATAGTTCTTTTTAAAACATTTAATCAATTCCATGAGTGGAAACTTTAAAAAAAAATGATATATATTTTTTTTTTTTTTTTAAAATTAAGAATTTAACGGGCGCATACAAAAATTGCACATTTCATCAATTATTATTACACCAAAAGCGTTTGTGTTTTCTTTTAATGTGCTACTTTTGTAACAATGTTTCCTGCATGACAGAGATTCTAAAAATACATAACCTATATTTACAGTGCCCCACCTATTTGAACGATTAAAAAAAAAAATTAAAAATTCAAGACTGGAATCTATCAGAGAGCTAAAAAAAAAATTAGAAAAAAAAAAAGTGGCTAATTCCTGTCTGTGGTACCACATTTAATTAGGTTAGGTTTAGGGATAGATTTAGGGTTCAGGTAAGGGTGAGGGATAGATTTAGGGTTCAGGTAAGGGTGAGGGATAGATTTAGGGTTCAGGTAAGGGTGAGGGATAGATTTAGGGTTCAGGTAAGGGTGAGGGATAGATTTAGGGTTCAGGTAAGGGTGAGGGATAGATTGAGGGTTCAGGTAAGGGTGAGGGATAGATTGAGGGTTCAGGTAAGGGTGAGGGATAGATTGAGGGTTCAGGTAAGGGTGAGGGATAGATTGAGGGTTCAGGTAAGGGTGAGGGATAGATTTAGGGTTCAGGTAAGGGTGAGGGATAGATTTAGGGTTCAGGTAAGGGTGATGGATAGATTTAGGGTTCGGGTAAGGGTGAGGGATAGATTTAGGGTTCAGGTAAGGGTGAGGGATAGATTTAGGGTTCAGGTAAGGGTGAGGGATAGATTGAGGGTTCAGGTAAGGGTGAGGGATAGATTTAGGGTTCAGGTAAGGGTGAGGGATAGATTTAGGGTTCAGGTAAGGGTGAGGGATAGATTTAGGGTTCAGGTAAGGGTGAGGGATAGATTTAGGGTTCAGGTAAGGGTGAGGGATAGATTTAGGGTTCAGGTAAGGGTGAGGGATAAATTTAGGGTTCAGGTAAGGGTGAGGGATAGATTTAGGGTTCAGGTTAGGGTGAGGGATACATTTAGGAAGTTTTTTCATTATTTTTAAACGTTTTATTCTTAATTTTACGTCAAGTTGGCGGCCATGTTAAAAAACGCGGTACCACATATAGGAATTTACCAAAAAAAGTTTTTTTTGTGAACTAGAATTTCGATTGTCATTTGTATAAAAAAATTGATGGTACTAGATTTAAAAAAAATTCTTATTCCTAATTTGTTCAATTAAAAATCTGTGGATTTGGTTTTAAAGTATATCTACTCAAGCAGGTCAAGCTCATTTCCGTTTTGCTCCACCCCCCCCCCCCCAATCTACTTTTTTGCACCCTGCATTGAAATATGATAATTAAGAAAATATCCTCATCATATCTTTAAACCCCTAAAATATCCGAGATACCCACCATCGTAAGGGTTGCTGGGTGCACACGATGGTTCTAAGGTTAAGTGACACCTATATTTTTAAACTAGGATCTCTTCCGTTGCTCTCAAGTTAAGTGTAGAATGTTGCTAAACTAAATTCAGATATGTTAAATCAGTTTTGACTCCGATCAAGATTCATCAGCGCCCTCAATTTCCGCCCTCCTCCCGATGAAAATGATCACCGATTTGGATATCGATAGATACACTGCCTATTACTGCCGCAATGGGCGGGCAAATATTTTTGCAATCCTTCCTTTCACGATACATACTCTGCAGTTGTCCGCAAATGCCACACCTGCATATAAAGAAAAAGTGACACCTCGGTGGACCACCCCACCCGCCCTATTTCGACGCCACTAGCAGGGGCGTATCTACACTGCTTGGCAAGATTAATTTTTTAAGCCCCCCCCCCCCTTTTCAAGTCTGAAATTGATTATTTTCAACCATTAAATACCACCAAAGTCCATCCCCCTTGCTAGTCTGGTATCTGGGAAATATGCCGCATCTGTCGCCCCTTAGCTACGCCTCTGGCCACTGGCAAATGACACAGCCCCCCCCCCCCGAAAATTTGAAATGCCCCCCCCCCCCGGGGAAAAATGTCTGAAAGAAACACTGGGTGTGAGGGGCGGGGAGTGAAACGACTAATTTATTACGTCATCATAATCTGAAGTTTGTGGAGGTGCCTACAGATATAATCTGAAGTTTGTGGAGGTGCCTACAGATATAATCTGACGTTTGTGGAGGTGCCTACAGATATACTCTGAAGTTTGTGGAGGTGCCTACAGATATAATCTGAAGTTTGTGGAGGTGCCTACAGATATAATCTGACGTTTGTGGAGGTGCCTACAGATATACTCTGAAGTTTGTGGAGGTGCCTACAGATATACTCTGAAGTTTGTGGAGGTGCCTACAGATATAATCTGAAGTTTGTGGATGTGCCTACAGATATACTCTGAAGTTTGTGGAGGTGCCTACAGATATACTCTGAAGTTTGTGGAGGTGCCTACAGATATAATCTGAAGTTTGTGGAGGTGCCTACAGATATACTCTGAAGTTTGTGAGGTGCCTACAGATATAATCTGACGTTTGTGGAGGTGCCTACAGATATAATCTGAAGTTTGTGGAGGTGCCTACAGATATAATCTGAAGTTTGTGGAGGTGCCTACAGATATTATCTGAAGTTTGTGGAGGTGCCTACAGATATAATCTGAAGTTTGTGGAGGTGCCTACAGATATAAGATTCTTGGAACTTACAGATAAAATCGTTGTTAGATTCCTTCTTTAAGTTAAAGAAACAAAAACATTTTGTCCACTTCCCCATCGTTTGTGCATAATTCAAACGATTACCATCACTATAGCCAATTTTTAAAACCCCAATCAACTCAGACTTTTTAAAGAAATCTTTTGTATAAGTTATTCGCAGTTATCAGCAACATGTAGGCTGCAGGATCGATTCAATGCATAGATGGGAAACGTCCACTGATGTTATCTGATTTATTTTTTTTAAAGGAGGTGATAAGACAACATTAGCTACCCTAATCTGCCCAATCACAGTTTTGTCCCTTGAAGAAATGACAAAACAAACAAACAAACAAATTGTTCGACATTAATATTTTAAACATTTGTATCAGCATAATTTTTGGCTTTGTTAATGTAATGTGTTCTTTTTATATTTGTAGACACGACGCACATCACGCACCCAAGTAAGTAACAAGAAGAGATCCTGTTAGGTTTTTAAATTTTACTTCCACTAACTTCCTTCCTTTGTTTGTGTCAGGGTTTTCTCTCTTTTTATGTTTTTATATAATATATTATGTCAATTTAATTTATACTTATTTGAATTTATTTTTGTACTGATGACGGCATTTGTCGAAAGTCTACATTTGTATTCTGTGTAATCATTATTAAAGCTGATCGTACATTGTTTTACTTACACAAATTTTTTTTGTTTCTAATAAATCATGTCACAAGAAATTTGAATTACATTATTAAACATCAGTGTTATTAACTAATACTTTTACTACTACTACTACTGCTACTGCTCCTGCTGTTGCACCTTCTCCTAATGCTGCTGCGACTACGGCAACATTCCATTTGTCTTTAAAACTCACACTATTGCTTTAGGACTTACAGCCAGTCTTGTGATAATGTTAAATGGTTCTCTTCTTTAAAGCCCAACAGGTCAAGTGTCCTTTCGAGAACTCCATGTGTAATCTGGTGGTGGAAGCTTCTCCTGCCTACAAGTTTGAGTACGGGAAAGCTGCCACAGCAACCGGACCTTACGCCGGGAACACGAATGGCGCAGGTTTGAATCCTTCATCATTGTGTTAAGTCTGACAAGGGAAAGAGAACGAACAGTGATCAGTGCTTTCAAACAAGGGGCAGTCTTAGATTCGGGATATGGGATCAGTGCTTTCAAACAAGGGGCAGTCTTAGATTCGGGATATGGGATCAGTGCTTTCAAACAAGGGGCAGTCTTAGATTCGGGATATGGGATCAGTGCTTTCAAACAAGGGGCAGTCTTAGATTCGGGATATGGGATCAGTGCTTTCAAACAAGGGGCAGTCTTAGATTCGGGATATGGGATCAGTGCTTTCAAACAAGGGGCAGTCTTAGATTCGGGATATGGGATCAGTGCTACCAAACCAAGGGCATACCTAGATTAGGGCAATGGGATCAGTGCTACCAAACAAAGGGCATACCTAGATTATGGCAATGGGATCAGTGCTAACAAACAAATGGCATTCTTAGATTATGGCAATGGGATCAGTGCTACCAAACCAAGGTCAGTCTTAGAAGCGGTAATAAAAGCAACTATTAAAATTGAATAGCTAGAAAGGTCACGCTCGCAATTTTAAGAATTTTTATACTTCGAAAATTTTATCTCCCACAAAATGACAATTTAACCTTGATGAAGCTAAATAAATGAGTAGATTAATTGTGCTAAGTTTTACATTAAGCGCAGTAACAGCAACTAAATAATGAATTTATCAGCCAGCAAGTATTGATTGCACTTGATGAAACCTCGTCAAACGGATACTTACGTTACAACGTGTTTTTACCCGGAGTCGTTACCAGCAGGTCGGGGATCACGGATACCACGAGGTCAAAGTACACAGGAAAAGAACATATTTTGTTGTTTCCAATCTACATTTTATTGTTTAAATGGGAAACTTGCACTAACATCCTCCCCCCCCCCACACACACACACACATTTTGCTATCATGTAAGTAGGAGAAAAATTGGACTCCTTATTTTCTGATATTATGCCGGAAAATTATAGCCTATATGACCCGGCCGATGTTTCATTCTACCGACCTATGACCTGGCCGATGTGTAATGCTTCCGAGCTATGCCCCGGCAGATGTTTAATACTAACGACCTATGTCCCGGTCGATGTTTAACACTACTGACCTATGATCCGGCCAATGTTTAATACTATACCGACCTATGACCCAGCCAATGTTTAATACTACCGACCTATGACCCAGCCAATGTTTAATACTACCGACCTATGACCCAGCCAATGTTTAATACTACCGACCTATGATCCGGCCAATGTTTAATACTACCGACCTATGACCCAGCCAATGTTTAATACTACCGACCTATGACCCAGCCAATGTTTAATACTAACGACCTATGTCCCCGGCCGATGTCAACAATTTAGATGTTACTAGCTCGTGAATACTTGTTAATATCATGTGTTCAGAACGGATGACCGTGATAGGTTTTGTGTTAAGGTCGATAATATCTTCATTCCTAACCTCCCCAGGGAGCTCAAAGAGCTTTTCATGTTGGTCTGCCATTTTTTAAATCAAAATCACGAAGACGTCCACCAATCATTATAGCAAGCCCAAGAACATTAATTTTTTTTTTATAAAGAGTCTTTGACTTTTAATCTATGGGATATCCCAGGGGTCGGGAACCTTTTTGTCTGAGAGAGCCATAGACACCACATATTTTGAAAAGTAATTCTGTGAGAGCCATACATTATGTTTAAAACTAAAAATTCAAGTAAATGTGTGCATTTTGTGTAATTTCAACACTAAACATGCAATAATTATGTCTCTGAATTCTTTTTAATAACATTAGCTCATTTGTAGAATGAAATATTGATATGCAATTAATATGTAGATCAAAGGAGTCTAAATAATTTTTTTTTATAATCGAACATTTGTCTGCGAGCCAGATGCAGCCATCAATAGAGCCACATCTGGCTTGCGAGCCATGGGTTCCCGACCCCTGGCATATTCCCTTCCCTGTCAATTTCAATTTCACACATTTCTGTAAAGATAAATTCAATCAGTTGTTAACGTTTCTATTATTTCCACCTCCAGATTCCTTTCTTGTCATCCACGCGGTCGCCGGACATACGGGGGTGATAAGTTTCCACACGCCCACATTCCACAGTGGATCGATCTGTATACAGTTCTACCTGTACCAGAAAGGACCGACGTCCTACCTGAATCTGATCTACAAGGGGCCCACACTCGCAACGACCGTCTTCAAGAGCTTCCAGAACATGAACCAGGCACATTGGATCCAGAACAAGCATAACCTCAACGTTGCGGCAGGAACAGAATTTTCGGTAAGTGGTGGAAACGACGTAAAAATGATTTTTTTAAAAAATTGTCTTTATTTATTAAATCCCCAACGACTTTTCTCTGTTAATATGATAATAATAAACAATATTCTCTAGCTGTTTGAACTATTTTAAGAAAAAATATTTTAAGATAATAATCCAGTAGAAAGAATATAATACATATTTAAACAACGAATAAAAAAATATCGAGTATTTCGATTATCTTGTAAATGCCATTTTTGGTAGTAGTTTAAAAAAAAGTATATGGAATTGGTAAAAAAAATGTTGTCAAGTATAATATCGAAGAGGCAAGTTGTAATGATCTGAAGCAAATTATAGTAGTCTAAATATCTTAATTAACATTTCAATTAACTGAATATTGAGAATTGAAACTTTAATTTTAGACGAACAAAAATCACACATTAATAAATATATGATGTATTTTGTAAACAGTTCTTGACTTCTGAACAATTTTGTCGGTAACATATGATTTATAAATAAATACCAATTTTGAAAACCCATAAAGATGTAGTCTATAGCCTTTTGTACAGAAAAGCTATTTTTCTTTTTGACTTTGGTGAAACTTGGAAATATTTAGAAATAAAACGTATGTTTTTGGTTTTTCATTTTCGTTCAAAATGTAAAACTATTTTAGCATTTCTTTTTTTTGGGATGGATCCCTTTTTTGGAAGGAATACTTTTTTTTTAATTTAAAAAATATTTTGTAGTAAATTCATTTTTTTTTATGTAATTGACCCCAAAAATATTTTAAAATAATAACTTTAAAAATACATTACTTTTCAAATTTAAAAAAAAAATGTTTGCATACCACACTTAGTCAAGCAGAGGCGTTGCTTGACTTTTTATGGCACCCGTGCTACTTTTCGGTTTTGTCCATCCCTACCTAGCAGTAAAAGTTGATAATTTAATGTAATTACAGCCCAACTTTAAGCCCCTAAAATATACGAAGCCCTATGCAGCTATACGGGTTGCAGACCTCACACGATGGCTCTTAGGTCAAATGACACATACAATCTTAACTAGCATCTCTCCCGTTGCTCTACAGTTAAGTGTATGATGATGCGAAACTAAATTTAACTACGGTATGTAAATAAAAAAAATGCATTCTTGCATTTTGAATTTATCAAAAAATTTCCGGGGCCTATAAAGTTTTAAGGGGCGAGTCTAAGCTAAGGAGTATCTCTCGATAAAAAACATACCCTAAGGGCTCCCAACTGGACTGAATTTATTTAATATTGTGCTGGTGGAAGAGTTAGTGATGTCCTGTTATTATCTTTATTTCTAGCGCTTCGCACCCAAATGTCTGAAATGTTTACATCAGTGGCGCTTCATCCCATGTAGGGCACTGGCCTGCTCTACCACATTCTTCCATTGGGATCGATCCATCGCTTTACACTTCTATGTGCGAACCCCAACCTTTGTAAGCCCTTCTCTACATTGTCAATCCATCTCAGTCTTGGTCGACCGGTGAGCCGTCTGCCCCTAGGTTTCTGCATGTAGATCGTTTTTGTTGCTCCAGGATCCGGGATCCTCTCAATGTGTCCTGCCCAGGGCAGTCTGCCTTTTTTTATATTGTTGTGACTATGGATGGGTATTTGTACAATTGATATAGCTCTTGGTTTGTACGGATTCTCAAAACAAAATTGTCTATCATCGGTTCATATATTTAGCAGGATCTCTGCTTTTCTGGTAGGAACCAAGTCTCATTTGCGTAAGTTACTACTGGTCTTGTGATAGTGGTGTATACTGCCTTCTTTGTTCCCTTTTCGAGGTTTTTGCTTTGAAGTAGCTTTTGTAAATTGAAATAAGAACTGTTGCATGCTGTTATTCTTTCTTGCACCTCCGATTGTATTTCCTCTTGCTTATTTATAGTCACCCCTAGATATTCGAAAGTAGCTACCATCTCAAAGGCGTAGATGTTCATATTGATGAAGTCATCAGTGCGTATTTCCTGACATTATCATAAATATTGCCTTCGCTTTATTTACATCAAGACCAGCTTTGACCGTCACATCTTCAAGTTCACTAAAAGTTTTAATTATATCATCAATGCTGTTTCTACCAAGTAGCGCTATATCGTCTGTGTAGGCCAGGTATTGCAGTGGCTGGCGTTATAAAGTTCCTTATGGTTGTTCTGTACCACATCTCAGGTGCTCACACGTATGTTTCTAATGCTTTTTTCTAAAGTGATGTTGAAAAGGATACACGGATTTCCTTGTCTGAGGCCTAGATTGATTGGGAACTCCCTCAAGTACTCCATCTGTATTTTGATTATATTTTGTAGTTATCCACCGTCATATGTATGAGTCGGGTAAGTTTGTTAAGGACTCCAAGTTCCAGCACATGATCGTTCATGTATTTCCTGTCTATGCTATCATAAGCTGATTTGTTGTCCACATATAGTTGGTGTATGTTGATGTATTCTAAGCATTTTTCTACGAGACATCTAACAGTAAATATATGAACGTTTGAAATGCCCTTTCACACATTGTCTTAAAGAGACATTGAATACAGTGCATGATACCCTCACTAGGTAACTCTTGTTATCTGGGAAATATCCGCATCAACACCAGGCACAGAAACATTGCAAATCCCATCTACATTCATAGGAGCCATAATGATCAATACATTGATCGTGGGCCCTTAATAGACAGAAAAAGAAGAAGAAAAATTTGCACCACAATGCATCACTGCATTTTGAATTTATTATTTTTAAATTAAGGTGACCCCTGCCTTCACTTTTGCTCAAACTCTTCGGATTCCTCAATTTTTCCTTGACGTCGATCAATGTGACTACCGGGTTGAATCTAATCTTGTGTCAAATGATTTTCTTCGTCGCACCACAACCAGAATGAATTTAGTTTATGTATGGCACTGAGTGCCATAATGCCTCCCCTGACGCTTGAAAAATAACTTTCCCCTGAAAGTCTTATCAAAACATTCGAATCATGTATACTCCAAAATGTACCTCTTGATTGTTAAAAAATCACACATTTTCTTCTGCCCTACTTCCCGATAAAAATTACTTGCCATGACAGTCAAATTTGGTGCTGATATATACACTGCCCAGCGGCGTGCCCAGTGTAAGCGCCACCCTGGGTGGGTTAACTTTTTTTGCCACGTTACCTTTCTCGATAGAAACTCTGCAGATGTCCGAAAATCCCGACGCTCTATCTAAAGAAAAAATGACACCTGGGAAGACCACATGTTCCCCCCCACCCCCACTTCTACGTCACTGATGTGAGTTTTTGATGACAGGGGCCAAGATTCATTTTTACACCCCCCCCCCCCGCTAAACTCTGAAACCTATTATTTTCATCCATTAACACTATAGCCCATTAGATGCCCCCGCTAGTCTGGCGCCCGGGGACATATGTCCCATCTGCCACCCCTTAGCTACGCCTCTGGCCACTGAAAAACTGGCACTGCCCCCCCCCCCCCGAACATCAAAAGTGCCCCCTCGGGGGAAAATTTCTGAAAGTAACACTGCCTACTGCTTAAAGACATTCCTTGTTGTTACTTGACGAACTCCATTTGCCATGTCTCAAAACCTGTATTGTGAAATGGACAATATATTTTACAACGAGATCATTCATGAGTTCTTTCGTGAAACATCTTTTTTAACACGCTTTTTTTTCTTATAGGTTGTTTGTTTGCGTGTTTTTTATTTTGTGGATGTTCAAATATTGAATCTTAATTTTGACCCCCCCTTCCTGATCTCCAACTGAGCTGAAACTTTGTACTCTTGCCCACCCCCGATGACCGATGACAATACAACCTTTCATGATCAGTAGGTCTCAAGGTTCCTCCACTGACCTTGGAGTTTAAGAAGCTGCTTTAATCATATTCCAGTATATTAATTTGTGTTTAACATCTTCCTTGAAAAGTACCCCAAAAAAAACATGGTAAATAATACTATATCCCCTATACTTAAAGCGAAAAAGCTGCATATATCGCTTTTTACCCAAGTCAGACAGCCAACCTATAACACGTATACCTAAAGTCCACACATATTGCCTATATCTAAGGCCAGACAGCCGCCTATATGCCTATACCTAAAGCTAAATAGCCACCTATATTGCCTATACCTAAAGTCTAATATCCACCTATATTGCCTATATCGTCTATACCGCCTATTCCAAAAGCCGACACTGGATATGCTCCACAATACTCTACATCAGGCCTGCACAACATACGGTCCGTGGGCCGCATGCGGCCCGCCAGCACCCACTTTTTGGCCCTCGAAGTAACGAAATATTCTTTATTCTTATTATTTTCTCAATGCTTTCCTCCTTGTCCTATTTTCTTTTTGCGCGCTCAATTTTTTCATAAAGTATTGCGGCCGTCTTCCATTTTGAGCGGTGCAGGCATGTACAGCCGTTTTCAGCAAATGGGCTTCGCAAATGACCAAGATTTTTACGGATAACAGTCTTCTGAGAATGACCTGCTCTTAGGTCTACGAACAGTTTGAACCACCAATATAGATATTCTTAGAGCTGCATAAAAAATCTTCAGTTCAGAGTGTGTTTTTATTTTATTAGTTTATATTGAAAAAAAGAGGTGGGGGTGGATTATGACGTAACGGACGTCATATCCATCAAATTAGACACATTTGTAATACTACCGACCTATGGCACTACCGATGTTTCATACTACAAATGAGACACATTTGTAATACTACCGACCTATGGCACACTACCGATGTTTCATACTACAAATGAGACACATTTGTAATACAACCGACTTATGGCACTACCGATGTTTCATACTACAAACGAGACACAATTGTTAAAAACGTTTAAATTTTTTGTTACGTCCTTAAACTTTATCGTGTGAAATATTCTATATAGTTTCTGGTTCGATGGACCTAAACTGCTTAAAGCGACGCTTTGAAATTGTCTTCTAGTCCTGGTCAGAGGCGACTGTGTAGACGACCATGGTCCTGTGTTTCGAGCTACACCCAATCTCAATCTTATGTTCATTTGCTAATTGCCTGCCCACACTGTTCCAATCCATGACTTATGTATGAGTCAGAGCTATTAATAAGAATTTCATTATTTTATTTTCCAACAGATCACGTTCCAGGCCCACATGGCTTCCGGTGATATTGCGATTGACGACCTCTATATTTACCAGGGCCATTGTGTGTAATCGCTTGCCTGTATAATTACAGCGGCCATTGCGTGTAAGTGAAATCGCTTGCCTGTATATTTACATGCATTGCATCGTGAAAATAAAGGCAATGAGTTTATAAAATTGACCTATTCCTTGTCTATGTGTCTGTTGACTCTATGATGAGATTCTAACTAACATTAACGACAATCATTCAAATGAAATATTTTTTTTAAAAATCACTACTCGGTTATTTCCCTTGGACCCAGGCCTACTTTCGTTTACGTATCGTCATGCCGACATTAGAGCCGACCCCCCGTGAGGCTATGTATGGAGGGAATTTTAAAAAATTGTCTCTGGTGACAAAATATGAAATGAATCGAATTTTCTTTTTGTAGATATTAAAATATTGGATCACTGAACCTAGAGGAATTTCGGTTTGATAGATAGCGGCTTATAACATATAGATATCGCAGACGATGTATTAATAATAAATGGTATGACGTGGAAGATTGAAAAGATAAATTAGTTGCGTACATGTAAAGATCTAACCTATAATTATAATAATATGCATCTTTCCCCTGTATATTCTTATTGTTAGAATCCGTTCTCTATGATTCTTACAAATATTTTTAAAAAAATATTTCTTCTAACAGGCTCAAAAATATTCAATGCTTTGACGACACGTGAACTGTATTATTATTATTTTGTTTACACCAAATCTTTTAAGTTTTTTTAAAAAAATGTTAAAACCTAGAATCCACACGGGCAACGACTTTGCCACTCATCTAAATTAGGTCAGTGGCTTGAGACAATTCTTTATTTTCAATAAAACGAATGAGTTACGCAACTGCATTAACATTGGAACATTTTCTAAACCAGATTAATTTTAAAATAAAATAATAAACTTGAGCTGTAAAGGCAACGTTTGTTGCTGTGTTTGTATTGACCAGTGGCACGTGCCATTTGTTTTTGTGTTTGTATTGACCAGTGGCGCGTGCCGTTTGTTGTTTTGTTTGTATTGACCTGTGGCACGTGCCGTCTGTTGTTGTGTTAATATTGACCAGTGGCACGTGCCATTTGTTGTTGTGTTTGTATTGACCAGTGGCACGTGCCGTCTGTTGTTGTGTTTGTATTGACCAGTGGCACGTGCCGTCTGTTGTTGTGTTTGTATTGACCAGTGGCACGTGCGGTTTGTTGTTGTGTTTGTATTGACCAGTGGCGCTTGCCTTTATACAAGTCTCGGTACTCTGTCGTTTTTTTAATTTGTATTTTATTGTTTGATATAATCGTGTCGGTAGTTTCAATCAAATAATCAAACCAAAAATGTGCTGAGTGTCCACACGCTGCTGTTAAGTCCTGCACAGAGCCGCCACCTTTCTCTGTCGGTCGGCTGCCATGATGCTTGAAAGGACCAAATACGATCGATCAGTATAGATATTGATTTACGAGAACCCGATTCGAGCCATCTGGCGAACAATGTTGTGTGTACATGACTACCTCATACACAACTATGCCAACGATGTCAAAGACGTTTGTGTTACAAAAGAACAGGACGTGTGCACACGCGCACACACACATGCTTAAACAAAGCCAGTGATTTATCAATGGAAGTGGGACGAGCCCTCCCCCCCCCCTTTTTTCCCCCACACTTTTCACCATTTGTTATAAAAAATATTTAAGTATGCCATAAACACTTACGAATAAATTTATTAAATGGAAAAATTATTACCTTTTTTTTACCATAACCCCAAACACACAATTTTACCTCCCATTTAATTTAATGTTTTTTCAAGATCCCACAGCATTATATTGATGGTACCACTCGAATATCTAGTGTTTCAGTCGGGTTGTCACCGGCCTGTCAACACGGTCAGTCGGGTTGCCGCCTGCCTGTCAACACAGTCAGTCGGATTGCCACCTGCCCGTCAACACGGTCAGTCGTATTGCCACCTGCCTGTCAACACGATCAGTCGGGTTGCCACCTGCCTGTTAACACGGTCAGTCGGGTTGCCACTTGTCTGTTAACACGGTCAGATGGCTGATGGTTACATTTGACAGATGACTCTTTCCTGGGTGTCAATTCTATCTGATGGATGCCCGTCTGGTAGCTTCGGGCCAATGGATGCCCGTCTGGTAGCTTCGGGCCAATGGCAGACTACATACGGGATAATTAGCTCCACGATAAGTCAATACGTGTGTCCCTTATCAGCAGATAAGTTACGAAATGAGTCTGATTGTTTCAACAAGAAAACACAATGGGGATCTCAATAAGACAACACAATGGGGATCTCAATAAGACAACACAATGGGGATCTCAATAAGACAACACAATGGGGATCTCAGTAAGGCAACACAATGGGGATCTCAATAAGGCAACACAATGGGGATCTCAAAAAGACAACACAATGGGGATCTCAATAAGGCAACACAATGGGGATCTCAATAAGACAACACAATGTGGATCTCAATAAGACAATACAATCGGGATCTCAATAAGACAACACAATGGGGATCTCAATAAGACAACACAATGGGGATCTCAATAAGGCAACACAATGGGGATCTCAATAAGACAACACAATGGGGATATCAATAAGACAACACAATTGGGATCTCAATAAGACAACGCAATGGGGATCTCAATAAGACAACACAATGTGGATCTCAACAAGACAACACAATGGGGATCTCAGTAAGGCAACACAATGGGGATCTCAATAAGGCAACACAATGGAGATCTCAACAAGACAACACAATGGGGATCTCAACAAGACAACACAATGGGGATCTCAACAAGACAACACAATGGGGATCTCAACAAGACAACACAATGGGGATCACAATAAGACAACACAATGGGGATTGTCAACTTCTATACTCCTGGATTGGATCATTCATCAAGTTCTCCCACTATTTCAATCATGAGTGAATAACTCAAGTCCTTTTAGTAAATATAACTTTAATTATCAGGAACACAAGGCACACAGCTCTCTTCCCTAAGGTTCTACACCATAACTCCCGCACGACTTCTACTTACGTCACAATACACATAAAAAATACGTCATTCAGACAAGCGCGTTCATTAGCTAATAAAAACTCTTTCACACACCGCGCGTAATAAACATGCATTCAAACACAACAATAACTACTGAACTCCCATACTTGACAGGGATCTCAATAAGATAAACACAATGGGAGCTCAATAAGATAAACACAATGGGGATCTCAATAAGATAAACACAATGGGATCTCAATAAGACAACACAATGGGGATCTGCTAACCGCACTTTCACTATTCCAATCCCTCAAGTGTGTGCAGTTATTTCCCGTTAGTGTCTAGTTACCGAGTGAGGTTACATATATCACAGTATAACCAGAGCGATGTTACATATATCACAGTATAACCAGGGCGAGGTTACATATTATATATCACAGTGTAACCAGAGCGAGGTTACATATATCACAGTATAACCAGAGCGAGGTTACATATATCACAATATAACCAGAGTGAGGTTACATATATCACAGTATAACCAGAGCGAGGTTACATATATCACAATATAACCAGAGCGAGGTTACATATATCACAATATAACCAGGGCGAGGTTACATATATCACAATATAACCAGGGCGAGGTTACATATATCACAATATAACCAGGGCGAGGTTACATATATCACAGTATAACCAGGGCGAGAAAGTCAATAAGAACTCATGATTTCAAGGAAGTCAAAGGAAATAAATGTACACTTTTGGGGAAATGTGGCTACACATGTATGAAGGTGCTTATGGACATTTCGCTCTACGTGCATGTAGGTGCTAATGGAAATAAATATGGCTACGGGCATAAAGGAGCTAAGGGAAATACGGCCACACATCCATGAAGGTGCTAAGGGAAATAAATAAATATGGCTAGAAGCATGAAGGTGCTAAAGGAAATGTGACAAAACATAATAATATACTAAGATGCTTTGGAAACGGAAACAGAAATGTAAGTTAATGCCGATGGTGCTATAAGGCAAAGATTACATGGGTTTGTGGTTCGATAACTTCATAGTTACGATCTGTTGATTGAGGATCGATAGTGCACCCAATATGACTCCAACACAAGTGATCAATAATCGAATAATTCCGAGAAAGTGATCGATAAGAAGCTCAAAACCCAATATAAGTTTGCGGTTGCCTCGAGAGATAGGCCCTGGGGCATTTGTGGTGGTCAGTGCTGTCTTAACAACATAGGAGGCCCTAGGCAAAGCAATACACTAGGGCTCACTAACAACAAAACTCACCAGGGCCATGAGAAGGGTGCACTCACCCCCGGGCTAAAAAATCCGGGGGGGGGGGGTTGTACCACAAACAGTCACTGGTCCCCTTCAACTCACCAACGGGAATAAAAATGTAAAATAAAAATAAAAGTTCAATAAAATTAAATAGTTTTAAAGCATGATCAGAAATAAACTGTAATTAATCAAAGATGATGATAAATTATGATTATTGACAGATAGATGGAGTAAATTATTTCAGATTAATCAACATAATCGTTTAAGTAATTTTTAATTATTTTTTTGCATAGAATTGTTGCATTATTGGTTTAAAGTCAATGGTCTTAAAGATGTCATTTTCCATGCACATAAGTGAAAGCCAGTTCAAACGTTTTTTGTCCCATTGTACTCGAATCTGACTCTTTATGAGCTTCAATCTTGAACTTTCCCTTGTAAGTTGGATTGGATTGGATTGGATACTTCTATAGCGCTGGTATCCATGCTACTTTAGCATGCTCGCTGCGCTCTGGTGTCATCAAATCTGTTAAACAAAAAGTCTTTAAACGTTTCCTAAATGATTTTCTGTCCTTTTCAATACTCCTAAAAGATGGAGGTAAAATATTCCAAAACTTTGGCGCTACCGCTTCAAAAGAGCGCATTCCGTTATACGACTTTTTTCTGTGTTCATCCACACTGGGAATTTTCAGTAAGGATTGAGTTGAGGACCGCAGGTTCTTTAAGGTTACATGTTTATAAAGCAGTTCTTTCAGATATTCTGGTGCAGAGCCTTCTATGCAGCCGTACGCCAAGGGCAGAGTCTTGTAGTCAATGCGCTCACTAATAGGCACCCAATGGAGATCTCGTAGAACTGGGGTGATGTGGTCTGATCTCTTTTTTCCGCGATTAATTAATCTAGATGCTTACTCGGTGGAAAAAATATGGGAATGAACTTGATGAAACGTTCCACAGACTTACATCCTCGAATGTACCGGACCTTTAACTGTCAGCTGATCAACGTGTGACATGTCTGAAGTGGAATCAACGCTTATTGAAACGTGACTCTTTAATTTCTTTCAAACTAGAACAAAGAACTTGTTACCACATCACACCAATAAATTCTTTACAAATATTTTCTGACGCATATGTTGTGTTCCCGTTTCCAGCATGTTTATATAGTTTGAGATGCTCCTCCAAAAAAGTTTCAAACTCACTCAACAGCTCTAAAATACCTTAAATAGTTCCATAGTTTACTGACCCAATAGTTTGATCAACAGCTCTAAAATACCTTAAATAGTTCCATAGTTTACTGACCCAATAGTTTGATCAACAGCTCTAAAATACCTTAAATAGTTCCATAGTTTACTGACCCAATAGTTTGATCAACAGCTCTAAAATGCCTTAAATAGTTCCATAGTTTACTGACCCAATAGTTTGAACAACAGCTCTAAAATGCCTTAAATAGTTCCATAGTGTACTGACCCAACAGTTTGATCAACAGCCCTAAAATACCTTAAATAGTTCCATAGTTTACTGACCAAATAGTTTGATCAACAGCTCTAAAATACCTTAAATAGTTCCATAGTTTACTGACCCAATAGTTTGATTCTCTCCGCGAAGTGCCAAACCTCTGGAAAGAAAGCAAACGACATAAACCAGACGTGTTAGATAGTTAGAACTTTCGGCCAGTATTTCTGTTCTGACCTATGAACTTTAGGCCAGTACTTCTGTTCTGACCTATGAACTTTAGGCCAGTACTTCTGTTCTGACCTATGAACTTTAGACCAGTACTTCTGTTCTGACCTATGAACTTTAGGCCAGTACTACTGTTCTGACCTATGAACTTTAGGCCAGTACTTCTGTTCTGACCTATGATGTTTGATTAATGAAGGATTTAAACACCCAGTTTCTTTGCGTCGAAGCAAATATGACGTGATATCAGTGGCGTAGCGAGCTTAACTCGCGCCCGGGGCATAATACCTTTTTAGCGCCCCAATACCTTTTTAGCGCCCCCCCGATTCGAAAACCATACAAAATTATAGTATTGTGAGTAGCGCCCGGGGCATGATGCCCCCCTTGCCCCCCCTCACTACGCCACTGCGTGATATCATTGCGATATTCTTCTTCTTTTTCATGTTCTACCATAAGATTGTAATGTTCCCAGTCATTGAATCCTGATGTAGCAAAGGGAGATACTTTCTTGGACAATAGACGACATGAAAAAAACAATACAAACAACCCTAGGAGGGTGACGGGAGCATAGACATTCACGCTTTACACCCTTGACATTCCGCAGTTCACGTTTGAACATATGCTTTGCTAAATACATTGTCCTAGTTCTAGCTTCTCCAGCTCCAGGGGACACTCTGCCAGAGTTTGAGAGGTTGCAGTCCTGATCCTGACACACTGCTGTATCCACAGTGAATCCAGTACTCGACACTCCACTGTACAGGTATTCTCAATATTTCAGAGCCCGGGATCTGTGTCGTGAATCACACACCCTAGTTTTCCGACACAGCATTGTTTGTTTCATCTGGGGCAATTTCCCCATCAAGTGAAATAGGTAATGCAGACCTGTTTACTCTTACACATTTGGCGAACAATGTACTATTTTGAGGTGTGTACAATATATATACTGTATGTTTATTTTTTTTACTATTAAGATAATGATTAACTGTATTGAACGATTTTGTGATGATATTGTACGATTTTAAGAGTTTGAGGGTAAAAAGGTCTGGTAATGGTATGTCTGGAACTAGATTGCTGGATACAATAGTGGATGTAGATGATGATGCTGTATTTTGAGGAGCAGTACTATTACTTGCTATTTTGCTTGCATTTAAAATAGCTGTTAATTGTACACGTGTGCCCGTTGTTCCTTGTCTCCTCTGCAGCTCTTTAGCTGCTCTATGCTCCACACATACACCTACGAGTCATTTCCTCTGCAGCTCTTTATCTCTTCAGTGCTCCACACATACACCTACAAGTCATTTCTGCTTAAAGGTTTATACACCTAGAACATATTGATTTATTTCAAATATGTATGTTGTAAGGGCGGCGATCCAGTCAAAAGATAATATTTTTAAAAAAGTTATGTCTTGAAAAATATGGATTCGTCTGACTTTTCAAACTCACGAGTGACCAGCTAAATATGAACATTGGAAATGATTGGTATGTTGCAATTAAACAAATCTATCTCTATGTTTGAGCTATATTTAAGATAAACATAACTTTGGTATTTTAGGCAGTGAGCACAAATG
This sequence comes from Omphiscola glabra, assembly GCA_964017045.1. NCBI lineage: Eukaryota > Metazoa > Mollusca > Gastropoda > Lymnaeidae > Omphiscola > Omphiscola glabra. The sequence continues at coordinate 22,650,387 of OZ024795.1, forward strand.
ATGCCTAAATGCCTATATATTTCTGCTTTTAGCTCAACCTACGGTGACTGTTCGGTCAAATTTACCATCTAAATATGTTGTTCAGACGCAAAACAATATATTTGTCAGGTTAAAAATATGAAGTTATTTTTTTCTTATCAATTTAGTTTTAAAAACAATTATTCATTGGTGACCTACAAATTCCTTTATATAATGCTAATTAAATTCAATAGTACTTGAACTGGTGCTAGAATAGAAGTTTCTCTACTAAATTCACAACTGAGCAGTGGCGAATCTATGGTTGTTACTGCCTGGGGCCAACATCTTAATCTAGCATGATGTTCACAAAAATTCTCGCTATAATTTTTTCTATAAATATCTAGGAGAAGTAAAACTTGTTAAGATTTATTCTCCCCTTGAAGAAGTGTCCAACTTGTGATTTGCATTTATAATATTAATTCTGGAAGGTACCGATAATTTCGTGGGTTAAAATGGGGAAACATGCTGTCCACTGACTTTTAATTCAAATTAAATTGCCAAAATTTTTCTATATCCATTAACAATATGTAAAGCATGATGCCTCTAAAAGAGTGGGTCTCCTAGACACGTGAGGCCCCCTAGAAGCGTGAGGCCCTGGGCCAATGCTCCGTGTCGCCATGCCTTAAGACGTCTGGTGGTGGATGATTGCGCGGAGGTACTTGTGGGTGTGAGTGATTGTGCAGGGGCACTTGTGGTGGCGAGTGATTGTGCAGGGGCACTTGATGTGGTGGGTGATTGAGCAGGGGCACATATAGATGTGGGTGATGGAGCAGGGGCACTTCCTGTGGTGGGTTTGGGGTAAATCCATTATATTGTCTTTTAACGAAATTCGTTTTATTTAAAAGTTAAACGTTAGACCAGCGGTTCTCAACCTGTGGGTTGCACGACCCTTTCATGGGGGTGGCCTAAGACCATCAGAAAACATATAAATCTACAGTTATGAAGTAGAAAGTAAAATAATTTTGTTGTTGGGGGTCGCCACAACATGAGGAACTGTATGTAAGGGTCATGGCACTAGGAAGGTTGAGAACCACTGCGTTAGACCATATCATTAGTTTATGTTAGTCAGCGACGTTCCAAATCATTCCATTTTCATAACAACGACTAGTCTATCTTACCACACACATTCACAGTATCAACATAGACAACATATCTAAAAGACACGTTTTTGATTGTTCCCATCTTAGTTTTAATGGTATATCACATATAACAGACATGCTTAGGAAAATAAATTCTGCAAATAGACATTAAAAAATGTAAACATGACTATTATAAATAATATATATAAATTATTATAAATATATATACACTTAAAGTTAACATAACAAATTCAATAGCTGTAGAATCACAGAACCAACTGGGATTTTCCTATTTTCCTGGAGACAAGAGCCTCCTCAGTGCAATACCAACAGTGGCGAAGGAAAGGGGGGGGGGTGCGGAGGAGGCGATCCGACCCAGGACCAGGATGGCACTAACCTTTGCTACGCCACTGGATACCAGTGTGGTACATAATGAGAGACGGATGATCCAGTGTCATGTAGCAGCAAGAGCGTCAATGTACCTCTTGTGATTTATTAAAAAGAAGTTTTTAAACGCGTCCGTGTTAGAATGTATAACTGGATGTCTGACGCAAGGGGATGTTCGGTAGTAGATGTACAAACTTTGGACAGTGTGTTTGCCTAATGTGCGGCCTCAATGGTAAGCCTACACTATTTCTGTATGTGTATGAAAAGAATTGTATGCTTGTATTGTTAACCCCATCCAACCCAACCCGCCTTTAAAAGAACCAAACTACAAACCAAACTCTTTACAAACAAATCACTCATTCGGCCTCAGAAAACAGACTATAATATCTGGTATCTGTCACAGCTATAATATGTCATGGAGTGCACTTGGCAGCCTACAACATTGTAAGGCAAATGTAAGTCAACAAATATGTTATGCACGAGTAAGTGCATAGAAGGGGGGAAGGGGCGAGATGCGTGATACATGGGCCAGTTATTGTAAACCTTGGGTGGGTCCGTGTGGACCATGGGTCAGTCAATGTGGACCTTGGGTGGGTCAATGAGGACCTAGGGTGGGTCAGTGTGGACCATTGGTGATTCAATGTGGACCAGGGGTCGGTCAATGTGGACCACGGGTCGGTCAGTATGTAAAATCGGTCGGTCAGTGTGTACAATGGGTCGGTCAGTGTGGACAATCGGTTAGTCATTATGTTCAATGGGTCGGTTAGTGTGGGCCATAGGTCGTTCAGTGTACAATAGGACCTTCAGTGAGCACCTTGTGATGGTCAGTGTGTACCATGGGACGGTTATACGAAGATACCCCTTCCCCACCCACCCAGATCTAACACCGATAGCGATATCACATATTTATTTCATATTGATTTAAAGTACTGGATCACCCTGTTAAGGTATTGGTGTAGAATAAATCAAGTTATATAATCAGACGTAAGTCAACTTTAGTTTTTAATCCGCGGAATAGAAAGGTGCACACTAAAATCATATCTCTTCAGGACAGTATAACTAGATTTGAACTAATCTATTCGTATAAGGAAAGTTCAAACTTTTAGAACCACTTATTTCTATGGGATATTTCGTCTCGAACAATTGATAGGCACACAATTTAATTGAACATTTTTTAAACATACTCTCCATTAATGTTAAAACATAACAAGTTCGTGTAACAATTAAATATGCTTGAACAAAGGAATCCTGCCACAGAACACAAGAGAGAAAAGTACCAACACCAGGGCTGGGGCTCACAAAATAACATATTTTTATGGTTTTTTTTTTTGTGCAACTTGGTTTTTAGAGCATACCAGCTATTCATAACAACATGGGTGGGGGTGGTTTTGTTTTTTGGGGGTGGGGGGGGGGTGGGGGAGATCTGTTGCCAAAGGTCAGAGGTTTTTTAAATCAGCATTTACATCTAGGTCAGCGATTCTCAAAGTGGGTGTTCAGAGGACAGGTGCCCACAGTCGTCCGTCGGTCCATAAAGGACGATACATTTAACGTGATAGAAAAACAAGGAATCAGACTAATCAATACATTTGGGCATCTGTCCTTGCGGCCTGTCAAGCCACGCTGAACAGCTCGGGAATCTCCAGTTTTGACACACCATTGTCAACATGAGGGCACCCACTGTGCATTTGTTTCGGTGAGAAGTGGATCTGCAGGTATTTACAGGTTAGGGGCGTGTGCGGGGGTTAGGGAAGTGTGGGGTTTAAACAACGTTGGCTGTAGTAAACTTTTGAGAAATGTTTGAGAACGTCAGAAGAAATGAATAGAGCAAGCTTAAAAATGGCGATTACATGGAGATAGAGAGGACATGGTGATAGAGAGGACATGGTGATAGAGAGGACATGGGGATAGAGAGGACATGGGGATAGAGAGGACATGTGGATAGAGAGGACATGGGGGATAGAGAGGACATGGGAATAGAGAGGGCATGGGGATAAAAAGGACATTGTGATATAAAGGACATGGTGATATAACGGACATTGTGATAAAGAGGACATGAGAATAGAGAGGACATGGGGATAGAGAGGACATGGGGATAGTCTGGCTTTAATGGTGAAAAGTATTCAGCAGTTGAGTTACTAAAACAGTGTATATAAAATAGGGGGGGGGAGCAGTAGATGAGTTAGTTTGTCACAAGTAAAATGATCGTCTTCAATAATGCTTAGGGTGTTAAATACCTTGTTAACTTGCTTTTAAGGGGGGAATGTCATGGCGACAACTGATGAAGGGGGACTGTCCTGGTCGGCAACTGTCAGCAACTGTCATGGCGGCTACTGTCATCAACTGTCATGGCGGCTACTGTCACCAACTGTCATGGCGGCAACTGTCATCAACTGTCATGGTGGCAAGTTTTGAGCCAATATCATATCAATTCAAATCCTAAATAGCGTGGTTTTGTAATCAGTTCTCTAGATAGGAGCAATTCGATTTCCTTCAAAGGCCGTATTCGTCCGTTCGATCCCTTCAAAGTCCGAATTCGTCCGTTCGATTCCCTTCAAAGGCCGAATTCGTCCGTTCGATTCCCTTCAAAGGCCGAATTCGCCCGTTCGATCCCATGTCACATTAACCAAGGACATTAACCCCACAAGGCCGTAAACTCTGACCCTGAGTATCCAGAGTTATCTTTCATATCTTTTAAACATTAAAAATGTAACTATGGGAAGCGACGTTAATCATGTGTGGTTTGCCCATGGTCAACATCAAGGCTATTGCAGGCAAATTGAATTATTCACTCAATAATGTCATGTGGTTAAGTGGTTATATTTGCATTGCTCTTTGCAAAGATTTTTTTTAAACTTTCAACATGTAGCAATTTCACAATTCAAAAAGTAACAATTTTACAGTTCAAAAAGTAACAATTATACAGTTCAAAAAGTAACAATTCCACAATTCAAAATGTAAAAATTTCACAATTCAACATGTAATAATTTGACAATTCAAGTCCTGAAATTACATTACTCTTTATAAAGCGGGGATCGTACAATTTTTTTCAGCGCCCCCACCTTCTTTATTTAAAAATATTTCCCGCACCCCCATCTCAATTTCAAAAACTTATTCCCCCACCCTCACTTTTGTGTGTGGCATTGTTGCCCCCCCCCCTCCAACACTACTTCGTGCATCTCCGGGTGTCGCCGACACACTTAGTTAAGAAACTCTACTCTGAAGTGTTAGACATTGTAGACCTCAATCAAATTTATCCAGAGGACAGTAGGACACAAATGAATCATTTATAACGTCATTAAAGACAAGAGTGACCCAAAACAAAACATTCTTTGTAATGAGGGACACATACTGTAATGACTGACACATAATGTTATGACAGACACATAATGTTATGACAGACACATAATGTTATGACAGACACATACTGTTATGACAGACACATACTGTTATGTGAGACACCTACTGTTATGAGAGACACAGAATCTGATATGGGTCGACATGTAAAGAAACGAAGATGATATTCCACAAAAGTCTTGACTTTGATCTAAGTGAGGGTCAACGGCAGCAGGAGCAGCGTACCGAGAAAAAAATATCACATCTGCACACAACACCAAAACGAATCACAACCTAGAAGTGAAGATATGAAGCTGGTGAAGTGGAATGATCACATATAAATTAGAAGTGAAGATATAAAGCTGGTGAAGTTGAATGATCACATATAAATTAGAAGTGATGATATGAAGCTGGTGAATGATCACATAGAAATAGAATTATGTACAAATTGTTTGAGAGATCATTTACAATATATTTAATCAAAATTCTTGTAAACTTTATCACATCAACCGTATGACATTGACCTGATGTGGCTGAGCAGACGAACTGGTGTTGACCAGTTTGACAACGATATGTTAAGATCACTTGTATTTTTTTTAAAAAATAATTATAAATAGTGTTTAGCCTAGTTAAGGCTTAATAAACAAACTTGAAGACTACGTTCAATCTGGGGAACATGGGACCAGCCTTAAAAACAACTTTAATTTTAAAAAGCACACGGACAATTTTGAATGGGATGAAAGAAATAGTGTTGAATAAGAGCAGGCACAAAGTCCCATCCAGTAGAATTTGACTACACATCAGGAGGACGAAATGAGATTACAAGTAAAGTGCACAGATACAAGGTCGCCACGTCGTTATATTAGTGAGAGGTTGTGAAAGGAGAGGACAGATATCGGAAAAGGAGGGGAGAATGTGAAGGTTATAAGGCGGAAAAAAAAGGGGGGGGATAATGGCAGAGAGAGGGGAAATAGATAATGTGAGGGAAGAGAGAGGCAAAGAGAGAAAGAGAGAGAGAGAGAGAGAGACTTAGATACATTAATATCGAATGGTTTACCAAAATTAATTAAATATAACAGATTATAAAAGGACACAGTTTGCATTAATTAAAAATCTTTATCACCAGGATTGTCAGCAGATTGAAGTGGCGGCTTTAAAAATCTCTGTCTTCCACCGGAAATCCACAGTCTGTCTACCCATGAAAAGACACTATCTGTCTACCATTTAACAGCCAATCTATCGGTTCACTGATGACAGCTAGTCTCGATACTAATAACAGACAGCCTCTAGACAGCCCTTCTGTAAACCCCTGTAGAAACATAACCTCAAACTATTGTGAACCTTTTAGTAAAACTGTACATAAAAGATAAAACAAATACAATGCATCACATTTAAATAAAGTGCATAAACTATCACATTCTTCAAAGATCTATTCAAATAATTCAAATAAATTATTAAACACCCTCAAAAGGGAGCTGCACAAGTTGGTCAATTAAGGATGTGCACAAGTTGGTACATGACACATATTGCTTGAACTGCAGCCTTAGCAGATACACAAGAAGTGGGGGGGGGGGGTGAACCCATCATAAATAGAACTCTATTAGAATCTGGTCTTTGAGTTACGTTCACTTTTCTTCCACTTCCGGTAAAAGAAACCTCATGAAATGCAATAGACGATAATGCCATGACTTCCTGAAGAATTTTCTCATCAACTATCATGTATGTCAGCAGTTGTTGGTAGCATGTAGCATGTGCCTTTAAGTAAACAGATATTAAATGCCTAAAACAATTTCTAATTCAGCATACAATTTATAAAAAAAAATGTAAGAAAATATCTGAAGAATTGTACTTTTTCTTGCACCTGTATCCTGACTTGTTTAGAGCCATCGTAAGAGCTTAAGTATGTTATCACCAAATCTGCGCCTTTAAACTTCTCAACTAATCAATTATCTTATCACTAATCCAATTTACTTCTCCTTCACGTTGAATTATAAAGTAAAACGAAGAGAATTATAGAAGTAGGGCGGTGTTAAATATTCAAATGTTTAAGAAGGAAAAAAAAAAAGGGGGGGGGTGCTATTCCCTCTGCATTTCTTCTATTCTCCTTTTGACCTCCTCCAGAGTATCGTCCAGCTCCTCGCCGTTGAAGGAGAAGGCGGAGTTGTAGCTCGCCCGACTTTCACTCCGGCTGTTATGATCGTCTGCACTGTTTGACGGTCGGTGGAACTGTTCGCGCGGACCCGAGGCGGCGGTGGCCGTCTGGAAATGTTGGGACGGTAGATCAGAAATGTGGTCATTCTCCTCCTGGACGAGGTCAGCCACGTCCAGCGTGTTGGTGGACGACCATGGAGTGATCTGGTCGGCACTGTCCTGAGATTGCACCAGGAGGATGTTGTGCTTGCGTTGCGGGTGGGAGGGTGTCGGCGGGGATTGCGTGGGGCTGAAATCACGTGATGTGTTACCTTCGACGACATCAATGTTGTATGGGAGAGACGGTGGGGTAGCCATGTCTGAATCGTCATGCGATGTCGTGCGAAAGATGGTATGGGGGTAAATGGAATCACTGACGTAGTTATTTATTTCGGTAACAAATGTGACCGACCCTGGTGTAGACGGACCATGTCCGGGACCAACAGAAGGTCCTGATTTAAAATTTCCATATTCACCAAACTGGGTCTCAGCGAGCTCATTTTCTGAGTTAATAGTACTCACGGGTGAGGAGGGCTCGTCTATCACAATCACTGGGGGCATGGAATTTTTCCTGTGAGAATCTTTAAAACGGTCCTCACTTGCCCTGATGCTCTGTCCGCTAGGGGACGTGCTGGTGCCCGAGTTGGAGGATGACTCCGCGGATTGCTGGTGCATCTGGAAGTCGTTCACCGATCTGGTTGCCTCGAGATCTTCCTCCATGTGGGATGGAAGTCCCGGTCTGAAGACTCTTCGGTGTAGTTTGTGCGATTTGGGAGACTGTCGGCGAGAGTGTGAATGTCTGGACCCTGAACTGCTGGGATTGGTGCTCCGACCGGAGGGCTGAGGTGACACCGATCGACCGACGGGCAGTCCGTCCACTGTGGAAACTTCCCGCCTCAGGTGTCTGTCGGTTGACGGGGTGTGATGGCCTGATGATCGACGATGGTGGCCGCCGGCCGGGGTGACGCTCCCTGGCGTCCTGTTGCCGGGGGTGACGACCTGACGGGCGGAGGTGGGCCCGGGCTGTGCCGGCTGCGCGGAAGGGATGGCCGGGGCCGGCGACCTTGGCTTTCTGTTGCAGACAACGAAGTAGACCACGCTGACCGACGCGCTCAGCCCCAGGGTTGCGATGGACACACAAATCAGGATAATTCCCACCACTTTCTTACCCTCCTCATTGTGCAGCTCTGGGGGCAGCCCACTTGTGTCCACCTATGCAGATTTTAAAAAAAGTATAAATTCAATACATGCAAAGCCAAACGTGAGATAAAAAACATATTTTTGGCAACCCCTTAAAAATACTTTTCACCTGCAGTTTAACTTCAAACGTGAAATTCTCTTTAAAAATTGATTCAGTAACTTTTGTCTAACGGTTCTTTATTGCGTTGAAAAACTATCTTGGCCAGACTAGATTCTACAAAAAACCACACACACAAAAACGAATGAAGTCTAAAGCCACTAACCTCCATAAAGGTCACGTTGAGGACGATGCAGATGCCAGCAGACAACATGAAGATCCCAAACATGGCGGCGAACACGCCGACGGCACAACAGCAGCACTGAGTTCTTGGTGACTGTAGACTGGCCATCTGAGGGGTCGGGAGGTTGGGGGGGGGGGGGGAAGAGGTAAGATGAAATATTATCAAACAGAATGTCTAATGTTTAAAGTAAAACAAAGAAATTCATCAGTGACCTGTAACCTCGTGGTCAGTGAGAGCAGTAGGCCTGTGGTCAGTGAGAGCAGTAGCCTGTGGTCAGTGAGAGCAGTAGGCCTGTGGTCAGTGAGAGCAGTAGGCCTGTGGTCAGTGAGAGCAGTAGGCCTGTGGTCAGTGAGAGCAGTAGGCCTGTGGTCAGTGAGAGCAGTAGGCCTGTGGTCAGTGAGAGCAGTAGGCCTGTGGTGTAATGGTTTGTTGAGTCAAATCAGAACCTAGGCAGTTAGGCAAATTTTATATTTTTGGTCACAATTCAAGATCCCACTAGATTTCTTTCGACTCCGACCTCTGGATGTTTGGCGTGGATACATTCCACTATCCGGGGTAAGGACGAGAGGACACAATGAAACACACTAAGAAAACATGCATGAGTTTTATATGTGTGTACCTCAAGTGTTATGTGTGTGTGTGTCTCAAGTGTAATGTGTGTGTGTGCCTCAAATGTTGTGTGTGTGTACCTCAAGTGTTGTGTGTACCGTAGTGTTGTGTGTTTACCTCAGGTGTTGTGTGTGTGTGCCTAAACCAAATACCCTTAAGCACTGATATAAACCCTTAACACCTCCGAGGAAAGCGTCGACTTAAAACACAACCATAAACACAACCATAAGCACAACCACAGCTCAAGTCAACAATGGACCGTCTGTTCTGTGCGCAGCTCATTTGTGGCACAACATATTTTCCCAAGTAAATTTTTCCACAGGTTCACTAAATTCTACAGTCAAGTGTTTCTAAACTGTGATACGTGTATCTTTGAAAGTGCATTAGATTGTTCCGGTTGATACACACACAGGGGTAGGGGGAAAACAGATGCAAATATCTAAGACATTTGAGTGAAATTGAGTGCAGTGCCAAGACCGAAAAGTGCACAACGTTACCTAAAGATTGGTTCAAGTATTGAACAGCTCTTAAAGAATGACAACTTTAGAATGACAACTTTAGAATGAAGACTTTACAATGACAACTTTAGAAAGACAACTTTAGAATGAAGACTTTAGAATGACAACTTTAGAATGAAGACTTTTGAATGACAACCTTAGAATGACAACTTTAGAATGACAACTTTAGAATGACGACTTTACAATGACAACTTTAGAATGACAACTTTAGAATGAAGACTTTAGAATGACAACTTTAGAATGAAGACTTTTGAATGACAACCTTAGAATGACAACTTTAGAATTACAACTTTAGAATGAAGACTTTAGAATGACAACTTTAGAATGAAGACTTGAATGAAGACTTTAGAATGACGACTTTAGAATGACAAATTTAGAATGACGAATTTAGAATGACGACTTTAGAATGACAACTTTAGAATGACAACTTTAGAATGACAACTTTAGAATGACAACTTTAGAATGAAGACTTAAGAATGACAACTTTAGAATGAAGACTTTAGAATGACGACTTTAGAATGAAGACTTTAGAATGACAACTTTAGAATGACAAATTTAGAATGACGACTTTAGAATGACAACTTTAGAATGACAACTTTAGAATGACAACTTTAGAATGACAACATTAGAATGACGACTTTAGAATGACAACTTTAGAATGACAAGTTTAAAATGACGACTTTAGAATGACGACTTTAGAATGAAGACTTTAGAATGACGACTTTAGAATGACAAATTTAGAATGACAACTTTAGAATGACAACTTTAGAATGACAACTTTAGAATGACGACTTTAGAATGACGACTTTAGAATGACAACTTTAGAATGACAACTTTAGAATGACGACTTTACAATGACAACTTTAGAATGACAAGTTTAAAATGACGACTTTAGAATGACGACTTTAGAATGACAACTTTAGAATGACAAGTTTAAAACGACGACTTTAGAATGACGACTTTAGAATGAAGACTTTAGAATGACGACTTTAGAATGACAAATTTAGAATGACAACTTTAGAATGACAACTTTAGAATGACAACTTTAGAATGACGACTTTAGAATGACGACTTTAGAATGACAACTTTAGAATGACAACTTTAGAATGACGACTTTACAATGACAACTTTAGAATGACAAGTTTAAAATGACGACTTTAGAATGACGACTTTAGAATGAAGACTTTAGAATGACAACTTTAGAATGACAACCTTAGAATGACAACTTTAGAATGACGACTTTAGAATGACAACTTTAGAATGACAACCTTAGAATGACAACTTTAGAATGACGACTTTAGAATGAAGACTTTAGAATGACGACTTTAGAATGACGACTTTAGAATGACAACCTTAGAATGACAACTTTAGAATGACAACCTTAGAATGACAACTTTAGAATGAAGACTTTAGAATGACAACTTTAGAATGAAGACTTTAGAATGAAGACTTTAGAATGAAGACTTTAGAATGACAACTTTAGAATGACGACTTTAGAATGACAACCTTAGAATGACAACTTTAGAATGACGACTTTAGAATGACAACTTTAGAATGACAACTTTAGAATGACAACCTTAGAATGACAACTTTAGAATGACAACTTTAGAATGACAACTTTAGAATGACAACTTTAGAATGACAACTTTAGAATGACGACTTTAGAATGACGACTTTAGAATGACAACTTTAGAATGAAGACTTTAGAATGAAGACTTTAGAATGACAGCTTTAGAGACGTTGTGTTGCTGTGTATAAGAATGAACTTTATCGATATGCTTGATTTAGTTTTCAAAATAAACTAATTCTGTAGTCTGTAAGTACAACGTCAATTGAAACAAGCCATGCATGACGTCATTACCATTGACCTGCGCCAGCAAGGCTGTTTTAAAGTCCTGGTCTAAAAGTACTGTTCGTCAAAGGACTAGGACATAACGCGTTTGTTCACGTACACACCAAATAAATATGCAGTGTCATATATATATAATGTCGCCAATCGGGATTTGTGCAAGATGTCCAATAACACTATTTTGTGGACATGGTGGTTTCAGCATACAATTAAATCTCACCCTCCCTATGCTATGTCACTGACAGCTTAGTTCTATTTCTTCTACTAGGCTGTTATCTTAAGACCGTGTAAGCACAATGCCGGGTGTAATGTGTAAACTGTAATCATCGATACCGCTGTTTGAATCAATATTTCCTCAGATGGCTTCTGGCAATAGGTGATCTGTGATTTAAATTGCCTATGGAGTCGGGGTTCTTAATTTAAAAAATAAATAATTTGAATTTAGTACCACTTGTATAATCTACTCTTGAACTTTCAATTTGCAAATTTCTTTTTTCGAAACTGAGATATCCGCATATTTTTTTGGTCTCTTTGTTTTAAGTGTAATACCCGGAACATCGTGATGTAACCAATATGGGTCATTGGTAACACAGTTTGAGATCTTTGCACTAGATTAGAGGCTAGATTATATCGTTTTTTTCTTTAGGACATTAAAAAAAAAAGAAGTCACAGCAATATCTGATCAGCAGAGGATACAATTATTTCACGGAGAGAGAACGATTCGATCTTTTCTTTATAATATTGTTGTTTGAACTAAAATGAAACAAAAATCATTACATAACGGGATTAGATTTCATAACAATTTGCGTGAGAATAAATTTAATAAATTGCTTCGATTTTTCGGACGTCTGCTCCCCCACCCCCTCAATTTTTCTATCCACGGATATTTTAATAACACACATTTTATAACGAGTACAAAATACCTTATGACTTCATGCTTTGGTTTGCTTTATCCGAAAAGGAGAGATGTTAATACGGTTGATTTTAAATTTTCAGCTTAGTGACAAGACTGAGACCCCTTTCGATCCTAGAGTCTCTTGCGGAGCCTTCGGAATGCAACATTTGCTTTTGTAATGTCGGTTGTTGATCTCATTAGCTATCTGAAGAGGATGCTTCTCAAATCGTATCCGGAAATTTGTTTGAAAAAAATTTCGTCAGCGGAAAATTGATCGACGGAATTGTGATCGAACGGAAATTTTGTCAAATCTTTTCTTCAGTTCACACGTTAAAATTTTGTGTCAAATTTCTTTTCGAACGCATTATTTTGTTTTACTATATAGTATAGCGCGTTCAAAAAGAAATTTGACGAACAATTTAACGTCTGAACTGAAAAAAAAGATTCGACCAAATTTTCGTTTGATCAAATTTCCGTCGACGAAATTTCTTTCAAACAAATTTTCCGGTAACCTTCTCAAATATGTGAATTTTTCCATCGTTTGGAGATTCTGTCCCGCCACTGATAGTTTAGTTTCTTTGTAAGCTTTTCCTGGATCTGGTTGGTGCAAGATTTCAGGGGATTTATGTTCGTATTTATGGCGAGGCCGTAGTTGTCGCATTGCAGTCGCACAGTAACATTGAATGGATATGACAGCAGTCGCATTGCAGTCGCACAGTAACATTGAATGGATATGACAGCAGTTGTCACTGCAATCACTACCCCCCCCCAATCAAATCCCTATCATAATTACACAGCCTACACCTTGTGGTTTTATTCCTACAGTTAATGACGTAACAAAACATGATATCATCTGCACACACGGGAGGTTTCTGATATAATCATATCAATTATCCACAACAAAGTGGGCTGACTGTCATGGATGAGTCGACATGGAGACTATATCATAAAGTTTAACTACTACGTTTTTATAGATACAAAAATATCTCCTTTTTAAATCCTTTATTTTAACTTCGCTTTTCTTCGTGTGTTTTTGATTTCTGTGTTTGTGGCGAAATTTTCGGAATGCTTGTTTATCCACTTCTCGTCAACGTTTCAAGCTGAAACTTGGCACATAGAATCGATGCCGGTAACAACACATTCTATTATATGTTCAGCCCCACCCCCCAAGCCCCACAAATCAATTTTAACGCTACCAGTATGCCACGGATTTCACAATCTAAAATTCCCGATAACTGCGTCAAATGAGATTCTAAAAAATATCGCAAGTGCGTAAAATTTTCCATTGTTTTACGGAAATAATTGGTTGAATTTTATCTGCAGTGTAAAGAGGATTGGACATGAGAATATAAATATAGTTCAGGGGCGTGGAAAAAAAGGCGGTTGCGAGCATTGGTGGGTGGGGTGGGTGGGTGGGGGGGATGGTGACTTGGGATTCACATAAAGTGCGTTACTTGAATGGGTGTTTTGGTCAAATTTTCAGCAGCCCTCCCTCCTTCTCCACCCCCCCCCCCCCCGACATACATTGCTGGATATTACTTTGTATAAACGATGTATAAGAAAAACTTTTTGCTTTTAAGATGTTGTTTAATTATAGATATCTTTTAGTAACTAAAAACAACACATATTAGTGACGTCCTCTTATCTTCCTTCCTTCTTAACAACAAAGAATCCATTGCATGACGTCACGCACCGAGAATTCAAATTTACAGGATTTAAGTTGTCCACAAAAAAGACTCTTGGTGACAGGCTGATACGATTCGTTATTCAGGAGAATAATCAAGTAGCGTAGATAAACTACCTACATTCCTTGATTACCCCATTAGGTAGTGCCTTCTAGGCAGGGGTGATCAAGCCTAGAAACATTAATACCCGGGGTGTCCAGAAATTGGGGGCGTTAGTAAAACCCCGTGAATACACCCCTGGGTACCCAGATGTTAGATGCACCACATGCAATACATTCATTGGGCGCACAAGCAGAGAGGGAGTTAGTTACACCCGATGTGTACACCCTTATAAACACCATATGCATACACCAATGGGGCGCCCAGACAGCCAGGGCGTTAGTTACACCCCATGAAAACAACCCTGGGTACACAGATGTTATAAACACCATATGTATACACCAGGGGTGGGCAAACTTTTTATGCGGAGGGCCACATTGACAATTGTAAAGCTATTTGGGGGGGGGGGGGCGCATGTATATTATGTTCAATTTTTACATGTCGATAAACATTTCTCTATATAAAAATCGGTACATTCGCATTTTAGCATTACATGACAAAAGTCAAGGACTGTTTAAAAAAATAGAAAGTTAGAAAGAAAGTTGATCAAAAAATGTTAAAACAATCATAACGGTATATGAAATTCTGTAAAATTCAACAAAATAACTTAAAAAGCCAGAATTTTTTTAAATTTCTAAATGCCTTCGAGGGCCGCATAATATCAGCTGCCGGGCCGCATGCGGCCAGCGGGCCGTAGTTTGCCCACCCCTGGTATACACCCATGGGGCGCCCAGACAGACAGGGCGTTATTTACACCATATAAACATTGAATGTGTCTGTGCCGGTAAGTATTTATTATCGATTTCAAGACATTGAATTGACAACGACGCCCACCCCACCTCCCCCACGCCTCTTGTCTATCTCCGTTGAACTGAATGCACCGGTCATTGTGACTCGTAGGGTCACTCTGATCTAAACCAATTTACCCCATTACCCCGACGATTCAGGTATGTTATTTCTTCGACTGCCACTGATAGAACCAAGCAAATAGTGATTATTGTGTTATTGAACATGTAGCTATGGATAAGACCTTGGGATTAGACAAGCTTAACACAACTGCCCTAGTGTTATTGGATACACTCACACTGAGAACAATTAGAAAGTAGGAACAGACAAAAATGAGGGTGGTGGCAAAGGTAGAGCGGAAAAAAATAGTGCGCATAGTGCAATGCAAGAACACAACAAAAGAGTGCGTATGGTGCAATGCAAGAACACGACAAAATAGTGATTATGGTGCAATGCAAGAACACAAAAAAGTAGTGCGTATGGTGCAATGCAAGAACACAACAAAATAGTGCGTGTAGTGCAATGTAGCAAAACTACAATGTAGTGTGGATAATGATGTAATGTTATTATTATTTAACTCAACCAGGGTCAGAGTGCGCACAAGACCCAATAATGAGAAGATTATTAAGTAAAGGGTTGGACATGAAGAAAACTTTGGTAAAATTTGTTTGAGGAATGACCAGCGAGTTTCAACCTTAAACAAATCGTTAGTTGTGTCACAAATGACTGGGGCGGGGGTACAGGACAGAGCTCCATTGTTAAGGTAACTTATGGGATGGGCGGAACTTGCTGTTAGTTTTGGGAGAGCATTGTTAAAGGGGTCGAGGGTAAGGTTAATAGAGTCTTGAATCTTTTAGATTGGGGGATGGTTTCTTTCCATGACTTCGCATGATAATTTTGGTGTTAACGACGGAAGTTCCTAATTGACCGGAAATGAGGGGGTACCGATGGGTTAATAGCTAGCATTCTTGGACCACCTTGGAGATAGAGAACTGTATATTAGACAGAACTCTTCCTGACATGAGAAGGGATAGAGGTTCGTGAGGTTGGTTGAAGTTAGTTGAGTTGGAAGTAGATAGAGAGAAAGGAGCTAAGATAGCAGTTGATAGGTAATAGTTGCAAGAGAGATCAGAAGACGATAATTGACTTGTGGAACATAGAAATAGTTGAGACGAACCAGTGAACAGTCATAGTTTTTATAGTGATTCATATAGTTAGCTGACAGTGAAGACTATAGAAGAACATTGTATTTGAGTAATAAATATATTATCCTTTATCATCTGGACACCTGGAGATGGAGTTGTTCAGTTTACGTTTGTCTACATTGTGCTTTTGTCTGTCCCAACGCCTAGATACCCACAATATAAATCACATGTAGGAGCGGTCCTGTACCGATTACTACTTCATCAATACAGTTTGTGATAAGTCAGGACTGGAGCCCTCCTCCGTAACAACCGTAATGTGACACGTTGTTCTTTTCTCCATCCCGCCTCGATAGCAGTGGACCTAGATCGTTACCATAATATTCTGTCATTTGGGCATGCCATAAATTTATTGTCAACAACTTATATATTTGTGGAAATGCAATCTCAAGTACAAGGTACAGCTGACAGGATACAACTTTTAATTTAGGACAATTCAATATGAATATCTCCAACGCCCCAAACACTCCCTTTTTTAAATCCATGATATTAACTTCGCTTTCGTTCGTGGGTGGCTGGCAAAATCTTCGGACGAATAAGTGACCCACTTCCCGTCAAATTATCAAGCTGAAGCATGGGCTCGCTGCCGATGACAACACATTCTTTAAAATTCTCCTCGATAAAATGCAACATAAATGGTCTCCCAATAATCTAATACAGTAATAAATGGGAGCGTTAAATTTATAACAAGACCATATCTAAAAAAAAAATAATGAATTATATTTTCCAAGTGAGGTGGGAATGTTAAAGTGATACATAAGCAGGTGGAAATATGGGAGAGAAGCAACTCTTACGGGAGAGAAGCAACTCTTACGGGAGAGAAGCAACTTTTACGGGAGAGAAGCAACTCTTACGGGAGAGAAGCAACTCTTACGGGAGAGAAGCAACTCTTACGGGAGAGAAGCAACTCTTACTGATTTGTCAGTAAATCATCAAATTGAAACTATAACTTTGTTTCGAAACGTTAGAAATGATTGTCGATTTCCGTTAGGGGGGGGGGGGATCACCCAATTGCACATCTCAAAATAAATAATCACAGTATAGAGCAGGTGTATAGAAATATATAAGTCCTTAGGTGTCAGCATTAATAATCAACTGACATGGCATGAACACGGCCAAATTCTGTATGACAAAGGTCAACCAAAGACTTTTCTGTTTTTAAAAAAATTGTACAATTTCGGCATAAGCAAACAAGTTATTAACTTACGCTACGGCGCAACACTTGGGTGTGTATTAAATACATTATTACCTGCTGGTGTGGTAATTCATTGTCTGACATCAAACACCGATTAAACAGACTAATCAAGAAAGCTAATTAGCATCACACAAACTAAGCATCCCTCGCTTGCAGAACTATTCGAAGAAAAATATCTTTGCTAAAATAAACAACTTTTACATCCCACAATCTTCATCACATATACAAAAGATCAGCTGGATCATGGCGGACAGAAAAAAATATAACAATGACTTTGTTCCCCAAATCTGTACGAATTTACCAGCGTGCTTCTCCCAGTGGTTGGCAAATCTAAATGATCACCAATCAAATCAATAGGGATGTCAATGGTGGCTGATGTCAATGATGGCTGATTTCAATGGTGGCTGATGTTAATGATGGCTGATGTCAATGGTGGCTGATGTCAATGGTGGCTGATGTCAATGGTGGCTGATGTCAATGGTGGCTCATGTCAATGGTGGCTGATGTCAATGGTGGCTGATGTCAATGGTGGCTGATGTCAATGATGGCTGATGTCAATGGTGGCTGATGTCAATGATGGCTGATGTCAATGGTGGCTGATGTCAATGGTGACTGATGTCAATGGTGGCTGATGTCAATGATGGCTGATGTCAATGATGGCTGATGTCAATGATGGCTGATGTCAATGATGGCTGATGTCAATGGTGGCTGATGTCAATGGTGGCTGATGTCAATGATGGCTGATGTCAATGATGGCTGATGTCAATGATGGCTGATGTTAATGATGGCTGATGTCAATGGTGGCTGATGTCAATTGTGGCTGATGTCAATGGTGGCTGATGTCAATGACGGCTGATGTCAATGATGGCTGATGTCAATGATGGCTGATGTTAATGATGGCTGATGTCAATGATGGCTGATGTCAATGATGGCTGATGTCAATGGTGGCTGATGTCAATGGTGGCTGATGTCAATGGTGGCTGATGTCAATGGTGGCTGATGTCAATGATGGCTGATGTTAATGATGGCTGATGTTAATGATGGCTGATGTCAATGATGGCTGATGTCAATGATGGCTGATGTCAATGATGACTGATGTCAATGATGGCTGATGTCAATGATGGCTGATTTCAATGGTGGCTGATGTTAATGATGGCTGATGTCAATGGTGGCTGATGTCAATGGTGGCTGATGTCAATGGTGGCTGATGTCAATGGTGGCTGATGTCAATGATGGCTGATGTCAATGGTGGCTGATGTCAATGATGGCTGATGTCAATGGTGGCTGATGTCAATGATGACTGATGTCAATGGTGGCTGATGTCAATGGTGGCTGATGTCAATGATGGCTGATGTCAATGATGACTGATGTCAATGATGGCTGATGTCAATGATGACTGATGTCAATGATGGCTGATGTTAATGATGGCTGATGTTAATTATGGCTGATGTCAATGATGGCTGATGTCAATGATGACTGATGTCAATGATGACTGATGTCAATGATGGCTGATGTCAATGGTGGCTGATGTCAATGGTGGCTGATGTCAATGATGGCTGATGTCAATGATGGCTAATTTCTACGCTAGAGAAATACTTTAGATGCTTTGTGTTTAAATTGTTATAATTGTTACAATGCTGACTAGCTTAAAACATGAAGTTATTTAAATGCTGAACGTCAATACGTACAATGGAATTTTTTAAAAAATCCTTTTATTTGGAACAATAAAATAATCTTATACTATCTTGTATCTTATCTTATCTTTAACCTTCAATTTGAAAGAGTACGAGGAACTTCTCTCCAGCGCCGTCACATTCATGACTACCGTTCTTTGTTGCTGTTTTTTTGTGCGTAAGGGTGGGGGCTGACTAGAGTGGGGTGCGGAATGTGAGTGCCACACTTTAAAATGTTGACATATTGTGAAGACAAACTGGTTCTATGAATTGTTTAAAGAGACGTGAATCTAAACGACCACAGAGACAGTAAAGACCAGAGACACTAAATACCACAGACACACTAAATGCCACAGAGACACTAAAGACCACATAGACACTAAAGACCAAATAGACACTAAAGACCACAGATACACTAAAGACCACAGAGACACTATACCCTATGAAATACCAACTGTCCCGTTATCAGGATGTAAATTCATTTGACATCAATAGACTAAATTTTAAATTTTATTAAAACAAAACACAAAAACCTCATGTTCATATTACCGGTATCAAAGAGTGGATTGTCGAATCTAGAACACAGCCACTTGGATTTTTTAAATTACCTAACTGGTTTGGTGTTTGATGTTGCATCATGGTAGGGATTTCTGAACAAAACGAGCAGTCACTTGAACTATCATGGGAGAGATATCTGAACTAAACGAACAGTCACTTGAACTATCATGGGAGAGATATCTGAACTAAACGAGCAGTCACTTGAACTATCATGGGATAGATATCTGAACTAAACGAGCAGTCACTTGAACTATCATGGGAGATATATCTGAACTAAACGAAGTCACTTGAACTATCATGGGAGAGATATCTAAACTAAACGAACAGTCACTTGAACTATCATGGGATAGATATCTGAACTAAATGAACAGTCACTTGAACTATCATGGGAGTGATATATGAACTAAACGAGCAGTCACTTGAACTATCATGGGAGAGATATCTGAACTAAACGAGCAGTCACTTGAACTATCATGGGAGAGATATCTGAACTAAACGAGCAGTCACTTGAACTATCATGGGAGAGATTTCTGAACTAAACGAGCAGTCACTTGAACAATCATGGGAGGGATTTCTGAACTAAACGAGCAGTCACTTGAACTATCATGGGAGAGATATCTGAACTAAACGAGCAGTCACTTGAACTATCATGGGAGATAACTTGTCATCTTGAGTTAAGCAGAGCAGCAAAATAATTGAATGGTCGTTTCAACATGTCAAACATTGCAATCCTGCGGCAGTGGCGTAGGAAAAGGGTGGCGTTGGAGGGGCGGTGAACCCGGGCTATTTTTCCTTCGTGTTGAGTGGGGTGACATTTTTTGGCAAAAATTGTTTTCGAAGAAGAAGGGTGATATACAAAATCGTGTCCCGAAATGGCGGCATTTACCCTAGCCACGCCAATGAGTTCCAGTTAGATGAAACCAATTTTTAAAAGATAATGGTTAATAAAATAAGGTCCACAGTACTTCCTGCACTGTATACAAGACATCTGATGAGGTCCACAGTACTTCCTGCACTGTATAACGGACATCTGATGAGGTCCACAGTACTTCCTGCACTGTATACCGGACATCTGACGAGGTCCACAGTACTTCCTGCACTGTATACCGGACATCTGATGATGTCCACAGTACTTCCTGCACTGTATACATTACATCTGATGAGGTCCACAGTACTTCCTGCACTGCATACAGGACATCTGATGAGGTCCACAGTACTTCCTGCACTGTTTACCGAACATCTGATGAGGTCCACAGTACTTCCTGCACTGTATACAGGACATCTGATGAGGTCCACAGTACTTCCTGCACTGTATACCGGACATCTGCTCCACACTTTCACTTCATATACGATCTCGGAAAACTTTTAACACGAGGGGGGGGGGGGGGTTTAGTGTCAGACCGCCTGGAAATCAATAATGGGACATAAAATATAGAACGATGTTTTAACACGAGGACCTGGACAAGTTGTCAGCCTTGACCCTGTGTGTCAATGTTGGAAAGGCAGGGCAACTATATTCAAATCTCAAAGGCTGAGCAAGAAAAGCTCTAACATGGCCACACTTACATGGGCAGACACAGCGCTAACATGGCCACACTTACATGGGCAGACACAGCGCTAACATGGCCACACTTACATGAGTAGACACAGCGCTAACATGGCCACACTTACATGAACTGGCACAGCGCTAACATGGCCACACTTACATGGACAGACACAGCGCTAACATTGCCACACTTACATGGACAGACACAGCGCTAACATGGCCACACTTACATGGGCAGACACAGCGCTAACATGGCCATATTTATATGAGCCGGCACAGCGCTAACATGGCCACACTTACATGAGCAGACACAGCGCTAACATGGCCACACTTACATGGACAGACACAGCGCTAACATGGCCACACTTACATGAGCAGACACAGCGCTAACATGGCCACACTTACATGGACAGACACAGCGCTAACATGGCCACACTTACATGGGCAGACACAGCGCTAACATGGCCATATTTATATGAGCAGACACAGCGCGAACATGGCCACACTTACATGGACAGACACAGCGCTAACATGGCCACACTTACATGGGCAGACACAGCGCTAACATGGCCATATTTATATGAGCCGGCACAGCGCTAACATGGCCACACTTACATGACCAGGCACAGCGCTAACATGGCCACACTTACATGACCAGGCACAGCGCGAACATGGCCACACTTACATGACCAGGCACAGCGCTAACATGGCCACACTTACATGACCAGGCACAGCGCTAACATGGCCACACTTACATGACCAGGCACAGCGCTAACATGGCCACGCTTACATGACCAGGCACAGCGCTAACATGGCCACGCTTACATGACCAGGCACAGCGCTAACATGGCCACGCTTACATGACCAGGCACAGCGCTAACATGGCCACACTTACATGACCAGGCACAGCGCTAACATGGCCACGCTTACATGACCAGGCACAGCGCTAACATGGCCACACTTACATGACCAGGCACAGCGCTAACATGGCCACACTTACATGACCAGGCACAGCGCTAACATGGCCACACTTACATGACCAGGCACAGCGCTAACATGGCCACGCTTACATGACCAGGCACAGCGCTAACATGGCCACACTTACATGACCAGGCACAGCGCTAACATGGCCACGCTTACATGACCAGGCACAGCGCTAACATGGCCACGCTTACATGACCAGGCACAGCGCTAACATGGCCACGCTTACATGACCAGGCACAGCGCTAACATGGCCACGCTTACATGACCAGGCACAGCGCTAACATGGCCACGCTTACATGACCAGGCACAGCGCTAACATGGCCACGCTTACATGACCAGGCACAGCGCTAACATGGCCACACTTACATGACCAGGCACAGCGCTAACATGGCCACACTTACATGACCAGGCACAGCGCTAACATGGCCACACTTACATGACCAGGCACAGCGCTAACATGGCCACACTTACATGACCAGGCACAGCGCTAACATGGCCACGCTGGGACATGGTCAACATTTTGGCCTTCAGAACTAAAAGTGCTCTTGAGAATTGGAAGGCTTTTGATTTAATTCCGGATTTTGGGGGGGAAAGGGGGGGGGGATTCAAATGTATAAATGAGTATAAATGTACACTCTTAAGACAGTACGATCGCAACATCATCAACCTTTCTCCTACCACCATCCCGCCTCCCCAACAAACAAACAAACAATAATAGAAATGAAAAAAAAAAATATAAAAAAATAATAATCGGCCCACGCTTAGAGACAACCTATCAGCATGCATAATTCTCTATGTAACAATGTCCCTCACTAATGCTAAGTTTCACTAGCGTGGAAAATACAATTCCCGATGACTGCGCTAAATGAGGTTCTTAAATATAACAGAAGAGCGTTTGGTGCTTAATAGTTTCTTTTGTTTTTGACGGAAACTGTAGGCGTCATAAATCTGCCGTGTAAAAGTGGGTGGGAGATTAGAATATTAATATAATTCAGGAGAGGTGGCGTGCCGGGAGGAGGGGATACTTATTGGGAAGCTTATAAAGTCAGTTACTTAAGTGCATGCTTTGTCAGATAACTTCAGTAGATGGCAAGGTCAAGCAGTGCCGGCCGCCATTGTTTGGCTGGTATTATATATATAGTTCTTAAAATCGACTTGTAAAGTTCTAACCTTAAAACATTTAACGCATATATCTTGTACTATGTGAAACATAGTGTTAAGCTGAAAAAATAAAAACTGAAAAACTGAAACAAACACATCTGTGTACAGTAATCTACGGTAAGCCCGGGTACTAATAAGAGGCCGCTGAAAGGGACGAGGTGAGCCAGGTATGACGCAGGTAAAGCTGAAGTGTCGTGACGTGTCCTGTCAACACAAAGCTTTGTTGAACCAGGTGTCTCAAACTTGACTTCTGCTGGGAACACATAACTGAAATGTAAGCACAAATGAAATCTTGTGTCAATGAATTCTGCTAATGCATTCTGCCAATGCCTTCTGTCAATGCCTTCTGCCAATGCCTTCTGTCAATACCAAGAAAAACGATAACGAGATGACAATTTTCTACAGTATCTCTTGCACAGCAGCGTACGTGTGCTTCATTACTTAAGGCACGGCATCAGATTTTTCTGGTGGTAACCTGGGAACCGGGGGTTCGGTGGGGGAATCCCTCCTCCCGAAACGGTTCGTGCAAATTGACAGAAAGACACGCTTTCCTGAAGTGCAAAGAACAAATTCATTAGTGTCATTATATAGTATACAGTATGTTATGGACGTACTGAAACCTTGTGTTAATCAGGAACAGCGGGCTGGAATATTTGTGAACAATAAAGTAGAAAAGTAAAAGAAGTGCTTTGTGAGTAATTTATTAATACTTTCTGAGTCTGAGATTGAACATCCTTCTTTTTCAACGTTCACAGTTTGTACTAACTACTAACAATTGACAGGTTGTTACAGAATAACACGAAATTGACACAACCGACGTATGTCAGAAATATAAAGTATCAACAAGTGAATTGTAATGATTAATTTCCTACATGCCATGACACATTAATATTTGTGGATAGTGGATAGCTCTCAGGACATCAGGATTTTTAAAATAACACTTTAAGACTTGTCCCATGAATGACTTAACCAGTGGATGTTTCAATGAATCGGGTGTCCACATATTGTTTCAATCGTGTCATTGAATCCGAGGAAAGACTCTTACTGTGGGAAAATGTGTCCCTGTCTGGGGAAAAGTAGGCAGTTCGTCGGAAAAGGCCACAGGCCGGGACATTTCCTGATCTTTTGGGGACGCTGGGACATTTCCTGATCTTTTGGGGACGCTGGGACATTTCCTGATCTTTTGGGGACGCTGGGGCATTTCCTGATCTTTTGGGAACGCTGGGACATTTCCTGATCTTTTGGGGACGCTGGGACATTTCCTGATCTTTTGGGGACGCTGGGGCATTTCCTGATCTTTTGGGGACGCTGGGACAGGTGATGCGATAATAGGGACTGTCCCGGTCAATACATCCCATAAACTATTTCCCTGAGCGTATTTAATTTAAAGATGCTTCACTACTTGGACTAAGTCCCAGCTGTTCTTTGATAGCGATGGTTTCATTGTAATCCCTCGTCCGATAACACACTTGATAAAGTTCAAGGCGAGACAGAACGTCCGTTTGTATTGATTGTAGGTTGAGGTCCCTTTTTGTTGTTGATAGAATAACTTTGTGACTACAGTTTAACTACAGTAAGACTACTGTATGACTACAGTTTACTAGACAACTTGCAGATATGGGTGCCATTTCTCAAGGGCCATCGAATGAGGTTCTGACAGTCAAGTAAGAGGGGGGGGGGGTCAGTCTCATCAGTCAAGTAAGGGGGTCAGTCTCATAAGTCAAGTAAGCGGGTCAGTCTCATCACACGCATGATTGTGGCATCGTTTGTCACTTCATGAACTCAGTCAATCTGATCTATTTGTAATGTGCGCTTCTGGGCGTAAGATTGAAGTGACCAGTCCGAGTTACTGTAGATTAGAAAGGGAAGCCCAATAATGTAAATACTCCCAAACAATAAAAACGTGGGGGGGGGGGGGGCGCGACAGAGATTATGTGGGCGGGCATAGGGATACTGTATAATGAGGGGGTAATCATGCATAGCTGTGTATGCTGTTACATTGATAACGTCATTACGTTCTACATAAAACTTTAATGCTTACGTTTTTACAGCTATGCAGTAAAGGAATCTATGCAAGGATACACTTCATGTAAAATCAAATCAACAGATAAGAAGACCCAGTTGCGTGACCAAAAGACTAACTACCTTATTCTCTGCGTGCCGCACTATTGCAAAATGAAGAGAATTTACATTTACCTATAGGTGAGCGCTGTAGTTACAATGGTCGGCAATCTGCGGCTTCGGGGTCGAATGCGGTTCTTTGAAGGCTAAGATGGGGGTCGGCTATTTTTCATACTAATTCATAAAGGCACACGGCTCTCAGACTATTTCTTAGCAAATAATTTATAAAAATGGCTCCCCGATCAAAAAAGTTTGCGGACCCTGGGTTGAAGTATGAGACAAATTACTCATCCATATTGGAAACCATCTTAAGATTATATGAGGTCATTTAATGTTAAACTTGTGGGGACCACTGATCTAATCAATAGAAGTCGTTAAAAACCAGTCCATAGAGATCACCCACATATACACTGAACTGTTCAAGACAACGTCGACCCGAGAAACGACAATCAACACATCGCAATAACTTTATAGATCTAATGATTGATTCATTGATGAGTCAGGAGTTAAATTAAGAACAGTGGCATTAGAAAAAAAATTGGCGCTGGTAATTAGTGTTGGTCGGTTTGATCGTACCAGACCCACAAAACTGGTGACATCAAATTAGATCACATGTAGAGAATAAATGGGAGGCTTAATATGAACTGGGTCAGAATGGACCAACACTCTTAGCTGACTCTATGAACGGATATAGTTGACCACATCACTGTCAGACAGAGCTAAAGATAGTTCAATGACATCATGACAACGCTGGCAAGCAGCACAAAGTTGGTTCATTGCTTTAATCTAACACGTTACGGGTACACATTAAACTGACAGTGGTGACTGGTACACATTAAACTGACAGTGGTGACTGGTACACATTAAACTGACAGTGGTGACTGGTACACATTAAACTGACAGTGGTGACTGGTACACGTTAAACTGACAGTGGTGACAGGTACACATTAAACTGACAGTGGTGACGGGTACACATTAAACTGACAGTGGTGACTGGTACACATTAAAATGACAGTGGTGACGGGTACACATTAAACTGACAGTGGTGACTGGTACACATTAAACTGACAGTGGTGACGGGTACACATTAAACTGACAGTGGTGACTGGTACACATTAAACTGACAGTGGTGACGGGTACACATTAAACTGACAGTGGTGACTGGTACACATTAAACTGACAGTGGTGACGGGTACACATTAAACTGACAGTGGTGACAGGTACACATTAAACTGACAGTGGTGACGGGTACACATTAAACTGACAGTGGTGACTGGTACACATTAAACTGACAGTGGTGACGGGTACACATTAAACTGACAGTGGTGACTGGTACACATTAAAATGACAGTGGTAACTAGTACACATTAAACTGACAGTGGTGACTGGTACACATTAAACTGACAGTGGTGACGGGTACACATTAAACTGACAGTGGTGACTGGTACACATTAAACTGACAGTGGTGACTGGTACACATTAAAATGACAGTGGTGACGGGTACACATTAAACTGACAGTCGTGACGGGTACACATTAAACTGACAGTGGTGACGGGTACACATTAAACTGACAGTGGTGACACACAGTGCCCTCTTAAGGCATGGGCACACTGGGCACTGGACCTCACGCTCCTAGGGGGCCTCACGCCTCAATGAGACTCACTGTTTTAAAAGGGAAGGGTGTGTGATGTTAATGATGGAACATGAGGGATTCTAAACCAGTGGTGCCCGTGGTGTCGGGGGTGCGTAAAGAACCAGACAATATGGTTTGTATTCATTGTTCATCAGCCTTTTTTTTAAATCGTCGAGGTGCGGTAAATATGTTTTGAAGTCGAGATGAAACCATCATTGATGGTACAGCATATACATGCTTTAAAACGACTTTCAGATGAATCTTACGTTTGACCAAGACAAGAGACTGCAGCCGTCGTCGCGAATCATTTGCCTTCTGTCAGAGATATTAAATTTACAATCATCGTTGTCAATAGCAGTTCTTCTTATGGATCAAGACAATGTCTTTGGCGCTCATCCATGCGTGGGCAAAATACGCTTCAAATTTAAAAGACTTACTTCGGTGTGACGTACTAAAAACAGTTAAGCTATCCAACTACGACTGATCAATTTGTTGCGCTCTTGCATGGAATGTAGTTATGGGCAACGAATACTTCCTTTTATGATCCAAATCTACTAGGAGGCATTGCACCATAAGAAAATAAGAATCAAGATCCAATATATTCCATGCTACACGAGTGATTGCCCTTGAAATAAAATTGCTCTAAGACAGTGGTTCTAAACCTTTCTAGTGCTGCGACCCTTTAATGCAGTTCCTCATGTTGTGGCGACCCCCAATCACAAAATTATTTTCTTTGCTACTTCATAACTGTAGAGTATATGCGTTTCCCGATGGTCCGAGACGACCCCTGTGGAAGGGTCGTTCGACCCCCAAAGGGGTTGCAACCCACTGGTTGAGAACCGTTGCAGTCTAAGACGTGATAGAGATTGTTGGAGTTTTAAGCCTTTGTTAATTTTTGTGTTCATTTTTGTATACAAAAAAATTAATTCCGAGAAACTTTAAAGGACAGAAATATGAGAGTGGTTAGAGTCGTCAATGTTATGGAAGCGTAGGTAACAAGTCTAGATTCTAACTCTCTATTAAAGTTCTCGAAAAACCGTTATCAAAGTCCTATCTATCAATTTGCCAATGACCTCGTCGATTTTTTTCCTTCAAGGATCTCGTCATTGAAAAACTCAAACTAATGTCAAGAACATTTTCTATCAATCCGTCAAGGAACGTGAGAGGAAATTTGTGCATGGTCGTGTCCTTATTTTGTCAATAACCGTGTCAATAAAAGTGTCAACAATACTGACTTGATGTGTTTAAGAACTTCGTCAATGATTATTTTCATGTCCGCAGTTCTTTTATGGTATATAAAGTTGAGGCCATAGTTCAACATAATAAAAGAATTAAAAATCAACTAAAAAAAAAAAAAAAGAAACAAATATTGAAGCCATGGAATAATTGTCATGTGAAATATACAACAGAGCATCGATTTTACGAACTCACGGGGGCCGGGGGTGCTTCAGAAAACCTAATTTTTTCGGAACACTCCCACAAAAAGGTTGCCTTAAATAGGTTAGTGCTTTGAATGCAATATATTCTTACCTTTTGTTGTATAGGGATAGTACTGTATGATTCATACCGCAAAGTGTATTGAGGTCAGCTGACTGATGTCAAATACCAGTGCTAGCTGAATGGGTTTTTCTTCTCTACCGAGAGAGTTAGTTTCCAAAAGGTTAACGTTGCTTCTGATCACGTGTATTCTGCCATTTAAAAATTATTTTAAAAGTTTACAGACGGCATCAACCCAGCTCGGTCATCATATGTATTTTACCAGGCTTGTGATTTTGTCCCGGCGTTTGTTATAGGCCATTTCTCAGGGCCGTGTGCATGGCGTAGATAGCAGATAGAATACAAGAATAGAACAAATTAAACAACATCTAAAAAAAAAAGTTTTTAGTATAAATCCTTAAGAAAATGTAATTTTGAGCAAGATGTGTGTGTGGGGGGGGGAGGGCTGAAAATTCGATAAAACTTGGATACAAGTAACGCACTTCATAAGAATCCCAATGAGTGCTCGCCCTCCAAAGCTAGCTAAGAAAAAGCGTATCAAAATAGAAGCTGTTCGGATAATCAAAGTATCGGATAATCAAAGTATCGGATAAATAAAGTATCGGATAATCGAAGTATCGGATAATCGAAGTATCGGATAATCGAAGTATCGGATAATCATTGTTCGGAAAATTGACGCTTACGTTACATGCCATTTCTTATAGATTATAAAATAATGTTTTGTTTCTTAGAAGAGGGCAGGGTGAATAAAATTCCAACAAACGAACATTTCAGACCCGCCCCCCCCCCCCCCACACTGTAAAAACGCCGGTTGCAAAAATCGATACTGTCAGAAAGGTATCGGCTGTTTCAATACAGTCTTGATAACATCGATGCATTCTTTAAACAAACGTGCTGGAAAACTTCCACCGCCAACACACGATTCTATTCCTAGTACTCGCTTGTACAACAATGGAGCGATTTCTGGGAATCAATAACTGAACTGTACCAAGGCACAAGTGACCAGAAATTTGTAAGAAATGTAAGGCACATGGGACAAGATGATGGTAAGAATTTTAAGGCACATGGGACAAGATGATGGTAAGAAATTTAAGGCACATGGGACAAGATGATGGTAAGAAATTTAAGGCACATGGGACAAGATGGTGGTAAGAAATTTAAGGCACATGGGACAAGATGATGGTAAGAAATTTAAGGCACATGGGACAAGATGATGGTAAGAAATTTAAGGCACATGTGACCGGAAGTTTAAAAAAAATTAAAGGACAGGTGACAAGAAAATGATATAAATAAAAAGATTAAAAACTCACAATAAATACTTGAAGTCATGAATTATAGTAGTGTCTTAAAGCCCATATATATGGATCCGACTCATATTACAACCAATATTGAGACATACATGCTACTTCTCTGCTCTGCAGTCAGGGAGGATCAGCATGTTATCCTAAATGCCCACGTTTAGAAATCAGCCCTCATCATCAACTTCCTGCTACCCACATGTCCCAACGTGTTGTAGAAGTTGTCAACGGCAACCATTTTCTCTCTCTCCCTTTTTTTTTTTTTTAAACGGACATGCCATCAACGGACATGCCATCAACGGACATGCCATCAACGGACATGCCATCAACGGACATGCCATCAACGGACATGTCATCAACGGACATGCCATCAACGGACATGCCATCAACGGACATGCCATCAAAGGACATGCCATCAACGGACATGTCATCAAGACAATCGAAAGAAAACAAAGTCATCGTCTTGTAAATATCGTCACGGTATTCTCTAACAACCTAAATGGTCTGTGCGAATGATTTGCTAACAAATAGTCGGGTGTTCAGTGTGTTCAATGTGTTCAGTGCGTTCAATGGGGCCAAATTACTGATCATACACAGAACGTACATTTGACGTAAGGTGTTATCCATGGATCACGTTAACTGTACGGCCATTTAGTCAATGAAAAGTAAACCAGATCAAAGCCAGCTAACAGAAATCAATAAACAGCCGGGCCGCTCAATAAACCTTGTGGCATATTATTCTACTTTCTAGACTTGTCAAGGCGCGGATTGAAAGAGAGAGAGAGATATAGAGAGAAATGACAGTATCTCTGTAGATGTGGATACATTAGTCTACTTTCTAGACTTGTCAAGGCGCGGATTGAAAGAGAGAGAGATATATAGAGAGAAATGACAGTATCTCTGTAGATGTGGATACATTAGTCTACTTTCTAGACTTGTCAAGGCGCGGATTGAAAGAGAGAGAGAGATATAGAGAGAAATGACGGTATATCTGTAGATGTGGATACATTAGTCTACTTTCTAGACTTGTCAAGGCGCGGATTGAAAGAGAGAGAGATATATAGAGAGAAATGACGGTATCTCTGTAGATGTGGATACATTAGTCTACTTTCTAGACTTGTCAAGGCGCGGATTGAAAGAGAGAGAGAGATATAGAGAGAAAAGACGGTATATCTGTAGATGTGGATACATTAGTCTACTTTCTAGACTTGTCAAGGCGCGGATTGAAAGAGAGAGAGAGATATAGAGAGAAATGACGGTATCTCTGTAGATGTGGATACATTAGTCTACTTTCTAGACTTGTCAAGGCGCGGATTGAAAGAGAGAGAGATATATAGAGAGAAATGACGGTATATCTGTAGATGTGGATACATTAGTCTACTTTCTAGACTTGTCAAGGCGCGGATTGAAAGAGAGAGAGATATATAGAGAGAAATGACGGTATCTCTGTAGATGTGGATACATTAGTCTACTTTCTAGACTTGTCAAGGCGCGGATTGAAAGAGAGAGAGAGATATAGAGAGAAATGACGGTATATCTGTAGATGTGGATACATTAGTCTACTTTCTAGACTTGTCAAGGCGCGGATTGAAAGAGAGAGAGAGATATAGAGAGAAATGACGGTATATCTGT
Organism: Omphiscola glabra; assembly: GCA_964017045.1. Lineage (NCBI taxonomy): Eukaryota > Metazoa > Mollusca > Gastropoda > Lymnaeidae > Omphiscola > Omphiscola glabra. The sequence continues at coordinate 22,681,817 of OZ024795.1, forward strand.
AGATGTGGATACATTAGTCTACTTTCTAGACTTGTCAAGGCGCGGATTGAAAGATATAGAGAGAAATGACGGTATCCCTGTAGATGTGGATATCCGTCCATAAGAAAAGTAGCAAGGAGTTTACTTGACTTTCTGCTCGTTTTAGGGGGCGAGAATAAAGTAAACCCCCCCCCCCCTTTTTATTCAGACCACATTTTTTTTTAAATGTCGAATTTTTCTGGATTAAAATCTAATAATACAAAATCTGACGTCATCCTCCCAATTATTATTACAGGTATTTGTAATAGATACAGACTAGGGTTAAATACATTTGTTCGGTTACATTTTAAACCCGTGTTAAAAATGTTAAAAAAATACTAGATGTCTTTATGTTAACCACTTATTTTGTTCTATCTTTAAAGGTAAGGTCATTTAAGCATTAGCTCAATCTAGGTCATCTCAGGTAACACGAAACATACCGTGGTAATCAAGGTATTTAGTCGTATGCGATGACGTCACTACATCGTCCATTTTAAAACGTGCCCAGCGGTGGGTCTACATCGTGGTGTCCTGGTGGGTCTACATCGTGGTGTCCTGGTGGGTCTACATCGTGGTGTCCTGGTGGGTCTACATCGTGGTGTCTTGGTGGGTCTAGATCACGGTGTCCCGGTGGGTCTAGATCGTTTTGTCCCGGTGGGTCTAGATCGTTTTGTCCCGGTGGGTCTAGATCGTTTTGTCTCAGTGGGTCTAGATCGTTTTGTCCCGGTGGGTCTAGATCGTTTTTTCCCATTGGGTCTAGATCGTTTTGTCCCGGTGGGTCTAGATCGCGGTGTCCCGGTGTGTCTAGATCGTTTTGTCCCGGTGGGTCTAGATCGTTTTGTCCCGGTGGGTCTAGATCGTTTTGTCCCGATGTGTCTAGATCGTTTTGTCCCGGTGGGTCTAGATCATTTTGTCCCGATGGGTCTAGATCGTTTTGTCCCGGTGGGTCTAGATCGTTTTGTCCCGGTGGGTCTAGATCGTTTTGTCCTGGTGGGTCTAGATCGCGGTGTCTAGAGGCTTTTTTTTCCGAACTATACAATATGTGAGATTCTGCTTCCTCGCTAGTAAACTTGAGTTCAACTCTCTTAACGTCAGAAATAAGATTCACATGGCGTGTGTAGGAAGTCAATGGGTGGGGGCGTCCACCCTGTGAGGATTGTTTCCCTTCATATTGAGGGGCGACATTATTGGTCATCTGCAGATTTGTGTGTGTGGAATGAGTGGCAAAATCTTTGTGAGCCGTGGGCGGCACAAACCTACGCCACTGCGTGTGTGTGTACTTACTATTAGTTGGTCTAGTTAGGCCCCGCCCAGTGCTACAAATGTTACATGAATTTCTTATCGGAGGTGGGATTGCAGTATCAGGCAACGACAAATTCCTTAATTGAAGATAGCCGAGTAAGTAGACTTAGTAGACTGGATATCAAGAGGGACATCCCTTTAATTCATTCATGAGTTTTATCATCATTGGATTTGATGGAACTTTTGGGGGTCAGTTGGGAAGTCAACGACACGCCCCTGTTAATGAGTCTCGTCTCATTCGTCTATTGAACGAATTATCAAACTTGATTTTTTTTTAATCTTCAATATCAGCCAGCTTCTCTCATATTGGTAACTACGCCATAAAATCTCACATTCGGTAACTGTTAATAAAACTCTAATTTCAGATTATGCAACAGTCAATAAAACTCTCTAATCTCTCATTCTGTAATTGTCAATAAAACTCTCCAATCTCCCATTCTGTAACTGTCAATAAAACTCTCTAATCTCCCATTATGTAACTGTCAATAAAACTCTCTACTCTCCCATTCTGTAACTGTCAATAAAACTCTCTAATCTCCCATTGTGCAACTGTCAATAAAACTCTCTCATCTCCCATTCTGTAACTGTCAATAAAACTCTCCAATCTCCCAGTCTGTAACTGTCAATAAAACTCTCTAATCTCCCATTCTGTAACTGTCAATAAAACTATTTAATCTCCCATTTTGTAACTGTCAATAAAACTCTCTAATCTCACATTCTGTAACTGTCAATAAAACTCTCTAATCTCCCATTCCTCGAGTGGAGTTTCTGATCTCCCATCGAGCGCCTCCCCATGCGGCGGATAGGATAGGGAATGCCCACCAGATATGGTAGGTACTGGGGAAATCAAATACCCAGGGTGGACCAAAATCAGAGCCTGCTGCCTTGCATGAAGTGGGCGAAACCACAAAGGCTAAGGTAACTTTCCCAAAATTAAGGGCAGCTCTCCGGAGAGTTGTGAAGGACATCCCCCACCCCAGACGTTTGTGCGCAGGGCTAACACCTCTGCCACGTAAAAGCTCTTTGTTACAAAAACGCAGACAAGAGCAACAAAAACTTTCTGGTCCTGGGAGAGGATGGATTCCCAGCTGAGGAATGCATGACGCCAAGTAGTGAAAGCCAGAATCTGGAAACTATTAGGCCGACGACCATCAGCTTCAACAGGAACACCCCCACCATTGGAACATGGAATAACTAGACAAGTCCTGAGCTGGAACCCTCAAGGAAAACGGAAAAGAGGCAGGCCGAGGAACACTTGGCGCCGTGAAGTGTAAGCAGATACCAAGAAACTTGGCCACACGTAGGGGAAGCTGGAGAGCTTGGCTCAGGATCGTGATGCCTGGAGGACTCTTGTAGACGGCCTATGTCATAGGAAGGATCACAGACGTCGATGAAGATCGGCTGCTGTTCCTTGAGGACGAAGAGGCGAAAGAAGAAAAAGAAAAATCTCCGATTCGTTAAGTGTCAATAAAATTCTTAAATCTTCCATTATGTAACTGTCAATAAAACTCCCTCATCTCCCATTCTCAAACTGTCAATTAAACTCTCCAATCTCACATTCTGTAACTGTCAATTAAACTCTCCAATCTCACATTCTGTAACTGTCAATAAAAATCTACAATCTCACATTTCCTCAATACATCACTGAAGAGTAAGTGTGAAAGGACAATATCGATCCGTTAAAGTCCTAGGCCACGTGACTGGTTGGTTCCATTACAACCTTAAGTAGCGTTTTAATAAACATGATTAAATGTGGGTGGAGATTAAAGGCAAGTCATTGATGGTGTGCATGTTACACTTGAGAGGTGGTGCTGGTGGTACTGATAATAGCTATTCCATGTTTACTTGAGGGTTGCATTGTCAGTCTAGGTATATATGAAGGTTAGGTTGTTATTAAAAGAATACAGCAATTGTTCTGTCAGTCTAGGTATGCACGTTTGTTCGGTTGTCCGTCTATATATACATGAGGGCTGGGTTGTCAGTCTAGATATACACGAGGGCTGGGTTGTCAGTCTAGATATACAAGGGCTGGGTTGTCAGTCTAGATATACACGAGGGCTGGGTTGTCAGTCTAGATATACACGAGGGCTTTGTTGTCAGCCTAGTTATACACGAGGGCTGTGTTGTTAGTCTAGTTATACATGAGGGCTGGGTTGTCAGTCTAGTTATACATGAGGGCTGGGTTGTCAGTATAGTTATACATGAGGGCTGGGTTGTCAGTCTAGATATACATGAGGGCTGGGTTGTCAGTCTAGTTATACATGTGGGCTGGGTTGTCCGTCTAGATATACACGAGGGCTGGGTTGTCAGTCTAGATATACACGAGGGCTGTACTGTCAGTCTAGTTATAAATGAGGGCTGGGTTGTCAGTCTAGTTATACATGAGGGCTGGGTTGTCAGTCTAGTTATACATGAGGGCTGGGTTGTCAGTATAGTTATACATGAGGGCTGGGTTGTCAGTCTAGATATACATGAGGGCTGGGTTGTCAGTCTAGTTATACATGTGGGCTGGGTTGTCCGTCTAGATATACACGAGGGCTGGGTTGTCAGTCTAGATATACACGAGGGCTGTACTGTCAGTCTAGTTATAAATGAGGGCTGGGTTGTCAGTCTAGATATACGCGAGGGCTGTGTTGTCAGTCTAGTTATACATGAGGGCTGGGTTGTCAGTCTAGTTATACATGTGGGCTGGGTTGTCCGTCTAGATATACACGAGGGCTGGGTTGTCAGTCTAGATATACACGAGGGCTGTACTGTCAGTCTAGTTATAAATGAGGGCTGGGTTGTCAGTCTAGATATACGCGAGGGCTGTGTTGTCAGTCTAGTTATACATGAGGGCTGGGTTGTCAGTCTAGTTATACATGTGGGCTGGGTTGTCCGTCTAGTTATACATGAGGGCTGGGTTGTCCGTCTAGATATACACGAGCGCTGTGTTGTCAGTCTAGTTATACATGAGGGCTGGGTTGTAAGTCTAGTTATACATGAGGACTGGGTTGTCCGTCTAGATATACACGAGGGCTGTGTTGTCAGTCTAGTTATACATGAGGGCTGGGTTGTCAGACTAGTTATACATGAGGGCTGGGTTGTCCGTCTAGATATACAAGAGGGCTGTGTTGTCAGTCTAGTTATACGTGAGGGCTGGGTTGCCCGTCTAGTTATACATGAGGGCTGGGTTGTCCGTCTAGATATACACGGGGGCTGTGTTGTCAGTCTAGTTATACATGAGGGCTGGGTTGTACGCCTAGTTATACATGAGAGTGGGTTTGTCAGTCATAGAATCATTAAGTCCTTGAATTTCACTGTGTGACTAATAGTTGACCTAACTTTGCTCATATCACTTTGTGACTAATAGTTGACCTAAATTTGCTCATATCACTGGATTACTAATAGTTGACCTAACTTTGCTCATATCACTGGATGACTAATAGTTGACCTAACTGTGTGACTAATAGTTGACCTAACTGTGTGACTAATAGTTGACCTAACTGTGTGACTAATAGTTGACCTAACTTTGCTCATATCACTGGATGACTAACAGTTGGCCTAACTTTGCTCATATCACTGTGTGACTAACAGTTGACGTAACTTTGTTTATCTTCATCGTACACAAGAGTAATAGCAGATTGCCTATGATGCGTGTTTCACATTCCACCGTCCAGCTGTGGAAATTTGAAGTCACCATTTGATTCTACTCCACAGCTATTTTGGCTATCACTTGTTCAATCAATTCTCTTGCAAAGCCATTTTGGTTATAGACAGTGCTTTTTCTAAAGTCAATTTTCTTTTTTTAAAAAGTGCCGGTACCGACATTTTGTTAATCTTTTAGAGGTCATAAATAATGACGTCACGCATCGGGGTTTGGGGGGGGGGGGGGGCATAAAGAAGTTATGTACTAGCTTGACGGCTCGCTGACGCCATTTCCTAATGTACATTATCAGGAGAGTTGGTTGAGAAATAAATAGTAATTTATTTATTTTTTTAACATTTCACCAAACATTTTTTAAATAAGGAAATGATTTCCCATCCGCCCTCAAGGGCGCAGCTATGGTTAGTGCCGCCCCCCCCCCCGCCCCCTTCAATGAAGAAGCCGGCATGCACCGATATGATGATTTTTCCCAACGACCTGCTACACTGGACATGGCGGACCTGCTACACTGGACATGGCGGACCTGCTACACTGGACATGGCGGACCTGCTACACTGGACATGGCGGACCTGCTACACTGGACATGGCGGACCTGCTACACTGGACATGGCGGGCCTGCTACTCTGGACATGGCGGACCTGCTACGCTGGACATGGCGGACCTGCTACGCTGGACATGGCGGACCTGCTACACTGGACATGGCGGACCTGCTACACTGGACATGGCGGACCTGCTACACTGGACATGGCGGACCTGCTACACTGGACATGGCGGGCCTGCTACTCTGGACATGGCGGACCTGCTACGCTGGACATGGCGGACCTGCTACGCTGGACATGGCGGACCTGCTACGCTGGACATGGCGGACCTGCTACGCTGGACAAGGCGGACCTGCTACGCTGGACATGGCGGACCTACTAGGCTGGACAAAGCGAACCTGCTACGCTGGACATGGCGGGCCTACTACGCTGGACAAGACGGACCTGCTACGCTGGACATGGCGGACCTGCTACGCTGGACATGGCGGACCTGCTACGCTGGACATGGCGGACCTGCTACGCTGGACATGGCGGACCTACTACGCTGGACAAGGCGGACCTGCTATGTTGGACAAGGCGGACCTACTACGCTGGACATGGCGGATTTGCTATGTTTGACAAGGCGGACCTACTACGCTGGACAAGGCGGACCTGCTATGTTGGACAAGGCGGACCTACTACGCTGGACATGGCGGATCTGCTACGCTGGACATGGCGGACCTGCTACGCTGGATAAGGCGGACCTGCTACGCTGGACATGGCGGACCTACTAGGCTGGACAAAGCGAACCTGCTACGCTGGACATGGCGGGCCTACTACGCTGGACAAGGCGGACCTACTACGCTGGACATGGCGGATTTGCTATGTTGGACAAGGTGGCCCTGCTACGCTGGACAGGGCGGACCTGCTATGCTGGACATGGCGATTCAAGTACATGTGGAACAAACATGAAATTGTCAAAAGTTATTTGGATATCCGTCCAAAAAAAAGTGCTGGTTTGCCGTTCCGATACGTTCTACAAGAAGAAAGGCCTGGTCCATAATTATGACAGCCATTAAGAAATTACATACTATTTTACAGGTCATGTGATTAGTCGTGTCGAAAAGTAGATCCACGACAACATATCGGCAAAAACTTCATCTTACGAAGTCTTACTGTGACGAGCATAACTACCTCTGGTGAATTCTTACAAAGACGGGCATAACTACGTCTGGTGAAGTCTTACTAAGATGGGCATAACTACGTCTGGTGAAGTCTTACTGTGACGGGCATTACTACGTCTGGTGAAGTCTTACTAAGATGGGCATATCTACGTCTGGTGTAGTCTTACTAAGACGGGCATAACTATGTCTGACAAAGTCTTACTGTGACGGACATTACTACGTCTGATGAAGTCTTACTAAGACGGGCATAACTACGTCTGACGAAGTTTTACTCTGACGGGCAAAACTACGTCTGGTGAAGTCTTACTGTGACTTGCATATCTACGTCTGTTGAATTCTTACAAAGACGGGCATAACTACGTCTGGTGAAGTCTTACTAAGACGGGCATAACTACGTCTGACGAAGTCTTACTGTGACGGGCATTACTGCGTCTGGTGAAGTCTTACTAAGACGGGCATAACTACGTCTGGTGAGGTCTTACTGTGAAGGCCATATCCCGTTTACATAATTTAGTAACAAGTTCAAGTTTGAAAAGAGAAAAAAAAATTATTACGATTGGGAATAACTGCGTGTGATTGATTTGTAGTAGATCAAGTGATCAAGGTTAAGTAGCGATTTCAAGGAGCTATTTCTGAGACTAAGCTACAACTCTACAAGCTTCCTCCTACGGCTACGGTGTCCCAAAACTGGTTTGGTCGGTACTTGTGTATATAATATATAGATGTATAAGTATAGTGTTATTTGTTATGGAATAGTTTAAACAGATTATCTATTGATATTTAGTAGGAAATCCTATAAGTAGATTTATAATCATAATTTAGTGGGAAACCTTGAAAATAGATTTCTACTGTTATTTGGCAGGAAATCGTGTAAATAGATGTCTACTGTTATTTGGCGAACAGTTGCGTATACAATACATATTTGTATTGTTACTAGGGGAGGCCCCGCTGAATAAGAGAATTGTTAACAATTAAGTATAGGAATAAGATGGTCCGAAGACGAATCAATGGGCACGGGCTGTAATTAACCTAATTAAGTGTGGCAGTTGTCTCTATCGATCCGGTGACAACATGATTATCCTTACTGGTATGTGTGATTAGAATTGGTAATAAGTAACGAGAGAATGCTGAAGTCTCCGCTCCTCTCTTACCTTCATCGTCAGCTGTTTGAAAAACAACGCTAAGGGCATTTTAACTGTTTCCTCCTGGTATTCTGGTCCGTTAAGAAGAAAAGCCATTAAAAGCCCATCGTTGGATCACACAGATCAACAGAACAGTCACATTGTGAACAGATGAAGAAAGAAAATATCACAACACAGCCGACACACCTGCTTTTAGTCCCACTAGGATAGTGAACCAACATGTACACATGTACACTACACACACACACCCGAGTTAGGGGCCCTGGTACTATCGCGACGTTCTCCTAGGTGAAAAAATTAATTGTGTCACAGAGAAGTGTGACACGCAAAGCACGGACGGGTGATATCGACCCGCCATTTAGAGTTTGTCAATAACTTTCGATACCAACAGAGAAAACATAGGATGGTAGCCGTTTGCGTGTCGTAATCCGTGCAGTCAACACTTTCGTGACATGAGAATTTGCTCCGATTTCAGATTCGGCGATTATTTGTGTCTTTCTGTAATTTTACGGTTTATAATTTAAGTTCGGTAAATGAGGACGTATGACGTAATATGTCGGTGCATAGACCACGAGTTAAATTTGCTTGAATAGTACTTGGCTGTGTTTGTTAAAGATTTTGTTAATAGACACCATTATTATAAAAAAAAATTAATAAGTTTTTTTTCTTCCATACAAAACATAAAAAGTTGTTTGATATGGAAGAAAAGAAAATTAATGGTCTTAAACGCAGATAACAAAATTAAACTCCAGATGCGCATATATAAAACAGGGTGGTGACGCATGAGAAAAATGCCAACCCGTGAAATTTCTATTTTGATTTATCAAATGCAGGACTCGGAGTCGTACCTGTGGTGAGTGGGGGGGGGGGGAGGGGCGCGCGAATGGGACAAACCTGCAATTGTCCCGGACTGAACTTTGTTCAATGTTTATTACCAAGATTATTACCTACTATAGATGTTTTAGTCTTGGAGCGATATATGGATCGTTCGCCCGGCTGGCATTTAGTCTAGGTGCGCCACCGACTGTGGACTGTGTGAGTTGTGGCATCAGTCGTCATAGTAGTCATCCATTAATCAGGTGTGTGATGTTCTGTGCCCTATAGCAGCGTTCTGGTGTGTAGATTACAGTACACCTGTCCTCACTAAAGTAGCGGCCTATAAATGTGTGACCCCTACAACAGTATTACTGCACAATACTGAGAAGGAAAACCCAATAATAATATAGGATTACGGAGATTTCAACATTTTATGAATGTGGACTTGGCGTACCTGTATGACTTCACTTCAAGGCTGTGAACAAAATGTCTTCAGAATTTGGTTATGAAGTATAAGGGAGTGGGTGAAGGGGAGGGGTACGATACTATGGCGGGATAAAAAAATTAATTTAGAGTGAGGGTGGGGGAGGGGGTGGGGGTAAAGGTCTAGTCAAGGTAGTATGGCTGAAAAGTGTGAATGGAGAAAAGGCTAGATTGGTCTCAAAAATTAAAAATATATATATATATTAAGAGGCCGATAAAAAAATAGATATAATTTCACATGAAGTATTACGACTGGAAAGTAACAGGGGGTGACGAACATGCAGAAACTCTACACACATCTATGTCTGACACCCCCACAATACCTATTGATGAATGACACCCACTGGTGTGTTTTTTATTTGGGTATCTAAGGTCAACAAATTATGTTCGACTTCGGGTTGACACCCCCCCCCCCCCTTTTTTTTTTTTTGAACCTTTGTTTTACAAGCGACTTAGAAATGTTTTAAAAATCTTCTTTCACTCCTTGTAGTGTTTCCCAATGGCATTCTATTTCCAGTACAAAGCGAGCACTTCACACATCTAACTCCGTTGGTAACGCCAAACAAATGGAGTCAACCGCTTGGTATCGCCCGGGCCAATGCAAGACGTCAAAATAGCAACCAGCAGGGGGGAAGTACCCAGGACGACATGGCAGCTATTTATAGCCAAAGAGGGTCTTTGAGGATTGGGGCTCTGAAAGGGATAAAGCAAGCTGCACGAAAACTGACAAACTAAATGGCGTTGAAAGCATCAAAATTTAATGGCACAGCGTTTATTCATTAAGTTTACGCTGAGAGTTATACTAGCAATTATTTCCGATCTTGATGATAATATTTTTTATATGATATGATATGTCAATAGAATGACCAAAAGATAATAAACGTTTTGTCAATAATCATAAAAAAAACCAAAAAAAAAACTCTTTCTTCAAGATATAGCAATATAGATGAATTAATCATTCAGAAAAAAACTAACTTTTTCTTCTCCTCCTGGTGCGGAAGATTCTTACACGTCATCAAACCGTTGTACATATTTTAGAGGCAAAAAGGGCGTCACGAAAAAGGGGCGCGAGCTGCAATTGTACAACAAAATAGAACAACATTTTAAAAAATGATATTAATATTGGGAACTTAAAGAGCGGAATTATGACTTTTGAGCTCATTGCTTTTAATTTCTTTTTTGTTTGTTTGTTTTGGCAACACAAGTATGCATTGGATGCAGTGGCGTAGCGAGCTTAACTCGCGCCCGGGGCACAATACCTTTTTAGCGCCCCCCAATACCTTTTTAGCGCCCCCCCATTTTATTCGAAAACCATACAATATATAGTAAAATATACCATTTGGCGCCCCTTAGTGAGTAGCGCCGGGGCATGATGCCCCCCTTGCTCCCCCCTCACTACGCCACTGATTGGATATTAGTGCAATTCTCACTTGTCATATCGGGTGTCATGTAAAGCGAGATGGACAAGATGGCTTAAAAGGTGGTTTGGGGGAATAATTTATAAACTTTAAAAAATACTTTCAACAAAAGACGAGTTGAAAAGCAGTATAAAGTGGAGAGTAATTTAACACTTCTTAAAGTGCATTACGCGAACAAAAACTGTATAACATTTTAGATGAGCACGCTGTATAGCAAAAGACCGACAGTGCAGAAACGTAGGTATTAAGACATGGAAGCATGATAAGACATGGAATCATGATAAGACATGGAAGTATTCTAGGATATGGAAGCATGATAAGACATGGAATCATGATAAGACATGGCAGCATGATAAGACATGGAAGCATGATAAGACGTTGGAGCATGATAAGACATGGAAGCATGATAAGACAGGGAAGCATGATAAGACATTGAAGCATGATAAGACATTGGAGCATGATAAGACATGGAAGCATGATAAGACACGGAAGCATGATAAGACACGGAAGCATGATAAGACATGGAAGCATGATAAGACATGGAAGCATGATAAGACATGGAAGCATGGTAAGATATGGAAGCATGATAAGACATGGAAGCATGATAAGACATGGAAGCATGATAAGATATGGAAGCATGATAAGACATGGAATCATGATAAGACATGGAAGCATGATAAGACATGGAAGCATGATAAGACATGGAAGCATGATAAGACATGGGAGCATGATAAGACATGGAAGCATGATAAGACATGGAAGCATGATAAGACATTAAAGCATGATAAGACATGGAAGCATGATAAGACATGGAAGCATGATAAGACATGAAAGCATGGTAAGATATGGAAGCATGATAAGACATGGAAGCATGATAAGACATGGAAGCATGATAAGATATGGAAGCATGATAAGACATGTAATCATGATAAGACATGGAAGCATGATAAGACATGGAAGCATGATAAGACATGGAAGCATGATAAGACATGGAAGCACGATAAGACATGAGAGCATGATAAGACATGGAAGCATGATAAGACATGGAAGCATGATAAGACATGGAAGCTAGATAAGACATGGAATGATGATAAAACATGGAAGCATGATAAGACATGGAAGCATGATAAGACACGGAAGCATGATAAGAAACGGAAGCATGATAAGACATGGAAGCATGATAAGACATGGAAGCATGATAAGACATGGAAGCATGGTAAGATATGGAAGCATGATAAGACATGGAATCATGGTAAGATATGGAAGCATTATAAGACATGGAAGCATGATAAGACATGGAAGCATGATAAGACATGGAAGCATGATAAGACATGGAAGCTAGATAAGACATGGAATCATGATAAAACATGGAAGCATGATAAGACATGGAAGCTTGATAAGACATGGAAACATGATAAGACATGGAAGCATGATAAGACATGGAAGCATGATAAAGACATTGAAGCATGATAAGACATGGAAGCATGATAAGACATGGGAGCATGATAAGACATGGAAGCATGATAAGACATGGAAGCATGATAAGACATGGAAGCATGATAAGACATGGAAGCATGATAAGACATGGAAGCATGATAAGACATGGAAGCATGATAAGACATGGAAGCATGATAAGACATGGAAGCATGATAAGACATGGAAGCATGATAAGACATGGAAGCATGATAAGACATGGGAGCATGATAAGACATGGAAGCATGATAAGACATGGAAGCATGATAAGACATTGAAGCATGATAAAACATGGAAGCATGATAAGACATGGAAGCATGATAAGACATGGAAGCATGATAAGACATTAAAGCATGATAAGACATGGAATCATGATAAGACATGGAAGCATGATAAGACATGGAAGCATGGTAAGATATGGAAGCATGATAAGACATGGAACCATGATAAGACATGGAAGCATGATAAGATATGGAAGCATGATAAGACATGGAATCATGATAAGACATGGAAGCATGATAAGACATGGAAGCATGCTAAGACATGGAAGCATGATAAGACATGGAAGCATGATAAGACATGGAAGCTAGATAAGACATGGAATCATGATAAGACATGGAATCATGATAAGACATGGAAGCATGATAAGACATGGAAGCTTGATAAGACATGGAAGCATGATAAGACATGGAAGCATGATAAGACATGGAAGCATGATAAGACATGGAAGCATGATAAGACATGGAATCATGATAAGACATGGAAGCATGATAAGACATGGGAGCATGATAAGACATGTGAGCATGATAAGACATGGAAGCATGATAAGACATGGAAGCATGATAAGACATGGAAGCATGATAAGACATGGGAGTATGATAAGACATGGGGGCATGATAAGACATGGAAGCATGATATTTATTCTGAGAGATTGGGGATTGTGCTTCATTGAAAGCTCGGGTGCACTCAGAGACGTCAGAGGGTACAAAATAATGCAACAAGAATTGTATCGCGTATAAAGAAATTTGACCACATCACCCCAGTTCTTAAAGATCTCCATTGGCTTCCTGCGAGTGAGCGCATTGACTACACAATTCTGTCCCTGGCTTATAGCTGTAGGGGATTCTGCACCTGAATATCTTCAAAAACTGATTTCAAAACACGTATCCTTAAAGAACCCGCACTCTTCAACACAGTCCCTACTGAGATTTCCCAGTGTGGGTGGACAAAGAAAGAAGTCATACGGAGTGCGCTCCTGTGAAGCTATTGCGTCTAAATTATGGAAAAGTTTTCCTCAATCTTTGGAGGATATTGAAATGATAAAAAAAAATCATTTAAGAAACACTGAAAGACTTTTTTCTTTAAATAAATTTTAGGACATCGGAGCGCTGTGAGGAGCATGGACATTAGTGCTATAAAAGTATTCAATCATCATCATCAATCCTCATCATCATCAATCATCATCATCAATCCTCATCATCAATCATCAATCATCATCATCAATCATCATCAATCCTCATCATCAATCATCATCATCAATCATCATCAATCATCATCAATCATCATCAATCATCATCAATCATCATCAATCATCAATCAATCATCAATCATCATCAATCATCATCAATCATCAATCATCATCAATCATCATCATCAATCATCATCAATCATCATCAATCATCATCAATCATCATCAATCATCATCAATCATCATCAATCATCATCAATCATCATCTATCATTATCATCAATCATCATCATCATCAATCATCATCATCATCATCAATCATCATCAATCATCATCAATCATCATCATCATCATCATCAATCATCATCAATCATCATCAATCATCATCAATCATCATCAATCATCATCAATCATCATCAATCATCATCAATCATCATCAATCATCATCATCATCAATCATCATCAATCATCATCAATCATCATCAATCATCAATCATCATCAATCATCACCAATCATCATCATCATCAATCATCATCATCTATCATTATCATCAATCATCATCATCAATCATCATCAATCATCAATCATCAATCATCATCATCAATCATCAATCATCATCATCATCATCAATCATCATCATCAATCATCAATCATCATCAATCATTAATCATCAATCATCAATCATCATCATCAATCATCATCATCATCAATCATCATCAATCATCATCATCAATCATCAGCATCACGTTCGCTTAAAAGATGACATTTTAAGGTGAAGGATTAAAAGTTCTCTCTCTCTCTCTTACTCATTGTGTGTGTGTGCGTTGTGAGTGTGTTTGTGCGTGTGTTTCTGTACTCCGTGTGTGTGTGTTTTTTTTTACCACGTTAAAATTTCTCATATTTATTTATTTTGGTCCCAACTTCCTTGTCTAGTGTTCTCCCTGCAAATAGTATTGTATGACGTAAAGATGGGTGAAAGCATCTAAAATCAGCACAAAGGTCGGGGCTTGGGTGGGGCACATCATGAAACCACATACAAAACGTAAGATACATCCCACCCCCCACTCCTCACCAAAGAACCATGACCCTTTAATCTAATCTCGACCGGTCAAAGATATCGAGTTAAAAGACATAATTGTTATCAACATATTAACTCACGTACTGAGTTAAATGTAAACCAACAAACGGACAAGAGGCTAATTGCGTGAATGCAGTTTTTCAGCACACGATATGACTAAAGCTTTATTTTTCTTTCGCGGCCATTGGATTTCCATGGCAACACGTGACCTCAGCCTCCATTTCGACACCCGCACGCTCATAACCCCGCTGTTTGTTTATCGTGACAACGGAGTGCGCCATTATTGTTTAACGCTATTATGCAATGCGCAAATTAACCCTGATCTTTATCGAGTCGGTTTTAAACTCAGCGGCGATTTGGAAGCCGCTAAACCGTTGTATTAAAAAGTAGTGTATGTTTTAGAAAAAGTATTTCATTGATTTATTCTTCATAACTACACCGTCAGAGGGAGATGGGTGGGATCACAGTGGCCCTTAGCCGTAGCTACGGTTAGTGCTGCCGGCGGCAGGTCAAGAATTTCACCACTTATTTCCACTTGAATGAAAAAAAAACTCTGTGGTTGGTCGAAAATGCACCCCCCCCCCCTCAATGTGACGAAAAATGTGGCGCCCGTAGAGGAGCGCCCCCGCCGACTCCATTCTTACGTTACCTTGTGGGAAGGACGGGTCAGTTCGTAAAACAAAAATGCATCCACTCACATTGAAAATGAATGTAGTCGTATAATAAAGCAAAATGGACATATCCTATGTGTCCAAAATTGACATATCCTATATGGCCACACTTGGCATATCTAATATGGCCAAAATTTGCATATCTAATATGGCCCCAATTGACATAACCTATATGGCCACAATTGACATATCTTATATGGTCACTATTTGCACACCCTATATGGCCACAAGCGACATATCCCATGTGGCCACTATATTCTATTTGGCCACAATTGTCATATCCTATAAAGCCTTCTACGTTATAATTATTGATTATTATTATTTATCCTTTTTGTTATGTCTTCCAAAGCGTCCTGCATACATACAATAGTGTCTTGCATACATACAATAGTGTCCTGCATACATACAATAGTGTCCTGCATATATACAATAGTGTCCTGCATACATATAATAGTGTCCTGCATACATACAATAGTGTCCTGCATACATACAAAAGTGTAATGCATACATACAATAGTGTCCTGCATACATACAATAATGTCCTGCATACATATAATAATGTCCTGCATACATACAATAATGTCCTGCATACATACAATAATGTCCTGCATACATACAATAGTGTCCTGCATACATACAATAGTGTCCTGCATACATATAATAATGTCCTGCATACATACAATAGTGTCCTGCATACATACAATAGTCTCCTGCATACATACAATAGTGTCCTGCATACATACAATAGTGTCCTGCATACATACAATAATGTCCTGCTTACATATAATAATGTCATGCATACATAAAATAATGTCCTGCATACATACAATAATGTCCTGCATACATATAATAATGTCCTGCATACATACAATAGTGTCCTGCATACATATAATAATGTCCTGCATACATACAATAGTGTCCTGCATACATATAATAATGTCCTGTATACATACAATAGTATCCTGCATACATACAATAGTGTCCTGCATACATACAATAGTGTCCTGCATACATACAATAGTGTCCTGCATACATACAATAGTGTCCTACATACATATAATAATGTCCTGCATACATACAATAGTGTCCTGCATACATACAATAGTGTCCTGCATACATACAATAGTGTCCTGCTTACATACAATAATGTCCTGCATACATATAATAATGTCCTGCATACATACAATAATGTCCTGCATACATACAATAATGTCCTGCATACATATAATAATGTCCTGCATACATACAATAATGTCCTGCAAAATCTTACAATAGCGTCTTGTATATCTTACTTAAATCCTGCTTGAAGGGACGCAGAAGGCTGTTAATAAATAATTTTCACTCAAAACCTTTAGAACCTTTGTCCAGGTTGCCATTTCCTACACGATGCTATGGTAACCGGGGTGACGCTAGACGGCGTGGCGCCCCACAGTCCAACCAGACGAGAAGTTGACTGGTGGGCAAGACGAGATTTGGTGGAGTCGAAATAGCTATACACCCGGACTTACGTCATGATAAGCTTCTGTCTTGTGTTGTTGTATGTTGTATAGACCCACAAGCTATGTCATGATAGGTTTCTGTCTTTTGTTGTTGTATGTTGTATGTTGTATAGACCCACACATGATAGGCATCTGTCTTTTGTTGTTGTATGTTGTATAGACCCACAAATGATAGGTTTCTGTCTTTTGTTGTTGTATGTTGTATAGACCCACAAGCTATGTAACAAGGATTTCATAACGATAGACCCATGTCTTGGCATGGTACACGTGACCACGTGATATTACGACCAACAACCACTCGGCCTAACCATCACATGATGGGTTTACTCGGCCTAACCATCACATGATGGGTTTACTCGGCCTAACCATTATAAGAAGGGTTTACTCGGCCTAGCCATCACATGAGGGGTTTACTCGGCCTAACCATCACATGATGGGTTTACTCGGCCTAACTATCACATGTTTTGTTTACAACTCCCACCACGTGCCAATACTGGTCGAGGAGGGGTGGGCAATCGGTTTAAGTTTTGGGAATAAAATCTTTTGAAACATTTTTACGTGTATTTACTGTGGGTAAATTGTCCAAAAAAAAACCGTTTACAGATTACAGTCACGTGATCAGAGCAGCAGATATAGCGAGCACGTGATGTATGACCCACTACTGGTCCCAGAACAATGTTATCATTACGAATAGTAAAACAGCAACAAGGACGCATATTTACTCACATTAATCTTGTGGAAAAATCGCTTAACTTCCATCCTGACCACTGTCCAGCCACTATCCTTAGGATGAGTCTTGAATCCATGAGTCAGGTCTCCATGACGAACACACTGTCAAGAAAATGTCAATAGTAAGGACATCGAAGTCAATTGGTAAAATAAAAAATAAATAAAAATAGGATGTAATCAGTGGCCGAGACACTGATGGAGGGCTGACCACTTTTGTTTTGAAAGTATGTAAATGTGGGGGATTTGGGGGGGGGGGGGCGATCCTCCGCATATACTATATATGGCCAATTTTTCTTATTCCGTATCTTTTGTGGTTTTAAGACAGAGGAGCGCCTACGTCATGGACCCCACTGGGAGTCACATATTTTGGCAAATACACTGGATACATTTTTGAAAGTTTTATTTCCTATTATTTTCTGTCTCCACTTTCAAAGATTTTTTAAAAATTTAGTAAGCTTTTCAACTAGGAAATCTTCAAAGCTCCCAAATTGTATCATTTATCAGCTCCATCGCATTCATCTGCGCCACACTCAAGTGTCAGTGACTCCTAGTCTCCTAGCGTCCTAGCCTCATATAGTGTCATAGCCTCCTAGTGTCCTAGCCTCCTACTGACCCAGCCTCCTAGTGTCCAGCCTCCTAGTGTCCTAGCCTCCTACTGACCCAGCCTCCTAGTGTCCAGCCTCCTAGTGTCCTAGCCTCCTACTGACCCAGCCTCCTAGTGTCCAGCCTCCTAGTGTCCTAGCCTCCGGTTTTAACATATCACGTGCACCGGTGGGACATGTTGAACATATTTTATTGGCCGGTGTTTTCCACATACTTCCAGATAGTGACAAGGGAGTTGAAACTGAGTTTGTTGTCGTTGGTATATGATTTATATAATTGTTGTATATGCGATTTACATGTGATTATATCTGATTATATGTGATTATACATGTTTACACAATAGAATGAGAGAGCGATAAAACTGTAGAGAATTGTATGTTAAAAGTCGTATGTTTTTAAATAATATGTCATAAAAAGTCACATGGGCGTAAAATGTAGGTTATTTCACATATCATTGCCGTTAGACGTATCTTATGTCATTGCAGTAAAATATATCTCACATCATAGTAAAATATATCTCATATCATTGTAAAATATATCTCACATCATTGTAAAATATATCTCATATCATTGTAAAATATATCTCATAACATTGTAAAATATATCTCATAACATTGTAAAATATATCTCATATCATTGTAAAATATATCTCATATCATTGTAAAATATATCTCATATCATTGTAAAATATATCTCACATCAAAGTAAAATTTCCCTTACATTTTCCCTTTAGCTATTACAGCCGTGAAGTGACGTAGCTAGGGCGGTGCGGGTTGTGCGCACGGCACCGGGTGACACCAAATTGAAAAATTGCATTTTCAAGATTGATGTGTCAGAAATGAGTTGACCCTATAATTAGGCAAGAAAAGCATCGTCCTTAACGAGATTCAACGCAGATTATATACTTCGGTTCTTTCGTAAGTGACAATTTATCTAAATTCTGAGAAATAAAATTTTCCATTAATAACATTGTCATTGTTATAATGTGGACTTATTAAAGAAAAAACTCATCTTGAAAGTCATGGGGGGGGGGGGGGGGGTGACATCATGAGTTTACCGCACCGGATGACACCAACCCTAGCTACGCCACTGCAGCCGTGGTAAACTGTCATAAACCAACATTTAAAATATAATTACTGACGCTCTTACACATTCAATACGCATTGTTAAAATTGAGGAAAAGTAATAATGTTTGTTTTTGTATCAACTTTACATCGATTTCTTACAGGCGATTTATATAAATATTGTTTAGGGTGTGAATGTCATTAAAAGGCTTACATGCCAGGGGTGGGAAAATGTCCGCCTACTGAAATGTTTAATCCAACCAGAAAGATCTAAACGGGACTGGTTTATTTTGTGTCGTAAATGTACAAACTGTGAATAATATTCTGTAAAATTCTATGAAAATTATTGATCACGGTATAAAATTGACTAGCCGTTATCATCACATAAAATTTAAATATTTTTTCAGAGCTTATCTTCGAAATGAACTCGGAGTGAATTTTGAAAGCTCGTCTTGAACTGCGCGCATTAAAATAAATCATCATGCCAAAATAAAATAAATTTGCACGCCACTCTCTACACACAAAAACTTTGCCAAGCGCTGTAATATACCAATCTTGAGAGTGTTTACAAAATTTAGTTTCTTATAAAGGGGAGTTTAATCTCTTAAAATGGTAAGATACCCACTAAACCGAATCTGTAAATGTGTAAAGTGTAAATTTGAGGAGACCAATTGCAAAACCTGCTTAGTCACTTTTTTTTTAAAAAATGAGTTATCTAACTTGGCTGGTTAATTAAGTGTCAATCTATAGTATTTTGTGATTTTAATGATTAAAAAGCCTTATGTAAGTCTTAAGTTCACCATTGAAAAGTATATAAATGCTATATTCGCTATATAAATTAATTTACAAAAGCTAATTTTTCTCTAAATCAAAAAGAAGTTACTTAGCAAGGTTTGCAATTGGACTCCTCCATATGACCGTTTAGCTTTCGTTTCACCAGATAGGGTTTTTAGCTGCCGTCTAGTGCAGAAAAGCTCCCCCCCCTTTTCCTTTTCATCCTGAAAGTTTTTGCTCCGTTGAAAACTTGTTTTTAAAAAATCATATTTTCTTATTGTAGAAACAGCTACTACTTAAGGTGGTTGGAATGGAAGCCAAAGCCAAACAAATGATTAATCCCCCCATAACCCTAAAGATAAAGCAAGATTTAATTATTCTTTTGTATTGCCGTAAATAAACTTTCTTACCTTTTTGGTGCCCAGGATTCTGGACTCAACTAACTGTACACTTCAAATAACAAACAAAATCCCTTTCCTTTGTACAGCACTAACAGTCATTCATCCCGCGATATCGTTCACAAAATCACAAACCTTAGTGATGGCAACTCATGGGACTGTGTCCTAGCAGTCACAACCGGCTCGTCTTGTTAGATCGAAACCTGCCCCACCCCAACACTAAAACAATGACACCTGGTGCCAAAAGTCTATGTCCCGGCGCGTCTGCGGTGAGCAGTGGGGGCGGCACACATATTGACCCACTCCCCACCAAATCCACTCCCCAAACTCTAAGCAGTGGAGTACCTCCCCAATATACAGTCAAGCTGATCTATTGTTCAATCAATAATTAAGATATATTTTTTTAATTTAAAGAAAAGGGGGCAGGGGGCGGAGGGTATAACTGTATTCGTGAAACATTTTCGAGGACAACTCTGTGAATATTTGCAGTCTTAAGGTTTTGAGGTTGTCTCCCATGCATTTTTCGGTTTTTGTGAATTATACAGAAAGTTCCATGGCCCGTTTTCTAGTCTGCAAGATCTCGTTAAATAAAAACGTCAAATTAATTGCTTAAAATTCATCAGTTTAAATTTGAAACAAACTTTATCATTAAGAATCTTTGGAATTTACTGTAGTAAAGCTAATGACATACATGTGAACATTCCAGACATACAGTATGTACCAAAAGTAACAGTACTGAAACTCCCGCGTCGTGAACGCGTACGTGCGTTGGTCAACGAGGGCACAGCTGCTGTCACCACGACACGCCCCCCCCCCCTGTGGTGTCAATGAAGATGAGTTGGGCACTTGTTCTTGGAAATCGGTCTGTGATCTGATAATTGTTATATTTCTTTTTGGCTTGTATTCTGATGAAGGCTCTAGGCCCAAACCCTTCCAGAACCGTGTTACTTGGTGCCGTGTTACTTGGTGCCGTGTTACTTGGTGCCGTGTTACTTGGTACCGTGTTACTTGGTCCCGTGTTACTTGGCGCCGTGTTACTTGGTGCCGTGTTACTTGGTGCCGTGTTACTTGGTGCCGTGTTACTTGGTGCCGTGTTACTTCGTACCGTGTTACTTGGTACCGTGTTACTTGGTACAGTGTTACTTGGTACCGTGTTACTTGGTGTCGTGTTACTTGGTACCGTGTTACTTGGTACAGTGTTACTTGGTGTCGTGTTACTTGGTACCGTGTTACTTGGTACAGTGTTACTTGGTGTCGTGTTACTTGGTACCGTGTTACTTGGTACCGTGTTACTTGGTACAGTGTTACTTGGTACCGTGTTACTTGGTGTCGTGTTACTTGGTACCGTGTTACTTGGTACAGTGTTACTTGGTGTCGTGTTACTTGGTACCATGTTACTTGGTACCGTGTTACTTAGTACAGTGTTACTTGGTGCTGTGTTACTTGGTACAGTGTTACTTGGTTACGTGTTACTTGGTACCATGTTACTTGGTACCGTGTTACTTGGTACCGTGTTACTTGGTACCGTGTTACTTGGTACCGTGTTACTTGGTACCGTGTTACTTGGTGCCGTGTTACTTGGTGCTGCTGTTACTTGGTACCGTGTTACTTGGTGTCGTGTTACTTGGTGTCGTGTTACTTGGTGTCGTGTTACTTGTTGTCGTGTTACTTGGTACCGTGTTACTTGGTGTCGTGTTACTTGGTGTCGTGTTACTTGGTACCGTGTTACTTGGTACCGTGTTACTTGGTGTCGTGTTACTTGGTGTCGTGTTACTTGGTGTCGTGTTACTTGGTAACGTGTTACTTGGTACCGTGTTACTTGGTACCGTGTTACTTGGTGTCGTGTTACTTGGTGTCGTGTTACTTGGTAACGTGTTACTTGGTACCGTGTTATTTGGTACCGTGTTACTTGGTACAGTGTTACTTGGTACAGTGCTACTTGGTACAGTGTTACTTGGTGCTATGTTACTTAGTACCATGTTACGTGGTGCTGCTGTTACTTGGTACCATGTTACTTGGTGCTGCTGTTACTTAGTGCCGTGTTACTTGGTGCCATGTTACTTGGTACCATGTTACTTGGTGCTGCTGTTACTTGGTGCCATGTTACTTGGTGCTGCTGTTACTTGGTGCCATGTTACTTGGTGCCATGTTACTTGGTGCCATGTTACTTGATGCTGCTTTTACTTGGTGCCATGTTACTTGGTGCTGCTGTTACTTGGTGCCGGCTCACTTGGTGCCCCGTTTCTTGGTTCCGCTGTTACTTGTGCCTTGTTACTTGTGCCTGTCACTTGGTGCCGTGTTTCTTGGTGTTATATTTTTTTACATCGGAATTGTTATTTCACATTTTGGTTCAAACACTTTCACCACTTATGTCACCACTTATGTCACCATTTATGTCACCACTTATGCCACCATTTTTGCCACGATTTTTGCCACAATTTATATTCACTGACGTATGAGTGAAAATATTGCTCAACTATGAATACCTTTTACTTAGTGGAGAGACCCATATCCAACAACAGCTAAAGTCTTTTTCACTTTTTGGTCAAGTGGCAGCTGAAGCTATGCACAGTTGATTGTGGGCCTTTAATATATAGAAGAAGTTGTGGGAGTTTCATTACGGCTAGTTTGGGCGGGAATGTCATTACTGCTAGTTTTGCTAGTTCGTCATGCTGTATAACAGGGAGTTTCATTACGGCTAGTTTGGGCGGGAATGTCATTACTGCTAGTTTTGCTAGTTCGTCATGCTGTATAACAGGGAGTTTCATTACGGCTAGTTTGGGCGGGAATGTCATTACTGCTAGTTTTGCTAGTTCGTCATGCTGTATAACAGGGAGTTTCATTACGGCTAGTTTGGGCGGGAATGTCATTACTGCTAGTTTTGCTATTACTTCATGCTGTATAACAGGGAGTTTCATTACGGCTAGTTTGGGCGGGAATGTCATTACTGCTAACTTTATGCTGTATAACAGGGAATTTCATTACGGCTAGTTTGGGCGGGAATGTCAGTACTGCTAGTTTTGCTAGTTCGGCATGCTGTATAACAGGGAGTTTCATTACGGCTAGTTTGGGCGGGAATGTCATTACTGCTAACTTCATGCTGTATAACAGGGAGTTTCATTACGGCTAGTTTGGGCGGGAATGTCAGTACTGCTAGTTTTGCTAGTTCGTCATGCTGTATAACAGGGAGTTTCATTACGGCTAGTTTGGGCGGGAATGTCAGTACTGCTAGTTTAGCTAGTATTTCATGCTGTATAACAGGGAGTTTCATTACGGCTAGTTTGGGTGGGAATGTCAGTACTGCTAGTTTTGCTAGTTCGTCATGCTGTATAACAGGGAGTTTCATTACGGCTTGTTTGGGCGGGAATGTCAGTATTGCTTGTTTTGCTATCACGTCATGCTGTATAACAGGCGCTAGGAGATCTGGGGCCAGCGTTGAAGGCTTCTGTCGCCGCCAATCAGGCCCCTCGCCCACCCTACCTACAAGTTACCATCATGTTTAACTTTATTCTCTCCTCCACTGCCCCCAGCCCACCCTTTCCTCTACTTGCCCTTTCTGTATTCCATCATCTCCCCCCCCCCCCAATTGAATCCTCCCACATCAACCCCCCTCCCCCTCCCCCCCCCAACATGTGCATATGAATGTCAAGGCATCTCTGTGATGTTTATTCTTTCAAACAATGCAACGGGATTAGGATTAGAGAAAACAAATCCACAGTCGAATTTCAGTGCTCGCTTAACAGGGGTTATGAGGACATGTATGTAATGCTGCCACCATACGGCACTGGGTGGATTGATGGACGTAGTGTGTGTGGATAGGAGTCAGAGGTGGCTGGATGGGAGGGGCTGTTAATGTAAGCACCAAAATTTACGACTTCACAAACACTTGAATAAGCACCGACAACGCGCGGAGTGGGTTCAGGTCAAATGAATTGGTCAGGGCGACGACGCCTCACAATCCTGCTTGGTATGTTCGGACGCCACGTCAGGCCCACCAAAGGTGGACCAGATCCATGCCCTGGAAATATGCCTCAAGTCCCAAAGACCCACACCTTCGCCGTATATTTGACATGTTATTGTATTCGGTTTTCACTCGGACAGTTAGTAGCAGTTTATATTTGAAATATTATTCAATTCAATCACAAGGCGAACTTCTCAATATAAAGAGTCAAAAGAATATAATGAATCAACATTTGAAAGAAAAAAAAAAACAAGGATGAAAATCTATCATTTTTGTACGTTTACCTTTTCTGGGGAAGAAATAGTTCCGTATTTTTCTTGTACAGGTTCCTTGCCTCTGATGGTGACGTCTGTTAAGACATTCTCTAGTGGTGCAAAAACCGAAGCAAGCGTCTCATCCGCCCGTGTCTTTGATGACGTTGTAGCAGAAAAGTTTCTATCGTCAGCCCAATGGGTCTGTCCCCTTGTTGTATCACGCTGCTGTAGGCAGGAAGTGGATGGATTTCTTTGAAGGGTCGCGGTCTCTCCACGAGGGAGATAATGTGATGGACGTTCATGGTGACGTACACGGGTTTCGACGTCATGACGTGACCAACTGCTGGCTGTTTGGAAAGATTGTTCACTACTCAACTCCGTCGTATAGGTTTTAGGACTGTCCGCGTTATAGCTCTCAATATACAACACTGTATCATAATTGCTGTTATGATCATCTAAACATGGGTTTTGCTTGGATTCTGCGTTTATAGTTTTGTAGTTAACTCTACAAGACAGAGCCTCGGTTTTATACCGGGTTTCCTGGGAGAGTTCAAAAACTTCCCCCAGCATCGAAGAACTCTCTGAAACGTTCGCTGCTTGATCGGGAAAATCCACTTCGTGCAAGGAGCGTCTAGTCAGCATGGAGTTTTCTTTTACTGTCAAAATATTTTTGAAATCCTCCTTCAGCCATTTCTGTAATTTTGTCACCGAGTCTGTTGCATTTGTTTCAAAACCGGGAATCAAACTTTTGTCCTTCTTTTGGAGAAGTGGAGTTTTCGGGGTATCTTCTTTACACGGTTGGCTTTCATCTGCAGCCATTTGACCGTTGCATACGATGTTAAAACATGAGATTGTCTGCATGCTGTGGTGTAATTATGATTGCCCGAACATATATTAAATAGTCTCATTCATGCCACAGACTTGTAATGTAGTAGAAGTCACAGCTTACGCAGAGTTGTGATGCAGAAGAAGTCACCGCTTACACAGAGTTGTGATACAGAAGAAGTCACCGCTTACGCAGAGTTGTGATACAGAAGAAGTCACCGCTTACACAGAGTTGTGATACAGAAGAAGTCACCGCTTACGCAGAGTTGTGATACAGAAGAAGTCACCGCTTACGCAGAGTTGTGATACAGAAGAAGTCACCGCTTACGCAGAGTTGTGATACAGAAGAAGTCACCGCTTACACAGAGTTGTGATGCAGAAGAAGTCACCGCTTACGCAGAGTTGTGATACAGAAGAAGTCACCGCTTACGCAGAGTTGTGATACAGAAGAAGTCACCGCTTACGCAGAGTTGTGATACAGAAGAAGTCACCGCTTACGCAGAGTTGTGATACAGAAGAAGTCACCGCTTACGCAGAGTTGTGATACAGAAGAAGTCACCGCTTACGCAGAGTTGTGATACAGAAGAAGTCACCGCTTACGCAGAGTTGTGATACAGAAGAAGTCACCGCTTACGCAGAGTTGTGATGCAGAAGAAGTCACCGCTTACGCAGAGTTGTGATACAGAAGAAGTCACCGCTTACGCAGAGTTGTGATACAGAAGAAGTCACCGCTTACACAGAGTTGTGATACAGAAGAAGTCACCGCTTACGCAGAGTTGTGATACAGAAGAAGTCACCGCTTACGCAGAGTTGTGATACAGAAGAAGTCACCGCTTACGCAGAGTTGTGATGCAGAAGAAGTCACCGCTTACGCAGAGTTGTGATACAGAAGAAGTCACCGCTTACGCAGAGTTGTGATGCAGAAGAAGTCACCGCTTACACAGAGTTGTGATGCAGAAGAAGTCACCGCTTAAATCTAAAAATGAAGAGAAAAAATTTAACGGTGCAGTTGTGCTGAGGCTGTGGTGGATGAATGTATTGTATTACATTTTGTGAGTTGTGTGTGTGTGCGAGCGTGTGTGTGCGAGCGTGTGTGTGCGAGCGTGTGTGTGTGTGTGTGTGTGTGTGTGTGGTGCATGCGTGCGTGCGCGCACGAAGACTCGGCTACAGAAGTGCTATTAGTGGGTTAAGGGTGGCAAGTGTGGGAACCACCCAACCGATGCATTCTATTGATTGGTGTAAACTCTTATAACAGTATTGGGGGGGGGGGGGGCATGAATTTGTGCCAGGACCCATGAACATGTAACTACTTTATTTATGAAGTGGACAGCGCATCAGGCGTAGCGCTGAAAGTCCAGAGTAGGAATAAGTCAAAGAGAGTTATGACCCTTTATCTTGGGACCTTAAATTTAATTGATTTATATTAATTTATAATAACATTTTAACAAATTGTTTAAAATTCGGTAAGTATTATAAATAACGTGATGTTTCTTGTTATAAAAAGTGTTAAAAATATTTCTAAAAAATTATTTTCAAAACAATAATAATTGTGTTACTGGTGAAAACTTGTGGCGGTCATCCACGCATTGCTCATATTTATCGAAACTAAAAGTAACATAAACATGTATCTACATAAGAACCACATGAATGCGCCTACTCTAATATGTCTTCTTTTTATAACAAACTTAATTATTTAAATAAACATGTATCTACATAAGAACCACATGAATACGCCAACTCTAATATGTCTTCTTTTTATAACAGATTTAATTATTTACATACGTATGATCTTAGTTTTCAACTGCCATTTTCATTGTACACATCAGGTGGACTTGTATCCCAGTGGAGGTCTGCTGGCTTGTATCCCAGGGGAGGTTATCTGGCTTGTATCCCTGTAGAGGTCTGCTGGCTTGTATCCCAGGGGAGGTCTGCTGGCTTATATCCCAGTGGAGGTCTGCTGGCTTATATCCCAAGGGAGGTCTTCTGGCTTTTATCCTATGGGAGGTCTGCTAGCTTTTATCCCAGTGGAGGTCTGCTGGCATTGATTCAGACACAACTGGACACGATGTTCAACAGCAAACAATTTTGCGTCTTTGCAAAATAATCACATAATTAAAACAGTCGCTTCTTTGTTCTATGTGTTTGACCCAATTTCACAACATTTACTTCAAGTTATCATCTGGGGTCTAGAGAATAAAATTGCGTTTAACAAGAACATGGCCACCGGCGCGGGGGGGGGGGGTAGGGAGGGCGCATTTCAAAACGACAAACTTTGAGCGGAGTACCTGTCGTGTCGCGTTATCAGACGAGTGTCTCAAGGGGTTTGATAACTCGTGTCTATTTTATCTTTACCCACTCTTGATTCTTCATTGTTTATAATCAGAACATTGTTGTGCTATTGAAATAATTCCGGACACACAAACACATACTTTAAAAAATTCAAACTATTATTTCTAACCAAAAATTGCTACTTACTGTCGCGAAAACTAAGTCGATATTCGGTGTATAATTATTTTTTTTTAAAATAAAAAACTGTATTCCAGTAATGTTTCAGCTTCATATCATGTCATGTGATGCCTCAAGTATTTCAGACATTTCATTAAACATGTCATGTGATGCCTCAAGTATTTCAGCCATTTCATTAAGCATGTCATGTGATGCCTCAAGTATTTCAGCCATTTCATTAAGCATGTCATGTGATGCATCAAGTATTTCAGCCATTTCATTAAGCATGTCATGTGATGCCTCAAGTATTTCAGACATTTCATTAAGTTATAACGATTTTGAGCTTTATGATTTATCAGAACCGATTTGAAATGAAATAAAAAGCAGTTGATCGACGTTAGGGCACTGAGTTACACATTTCATCCTGTGAACTGTCCTGACATGAACTAATGTGAAATGTCCTGACATGAACTAATGTGAACTAACTCTACTGGCATGAACTAATGTGAACTCTCCTGACATGAACTAATGTGAACTTTCCTGACATGAACTAATGTGAACTCTCCTGACATGAACTAATGTGAACTCTCCTGACATGAACTAATGTGAACTCTCCTGACATGAACTAATGTGAACTCTCCTGACATGAACTAATATGAACTCTCCTGACATGATCTAATCTGAACTGTCCTGGCATGAACTAATGTGAACTCTCCTGACATGAACTTATGTGAACTCTCCTGACATGATATTATATGAAATGTCCTGGCATGAACTTATCATGTGAAGTGTCTTGACGTGAATTTCTTTGAACTTTCCTCATATGAACTTCTGCCAACTGTCATGATATGAACTTCTGTGAACTGTAATGACATTTTTTGGCATCCATCTGTCTGTTCCCAAGACAGCAAAGCACGCATCTGGATAACTCAACGTAATATCATGTGTGGATGTTACAGCTTGGCCCCAGTAGCGTCGCAGGCTTTTTCGTTGTTTTATAGTCATACCGCCTACGGGACTCCATCTTCGGGCTTGAATTCCCAGTTGCCCTTCTCTTACATAATTTTCCATCCAAGGTTAACGAGTCTCACCCACCCTGTGGTGTTTTTACTTGTCTAGGCGTATTGCTAGGGACTAAACTCCAATCCACAAGCTTGTACTCAGTGTAGACCGGCCACCCACCACCACTTCTGAGAAATGTCCTACCTTGAACTTTAAGTGCGTTTTTTTTTACACAATTTCGAATAAGTAAATAAACGCACGTGGTGTTCCCATAAGCTCCACGTGCATTTAAAGGTTTGATGTGAACATTTGTACAATATGTCGGATTATGAACCGGACCGTAGCAGCCATACATGTCCATGCTCTTATTGATTCTGTAACAATCACCTCGTGCCATGTGTGAGGCCAGCTAAGTTTTTAATCGTTTGGAAGATCGCAGAACCAAAATAGAACCTTTCCTATGCTATAACTTATACATATTCCGCGCTTGATTTTATTTGTTGAATAAAAAGAAGTTAAGACAGCTGCTTGATGATGATGAACAAAGAAAAATACGTAATACACAAGATACCAACAAACTAAAAAAAAATAATGTTTCCGTCTGAAAATGAAATGTTTAATGAAATTCTGCAAGGTCATTCAAAACATACTATGTAAATTCATACATAAAAAGTCCCCGAACCAAAAATAAACATTTAGATCTGTTAATTAAAAAAAAAGTTTGTAAAAAAATATATATATAAAAAATCAGCAACACAATTAACACCTATCGTTAGTTCCGGGTGTGTGTGTCGCAAAATCAACCTAACTGACAGCACAGGCCTAAAAACAAGGGGTAAGTATGGCATCCTTCCGTCTTCACGAGACGATGGAGTAGCTATATTGTAGTCCTACACTTCGACGAGTGGCTCACTAGGCCAATCCTGGAATGACAATCTCGTCTGCATTTCACGCAGGAGAATGATGATTCCTGGTTAATTTTGGCCTTCCGTGCTGTTCTTTTTCTAAAAACAAGGGGTGGGGTGAGCAAAAATGGGGTGAGCAAAAATTTTGGCCCGTACAGAGCGACACTAACCCTAGAGATGCCCCTGGGTGACAGTAACACATCCACCCTAAATACTTTAAATAAATTATATTGACCAGCATAAAGATGCATGCATGTAAATGTATGTGTTTGTATATAATATATTAGATTATATTTTGACAATGGCAATCTCCTTGCTCAACAACCAAAACGCCAATAACAAAAACTTCTACAACCATAAATGAAACTGGCTGTATATTTAGACACATTTTCTCCACCAATAAAAAAAACAACATGTGTCCAAGTCCAGCCAATAGGGTGCTTACAATTTTAGCTCTTTGGAGGATAACACATTTTTAACTGACTCCGCATCAGCTTAGAGAAATTAAATATATTAATTATATAGCCATGCAGAGATATTTTCTCCTAGGAAGTTTTACATAGTGTGAGCTTTAGTTGTTTGAAAAGAGCATTATGAACTCAAAATATAATAATCAAAATATATTCAAAATTTTCACTTCATAAAAGTTTCGATATTAAAGTTAAAGAAAGAAAAAATTAGGTCAACATCAAAAGTGAAATTAAAACTTGTAAATCAAAAGCATATTCTACGACTATTAGAATTCAACTAAAAACCAATTATTTGGAAGTTACAAATTGGTCATGCATTCACTTTATTTTCTCATTTGAAGTCCTTAAAAAATATGCTATATATGTAATATATATTTTTTTGTAGGCATACAAATGAAACTACACGTTGCTTTTTACTGAAGCCCATAATTTTGACATTTTCAATATTTCTTGTTGCCATTTATTTCATATTATAGCAATGTTCTGTTCTGAACCAATGTCCATTTGAGATTGCATGTGAGGATCATTTCACATGCCTAGGCAGGTCTGCACAACCTACGGCCGCCAGCGCCCACGGAGTAGCGAAATATTCTTTCTTAATAGCTTTCCCCACCTGTCCTATTATATTTCGGTCCGCCTTACATTTTGAGTTGTGACAGCCTGACCTGAGGGGCTATGATGATAGGCACAAGTAACAACTGGAACTTGACCAAAAATCTTTGAAACTAACAATACATAAGGTTTAATTTCTGGTGTGTTGTTATATAAGAAACACAGCTAGTAAGTTCTGTGAAACTTATGACAATGGCTCTACATTTTCACATTAGTTTTGCACCATCCTACAACTGGTTAGCACTTACCAGCTATTCTTTTCCAATGAATGCAGCAGCCTGATATAATGTTCTTAAAACATTGCTGACATTAGACAAATTAGAAATTTTAATTATCATTTTAGACAAGGGCTTCTGTAGGTTGAATTTTTTTTGGAACATATTCTAGGATAAATCATTATACAAACTTTCATATGTACTGGCCCTTTCAGAACTATCACAAAAAATACCTTAATTTGTTCTGGTCCTAACAAACACCTTTCCTGACACATTTTAATTAAATGTAACATTATTTTTAATTTAATGTGAACACTTTGTATTTTTTAATTCCACCAAACAATACATATAAAGTGGCACAATTTGTTTGTTGATGTAACCCAAACAAAATAAATATTGTCTACTTCAAATATAATTAAAAAAAATCCATTGTGTTGAATGAAAATAATTCTTTGTCCAAAAACTTTTCAATATGCCAACTACTGAACAAATGAATGTGTAATTAAGAATATGGTATGAATTAATTCATGAAGATAGAACAGCTGCCATGCTGCATGTTACAATACGTGTTCCATTTCCCACCAGGGATGTAACAGATAACATATCAACACATTTGAAAAATGTTTAAATGGTTTATGGACCAGGGAAACAGATAAGGCAAAGAAGAAGTAACACACAAACACACGTTGTTTTAACTGTCAATGTATTTATAATGTGTTGACTCATGATCAATGACAAAAACAATTATACAATTTTGTTTTTGTATATTCATATTTTAGTATCAGTTATTTTTCATTAATTCAAATTCACAACTATACTATAATTAAAATAGTATTACACAAAATCTATAACCATGGTAGTAACTTTTGTGTGTCCAAGGCAAACCAAACACTTAATGCCTTATAATTAAAAAAAATAGGACAATCTGGTTGTGTAAGTCAATGCTTTCTAAATGTTTACCCTCATATGTGGTTGCAATAGCATAAAGAATTATTAGATTGAAATGTTAAAAATTTATCAGGTAGAAAGGCAATTTTTAACATTTAGAATCTAATAATTCTTTATGCTAATGCAACCACAATATAACAGTAAACATTTAGCAAAATCAATTCTGTCCAAATATGTAGCCCGTGTTAATTTTGAAATAAAACCAATTTTGATATCGCTACAGAGCTTCATCATAAGTTAAATTTTTTTTTAACGAACCAAATTTCCACAATCTATTGTAAATGGAGAAAAAAATTCAGAAAAAACAAAACTTTACTCCTTTTATTTGGTTTAAAAATTATTTTAATACATTATCACCAATTTTAACATTTTCTTTAACTATTCAAGTGTTGGTATGTGGTAGAAACAACCACACTAATAAATTAATTTAATATCTCAACTACTAGCACAGTTTAGTTTCAATGCGCTATGTTTAGGAATAAATATCCAAGGATATTCTAAAACTACCACTGGAACAAAATGCAGATAAAAAAACTGAAAACTGGACTATCTAGCATTAATGCTGAATATCTGGTTGATGCTACATGAGAGAGAAAAAAATAAAAACACAAAATATGTTGTTTTTTTAGATCCTTTAAAAATATCGTCAAAAGCTTTTTGCGTCCAAGTGACTCTGGATAAATCCTTCAGCTAAAAAAAGTCATCACCACGCCACACACAGGAGCCACACACAGAAGCCTGTATTTGAGGCTGTGGCGTCCAAACTGATCAAGGCATCTTCCTCTCTAAACCAAAGACCTACACAGAATTCCAACTGTATGGCTTAATTGTTTGTAGATGAGACCATGCAGGTATATTCAACATGAAACTTAAATTGTGAGCTCTGATTGGTTTGTGGGAGAGGGTAGGACATGTTTATATAACATATGTACATCTGATTTACCTACCATCTTTTCTTTTTAAAAAATGAAAAACAAAAAAAGTTTCTTAGGCTGTTGCAAACACTTCACCTTTCCAAAACATTTGCAGGGAAACAATCCATATAAAAAATGATTGTACACTGTGCTCCTTTTAGCTTTTTAATGAACAGAAATGGTATGTGGACACTTCCAGGGATATAACGCACTTCTACTCACACTGTGTTGATTATCTTTTCCAATTGCATATCATTAGAAGAATGAATTAAAAAATAAAAAAAAATTTCAAGTTGAATAATGCCAAGCTCTCATTAAACCATCACAATTGTAAAGTTATTTGACAAAGATATTTTATCACTCACTGCTTTCCCAGGATGCATCCACATATAAGGATTAAAATTGACTAAATCTAGAAGGATAAGGTGAGTTGGAAATAAACCCAGCTTTACCAAAAGAAATGAACAAAACAAACATGTAGAGGTCCACAGATATGGACATACTGTCAAGGGCAATAACTAACTTAGTTTGTTGGGAGCAAGCAACTAATGTTTGTTAAACTCATCATTAGAGGTTTACCAATAACAAAGTGTCAAAAACGGAAATATCTCTAAAATGAGAATGAATTAAAATTTACACACACACAAACTTCTAAAAATAGAAGCTGATCATAAAGTTAACTTGGGCAAGGAAAGGGGAGTATGAGGAGTGGTAGGACTACTGATTAATTAATAGTTATCTGCCCTTGGCAGCATCTACTATTCCTTTGCCATTCCCCCACTCAGCAAAGAAATATTAAAACAAAGTTAGGGAATCACAGGCACAACATCTATACAAGCAATCTGTGTATGTACACACAGTCACCACCCTTTCTAATCCACAAGGATTCAGACATTTGTACAATTCATGCATGCATCGTTTCCCTCTTCTATCACTGTCATTCTTTGGCTGTCAGTCCAACACACTCCCGCATTCATCAATTGATGTACTGTGCAAGCCAGCGGAACCCTTCACCGTATCCCTGTCGTTTGAGTACACTGCACATGAACAGCTCCATTGGACGGCCTGGCAACTCACTTCTTGATACTGTCCCCTAAAAAGATGAAAGAAAAAATATCTGGTGATATGTTGTTAGAATATGTTTCATGTCAATCTTTTTGATTTCCCATAAAAAATTCATTGAGTTACTAGTATTTAAATATTTTTCAGATTCTTATGTTGGCACTCCTTCTGCCTGCCAAAGCTAGAGACTTATGGTATATTTAAAACCTAATTTGGCCAGAAAAAAGAAACTAACACATTTTGGCAAGATTTTTTAACCCATTCAATAATTCTGGACGATCAATTGAAAATCCACTCAAAAGGGGCACAACTCCACAGTTACAGTAGATAGGTTAAAAAAATGTGTAAATATTTATTTTGTAAATTACCTAATATCAAACTACGACAAAGTACTCAACTACTAATGATCATAACAATTAAAAACAATAATCAGCTATTAATATAATGAATACTTCTCACTATGATAAAATAACAAAAAAATGGAAGACTAGTATAATTAACTAGTATCTTATGAGATTTTCATTTTAATGATGTTATTTCCAATTTCTATGTAGCAATATGTCAATAAAGTGTCAAGTGGACAGATTTGGCAGTTACAGGGTTAATAAAGTCCTTAACGGATCTGGCAGTTACCGCGTTGAATGGTTTAAGACATCCAAATATTTTAATTTTATGACAATAATGTACTCTGACAATTATCCAAAAGTTCAACGAGTCAAAAAGAACATAGGCATCCAGCTATTTAAAAATGTAACATTAAAATTGGGTGCCTTACTTAGTCTCTAACCCATGCCTACCTTTCCAGTAGTCAAATTCTGAAGGCCAAACCAATGCCTAATTTCATCCTCACTAGCAGCACCAGGTATATCGATCTTATTTCCAAGTATCAAAATTGGAGCATTAGCGACTTGCTCATCTGTCAATAAACTCTGTAAAAACAAGTATTTAAATACGTTTTAACTATACATTTATTCATAATCTAAAAGGCACATATTAGTTAATTCTGTAAAGAGGTAAAAAAAAATATTTTAAGTTAGACTAGCGGCTATGCAAAAAAACAAAAGTTGATTGTCACACTATTTAAATTTTCTACCTGGATTAGCACTAAATACAATCTTTAATTTACCTATGACTTTTTAAATGGCAAATATTTAGTATATTTTTTATAATAAATTGTCTCGTTCACAACAATTTTTCAACATTGAATATGATGTTATAATATTATGGTATTATTCTGCCTGTCTGTATTTCATGTTTGGGTTTTAAATAGTAGTAATTAAAATATTTTAAAATCATTTTTATTAAGACTTTACGAACAATAAATTTATGAATTTAAATGTTATTGTGCACTAATATAAACTTACATCTAATTCTGCCTTGGCTTCTACAAATCTACCCCTATCTTGGCAATCAATGAGAAATACTATACCATCCACTGCAGGGAAATAGTCTTTCCAAACTCTCCTGGCTAGAGAAAAAGAAAAGGTAAATTGAAATTTGAATGAAAACTATAAATTAAATAAAAAGAAATATACATCTAGACAAAAAGATAATCGGAGAACATACACATACAAATTGAAATTCTTTCAATTAAATTTCCCTAACCTTGTCTGTGGCCACCAAGATCGAAAGTAGTAAATTTCATTCCACCCATGGATAACTCTTCAGATGCTGTAAAATTATAAGAAGTAGATTCATGTAAAACAATTTAGCCAGTAGTGATATCAACAATTTTTTGCTCCTTACCGTTTGATATAATTTTATTATTTTGAATTAAATAACAATACTGATTAATCAAATAGGATGAAATTTTTAAAAATCATTTAATTAAGCTATTTAATTGCTGAATATTTAAACTGCAAACGCTATTAAACATAATATAGTTTAATAAAATTATTTTACTCTGGAAACCAAAAATATTAATGCTAAAGAATGACACATTTGTTAAAAGCCATGCTTTGTTAAAAAAAATCCATTGCTATTTCCAAACTTTTGCAAGCAAATAATATGTTACGAAAAAAATCAAATCAGTCAAAAGCAGTTAAAATGAATAATGCAAATTATCTTTTATGTCATTTCTCAGATATTTGCAAATTATTATTTTATCTAAACAGCTAAAATAAGATAGCAAACATCTAAATAAGATAACACCCAAAGGAACAAATTTTTAAAATGCTTTTATTAATGTTTCAACAATGAGAAGATTCTTTGTACATGCTAAAAAATATCACAGAATCGTTTAACTCAGTGCATCCCGACGTTTTTGACTCACGGAGACGTATTCAGAAACAATTTCTGTGGGGGCTCCTTATGCCTAGTCTTTATGAAAAGGAAAAAAAGAGGGGAAAAGGGGGGTGGGGGGCGCGGGAGCTAAGCCTCTGCAATGTACACCAGGCTGGGATACACTGGTTTAATTTACATATTTTAGAAATTAAAGCAGCTGTGGGTTAATGACTTACTTGGGTGAAGGGTTGGAACATGCTGTGCCATTCTGTCATCTTTCAATCTGTGAAGAAGTGTTGTTTTTCCAGCATTGTCAAGCCCCAGGAAAACTAATTTACCCGATTTCTTCCATAAACCTAAGCAGGGAGAAAACAAAGTCTCTACTGAAAAGACAGGCATGCATTTAGATTGTTTTAACAACCGAATCTCAGGCTGAGCAAAAAAAGCAATTAACACAAAGACAAAGTGGTTTGAGTTGAGGAATGCTGGAAAAGCCCTAACTTTAACATGTCGGCCGACTGTTTCCTAAAACATTAGAGTTAAAAGCACAGCAAACAAAATGGACATCCTTGCATGTGTTGTGGACATTCTATTCACTGTAATTCATCTTCTGCATGCAGAGAGCAGTCCCATAAGACTTACTCGGATGAAGGGTAGGTACAGGCTGAATAATGTGCCCTTCCTTAAGAACACCTAACAAAGTAGTTTTCCCTGCATTATCCAGTCCCAGCAGGATAAGCTTTCCGGCCTTGCGCCCAAAACCTTTATCAGACATTTTACCATCAATAAAATTTAAAGCATACAACATAATAAAATTTCATTAACTAATATATATTATTATTATACAGAATATTTACCTTACTTTGCGTTATTTAAAAATAGGGATGTTACAAATTAAAATACTATTTTTTCAACAAACCCAATTTGATTAATTAAGATGGTTTAAAAAAAATATAATCAACAACAGCTACAGCTTTTAACTAGTTAACTACCATGAGCCGCTAGGAGGGGCTTGGAGTTTCTTTCGTTATGGCCACGAGCCGATGGAAGCGCCAACGTTTGTATCGTAGTAAATAGATTTAAATATTTATATTATGCCGTTCCCATTTTGCTTCGAGATTTTAATTTACCTACAGGATGTTTATATTTGAAACGCATGCTATCTGCAGAATGTTTATAAAAATGAGTTGTTAATTAATTTTGATTTAATTTCCAAGCTAGTTACAAAATTGTACTACTTGTATACCGCGGCAACAAGTAGCAGGGTTACTAAAGGCACATTAGTGATTGGAAGTGTAAATTTTATTAAATTTCAGTGTTTCTTTCTTGCATTTTTCTTATTATCGGATATACTATTTGGAAACCACCAAATAAACAGCTTTAAATGATTTGGAAATTTTAAAATTATACGTAAGTTGGCACATTTGGTAAATTCGGATAGATCGTACCGCGTTTTTTACCATGGCCGCCAACTAAGCCAACTTGATTGCCGTGACCCGTAAAATTAAAAATAAAACGTTAAAAAATAATGAAAAAATTTCCTAAATGTATCCCTCACCCTAACCTGAACCCTAAATCTACCCCTAAACCTAACCTAATGAAATGAGGTACGATCTATCTTAATTAGCCGCACATTTATATATTTCTTTTTTATTGTTTTTCTGTTGTAAATAATAATTTAACAATTAATAATTTCCTAACAAAACTTAACTTTACAAATGTTTTAAGTTTATTGTATTTACAAGGGCAAAAACCCCTGCATTTTCAGACTGTTGCAGTCCCCTATAGACCATTCAATTACCTACAAAATGGTATATTACTCATTAGAATATGTTTATATTTAAGAAAACTGCAGCTGAAATTGTACATACACCTGCAATGAGAAAATGTGAACTAGATTTAATTCGGCCAGTGGGTTTTTCAATGAGGTAGTTAGGTAAAATTTAAAAAAAAAAAAAGCCTACATGTATGAAGACTGAAGGGATGAAACTTTAGCTACTCATGGTGTTTCATTTCAATCGCAACGCAATAAGTTTTAACTGGAATTTTGCCACCCATTCATTGACTTAGGAACTTGAACTGGCTTATCCATTTTAAATACCCTCTTGAGCGTTAAAGCTTAAGCCTGGTAAGGAAAATATGGGCAATATAGGCCAAGATTAGATCTGAATAGGAAAATACTTACCTAAAAAATTAAGAATGGATGAAAAATAATCCCAAAGAAACATTCTAAACTCTTGTACGAAACTGCTGTAATCTGACAAATAAAAATTCAAAAATTAATTATAAACCATGTTTTAAAGAAAAAAGATCCAATTACTTTGTGCAAGCTATAAAATCAATATTCAGTAAGCATGGAACTTTCTCAGAGTTGTTATGTCATACTATACGCCTATAGAACACGGGTTCCCAACTCAAGAATCGCAAAAATGGAGTCGTGGATGGTTTTCTGTGGGGTCAGCAACTAAAACAGAACTAAAAATGAAATAATGATTGTCAAACAATCTCTAATTGATGTCTTAAACTTTAAATAATACTCTGATTTTCCTTTAATTTTAAGACCTCTAAACAACTCTGTGAGGTCATTGAGATCTGAGTTTTGGCATAAAACCAAAGCAAGAAGAAAAGATCAATGTTGAGAATGAAGGTGGGCATTATTTCTTTTAACTTTCAATAGCTCAACTGCAAATTTACAGACTATAGAGTATAAGAGTTACAAGTTCAATCACCACAGACGCCACAGAAAATAATATTAAATAATTATAGTTTTAGTACAGACATGTAGACTGTAGACGTAGAACCTTGTGAAATGTCTGCACTGTTTCAATTTTTTTAAGGCCGGCACTACGTACACCGCGACGGTGTACCTAGCAAAACCATGGACTTTGGCCTGCGTACACCGCAGCGGTGTTCCTAACAAAACCATGGTCTTTGGCCTGCGTACACCGCGGCGGTAAAACTTTTTTGTTACTAAAAGCAGCAAAACCTTGGTCTTTGCCAGTCTTTAACTATATGCATGCCGTTCTTGTAAAATTAATGTTAAACTCTTAAAAACTATTTATTTAAAAATTATTTAATACCTGCAAGATTAAACAAAAGTAGAACTGATATTTTTAATGTGCGCATGGGCTTGAGCCCTGCATGAACACAAGGAAACAACGTTCCTGTAAAACTGTAACTGTAATTTTTTTTTTAAATGGGTAATATACATTTTTTTGTGTTGTATTTTGGGGGTTGGGAGGAAGATATTTGGGCAAGTTCCACACTTTTGTAAAGAGCAAGCATTTCTTAGTATTTTATTGGTCGTATCTGGCCTCTTCATAAGTGAAACGCATTTTCCTAACCTGTGGCGTACCCCCCACAAATATTATTGATTGCACAGATTTGTAGGTTAAGGTTGGCTTTAATAGATGTATTTGAGTGTCAGAAATTCCAGATAATTATTAAATGTACATTCTTTGATTGATTTATTTGAGTACTTATATAGCGCTCATTTCCATGCTATATGTTAACATGCTCACGGCGCTCCGATGTCCTAAAATGTCCTGTCAAGAAATTACCCACTGTTAAACAACTGAGTTTGTTTTGAGTGAAAAAAGTTCAGCTTCTAAACAGTCCAATAAACTTTCAGATCCAAAAATATCCAACTATCCAGGAACATAATTTGAAGAAAACATTTTAAAAATGTGCGAGAGATTTCACTGCTGCCTGCTAGGCGCACTTGAACAC
Organism: Omphiscola glabra; assembly: GCA_964017045.1. Taxonomy (NCBI): domain Eukaryota; kingdom Metazoa; phylum Mollusca; class Gastropoda; family Lymnaeidae; genus Omphiscola; species Omphiscola glabra. The sequence goes on from OZ024795.1 coordinate 22,721,666, forward strand.
TCATCACTGTTATAGCACGCAACAAGACATTGGATCTGCGGCACATTAGGTAGAGGAGCCAAGTATCAAGTGAACTGGGTATAATGTCAGAAGAAGGAGCTGGTTAGCTTCAATTTATCATCATACGAAAGGAAAAATATGTATCCCCCCTCCGACAACCGCTATACGCAGCAGTATGCAAATTATCAAAAATCAACAACGTCCTCCTTCTTGCACAATAGTGAGTAAATGGATGGACCTATAATGCCTATATTATATCATACGTTCTATATTTGTTTTCTCATTTCTTATTATTTTCAAATTCAACATATAGGCCTAGGCCTACTTAAAATATTTCAGTTGCTACAAATTATTTTTTAAATTATAATAAAATGAAGAAGAAAAAAAAAAAGTAAAATTCGATCCCCATCTAGTAAATCACTTAATATAAAATCCCTGAGCGTCTACTCTACCACAAAACCACACAAGTTCACATCCAACTTCAGTATCTTAAAACCAGGTCAATGGTATAAGTTTGCCGCGGTGTACGCAGGCATAGGTCCATGGTTTCACTAGATACACCGCAGCGGTGTACGCAGGCCTATGTCCATGGTTTTGCTAGGTACACCGCCGCGGTGTACGCATCCACTTCGTTTTTTTAAGGAAGTGTCTACACGTCCGGCGCGCCAGACTTTTTATCCCCTGCACTAAACGTCCTGCGGGAGCTATATGTCCGGCGACCAAGTCACATGACCGCCGTAACAAACCCTATTTCTCAGTACTGACCTAGTTTTAAGATAAGGCTGTTTAATATGATCCAGTGTGGTCTTGTGGTAGAGTAGACGCTTAGCGACCTTACGATATGTGATAGGTTACTGGATCGGGATCGAATTTTACCCTTTTTTTCTTATTATTTTAATTAAAAGTATATTTTATATTTAATTTATTATGTTTCTTTGTAACAGTAGTCAGAGCTTTATGAGATGTTTAACCAATTTAAAGGACATTTTTTTTTTGTTGAGTCGGAATCAAATAGTAATACTAGTACGTCTACTAATCTACTACTAGTTAGTTAGTTATTAGTTATGTATAGCCTTTGCCTATACTATAATAGGCCGACTAGTTTAATATTTATAGTCAAATGCTTACAGTTTATGTATCTCATAGTCATAGCATATGAACAAATTAAGATGTTCAGTATTTATTTATTATCTAGGAATCGGCTGACTAATATATGTAATTACAGTACACAATATTGGAATATCATATGCAATGCAACTATTTTGCCGGCGACCTCTTGTCACATGACCTGACGGAATAATAACACCTACTAGTCGTCCAGTGGTCACATGACTTATCTTCCACTAGCGGTCACTAGCTCGCCGGAAAAATTTCTCCAACTAGGCGTCCGGCGGTCATGTGACTTTTTTTTTCACCATTTTTTACATTTTATTGATTCTTTTAAATCAGCCTAACCAAAGTGAAATAAAGTAACAACCATGTTAAAATTTGACAAAAAAAGGTGCGCTACAACAAAAGAAAATAAAAATAAATTGTGTGCGCTTCAATAAAACATGTGGTCTTGTGACTTGGTCGCCGGACTTTTTATCTCCCGCACTAAACCGCCGGACGTGTAGACACTGCCTTTTTTTAATGTATTGGGTTCATGAATCAATTAGCTTCTAATGCAGGAGAGTTTCTAATAACTTAATAACTAATAATAATATGTTGCCTTGTATAAGTATACTGTATACTATTGTTGGTGAGACAGAATAAAAATGAATAGGTCGGAATAGGCTGAAATTTAAAATCATGAGACATGATGATCATGATTGACATTCATGAATAAATCATAATGAATGTGAATGAAGTCTTTAACTTTATGTGTAATTCATGTCGGAAATTATAGATATAATCTTAAACTACTCTTTGGTCTTACTATTACTATGCTTCATAATTAACAATCAAATCCAGACAATTGTCAATGCTCACTCAATAAACCGTAACGTAAACCTAAACGAATAATACACAGAAAATTCACGAATTTATTATGTAACAGACGGAAATACGGTTTCAAGTATTTTCCCAGTGCCAAACTGTTAGAAATGTCATTTAAGCTTTTAGCTTCATAAATGATTATGGCAACACTGTCAATACAATTAATATTACCGTTAAATTTTCCAACGCAATAAAAAGTTACGTTGGAATGGACTACGCTTTCTTTAGACGTGTAAACCCTTCTATAAAATGGCTGAATACGGGTGACGTAGTTCCTTGACAAGTAAGAATTATTTCAATTGGTTAGCTAAATATAACTACTAATCAAATCATGTCTCTCAAATAACTTTAACAGAGTTTCCGTTTTCATAACCTCCGGTTCATATTGAGAGTTTAGAAGTGCAGAATGTCAATAGAGCTAGATCTATAAATCAACAATGTCACTAGAAGTCGTTTTTAATTATTGAATAAATCTTGATGTAGAGATTAATTGCAACAATAAAATGGCCTTATTCTCTAACATTGCTTTATCACAGGCATGGATTTTCTCTGAGTTATTAAATCAGGACTTTAACTTTAAGTAGTCTAGTCAACTACTATTATACTTAGGCTTAGGAAGGAAGTGTCTACACGTCCGGCGCACCGGACTTTTTATCCCCTGCACTAAACTTATTATGACTTATACTATACTATGATGAGTAGTACTAAAAAAAATGACTATGGGCATGGGTTACCATAACCCATGCCATGATGCATTACTACTTTATACTAGACTAAAAAAAGGACTATATAATTATTAAATTACTAGCCTCCAGAGCAGGGATCGGTAAACTGGGGTAAATAACTTCAAAGGAGCAAAAAATGGAAATCAATATTCGGTGTAAAGTGTAATGAGTTTCAATAATTAATAGAATTACTGGCAATCCTCCAAAGTCCAGTCCAAAATTATTTTATATGAAAAAAATTGCAATGCACAATGTGTATTGTTAGAAAACTGCAGAAATGTCAGTCATGTCATAGCTTTTGCAAATAACTGTCACTAGACAAACCAGTCAGTAAATACTAAATGTTGTAATTGGCGCATAGCATTTGCAAATAGCAGCCGAAAAGTTCTGCTTGTGACTGTTGCGCCACTACAAGGCACCCAAGCAGCTGGCAAACAGACCGCGACTAGTACCACGCTAATAGCGAAGTTTACATTTCGCTTGAATCCAAAGTCCTTCAATAGTTTCTGTGTGAATGTCCTGGTCTACTGAATCAACAAATTCACGCGCGTGCACAATTACAGCGTGAGCATAAGATCCCATTGTTGAGCTGAACTGCGCGACATTTTGATACCCTCGCCAAGCGTCCGTGACTATAGTTATCCATGGTAACATAGGATTTGTGATAATGCGCTGAGTGTTTGTGCATCTCGACGGCCAACAACCTCCACCCAGCACCGTCCACTACCACGCTCAACCAAGCCGACAACCTTCATCCAACATCGTCAGCTACCACGCTCAACCAAGCCGACAGCCCACTTACCAACTCGTCGCTATGGAATAATGACGTAATACTTGAAGCCTAAGACTTTTAAGTAAGGAGTAATCATTGGAAATAATTTGGGACCGGACTTCGGAGGATTGCCGAATTACTTAATATTAATAGTCAATAGACTAAATTTAAAAAAAATTATATTTGAAGCATGATTTTTTACGAAAAATTATTTTCTGGCAATACTGCATCAGGCCTCTTAATAATATAGCACTATAGCCAAGCTCACTCAATAACTTGTATTTACATTTTCTACGTCTATGTACTAAAGTACTAGTGATAGTGATAGTGTCACTGTCACTAGAATTGATTCCACCCAGACCCAGTGCAATTTTCTAATAGTGGTATCACCCCATCCACACTTCTCCATGGACTTCCTCCTAGTCAGTCTGCTCTGGTGGTACCCTACTCTTGTGACACCCAACTCATGTATTAAGTTAAACTTAGTTGTGTCATAAAACCGACTTGATTGAGCTCTGTCAAATTTACGTACTAATATTCTTTTGATGTCACCCCCTCCTTTCGGTTACGGCCCACACCCCTGCACGGCTAGTGATTCTAAGTGACAACTATAAACTTCAAGAGACGCAAAGTTTTTCAAAATTTTTCACTGAACAAACAAAAACAAAGAATAGAAATCAATTTTTAACTCCAAAACAGTTCTGCTAACCAAATTGTCTCTGATTTAAAAAAAGCCCAAATTAAGATATCATTGTCTAAAAATGAAAGAACATTTCTCCAAAATATGAAGTAAAACTCTTTTCAAAGATATCTTTTTGTTCCAGATTCATAATTCAAAATTACAATGAGGATTTTTTTTTTTTTAATGAATTGTTTTGTACTTTCATATTTATAATTTACTCCGATAATTGTATTTGTATTCCCCATTTAAATTGATTCAATAAACCAATATTAAACTTTAAAGGTATGATTTTCTTCCTTTTAAATCAAGGGTAACAGTGGCATTAAAGTACTGGTATACATTTTTAGGTAATGAGTAATGATTAAAAAAGTTTGCCAATTCCTGCTCTAGACTAAGTATAAGGCCTTTGACCTTTACAAAAACTTATTAATAATTAGGCCCATAACTCTAGTTTTTGGCCTTCCTTGTAATTTACAACCCTAAGTACTGAGTATTATTATTATTTAATGAGATGATTCGAAGTTTATTTATAGCAATCAGCTAGACTAAATCTACTTAACTTAATTTATAATTTAGGAAGGCCTAAGCCTAATATGATACTAATAATAACGGTACCGGGTACTTACATATGATATTTGAATTTGCCTACGTTAAATTAAAGAATAACATTTTGCTCTATCGCCATTTAGGGCTTATATATGGGTTTCACTTTTATATGTGCAGTACAGGACAATATTTTGAGGTACCGGTAATAAGGGGTGAAACTGAATGGATAATTCATGTGGCATTAGACTCATAGACTTAGAATTGGTTATCTGGAATGGAATAAAAAAATAAACTAAATATATTATTCCTGGGCGATAAAATAAAAAAAATCATTATGCAAGATTAGGGGCCATCCACAAAATGATGTTACTTTTGCCAATTTTGAACACCGTCCCACCTACACCCCTGGTCACAAAATGTATGCATCCTCTTACAATGATAAAATATCACAAATTCATGACCCTACCCCACCATTTTAGATGAATTACTGGGTACATCATTTATGGATGGCATTAAGCCCAAAAATAAATTTGACACAAAATTAAAAGCTTTATTAGTATACCGGGTACTTTGAATCTGATTTATCATTGCTTCAAACACAATTTTTTTTCCTATTACGACTGTCAGATGATAACACTGTTTTAATTATATAATCCTTTCAAATTAATTCAGATGTCTCAGAAGATTTTACCCTACTCTACATTACGTGTGGCATTACGAGGACTCTCCACATCAGCCTGTGTGTGTAAAAATAAAAGAACTGGTGTGCCCAAGGCTACTCAATTTAAAACCAGGCCTTTGACTTATGAAGAAGCTCAAGCTCCCCATTATATATACCTTAGGAAAGGATGGCTGTCATGGAATACAAGTGAGATTAATTTATATGTTGCTTCATCTGTTTTTGATTGTGTTCCCCTTTGATTTTTTAGGTTGAATTTTTGTCCTATTTTGATTTTTCTTTTGGCTATTGAAACAATGTTGTAATACACCAGAAATAATGTGATGAAAACTTAAGGCAGTATTTATTGTTCTTTAGAATTTGTATTTTGTGGTGCAATGGCACCATCATGTAACTTTAAGTTGTAAATTCAAAATGCTGAAATTAGCCTGCTCTAATGATATAAAACTTTTATTTTTAGGTAATCTTTATGAGGAAAAGAGGATAGCAGAAACCACATTTGAGGACTTGATAATACGCAAATTCATTTTTGGAACATGGCATGGTGCTTTAACATCTGAGGTGATAATCAAGAGGCGGCATAATTTAATTGTTCTGTCTTACTTGGTTACTATGGAAAAAACTCTGTTGCGGCAAATTTATTTCCTCAAAGGCTATACAGAAGAATTATTGACCACCTGGTTAAAATGTCCAGTAAAAGTAGAATTACAGGCAATAGGTTCAAAGGCTGAAGTTGTATTTAAGAAAATTTGAAGTTTTATTCAAGAACTTTCTATAATTTCCAGGCAGAAAACTTTTTTTTACCTGTATCATTATGAGAGATGTTTTATTATAGTACTTTAATTTCCTCAAATTTGAAATAAAATTCTTAATTGCGTGAATTTTTTGTTTACTTATTCAAGTTTTCATTTTCAATCTTGTGGTTTTATTACATTACCCCCAGAACTGAATACAGATCATGTATCTGAGTGGTCAGCAAACTTTTTGTAATACCGGTAGCCGGTAGTGTGCCAAAGTGGATTTCTAATTCATTTATTGTGCCAACAAGTAAGAATAAGATTAATTTTTTAGTAATTTTTTTTTGGTCTTCCAGTTGCCATTGAAAATCGTTTGAGGGGCCACAGGTTGCCAGCTCCTGCAGTTCCTTATTTATCTTATATTTGAAGTCATTTTCATAATGGAGCCTGGTTATTGGTTTCATTTGGTCTTGAAATTCTGTTGTGAAAACTTCATTTTCTTTTAAAGCTTTTCCCAGTTCATTAAAATTTGCATCAAGGTTCTTGAAACTACTTTTGCAAAGTTAAATTTGAAGCATTTCTTTTTTGCAACATCTCTGCACAATTTTCCTAGTCCTTGCCTTATAATTATAATAATAAGAATGTAATTTAGTTTAAATTTATAATATTGATCTGTTTTCACTAATGGGTCCTCAGCAAAGAAGAGGATAAGTTCATATATGGATAGATAAGCCATGTACAGACAAGGGGGAAGTGGTGGAAAACGTGGATATCTGTACATCAAAGAGGCTCATAGGCAACTAGAGGACAGCCAGTTCTACCAACCGAGGACCAACAACCCTATAAACAAACATAACGACATGGTAAAAGAGACATTTTTTGTAACATATTTAATAAATATTATGCAAATCACACAATACCAACAATTTTGAAAACTTCAGAAGTCATACCAATTCCAAAGAAAAAATGAGGTAACTTGCAACGACTTACGCCCTGTTGCAATTGCCTCTATTGTAATGAAATGTTTTGAGAAACTTATTCTGAGACGAATTTTAAATGAAGTACAGCAAAAACTTGACCCCCAAATTGCTTACAAACCTGCCAAAATCACAGAGGATGCTATCTTACTATTGTTGGAGAGACTTTACCATCACCTAGACAGCCCCAAAAAATATGCCAGAGTGCTATTCTTAGACTTCTCATCAGCATTATTTTACGCTATCCAACCACACCTTAAGATAAAGAAACTTTCCTAGTTAGGTGTAAATTTAAATATTCAAGCTTGGATACTACACTTTTTAACAAATCACCCACAATAAATTACCAATTATCATCAAGGAGGATGAGATAAGTGGTAGGATAGGGAAGGCCGCAACTGTCATGGCGAGACTGAAGAAAAGAGTCTGGTCCAATGCCAAACTTACAACAAGAACTAAGCTGCAGGTATACAAGGCCTGCGTACTGAGCGCACTCCTCTATAGATGTGAGTCTTGGACCACATACACCAGGCACAAAAAAAGGCTCAATGGCTTCCACCTCAGATGACTGTGCCGCATCCTTGACATCAAATGGCAAGAAAAAGTCCACAACACGGATGTCCTGTCTCAAACAAATATGTGCAGCGTCCCAGCCATTTTAATCCAAAGACGCCTCCGCTGGCTTGGGGACGTCAAGCGAATGCAACCTGGTCGCATACCTAAGGACGTGCTGTACAGCGAGCTGGCGACAGGGAAAAGGTCAGTTGGACGGCCTCGTCTCAGATACTTAGACATATGCAAAAGAGACATATCAACATCTCAAATTGGGAGGACCTGGCGGAGGATCGATCGACATGGCGGGGCATCGTGAAGGAAGTTTCACTACGTGCCGAAGAGCTCTTCAGGGCGGAAACAGGTGTAAAGAGAGCGCAGAGAAAGGCCAGAAAACACTGCTCCACCGCATTCGTGTGTGGGACATGCAAAAGAGACTGCCACTCAAGGATCGGTCTCACTAGCCACACCAAGAGCTGCAATCAGAAAAGAAGATGGAAAGATACCATACTATACGACCAATTATCTCTAACCAGAGAAGTAAGCACCGGGGCGCCACAAGGCTGCGTTCGCTCCCCTGTACTGTATACAATATATACCAATGATATTCAGCGCTCAAGCGACAATGTTTCAATCTTAAAAATTGCTGATACCATCTTTGGCTTAATATCTGAAGGAGAAGGTTTATACCGCAACTTAGCTACAAGCTTTATCAATTGGTGCAATGAAAATTTTCTACAGCTATTACCGGTGCTGTTGCCTTAAGGTCACGCCCGAGCGACAATGTTGACTGGACCAAACTTATTATCACCCTCACAATCTAATGGCTTACGCCCTGCTATCCTCCTGGCGGACTCTTCCCCGCCTCTCATTGTTTTCAGACGTGATAAAAATCTGAGACCTACTTGTGCGCAGTCGCATCAACACTGCCCCCTCCCACTTTGGGACCAAGCCACGTGGACGCAGCCCTTGCAACACTGCCCTAGTGTCTTCCAGACTCAACACATATGCTTCTCTAAGGGCAGTTTTCAGATACACTACGGTTTCTTTTGTACTAGCCAGTGTTGTCTACACCATTCCTGTCTCTAAACACTTAATAGATGCGATCACCAGGGCAAGGCGGACTTTACAAAAAGCGCGATCGTGAATAGCACGAAAACACCCAGTCGGTTGAATTTTGAACACAAGCTTATCCTGACCTATGGCACGAACGTCATGTCTCTATTCACAGCTTGAGCCTAGCTCCGCCCCTCCACATCACGACCTATCACAGTGGACTAACTTCTTCCCCATTAAACTCTCACCCACTTATTTTCTGTCACAATTCTTTTGCTGCCCTCTCGGACACTACTAAGCTAAGTGCTATATTTTTATATTTTATTCTGTTTTGTCCTTTTGTTCACTGACGGCTTCCTGACCACAGGTTCATTGTTTTGTGGCATTCCCTTTTTCAGGTTTAACCTTAATTTGTTTCACTCATTTCCTATTTTGCTCACCTGATTGCAGTCTCTCCCCTTATTACCCTGGATACTTGCTGAAGTCCTTTGTGGATAAACCTTAATATTAACTTTGTAAAAAAGTATTAACATAACATCTTGAACAGAACAATTCATTTTTATGCTATCCTTTTATTCCTCAATTTATTTGTAACTTCTTTCATAATAAGGAACAGCAAGTCTCACTGCCAAAGAGACATAGCCATCAAAATCATGTGCAAGGGGGAAAAAATTAACAATTGGAAATTTTAAAAACAAATCTTTCAAACTGTTGATCAGTGTTTAAGTTACCAACCAGTGTAAAAGAATTTGGATTTTATATTGCTTTCTCCCATTTATACATTATCCTTCTTTTGCCCACTATCATACAAAATAAAGACTAAAGGAACTGATGCAAAGAAAAGGCTCACATTTGAGGATTGTGTATTCTACGAAGGTGAATGAGTCTCCAACCATCACCGCAGACAATATATAATATATACAACATTATGGTGTGCGCATTTTAAATAGATAAAAAATGCACAAAAACTCATTTGCCCTTCCTGTTAAGTAAGAGAGTATGGGCATCTTGTTAAAATATTTAACAATCGTAATCGACAGAAAGAATCTCTGTTGATTCACAATAAGTATCTGTCATTCTGTTTATTATCTTTGAGCATCTAAAAGCCTCAAAGGTTAATCGATTCCATCATTACAATTTCACGCTCACTCTGCAAAATTTTATGCTTTTGTTAGCAAGATAAAAATTTAACTATGTTATTATTAACAACTGTGAAATGGATGTCAAAACAGTTGAAATACCGGTATTGTACATTTATTTTAAATGGTAATGGTATGGTATAGGCCTTTCTTAGACTGATTTCACAACAGAAATACAATGATTAACATTTAAGGTCTATACGAATTATCGCAAATATCACACCTCAAATATTATACAATCCATTTCAATACTGACTTGAAGTCAATGTTTTGAAATTACAAAACAAAAAAAATTAAATACTGACAAGTTATAACTTATTAATTATGGCATGTACAGTTTGGTAGCAAGTCTGATTTACCAAAGTAATTTGTATGTTCAGAAACAAAATTATATAGATGGCTTTGGCATTTGTTAAATACAACACGTATTGGGCTCTACAAGCAGGACAGTGTAAGAGTATATCTGGATAATTGTTTATTTTTGTAAACTAGAACTTTACTGGTACAATTTTTGAACCCATCTCATAACCCTTGAAAACTTTGTTCCCTTATGTAGGATATAGTTAAAAAAAGCAAATTACTAACACCTTTCAATTCTAAATATTTGAATGTTAAGTATTTCAGTAGTAAGCCAACGTTTAAATTTTTCAAGATCACATTTTGAAACTGCCATGACCCTTGTGATTCACAAAGTAACCAGCATGGGTAACTAAAGGAACAAATTCATTAATCGGGGTTAAATGAAGTCCCAGTAGGAACAGAAAACCAATTAACCATTTTAAAATGTTTGTTAAGAAGAGGCACTGGAAACCTCTTTCAGATATTAAAGCTGATTGTTCATATATTTTACATAACAATACAAAATGGGCTTTAAGAATAACCACCATGAAGAATATTGCAGCCATAAATATCTACAGTAAATGCACATAGTTCTACATTTTCCCAAATACACAATCTCTGCTCATTTTGTTGAGAGATTATGTTACTTAGCTACAAAGTTAAGCACTCTGTGCAGAGCTGGGTCACATCATTCACAGATAAGCATTCAATCTATAATAAATTTATAAAGTGTGTACAGCTGCACAGGTTTTCTTTTAAATAACTGAGATGGAGTATAAGAAGCCCTATCCTCTGTTATTTTACTGCATATATTTCAAAAGTTATTACTACAAAATTAAATATAATTTATGTTTTTAGAGCAAAAAATGTTTTTAATATTAATGTTATTTTTATTGATCTACATTAGTGCTGCATAAAAATTAAATCTTAAACCATGACATTTGAAAATCTGTTATCTTAAATTGTCGGACAAAAATATGATTACAATGCTTCTGACTAATCTGTGGTAGCCATTAAGCTCTGAAGGGGAAAAAAGGCAGAATAAATAACATACAAGCATAAATCTGTTTATAGCATAGTATGAATCATCAATAAAATGAAATAAAAAAATGATGAGTTTAATATGAGAAATACTTTTGGCCCATTTATTTTGAAGTAAGTGATTATACATGCACACAACCTAAAGAAATTTCATTTTCAGCACAACACTCACATCTTGACAATTAATAGTGAATGCATAATAGAATCAAGATAAAAATAATTTTAACATACTGCATGACAAAATATCCCTTTCATACACACAGTCACAAATAATGATCTTCAACACCCAACACATGTTATGAGTTACAGGAATTTTATAACTGCCACATACACACAGTCAGATTTGAAAACAAAGGCATCAAAAAGAATGACACAAAACAAACTTGTTCTAGGGATTAAAAGAAAGTCAGATACTGTATATATATATATATAAAAAATATATATATAGAAATAAAATAGAATACACACTTTATAGAGTATCACAATGCTGAAAACAAATAAGGGACAGAAACAGGAAACAATAAATAACTAAATATTTGCTGTACAATCAATGTGGCAATCATATAATGTACACTAATAAAACATTTTTTTTCTCATATCAGGAAAGGTCATTACAACTGATAGAAATTGCCAATCCTGTTGAAAGTAAGCTGATTTTGAAAGAAAAAGTATGTCATTCTAAGAGTTTAATCCTAATCAAGGTTTTGCTTTGCCTTGCAGAAACTGCAAAAACTCATAATAGGACATGCTGTTCTCTGAGCGGTCCTCCAGCATATGCTGGAAGAAAAGATGTCTGTTTTTACTATCATCTCTGAAAAAATTTGAAAGTTTGGGTGCATTTTAGACAACATATATTTTATCACATAAGTTGCATACAAGTAAATAGCTAAACCTGGCATCCATTACATTTTAAATTTAAGAATTACCACCCTTCCCACTCTGAATTTGTAAACTTATTAAAAAAATGAATTATTGCTTAACACCCACCTGATAACAAGAAATACAACTCCATTTGGTCTAGAATCCATTAAATAGTTGATGAAACTTCTAATGTTCTCTGATGTTTGGTTCTCAAGTTCAGGTAAGTCCATCTAAAATTGACATAAACCATTAAGTTTTAGTTTAGCTTGGTCTTAAAGTAATAATAATCAAATATTATTTGAGCGAAATATGATATGTTCATCAAACATTTTTATTTACACACTAGTGAGTTTTTTTTTTAGGTTTAATGATAAAATTAAACATTTAAAATAAGAAAGAAAAAAATATTTCAATGAAACTCACTATGCCATCAGGAATTGACATGAAGTTAGGCTTATTAAAGACATCCTGACAAATTTGATCTCCAACACTGCTGCCCACTAGCAAGTACATGGCATCACCTGTATCCATTAAGAACAAACCTGTTCTATCTATATTAGCTGATGATAGCTGCAACAGAGGTGCACTTGGAATCTCTTCATCCCCATGTTTAATGACTTTCTAAAGAAATAAAAATATACATACCCGTTAGTTTGAATAAGCATAAATATTATTTGGGGATTTGCGAAGTCCCACTGGACCAGAAGATCTCATGTCACTATCAGTATTCTAGCATTCAGCCTAAACACCCACCTTACATATTATAGAATGAGTTAAACTCATTCCCTATCTTTGGGCTAAATGTGTCTTGTGGGAAAGGGGGTGGGGGGGGTGGGGCATGTCCTGAATGATGCAACCTGACTGTCAAGGGTATGAGAATCACTGTTGTTATGTTTGGTTTTGAAAAGATATTTAGTGTAGAGATTATGTGTGTAGCTGTATCTATTGTGTGAGATATTTGTGACATATTTGGGTAGGGGGAAAAAGAGTTTTGTTGTTGATATTGGGGTTTGATGGCCTTTGTAGGATATTCACAGTTGTAGGATATTCACGGTGTGGCTTGTTTTGTGTGTTGAGGGTTTCGGTTGGATGAATCGTAAAGGAACTACTTTGATTTGTTTAACAATTTGAATTAATAATAATAAACTTAGAGCGTGCAACAAGCTATTCAGTATGAGATGGGTTCAATATTGGGTATCTTAATAGCAATAACAGACACAGTTTTACTTTTTAACTATTAACTAAAAATATATGTGTATGTTCAACACACAAAAAATTATGTGTACCTCCTCATTAAGTTTAAGCAAAGGATAGAGATGTGGATACAAATTTTGGATCAAGTAGCAAAGAGGCATCACTTTGAACTGCTGCATTGCGTTGACCCTATCATCCACCTTAGGGTTTCCAGCAAGTGCAAATGCAACCTATTAAAATAAAAAATCATTGATACTATTATAAATAACTGATTCTAAAAAACTGGAATACAAATACAGATTTAATTTTAAAAAAGCAATTCTTGAAATGAATAAAGTAGTACACTTACACTCTTCAACATAGCTAACATAAACATTGGCATCAAGCGCAGCGAATGTGGTGCTAACAAAGCACCAACTCTTTGAGAGGCAGGGATCTGCTGAGCATAGGCAGATAAAGCATCCAGTGATGCATTCATCATGGCATCTCTGGCATCACTAATTGCTGAATTCAGGGATCGATCCACAGCTGAATTAAAAAAAATTATAAAACACTCAACTTAAATAAATGTATACATTAAACCCTGGGGAAACCAATCTTAATCTAGGGTACCGTACATAACTAAAGATTTTTTAAAATGACAAATAGTTTAGAAATTTAAAAAATCAGAATAAAATTAAAAAGACCTGCATACTTTATGTATATATCATATAAATATAAAGTTAAAATAAAAAATGCATTTACCCATCTTTGATAGCAGTGAAGCTACAGCCAATTGATCAGCACATGCGAAGACTTCACTAAGCTGATTAGTTACAGGCACACATAAAGTATGGACACGAATCCTTCGTTCCCCTATTCAAGATAGTAAAGAATAATTATAATTTAGTAATGGCCTTCACAACTCATTGAAGCATATGACTATTTTAATATTTTTAACACTTTATAGAGATTAATATTTTTAACACTTTATAGAATATAAGAGCAATGATCGGGATTTAATTATGGAAAATAGTAAAATACCCGTACTGGAGAGGTGGGCTGAAAATTTTGGGGGCATTCTAAAAGCAGACAATGGACAAGATGAAGATTATGAACTACCACATGGAGGACAAAACCCTTTAATAAACTCACAAACTTTGGAAGAAACTACTGAAGTAATCAATTATATGTAAAATCACAAAGCTCCCAGAGAAGACTCCACTGAAGAAGATCTTATTAAATATGGAGGAAGAGAACTACATTACACATAAACTTATAAATAAAATTTGTCAAGAAGACAAAATTCCAATAGAATGGGAAACAGCACTAATAACTCCAATACACAAGAAAGGTTCCAAACTTAAATGCACAAAATTTAGAGGAATTTCCCTATTAAATGTTAGTTACAAAATAATGACAAAGACTGCAACTACAACAGTACACTGAACAAGTACTAGGTGACTACCACTGATTCAGAAAAAACAGAGCAACGACTGATAAGATTTTCATCATCAGATTATTATTATTATTAGGTGGTTTTATATAGCCCAACCTAGGGCTAGGCTCACTGCGCTTCACATAAAAATTAGCAATTACACAAACATATACATTGAAAAACAACAATTGGTGAAAAGCTTGAATTCACCCACCCAAGTACTATCTACCCATGTCTAGGCAGAGAAAAAATCCAGCAGAATCAAGCGCTGTTTATCAGTCAGAGCAGGTGAGAACAAGTCGGTATAGTACAGTTTGAAGAGATGGGTCTTGAGGGCAGTTTTGAAGTCTGTGGTGGTCATTATTTTGCAGATGTGTAATGGAAGAGAATTCCATTGTTTTGGGGCACAGAAAGAGAAAGATCGTTCACCATATGTTTTAGTGCGTGTTCTAGGAACAGAAAGAATATGCGTGTCAGCGGAGGAACAAAGCTTTTGAAGGGGTAAATAGAAAGAGAAACAGAGAACAGACATCTTGCAATCCATGCGTGCCTGTATGGGGAGCCAATGAAGTGAGTGAAGTAGTGGAGTGACGTGATCATGTTTCTTTGCCTTTAGAACTAACCTAGTGAGTTTTGAGCTTTCTGCAATTTTTCTATGAAATGTTTTGGTGAACCTGACAGAAGAGAGTTACAATAGTCCAGACGAAAGAGAACAAGAGCACAGACTAGTGTTTTTGTTGCGCTGACTGTGAGGTAGTGGCGGATGGAGCTGATCTGACAGATATCGGTGCACATAGAGCGACAGATGGGAGAAATATAATTATTGAGAGACATATCAGAAAGAATGTAACAAAGATTCTTAGCAGAGGATGTGAACTCTATATCGGAAACCTACATGAAACGAGATGGAGAGACCTGAGTTAGAGGATGATTCATGATTGTGAATGAGGAGTGCTTCTGTTTTGTCATCGTTTAGCTTCAATTTGCTGAGAGTCATCCATGACATGACATCACCAATGCACTCCTGCAAGTTGTGGATAGCAGAATTGACAATAGGATGGGTATGCTTGTATAGCTGCATGTCATCTGCGAATGACTGGCTCTCAACAGCATGCCTCACAAGCGGGAGGAGAAGTGGACTGGAATACATTGTGAATAGGACGGGGCCCAAAACAGACCCCTGTGGCACTCCGTACACCAAGTCAGCACTACCGGAGAGGCAGCTATCAACAGCGACCGCCTGCATTATATTGGAGAGGTAGGACCAAAACCAAGCCAAAACTGAACCAGAAATTCCAAAGTAATTTGATGGTCAACGGTATCAAAGGCTGCACTGAGATCTAAGAGGATCAGAATGGAGACATCACCGCTGTCCAATACAAGCAAGAGGTCACTTCTGACTCTCAAAAGAGCTGTCTCTGTGCTGTGAAAATGTCTATAGGCCGACTGATTAGTACTGAGAATAGAGTAGTCATTCAAGTAAGCAAAAAGCTGATTTAGAACTAGTTTTTCAATGACTTTTGATAAAAATGATAAATTAGATACAGGTCTATAGTTTTAAAAATTATTTTGATTAAGTCTTAAGTAATGGTTTGATGACAGCTGTCTTACAAAGAGCGGGAACAATATTAGATATTAGAGAATGTTAAGAATATAATATTCCAGTACATCAACTCTGTGTGGACATTAAAATGGCTTGTGACAGCATCAAGAAAGAAAATATCTATATGATACTTTGCGGGAGTTTGGCATACCCAACAAACTGACAAGACTGATACATGTAACATTAAACAACTCAAAAAGCAAAATCAAGGTTCTGGGAAATTATTCACGGGAATTTCAGATTAGACAAGGCCTAAAACAGGGAGACTTACTGTCTTGTATGCTATTTAACCTAACAGAGAGAGTTATAAGAAACATACATAGTGACATCCGAGGAACAATGACAGTATATTTCTGAGGGAAACCAAAGACCCCAACCAAAAGGCACTCTCTACAACCAACCCCTTCATAATCTTGCATATGCTGATGACATAGCACTGATAGGGAAAAGCAGTAAAGATATATCAAAAGATTTTATTGAATTCGAAGATGCATCAATACAAGCAGGACTGAAAGTTAACAACCAAAAAACAAAATACATGACTTTGTTAAGTGGAGAACAGACAGATGAAAGCATTAAAACTAGAAACCACACTTTTGAAAAAGTAAATTAATTCAAATACCTAAGATCCTTAATAAATTAAAGAAATTAATTACTAACAGAAATAAAAGAAAGAATATCGGCTGGAAACAGGGCATACTTCAGTTGTCAGAAAATACTCAAAAGTAAAAACATTACAAGAAAACAAAGAAAACCATATAAAACTGTAATAGGACTACTTGTAACGTACGCAAGTGAACCAAAAACGGCTGAAAACCCATTTAACACCTGGGAGAGAAAAGTTCTCTGGAAAATATATGGACCAACAAAGGATAAAGTATGCGAACCAACCAGGAATTGTACAGTCTATACCAGGATCCAACGATAGTAGCAAAAATAAAAATGGTTGGGCTACGTTGGGGAGGACACTTAGAAAGAAGGCCAAATGATAGAGGAATGAAGAGGGTGCACCACAAAACCCCAGAGGAAAACGGTTCAAAGGCAGACCTAGGCTTAGATGGATGGATGATGTGGAAAAAGACCCACAGCAGCTGGGAATCCAAGCATGAAAAAGAGAAGAATCAGGTCTGAGTGGAAGGAAGTGGTGTGGCATGCCTACATTGTAGGCTGTAGTGCAACAAGGCTGGATAACACTTTATATCCACACAACGCCAAGTGGTGATGATTGATTTTAACCTTTATATCCATGTGTTGCAAAACAGCATTCATATTGGTTGCCCCTGCACCCTAGCATGTCTACTTTATTCATCAATGGATGGAGATTTTAAAATGATAATGGCATCTTTAATATCAAATTTCAAAGGTTTTTTTTTTACACTGAACAATAGCAATTTTGTTAAAAAGAAACTCATGATGAATTTGAAAGCAATATAGATATTGAGCCAACACAAGACTCCTCTGTTTTAAATATGCTATCTGTGGCAATACTGATTCCTGTATTTAAAGAAATGAAATCAATATTGTCTGACTTAACATTGTTTCCACGTATATAACCTAATTATTTACTGTAAGGAAAATGTTGTGTGTATGTGAGATTATTTTTTGTACTCTATGCGCTATGTGGATATTAAGTATTGAATGACTGATCCGACATGGGCTGAAAATAATTTTTTAATTAGCAGTTGAGAAATGAAATTGTTTTTATTTAAATTTCTTCAAACTAATAAATTAAGTGTGACATAGCCTTTAGTCAGATGATATCTTTTATTTGAAACCAACTTCTAATTAAACTAAATTTCAGGTTAAAAGCAGTGAATGTATTCATATGGAAATTAAATATTGAGATAAATTAATTATGCCCTAATGTAAGTCAAGATAATTATCTTAATTCCAAGTTTCCTTTAATGCTTAATCTATAGAAAAAAGAAACAAAGACAAAAACCATGCATACATGTTACAATTTTGTTTATAAATATAACTGTTGAATCTTCAAATATAGCTTTCATAACTTTTGTGACAATATCTTGTTGAGACTTTTAGTTTAGATGATTAAAAAAATGGTATTTATTTAAGGGGAACCTAACATTTATGTCATTCCAAAATAAATATGGTAAGGGTATTGGCAGGATACTGACAGGATTGTGAGAGTGGGTTTTGAAAAATTTAACCAAAATAAAGGGAATTGGGCTGATTCGTGTCATGTGAATGTTTGTTTGTCTTTTTAAAGTCTGGAAAAAAAAGAAAGTTCCTTACCTTTACTTGAGGTGTAAAGCAGTGCAGCTTGGAAACTGACAGTGCTTGATTCCTGCAAGTTGTCCTCAATCGACATCTGCATGCCAAATCCAGCATCAGGGTTGATATTAGGCAGCGATAATAAGTCCGTTGATCTAACAAAAAAGTTACCATGGAACGTGTGGATGCTTAATCCTGTCAAAAGAATTAATACAGATAATGAAGAATATATGTCAAACAGAAGTATTTGTTCCCCATTGTATTGTTTTCTTGATATCTAAAATAGTTCAATATTATAGGTTTAAAACAGTATTATTTGTCTCATCACCCCCTCCCATAATTAACATTATGTAACCAACGGGTCGATGATGACCAAGTAAAAGATCACTGTTACATTGTAATTACATTAAATTGTAATTTCTTCTTTTTTTTTAAAAATTTTAACTACCATGCATTGTATTATTTTTCAATATTTATTATTTAAGCTTAGCATGCTGGTAATATGGACTAACCTCTAGTACATCTTATTCTCATAACTGATTCAAACCCGATCTTTCGGGTCAGATAACGTCGGAAATCGGTATCAAATTTATCAACCATTCCGAGGTTTTTCACAGAGTGATATGATGGGTAGTAATTAACACATCCAGCTGAAAACTTGGAGATGCATGCTGGAAATAAATAGCTTGTATTATTGAATAAATCTTAATACTTCAAATAAGCACAGTACTTTAAACATCATAGTGTTAATTTTGTCCTCAAAAATGAGATAATTGCTAAGACAAAATATCTGTTATAAACATTTTATTTAAATTATAAGACCTAAATACTTTATGAAATTAGTTTAGCATCAAGTGAAAATGAAAGCTATTGCAAACATGAAAACATTCCACTAACCTAATGTAGCAATATCTGCATACTGGGCATTTAGCATGAATAAATCAACTGCTATCTGCTGAGCTGAACAATCCAAAGAAAGTTTCTTATAAAAATCTGTAGCTGGTCCAATGATAGTTACATTCTGCAACATATTTTAATAATTAGACTCCAGCCAAGTTATTTGATGACGTTAACAATACATAAATAATTGGTTGCTTGTGGTTAATATTTTATTGCAACCATCTTCAATATGCTTTCAGGAATAAAAATAGCCTGTACAAATATTCTACCTTTCCAGCACTGCTTGACGCATCTCTATTTTCTAATGCCCCTGGTCCAACTGTAGGTAAGCATGTCTGCATTACAGTTATTCTGCCACCGGTAGGACTCTAGATTAAAGAAATTAAGTATTTTAGTATTGCTTTTTTTAAATGTCAAATTGATCAATATTACGATTTAGAAAAAAATTTAATTTCACAGAAAGAATTACACATTATATTTGAAAAATATGTGATCAGCTTTCAATCATTATAACTTTAAATTAAAAAAATAGATATAGAAATCAAAAAGACCCATTTGATATTATCCAAACAGGTGAAATATAAAAGTTTTCCCCCAATACTTTAATTTTAGTGGTTTAGAACAACACAGTTAACTATCTGGATATTTTCAAGAGAAATTAATCTCTTATTTAAGTTTATGGCTCGTTCTAAAACAGTACACAACAAAACATGATACAATAAATTAAATACTATAACAAAGAATACGATATTCAAATCAGGTCTAATTACAATTAATAAATTTTAATACGTTGATGATAAATTATAAAATCAAAAGAAATATAATTAAAGCTATCGACTTACAGAATAATGATTGGCTTGTACCGGTACAATGTTGAAGAATACACAATGTTGTAAAAAGGTACAACGATGAAATGGAATCTACACACACACAGTAAACAAATCTCTTGTCTCGTAGCAAAAATAACACATGCTCAAAATATCTAGTGATCAATCATAGCACACCAAAATAATAACTCTCGTCCCCTTTTATAGTCTGATCTACTGATATTTCTAGAAAGACCTTACACAATGTTTTCCTTTCCTGATATTTCTACACAATTCTACAGGATTATAAGGATAAACAGGCCATAGATTTGTTAATTGTAGCCCAGGTCAAAGGGAGACTTTTTTTAGTATGCCACACCCTAACAGCGCTGCCGAACTTGGAGTCAGCTAGAGTTCATAGCACAGGGGGAAATAACGTAAACATGTCGTCTACATATCAAGTAGCCTTGCCTTACTCATCAGATTTATAACTATTACCCTTTTTGGCTCATTTTAATTACTTAGAAAAAACTAGCTTCTCACCATAAGTTTGTGAGCTGACTGAAGTGCTGCTCCCAAGGCACTGCCAGTTTCATAGTTTCCTTCAAAAAGACTTGGCAGCTTGTTCAGTAGATCAATCACCAGTTCTTTGCTTTCTTTTAAATTGACTAGAAGGTTGTCCGGACAAGGCAAAAAAGGATCTGCAAGAACAACAATTATTAGATTTTAATATCAACTTTAAAATTTTTTAAACATATGTGCAGTTTATTTCTTGAGACTTTATTTTATCAGTAAGTTTTTCATAATTAAAAATGAGTTAAAAATAAGTTTAAAGTTGATAAATTAAAATGAAAAAAATTATCCTTATCAAAGTATATAAACAAAGGAAATGTTAAAAAATTAACTCAAAAGATAGAATTATAATTAAGTAGGTATTCTAAATGACGCTCTGAAAATTACGCTGCATTGAGATTTTTTTAGTAGGGTCGCGCTAATCGTCTTAGCGTTTTCCCCATCGTATTTGTTGTACTGGAAGCTACGGATTTAGAAAGTACTGATGTAGATCTTTATTCTGATATTGTTTTGCAATTTTAAAAATAAAAATTTCAGTTTAAAAACGTTGATTTAAGAATTAAAAATGAATTTTCTAGCAGATACCATCATTTTACAATTATTAAAAATTGATTTTAAGAAAGACAATCCATTTTATAATAAAACTGTTATTATTTTGGTAATGGCCCGTTGATGGAGCTTAAGCGGTTAGATTAGGAAACACGTCATTAAAATTCTAAAAAAAAATAAGAAAATTACAAGTTGAAGAAGCTGACTGTTTTGGATAAGCCGTTTTGCTAAATTTAGTGCCCTTTCCATGGATTTTAAAACTGCCATAGGTAAGTTAAAACATTAATTTATACATTTCATTCTTATTTATCTCAAAAGAAGCTTTTTATTTTTTGCATTCATGATTTAGTGTCGGCACTTTTGGGCTTATCGTTAATTGTTCCAATGTTTCTCAAGTTTCTTCCAAATCATCTGCTAGCCTTATTTTAAAATTCCCTGTATTTAATTTACGCATAGGAACACTTTAAAGGATTGCATAACTATTTAAATCAGATGTTTAAATGTTTAATTATATTTTTTTTTATATTTGAGCATGCGTTAAGAAAGACCAGTAATTCATTAAAATGTTAGTATCATATCGATTCGCGAATAGTCATTGAATGGCGGCCATTCATTCATTGTGAATGTTTTTTTGGGGCACAGTATTATTTTCCCTAAGACTAAGGTGAACATCAACTTTATTAATTTTAGTTACTTTTTCGGTTATAACAGAATTTTTCATAATCAGTTTTACTCATCTGTTTTTTAAAATGAAGTTATAGTATAAGATTTACAATACAGATTAGGGGCAAGATAAATGTGATTGAACAAAATTGCCTCCC
Source organism: Omphiscola glabra (assembly GCA_964017045.1). Lineage (NCBI taxonomy): Eukaryota > Metazoa > Mollusca > Gastropoda > Lymnaeidae > Omphiscola > Omphiscola glabra. The sequence continues at coordinate 22,743,844 of OZ024795.1, forward strand.
CCCCTTTCATAAATGGTAGAGGCCAAAAGAAATATTCTTACTTAGCTCTATTATATCAGGCCTATATTTTCATTATATTATATTTCAGTGGATGAGATATACAACCTATAGACTGCTTTCAACATAAAAGAAAGGGGAGAAGCATAGCATTACCTAAACAGATCATCAGAAACAACAGTCATCAAATGATGCACTTATGTCTTATCTTAATTCCGAGAAGGCAATCATCCATGATCAACGGTTAGTATATTTTAGTAGCAGTATTTTGATTACTGATAGCTTAAAAAATCACATATGCATGCTAAGTTGATTGAAATGAATATTATAATAATAATAATATGAATGTTTTCTAGCCATACTAATTCCGGACTAATAAAAAAAATGCTCTTATTAACAGGTTTTCGGCTACTGGATTGCAGACATTTTTCCTGACACCATGGAGATCAATGAGTCCAACACTAACACTCACTCTCGGTACACGATCGACACAGTCCTGTATGGTTAAGGCATTGGAACCCTGCATCCTGGATGACTTCCTCAACATGGATATAAGCTTAATTTCATTTAAGAAAGTTGTGTTTCTGTGGGTATTATTCTTACAAATTTTTCACCAAGTTGTCTTCTTGAAACATTTAAAGCTTCTTGACAAAGTTTAGTCAACACATTCAAAAGAAGAAAAAAAATCGTCAGATTCTTATACATCTGATTCATGGTAATGGTATGATGAGTTAAATATACTTTGAAACAGACTTCAACCATACATTTCACATATGTATAAAATTCAAAGTATTTTAAATTAAATCTAGTGACAATATCCCAATGTGGGCCAGTACGCTTCAAATAAATAAGAGCAATACAACAAAACAATTGTCATTGTCATTAAAACAATATCCTTTTAAATTGTTAAATTTAAAATGACACTGTAATTTTAAATTGGATGCACTTAGAATGACACATGTGAAAAATGAAATTATCATTTATGTTTATAAAGTGAAAAATATTTGATGAACCAGCTTTTTAAAAAAATCAGTTAAAATCTATTGCCTTTAAAGCTAGGAATTTTTGACTTCTCACAAAATGTAATCCATTCTACCCTACAACCATTTTTTTTATCACCCCTTGGCCTTGGTACCAAAACAATCACAACTTGTTTTTATAATTCTATTAGTAGCACTTTCCGCTACAGCAGCATCAGATTTAAAAAGTTTGTCTTCTTCTCGCCCTTAACAGTGTGAGAGTCCCAACAGCAAATGGACATTGCAATATACACAATTTATAATTGTTTTCTCACCAAGTTAAGATGTAAGAAATTCTTCAAATTTTTAGTCAAATGACTTCAAATTGCAAACCAATATCAGAATAAAGATCTACATCAGTACTTTCTAAATCCGTTGCTTCCAGTCCAATAAATACGATGGGGCAAATGCTAAGACGGTTAGCGCTACCCTACTAGAAAAATCTAAGTGCAGCGTAATTTTCAGAGCGTCATTTAGAATACCTATTCAAATTTTTTGTCAAATGACTTCATAGTTGCTGCCCTAACAGACATAGTACTAGTTAATTTTATTAACAGACTTTTATAAGTATCATCAGATAGATGTACTGTCAGTTCAGTAAAAGAATCATAATTAACTGACAGATTCTTAAAACCATTTATGGCTATATTTAAAAGACATGCTATAAATTTTACGTACATACCTTGCTTCTTAATTTTTTATGAATAAAAAAAAAAAGAATATGAAATTCCTTCGTTATTATGAACATGACTTACTGAGATAATCCTTTTGTTCTTGTAAATTGATTTTCATTATTACTAATGCATAGTTGATGATTCCTGCAGATTTTATACTTGTATAAATGTTCTTAAGAAGTTGGGAATTTTAAATTTTCGGATGCGAAAGTGACCATTTTTATAATTATTATTGAGCAGAATTTTGTTTCCCTAAACCTTAGTATGTTGCTTTATTATTAAAAAGATTACCATGTTCTACAATGCTGTGTAAAATTTGTTAGGATATCTTACTTGGTTAATTTATTACGAAATTTAAAATTGCTGAAATAATTTCTGTAAAATAGTTGGTTGTTTTCACCTTTGCCTGATGATTTCACATTGATGTGCTTTAAATTAACTTTTACGTGACTCCTGGATATTGAGAATAGCTTAATTAGTTAACTTTTTATGATTTTTTGAAAGTGAAGTAAAATTGACTTTTTGTCTCCCTTTTAATATTTTGTAAAATTGAGCTTCGGCTCGTTTTTAAATGAATAAAAATTGTATTTACAATTTAGTGACAACCCTGAAAAAAAATGTATTTGTTATATGTATAACTGGTTGTGTGTGCAAGAGATTTGAAAGTTCCAACATAGTTATTTTAGAAGATAGCGGGTGCCAAAACTACACTTTCCTGGCATCTAAAAATTGACGCTGTTCCCGATTTTTAAAAAATTCATAACTTTCTAAATATTGGAGATAGAGCATTAAAATTTGTGGTTCTGTTATAATGAAGGCAAGCTCTATTTAGGGGAATAGTTGAATTTTATTTAATTTCATTTTATTTAGAATACCTAAATTAAGCTCATTTTAACCAAATTTTGTCATTAATTGTAATAACTGTATTCTAATAAATGTTTAGTCACCTTCGAGATCAGGGACACACAGCATCTGTGCTTGTGACAGACCCGCGGCAAGATTAAAATAGTACAGAGCCTTGTCATAGCACAAAAACCCTATTGTTTTCCTATTATCTCCTGGAAGCTTATCAATTTCCTCAATCAAGATTTGACAAAACTGTGTAAGATAACCTGCAAAGAGAATCATGAAGTTGATTTTCCATATATTGATTCTGAGTAACTAGGAAGAGGTTATTTCATAAATCTTGATCCCCTATAATTGTCAAGGTCAAGTTAATATTTGAGACAGGCAAGGAGTGGCTAATGTTTTGTGAGATCTTGAACTTATTATTAAGTAGAGCAAGCAAGACTTCTTAAATTAACTGTGTGAGAGACATACCTTGTCTCAATGATGAATGAAGCTGACTAGTTGAAAGTTAAGTGGGATTGTATTGGTGTGTAATTATTTTGTTGTTTTGGAATGAATGATCAGACAGAGATAAGATGAACTAAAGTTGGAAATAGTATAAATAAATGAGTTGGATTCTGTTAACCTGGCATTTGAATTCTTCAATCACACTGCTGCTTGAATATTAAACATGCTAACCACTCCTGCAACTACTAATACCCTGTCTGTGAAACCCTGAACATATAATACCTAAGAATGATAAATTTCTACAAACAATATCCAATTAAGTACCCATCTGAACTCACCAGTTTTAACTGCATTGAAAGACACATCCAGTAAAAAGAGATAAACTGCAGGCTGTGGTGGGCGCAGCTGAAAGAATACAGTAACATTTTGTTTAACTATTTTTCTATTGCAATCTACATTAGTGTTACTATAAATTGTAATTATGAAATATAAATATGGAAAACAATGCCTTCTAGTTTTAATAGATGAATAAATTCAAAAACAAAAATATTTTAAGAATTATAGATTTGAAAAACAATTTACCATCATACTGAAGAAAAATTGGATTACCAATTATATAAAACCATTAACATAAATTATATTCAGTGCCACATGTATAATCAAATGGATGTAGATGTAAACTCACCATATATTCTGAAGGAGCAATAAATTCAATTGTAGCAGATTTTACCTCAGGTCTCCTCTGAGGATCACCATATGTTTTGCTAACCGGATCAAAGGAAAATTCATCGGGTACTTAAGAAGAAAAATATTAGATCATTGTAAATCAAGGGGAAAAAAAAAGCATGCTTCACATTGAAACAAAATTACAATAATCAATTACGAATTGAAATAGGTTAATAATAATATCAATAATTCATTTTTTTTGTAAGCAGGGGAAAAGAGATAGCAGTGAAACTACATTAAAGAATTTATATCATATCTGTTGTAAACTTACAATCATTAACCCTAAAACAAAGGTTACACTTCCACCTTCTTTGATCCGTGAACACAACAAAGGGATTGATATATGTTCTACATGCTCGACATCTTACAATCACACTTGATTGTATCACCGGCAATTGCTGTAAATAAATTTAATTCACAAATTAATTTACAGCTTAAAGTTAGTAATATAAAAAGTATTAAATGTACTACCTTGATTCAACACCTAAAAAAAAAAAAAGACAATACCAGACCTGTTTGATTACAAAGAGGTTAGTGTCAGAGTAGTTTTCGGTGCTCCAAAAGATAATTTCAAGCTCCAAAGAGTAGTTTATTTAAAAATTACTGTTACTGTTAATGTATTTGCTATTATTAGCTATGCCAATACATTAACAATCAAAGTAATTTTGATACATCAAATATTTACACCCATAAATATATGGGATATATAACTCAAAGTTTGGCTCAAAAGACACTGACTTTACATAGTTGCTTGATTGATAGGCATATTTGAGGTAGTTGAGGTCAGTATCTGTCAAGCTCAATGCTCTCTCAATTGCATTTGTGGGCTGGATTTTAGTACAAGCAGATATTCCAGTGTATAGGAGAACAAGGACTGCTTCTCAAAAATATCATAGGAATCATCCGTAAAGATAGTAAATGGGTCGGGCTTCATCAGGAAAATTAGAGAATTTGTTCTTGTTCACCATTTTGTTTAAGAGTGCTATTTGTTGAGAGAGCATTGCACATCTTGAAAATATTCACACATATTTTACTATACTAAATGATAAAATACTAAATAATTTTTTTTAAATCAGTATTTGTGAACACTATCCAAACCCACATAAAATAATTTTTTTTAAAATGAATACAAAATTTAAGTCTACAACCTAGCTAGGACTAGCCGTAGACTACAGGTCCAACTTTAACAAGGCTACAGCAGTGTGCAGGCCAGATATATTTAAACATATATGCCAGTATTTACAGTGAATAATCAGGGAAGAATTGTGGCCTTAGAGGGTGGGGGTGGTTGTAAAAAATATAGGACGAAGACTAGATTCTAGTCTGGGGGACGACGACCGCTTCATGTTGGAAGGAAGCATTTAGGTGGTTAACACACAAACGGACTATGCACTAGTAATATTGTCCACCAGTGTAAATTTTATCATAAATTTAAATGCATGTAAAAACGCACTAAAATCTTATTAAAATAATCTAGTCATTTGTATGTCTTTTAATTTAAGTTTCAATTTTACAGTATAAAAACCCAAATATGGGTTGTGGCTCCTTTTTTACTTTATCTCACTTTCACTAAAAAATTTTAACTGTAACTTTAGTTTTTTTAGGATTCTCATAGTGCTGTAAAAACAAAGAAACTTTGGCAAAATTGTAGGGATAAACTGGTCTGCAGTACTTGCAAAGGGATTTACCAATATGTTAAACCACTAACATTATCAGTCCAAATTCCGCATAATGTTGAATAGAAGACATCCTTTTATGCTAATAATCAATCTTTTTTCTTAGAAATAACATATTTCCACTTACAAATCTTAAGTCTGTTTATAGATTTAAAATGCCTCCTAAAAAATATTAATAACAGGTTTACTACATTTTTTAAACAAAAAGAAATGGTAAATAAAATTTCTATAATCCCTCAAGTCTTAATGCTTAATAGATTTCATTTAAAAAAGCCAGCCACCACCATGCATGTGGATTTTCAGACTAAAAAATTATTGTCCAATTTCATTTGAATAATTAGTCTCAATCCCAAGCATTAGCATCTTATACAAGATTTCATTTCAAAATGTCCAGAAAGCATTTTTTTTTTGTGTAATTAAAAAAATATGAATGATATAATTAAAAAAGATGGTAGAACATTGTTTTCAAAACCACCAAGCTAAGAGAGCAAGCAAACTACTTACTCCATCTATTTCTTCCTGCAATTTTTTAACACATAGTTGAATTATACATCACTCCTTAAAAACATTTAACTGATATTGTGAAAATACATTTAGTAATAGATGGTATTGTTAATTTTCTATGCAATGTTTTTTCTAAAAGTAGAGCTGTCAAAACATGTTTGAAAACTGAAATTTTTAATTCAAGATCCTGTTCAATAGGAAAAGATTTTTCAGAGATGAGCATTTTATACTGCAACATGCATGCCCCACATAATTTGAACCCACTTTGCTGAGCACTAAACAAAATATTTATGTAATAACCCATAAAAGACCTACAGATAAATCTCTGAATGGATGTATTAGGATTCCCAGTGGCAATCTGGCCTTATTGAGCAATGCAGAGTTCTGAGGGATGGCGTTCAGTGTGCATCGAAATATACTGGAATAGATTTCAGAAAATGGCTTTCATGTAAAATAAGTTGGAAAAGGAATGTTAAATACAAAAATCTCACAACTACCATTTGGATTTAAAACCTATAGTATTATATATTAAGCAGCTGTTCTTTTACAAATTAAAATAAAGCTAATGACTATAAATTTATTTTTGGTTTTGTTTTCAATAACTCTAAATTTAAATGGCAGTGTATTTATAGTACATGGTAAAGCTAAACTTAAGATATAAATAGGTTTTCACTGTATTTTTGTTAATATGGCTACACTCAACAATTTAAAATCATAATAAAATCATAATTAAATAATAACTTACTAAAAAAAAATAAAAAATAATAAGGCTTTGCCCAAACCTTCAGCATAAAACTTTACTATACTTATGTACAAAACTTCATTTAAGCTTTTACACAATCTGTTTCTATTCATTAGCCTTTTAGACAATATTTCAGCCATCTTTCCTTTCCTTTTTTCCCTCAGCTAAAAAAACAATTTAAAGATAATTAACTTACTCTGGACTGCAATTTACTTTTTTGAAATCGTGGGGTAACACAGGTCTTGAAGTTTCTAAGCCATCAGCTGGTATTAACTGTCTCTCAGTTAACAGGTTAACCACTCTGGGTGTGTCCTGCTAAACAAAATTAAATTGCAAGTAAGATGAATTTACAATTTAAGACTGTTTTTAAAAATATAACCGATGCAGTTATATTTTTAACATTTTGATAAATCACATGATATACATATAAGTGAGTTATCTTTTAATTTCCTTTTAAATATCAAGTTTCTTTTGGTTGATAAAAAAGACTAAAGACATTCTGTGATTGAAACACTTCATTCATTAGCCTCAAACTAAATTTTAATATAGTCTACATCAGGATACCAAAATGATAATTTGGTTTAATCAGGTCAAAAAATCAAAATAAACTCCAAAATACTTTTATTAACAATATTCATTTGAAACTATAGATGGCTAGTCATTTTACATTTAGTGCCAAGATCAGGAAATAACTTTGTTATGCTCATAGCTTACTTGAATCCCCATCTGGCCAAAGTTCTGTGTCATGGCATTTACATTGTTAGGATAACCAACTCCTGGTTGTTGAAAACTGGGCTGCATAAATTGAGGATGTGGATAGCCTCCTTGACTCGGTGGCTGGAAGTGTTTAACAATTTATTTCAACACTAGATAACAGTAAAATACATATATATTAACTATACAAGAAAAAACTTGTGGTCTTTTAATATACTATTCATAAACTGTATTACTGTATTACTGATCTATCAAGTTATCAGACATATCTTTCTGAATGACTTAAATTAAAAAAGCTTGATTTATCATAAGTAAAATTTGAACATACCATGTTTCCATACTGTGGGGGCATTGTCCCATCACTTGACACATTAGATGAATAACCTGGCACATTTTGAAGAGGAGCTCCGCCTAGTGGAGGTGGAGAACCCGCATATGTTGTGTTGGGAGAAGCCCCAAATGTTGGAGGGGGGGGCCCACTGGATGATGGAGGAAGTGGAAAACCAGCCACTGGAGGAGGTGGTTGAAACCTTGGCATGCCAGGCATTTGGGGTGGAGAAAAGGCAGCTGCTGTATTGGTTGTTGAGGGAGGTGGAGGAAACACTTGCGTGTTTGGATGTGGGGGAAAGCCTGATGATGTGCTTGAGGCAGGGGGAGGAGGGAACCTAGGTTGACTACTTGGAAAACCTGTGGATTGACTTGGTAGAGGGGGGAACCCCTGAGAGGCTGGGGGTCGTGGTTGTGATTGATATTGAGTTTGTTGCTGCTGTGAGCCTGGCCAGGGATGACTAGGTGGTAAACCAGGTCGGGGGGCATTTTGCATTGTTGATAAATAGCCTCCAGACATCTTTGGAGGGGTACCAGGACTCTGACCTTGCACAGGGCTAGCTCTGTTTCCTTGTAAGGCTGGTGATGCTGAACCTAAGGATTGTTAAATATACAGTTTTAAGGAATAACATTGTTCATTTGACATCAACAACAGGACTACCTTCTTAATTTTGAGGTAATACTTAATAGAAAATGACAGCCACACACAAAAAAAGTACAATTACCATGTCCTGGTGAAAACTGTCCTTCTAACGCATCCATTGTTGAGCCAGACACTGGCGATGGTCCACGTGATGATCTTTCTGATGGAGGTTCTAATTTATGATTTAAGATTATTTAAACATCCTCTTTTAAAATGATTTCTTTTCTAAAAGAAAACACTTTTACCAAACATGTCAAAAGCAACACACAAATATAAAGCAAGCAAGAGAAGGTGTTGTTTTTAAAAGATATAGCGCACAGCAATGGACCATTGCTCTCTTTAAAAATATTGCAAAGATTCTATAAATTCCCTATGGTATCCTATACTGTTGGGTAAAAGACAAAAATATGAATAAAATACAACAATTAAGACTAAGAATTATAAGAATTTCAAAGTCAAGATTCAAAGCTACGGAATGCTGTTAAAGAATTTGCAATTTATATAGCAGGAGTGGCCAAGCGACACTATTGGAAAAGAAAGAGAACATTTTTTCTATTATAAAATCTCTGAAAATTTGATATCTTTCGATGTCTAAGACACAACTATAATCAACGACAGTTGTGAAGTGACAATAATTATTATGCATAAGCAATATTGCCTACTCCTTTGGCACCTAATTTGTTTTTTTATGCGGTTCCCAATAATCACCCAGCTAGCCACACCTGTTATATAGCTTTAAGTTTAAAGAGATTAGAAACAAATCAGATGCATTAAATTAATTTAAAATAACTGAACCATGCATGTTAGGCTTTTGCATCAATTGTTGCTATAATTTGTGTTTTTATTTATTCACTTACACTATTAACACACAAATAAATTTATATTAAATTTAATGAATTTTGGCTAACTTATTGAAAACTAACATAAATGAAAATATGGACAGCTACCAAAGATGACGAACTCAATTACCTGAGTTACTGGGAGTTGGAGTGGGGGTTTTTTGCATGTGAGGGTTAACCTGGTGAGAATATTGTCCCTGTCCATGAAATGGTACCGGAAGTTCATTAGGCCGACCTGTGTGGAAAATTAATGTTCTATCACTCTTCAGCTCCTAATACATTCTAGAACAATGCTAACCCCAGTCTCAGTTTCAATGAGTTTGTTAATTATTGCTCAAAGCTTTTTTTCTTCTTGTGTATCAATTTGCAAATTCAACCATAATATTAGCAATATTTTTAAAATACACATTTTTTATAATAAGTCATGTTTAAAATATCAAAGACCATCAGTAATTTAAAATGTAACATATAGTTTTTAAATGATATAAGATAAAAAAAAACTAGAATCAATTCTTTAAGTAACCCTGAATATTTGTTTTTAGTAAAAACAGATAGGATAACTAATTTACACATTAAAGTGAAATGCTAAAAAGCTGAGTTGTTTAATAAATAAAATCCAAGTTAAATAGGAGAGACACGCAATATAATTTACATTTAAAAAATGTAATTTTGTCCAGAATATTAAACTCAATTTCAAAGATGCTATATATATATATTTATCGAAAAATAAAATTTTAACAACCGTAATTTACTTGACTAACCTAATAACCAATTAGCAGTGAGGCGGGGCAAAACTACCACAACATTTACAAGCATAATGAAAACAATCAACTATAATATTATTACCATTTAAGTTTTTAAAAAAAAAAGTTTCATGCATTTAACAAATGGGAGGTCTGTTTTTTTAATCCTTGAAAACTAAAAGCATGCAGAATTTGAAAGCCCAATATTTTTAAAATTAAAATTTCTCCCCTAACAAATTACATTTTGTGATATCGTAATTAAGGTCCAAAAATTATGTTGTCTTACAGTTTCATTTATAACAACTGATTTAAAATTATTGTAAATCACACCAAAATCATATAACATTTTTTTCACCACAATTATAATGCGGAATAAATAAAGCAGTTATATTTCTAATGAAGAAAAAAGACAAGCTGAGCATAGCAAAATATGCACACACAAAATTCAGTACAGGGTATTTTAAGTTGGTTAAATTAGAATGGCATTTTTATTTTTTGAGCTTGAATTCATTTCCATTAATTATTTTAATTTAAAAAAGTAATATTTTCATTCATCATATGCATTCCCGAGTCAACAATGTGATTTGTGTCTCTAAAATAATTAATGGCATAATGCATTACATATTGATTTTTTTATTTTTTATTTATATAACATTGTTTGTGTTGCACTGCCCCAATACTTGCATTCAAAAAAACTGTGTCTACTGTAAATATTTTGTTTCTGTTTAACAAGGACATATACAAAAGATATTCTCACTCTGTGCTGTATCACCAGACATTGCTTGAAAACCCACGGTTGGAGGCACCTGTCCAGGGCCACTTACTGAGGGTGGTGGTGGTCGCATAGAACCACCTGGTTGTAAAGGAGTCCTATTTCCATATGGTGGTGTCGGCCCTTGAAAGCCAGGTATTTGTGATCCTAATGGCGGTGTTGGAAAAGGTGGTCTTGAGGCCACATTACCTGGTCCATTCATTTGCGGACCAGTTAATGGTGTGAAATTGGGAAGAGGGGGATGTGGTCCACCAGGCCTAATTGGTATATTGCTCATTGGAGGTTGATTGAAATTGTTTGATCCCAAAGGAGGTGGAAACCCAGAGGTCATCACTGATGGCCTCAGTTGCTGTTGATTGGAAGTATTCAATCCATTAACAGTGTTTGGTGGTACTGATGGTCCACCTAAAGTGATGTGATTACCATCAGTAGACCCAGGCTGATATGGTGAAAATGGCCCATTTGGTGATAGCCCTGGAGGTTTAACTTGAGCTGGAATAGATGTATAAAATTATTTTTACGTTATTGATAGATATAAAAAACTGAAAATCAAACATTTACAGGGCCTATGCTACAAGATGTATAATACATAAAAGAATATTACAAATGGGCCTAACCTATTTCTAATCTATAAACCTAATAGTTTGACAAATTAACATATACTATATACACTGAGGTTACAGTTTAGGCATAAGAAAGTACGTTTAGAAAATATTAGGTCCAATCAGTTCATTAATTTTAATCATTAAGTCAATGCTATAACTATAGGTAAAAGTTTCTCACTAAGAAAATATGAATCAATATTGAAGTTGAAGCTCTTGACCTAAAGCAAAAGACTCCCTCTTATCACTTAAATTTATAATATATTACACAGATTTGGACCTTATATGGAACTGAAAGGATCTACTTGATCTAGATTTTAACAATGAATGATATTTTGTCCTTGTTCCAATACTTGATCCTTTACACTACAAACAATGAAATATGCCTGTTATTTCCAGGGGACTTTATTTGCCTACTCTTCAACTTCAAACAATGAAATTTGCTTACTATTTTACTACTAGTTCTAACATAGTAACTTTCAACTTAAGCCAGAGAAGGAGCAAAATATATTATTATATTTTATTAGGACTATAGCTTTAAAGCTTAATAATATGTATAAGTAAGCCTAGTTTGACCTTGCTGTACTAGAACTCCATTTTGTAAAACTAAAACTAGGCTTACTATATTGACTTATCCCAAGGCTAGGAGGAGGAAATGATAATTATTGAGTCCTGAAATCCCTCAATGATAAAAATTTAACCTTTCTTTTTACTAATGTATCAATATTGGCAGTGTCTACATGTCCGGCGGGCCTGTCACGTGACCACCAGACGACTAGTGGATGATATTCCGGCGACTGACATGTCATGTGACCGCCAGACGACTAGTAGGTGTTATTATTCCATCAGATCATGTGACAAGTGCTAATGGAGGACGAGGACTTGTATTCATATTTAGATTTTCTGTTGACGTTTTTTGTATTTTCAATAATAAATAATGGGGTTCTCAACCTTTTTACATAAGGGGCCGGATAAGTGTCCCTCAGACACTGTCGGGGGCTAGACTACAGTTGAAAAACATTTGAATGAATTCTATACTATGCACACATCAATCAATATCTCATTTGAAATTTTTTTTTAAAAACTGGAAAAAACAACTTATTTACAATATATAAAAAATATATTAAATAGTATTTCAATTAAAAGTACGGGCCTGCTTTTGTCTAAATGATAATGAGATGGTCAATGTTCAGTTCCATAACATTAATCATAGTCATGCATATTACATATCCCTGCTAGTCACTGCTAGCCAGGTACTTTTACGGCAGACATTAATGACACTAGCAGGCTGGATCTGGCCCTTCTGTGATAGTTTGGATGATACCTGGTCTAGGCTATTTTGGTATTATTATTTATGATAATTTAATTCATGTCATAAATTTTTAAAGATATTTTTGAGTGACATTGACATTATCATTCATTATGAATGATTTTGAATGCCTGGCCCATCACCATCAAAAATATAATATAATCAATATTGAAGAAAATAAAACATTTTAATTAATTAGCCTAGATAAACAATATCACTCACAATAGTGTCTAATTTTATTATGATATACACATTTTACCTGTCTGGGTCGTTGTCATATTATTGTTACTTGCAGGTGAGTAAAACAAGGGTTGGTTTTGTGATTCCGATTGCTTCAAGTTAGAGGGGAACTGAGGCGGTGGATGATTCCCGTCAGCCATACTTTATGCTAGCAATAAAGCGTTTTAGTATAGATTAAATATCATAAAATAAGCACGTAAAGATAATTACTTCAGTATTTAAACCTTTACTAGGTGGGGGTTTTATAATCATTTTTTAGAAGCTAACTTCATTATTTTTGCGTCACATTGAACAATGCTTTTATGGACACGAAATGTTTCCGGAAGTAATTGAGGAGACGCATGCGTGATTCGGGATACGTGGCAGTGAAATCCGCAAGGGGAACAACTGTAAAATCATTCGCTAAATATCAAAGGAGCAACAATCACCCCGCAGTATTATCACGATATTTAGTAGCAAGTCCGTGCTTCGTCAGCTGCAGCGTCCCCGAGGAGACTTGGGGGCGTCCACATGGGGTTTGTCTCTTTGTGGCGTGGCGGACTAGTACGGTGACCAGTTCACCCGAAGCCAAAAACCCCGGCCAAAACGCATGACTCCCAACGCAACAGGAGTAGCGTCTAACATGATTACTAGTTGCTGTTAATGGATATGAGGTTTGGGTAGCGGCCAAAACCCATGCCGATGATTTTAGCTACGCGGCCGTGAGAAAGCCGCTCCTAGGCAACCGTTTCGTCCCGCCACTACGAACGTCCCGACCGAAAGACTCCTTGGGCGGTGGGGGGTGGTAACGCAACACCAACCCCCCGGAGTGTAAGCAAAGCCGTCCTGACCCACAGAGAGTGGACTGCGGACGCTTTAAACGCAGCGTCCTCGGTCGACCGGGCTTCCCCTAGGTCAAGGGGTAAGTTCCCGGCGCCCTTCCGCACGGGCTGGCGTCGGGGAAACCTTCAGTGCGCTGGTGTGTGTGGGGGAGCGCCGGGGGGGGGGGCATTAAGAGCTCGCGCTCGACGGCCCACCGACTCCATCTCTAATGCGACATTTTCAGTAGCAAGTGACTTTTGTTAAAATGAAGAGCGCTACTAACTTTGTTCCTTTGCGCTCATTTATAATACATAGGCAGCTTTGCATCTCAACTTGGACCCACTTCCTGACCTGCAATTTTACGGATACTTTATAGGCCTATACTTACTAACCCACAATGACAATACAACTCTTCATGACCTTTGAGTGACCTATGCATCTCAATTTTGACCCACTTTCTGATGTCCTATTGAGCAATAACTTTGTAGACTTATCAACCCCCGATGACAATACAACCCTTCATGATCACCAGGTCACAATTCTGGTTCTGGTTCGGTACGTTGCTGCATCCATAAACTGGCATATGTGCAACGGTTGGGGAAGCGATGTTGCCAATCTAACGGCTCCTAGCAGATGCCAGGGCGGCCTTGAAGCTTTCGATCGTTGTCGAGTTCACGGCGGTATTGTCCAGGTTGTTCCAAGCAATTATGGTGCGTGGAAAGAATGACTGCTTATGTTGCACTGTGTTACTCCGAGGCACAGTGAAGCATTTGTTATTGTTTCGGGTGTAATTTCTCATGGGGTTGTCAGATGTTAAGTCAGTGTTAAGTGACTGTTTGGCTCTAATTAATCGGCCTGGCTTCTGTGGGGTAAGATAATTGTTTGCTGGGATGGCCGGAATTAGCCCCATGACCACTTTATATAAGAATGTTAGGCGGATCTTTTCTCGTCTGTCCTTGAGAGTGGGGATGTCAAATCTGTTTAAAAGGCCAGTGACGTAGCCAGGAGTGGTGGTTTTATAGTCACGTGCTATGAAGCGCATTGCAATTATCTCCAATCACTCTTGAGTGACCTCTGCGGAATCTCTAATTGAACTGAAAAAAACCCACAGGGTTGATGGGCGCCCCACGCTTTCTTTTAGTCTCATGACTGTAACATTTCTGAAGTTTTGTGGGACAATTATTTTGTATTTTTAATAAACTTGTGGAAAAGTGTGTTTTTTAAAAGGCATTTTTTTTTAATCGTTCCATAGAGATATTTAAAACACTAGACCTCTAGCACGGCGTTTCTCTAACTTTTAATTTCGGCTTGCTGGAGTACAAGTTTCAAAATTGCAGCAGGGAGCGATGCCAGATTTATTAGCTATATATTTTTGTTTGTTTGATTGACCATACATTTTTATGATGGGCGGACTAGCAACGTGGGTGTGTGAACCAGCAACGTAAGGCTCGGTGACCATCTTTTAGGGAATGCAGTCAAACAGTTAAGCTTAGGTTTTTGCCATCACCATCATGGCCTAGCCTGAAGGGCACATGGTGACATTGCTCCTGGATCAGGGTGGTGATTGTGACGACCAAAACCTGCTCTGCACATGGCATTTGCCTAGAAATGATGAGTGTATCAAGTCCGTCCGATGTACGCCTATGGAGGCACCAAATAATCCATACACATGAGTTCACACATGCTCCATGTAATAATATAATAGAAGCTGGAAATGCTATTGACTGATTTACACAAGTCTGAAATATTATCTTTTACCCATACTTTGTTATTCTTAAACTATAGATCTATTTGAAACTATAGATCTATTTGAAACTATAGATCTATTTGAAACTATAGATCTATTTGAAACTATAGATCTATTTGAAACTATAGATCTATTTGAAACTATAGATCTATTTGAAACTATAGATCTATTTGAAACTATAGATCTATTTGTGAATATGTCTTGTGAAACTCGCACCACCCCCCCCCCCCTTTTCAACCCCAACTTAGTTTTTTAAATGACCTTGTCGAGAGCAACGAAGGGTTTTGAATGGGCGCTGTAAAGCACCTCTACTATGCAATTGTCCAGTGAAATCCATATATATATTATATATATATATATATATATATAACGCCGGCGGCGTAATAGTGTAAATAAATTCCTTGAGATACTAGACTCTTATGCTCCTTCCTACTTGTCCCTAAAACCCACCCTACCCAAAAATGATGTCATAATCCTCTCAATGTGTCTCCAGTTTATTAAGATTTTCCCATGAGAATTAAAATATAACAAAATAAAATAAAAAACGACGCTAACTGTGGAATTTTTAATTTTTTTTTTAAAATTCTGACACTCAACAACGTCAACAAACAATTAATTTGTTTAGCATCATTCCTCAAATAACAGCTTCAGTTTAAGGTCAAGACACAAACTTAGTTGTTTTCAGGTCCCTGATCTACGATAAAGGAGGGAAAACATCGTGTAAAAGACAAGGATTGGAAGATGAATGTCACACTGCTGGTCATCTTCATTTTATTTGGATGAATTTTATCACAAGATCAGTGTTGTAAAGGCTTTGTTGCCAGTGGATATAAATAATAAAAGGCGAACTGCCCCACCCACTTTTTCCGTTCTTTTTTTCTGTTTTTCTGTAATACTATTTTAATGCCTATTATTAAAAACAAAACTTGAAGGGCCGAGTAGAAAAAGTACTTAAGTGTATTTTTGAAGTTTTGAGAAAAATGAGTTTAAATTTTAAATTCCTATTTAGATACATTAAAATCTGTTCGAGGTAACTCTGAATCAAATCCTTGTGGACATTTTTCATGAATGATATTTACAGGAATGATTCAGGGGAAGTAATCAAATACAATGCCTGTCTTAAGTCATTTTTGGAAAATTGCAACATAAGTACTTTTTTCTACTCAGCCCTTCACTTATTCCACAACACTCCAACTTCAAGACAGATGGTTAAAATTTGTCACAGTCGCGAGATAATGGAGTTGAAGGTTTTTTTTCGGTGCTGGGTCCCATGGAAAGGGGGCGGACTGGGCAGTCTACCCGTGGAGCACTTTTTTCTGTATATGTAGGAGCGAAATTTCGGAAATCGCAGAGTTTTTCATGGAAGGGCTAGACCAAAAAAATCTTTTTTTTAATTGGCCTGCCCCGAACAGAACTAACTAGATAAGCCACTGCGGAGACCTGAAAAACTCCAAAGACTCTTGTTAATGTGATTTCTATAATTAACAACATGCTCCATGAGTCTAGTCTATGTGACACGACCCCTGCGTGACATCACGTGACAGAGTTAAAATTGGATTCTTCTTCCACTGCCCCGCCCCCCTTTTTTTTCCACCCAGTGCCGGATTACCTATAAGCTAAATAAGCTACAGCTTAGGGCCTCACAATCTGCCAGGTATTTGAAAAAAAAACTCCTCAACCAGCTGATGTAATTTAAAACGTTAAGGGGCCTCTAGATTTTGTGTAGCATAGGGCCCATAGACTTTGTGTAGCATAGGGCCTCAGGAAGTTTCAGCCCGGCCCTGCCTCCACCCCTCTACTCCACCACTGTTATCATAACTTGGAATATCGGTAATTTCATTAAAAAAATTTTACAGTCCTTTCATTTAATTTAGACAAACGTGCACGAACACACACACAATTTCACAACACCGACGTTTTTTTTTTCTTTTTCATGTTGTTTTGTCTCATGGTCCTCTTGCTTCGATCACTAATTGTTAAAAAACACGCACAGCTGTCATGTAGCAGTGGCCCAGATTATATTTACCGTTAAGTTTATCAGGGATTCTCAGGACGGCGTGTAGTTTCAATAGCTGGACTCATTCATAAAAAGGTTTCAAAAGAGGAAGTACTTGGGTAATATAGCTTTTATTTTTTTAACATTGTTAAACAATTAAAGCTTTGGTTTCATAATAAAAATACTAGCAAATCTGTTACTTAAAAAAAAAATTGTATGTGGGATTTTAATTTTGTTGAAACTCTAAATCTGTTTTTATTTTAAATAGTTATCGCAAAATGTCAGTTATATTATACAAACACACAAGTTGATAAATTCTGTGAAATTTTTAAAACGAAAGCTGCGATTAAATTAACAGTTCTTTGAAAGATAGCGAAAAAATAATTAGTTGTTCCGTTTTCCTCTTTTCACTAACCCAGTATTTTTAACCAGTGTTGTAGTAAGTTGTATTTTGATTGTTTATTTTTTGGTTTTGCTTGAGAAAGAGGCGGGGGGGGGGGGGGGGGGGAAAGCGGGTTTCTGGCATGTTTTCCAGTAAGTTCTTTACAGCACCGTGAAGAGGGGTAAATTTATGAAGTTATCACTCACCGAGACCCTCTCGCGGTAGGAGCTCGGATTAAGTGGCGCGCGGGTACTATCCATCACCCAGGCCCGTTCGCCGGAGGATTTCGGATCCAGCGGCGCGCGGGGATGGGGGAGTCCCTAATCCCAGGACCGCTCGCCAAAGGAGCTCGAAACCAGTGACACGATGGGACTTGGGGAGTCCCTCACCCAGGCTTGCTCCCCGGAGGAGCTCGGATCCAGCGGCGCACGGGGACTGGGGGAAGTCACTCAGCCACGCTCTCCGGAGGAGCTCGGATCCAGCGGCGCGCGGGGACTGGGGGAGTCCCATGCCAGAGGAGCTAAAGCCTGTGGCACGGGGCAGGGGAGTCACTCCCCAGAACCTCTGTGCCTTGGTTTTTGGGCTTGGTTGTTGGACATCTGCTATAGAGACTTGTTGTTTGGGCTTGGTTGTTGGACATCTGCTATAGAGACTTGTTGTTTGGGCTTGGTTGTTGGACAGCTGCTAAAGAGCAGTGGTGTTTGGGCTTGGTTGTTTGACATCTGCTATAGATACTTGCTGTTTGGGTTTGGTTGTTGGAATGCTGCTACAGAGAAAAAACGAAAGTGATTTTCTGATTTTGGCCGAAACTGAAAGCTTAAAGAGACATTCGGCCGAAACCAAAAGCTTATCAAGACTTTAAGCTAAACCGACGCCGATAAAGAAAGGATTTTGATTTTTTTAAATTTACCTTTTTCATTTAAAAGTAATTTAAATTTGTTTAAAATGTATTTTAAAGTAAGAGAAATTTTTACCGGGTTGGTAACGGGGGTGGGGGGAATACATGCAAAATAGTCACTTGGGTGCTATTTTCTTATATAATATAATTGCAACGCTACCTAGATATATTTGGTATCAATCGAAAGCCTAGCCTATGTATTGTTTATAAGTATGGCCCACTTAAGTGTCCAGACATAAACCTTGAAGTAAATCTTTATTCCACTAAACCAGCCTAGGGCCACCAAACTACGGTCAACGGGCCGGATCCGGCCCGCGAGGCCAGTTCATCCGGCCCGACGACATTACTTGAACTTGCTTGATAAAATGTTATGTAAGTGCCGTAGATAGGGGGTGCGGACCGCAACGGTCGACATCATCTCAGGGGGTGACACCAAATTGAAAAATTGCGTAGTAACAGATGACACTTACATTTTCAACCCATTTAACCAATCAAAATGTGTGTTTTATTAAAATTTCATGTTTGATGCGTCAACAATTAGGTTACCTTATTATTAGGTCAGAAACGCACTGTTTTGACTATGTTTCAACGCCGAATGAAGTGTTAGGTAACTTTTAAATGACTGGAAGCTATATGTATCTAAATTTTGAGAAATAAGACCATCCTTTGATAACAATGGGCGATTCTAAGTACAAGTTACAGTTCTTAAACACATGTATCCCCTGACATTCAATTAATTTGCTTTTGTTCTTATATTTGTTATAATGTTGACTAAGTTTAACAAGAAGAATTACATCGTGGAAAAGGGGTGGGGGTGACACCACGAGCTTACCGGACCGGGTGACATAAACCTTAGCTACGCCACTGATTGTATTTGCTGCGATTGCTAGTGGTTGCTGCTTTAAAAAAAAATATTTAAAAAAAAGTTTTATGCATTTTGATTAGCAGCAGTAAATATTTTTCTGTTGAATTTTGTTGGCGCATTGCTTGTATCGGTAATTTTATACCTTGTTTATAAAAAGTTACATAAAGAATAAAACTACGATAATTAAATTATTTAATTATTGTAAATTTGATTACAATATAATTTATATGGTTGGGGGAGGGATGTTTAAAACGAAGTGGGCCTGCAGCGCTGCAAAAAAAAAGGTTAAGAATCCCTGCCCTAGAGCATTTACTAAGATAACCCCGCCCCCCCCCCTTTTCCGTGGTCAACCATGTTTTTCGTCCACATTTAGCCATACATTCTTTATGACTGCCATTCTAACTTCATTCCGATTCTCCTCCTACTTGGCGTCCTGTAACTTGATCAGAGGCCATTTTTCGGACCTAGCATACCTGTACTGATTCTCTCAGTGATAGTAGTTAAAAAATAAAATAATTATCAATTTTGTTTTTAAAAAAATAATGTTAAAAATGTCTCTAATTTAGGGTTATTAAATACAATTCTTTCCTACAATATTTCGCTTGAGGCCCCCCTCCCCCTCGTCACACATCGTCACAAAAATCTGACCCGCTCCCCCCTCTAGACGCGTGACGTCATTTATGGATGGCCCCTTTTTGAAATATGTATGTTACGGCCAAAGCCCGAAATCGGTCAAATCGGGAACCGGCCGGCCAAATCGAGAAATGGCCAATTTCGCCTCACATTGACCGGCCAATGTCCGATCTTTTCTTGATATTTCGGGATTTGGCCAGCCAGTTTGCGAATTGGCTTGGGGCGATCGGCCAAAGTCGGGAGAAAAAGGCCATGAACAGATTTTGGGTGTTTGTATACCGTCATGATAATCACATTACACCCATACCTCGCTTTACGGCCTAGATACGTTCCGGAAAAGTTGGCCGTAAAGCGAAAAGCCGTATAATGAATCAATAATTTTGATATAAACCCATACAAATTTAATTGGATCTGTTCCAATTTTTGTATAAAATAATGTAGTCGTTAGTTCATAAATCATTTTATTCTTTTCATTTCCTATAAAAATAAAAATGCAAAACATTGCAATAGTAAACAGAAATTAAAAAAATAAACATATAAATTAAAAAAACAAAAGAAATCATATGCACATATTTATACATAAAATAAAATGTTTAGAAACTTTATAATCTGATGAACATTAACACGAATCTGCCATCCTCACTTTCCGCTGTTGTGGATTGACCCAGTTGAAAATATTGGTGCAAAGTTGTCTGCTTCGCCTTGCTTTCTGTTTCTTTTATAAGAGTTTTGTAACAGGCAATTGCTGAATTTACTCCTCTAGACACTTTAGCGCTGCGTTCTTCGTCGGGATCATTTTGAAGAAGGATTTCATTCCCTGCTCAAAATATGAAAGTGCATTTGATAGGTTCTTTGCAGTTAGCTGTTAGCCGTATAATGAAACATCGTGGGCCGTAAACCGAATATGTGCCATAATTTTAAAAGGCCGTAATCGCGAAATGCCGTATAAAGAGCGGCCGTATAGCGAGGTATAGGTGTACATTGATTTTTATTATACTACTTATACTAAATTACCAAAATCGGTCAAATTAGTTTATTATAGTAAATTATCAATCTCTATTATCACTTGTTACAACATGATGAGCTTTTATGAATTTCGAAATACACAGCAGTTTGTTATTTTTAAATTTGCAATGATTTGTTGAGCACTTGGTAGAGCGATGGCATCGAGTGTTGCCTTGACCGGTCATTGAATGTGAAGAAGCGACGGTTCGTAGTGATTTTTTTTCTGTGCCTACGGATGCCAATGTGAGCAGTTTCTCGCGCAGAGTGGGAAACTAAATTGTGGAATACTGTTGTGAGAACACCGCGTTATTTCGTAGGATGTAGACAGCGCCCTCGACGTTCATGACAACTGTAAGGACGCTTCGTGGATCACCACGACCTCTGTTTAACATCTGGACGCTTCGTGGATCACCACGACCTCTGTTTAACATCTGGACGCTTCGTGGATCACCACGACCTCTGTTTAACATCTGGACGCTTCGTGGATCACCACGACCTCTGTTTAACATCTGGACGCTTCGTGGATCACCACGACCTCTGTTTAACATCTGGACGCTTCGTGGATCACCACGACCTCTGTTTAACATCAGGACGCTTCGTGGATCACCACGACCTCTGTTTAACATCTGGACGCTTCGTGGTCACCACGACCTCTGTCAACATCTGCTATACGGATGCGTACATTATCTCCAACTTTCGCTTCTGGGAATTTTGCATCATTCTGCGTCATTAATTATTTCACAAATTGCGTGGACATCGTTGCCGCAGGATCCACAAGAATGACACTCTTTTTCACACACTACACAGAATCTGTTCGCATTGTTATTAGTCTTGCGTCAGCACATCGAATATTGGCCAAGGATTTCACGACACTTCGGGAAGTGGCCGGTCAAAGTAGCATATACACAACAATTTCCAGTACATCGGACATTGGCCACACGACTCGGCCAATGTGCGAAATGGCCGGCCAAAGTAGCATATACACAACAATTTCCAGTACATCGGACATTGGCCACACGCCTCGGCCAATGTGCGAAATGGCTGGCCAATTCGGGAACTGGCCGCACTTCGGGCTTTGGCCGAAACATGTACAAAAAAATCTTCAATGTTAAGATTTCCCAAGTTTTTGTCTGATCCTCAAAATTATTCCCCAGATCTCAATGGGGGGTCGTGAATTCCCAAGATCCTGGGAAATTTCCCAATGTGTGGTAGCCCAGTCTGGTGTATATAATTTATCTTACATGCACTCAAACCTCTGTGGTCACGAGACAGTGAAACTTTCGCGGAAATTTCGAGGACGGGGCGTTAACATAATTTAGTAGGCACACCAGGTCGTGGAGCTTGAAAGGACTGTCGATCTGCCCCAAAATAGAGAACGGCTGACCCAAATCCCAGTTAATCCGCCGTACGCGGAACCCTCACGTCCTTCCATACATTTGGCCTTGACCGATGCGGCAGTGACAAAACGGAGCCCTGAGCATGTTCAGAGAGCGGCCGTCCTTGAAACCATGGATTTTTACTCCAAAGTACCTGTGAAAGTGTTCGCGGACGGATCGGCCAATCTGAGAGAAAGTACTGCTGGGTATGGTGCGCTCATACTATACCCAGTGGGGGGGGGGGGGGCCACAAAGTCAAGAACTCTCTGGACCCTGTGGCACAGCATCAAACATTGATGCGGAGCTTGAAGCTATACGTAGGGCTCTGGAGAGCGTGTATTACACACTGAGAGAAAATGAACTTGTGGGACTCGAGGTGGTCGTGTTCTCGGACTCAAGATCTGCTCTCGAGATCTTGGGAAAGAGACAGGGTACCACTCACTTGGTTGACATCATCATTGATGACGTGTGCAAAATCGGCGAACTAGGAGGCAAGGTAACAGTGCAATGGATCCCTGGCCACGTCGACATCAGTGGCAATGTGAAAGCAGACACTCTTGCGATAACCGGGGCTGCCCAGCCTCAGCCAGAAATACCAATGACTGGATTGGGAATAAAGAAATTAGTAGAACACAATAAGGTTAAACCTGATAAAAGGAACGCAACAAAACAACGAACTTGGCGGCAGGAAGCCTTCATCAGCGAAAAAACACAAAAACGAAAAAATATAATATAGCACTTAGCTCAGAAGTAGTATCCAAGAGGGCAACAAATGATTAGTGCAGTCTCCCCCATTATTACCTGGGAATAAAGAACTGGCTGGCGGACCATTTTAGGAAAAAGTGGTACAGGCAGTGGGCGGACAATACGACCGCTAGAGGCGTCTATTCAAACTTGCAAACTCCTAGCAAACAAGACCCATGGTGGGGGTTAGGCCACAAACAGCAAAGTTTAGTGACGCAAATGCGCATCGAGCATTGCCCCATAGGCACATACTTCTGGCGTCTAGACAACAATCGGGATCCTACCTGCCGGCATTGCAACCTGGTCCCGGAAACGCTGGCGCATCTGTTGACCGAATGTCCCTCACTGGAGCTTCCGGGGGAGGCCAGGGTCGAGGGGGAACCCTATGTGAGGAAAATGTTGTATGGCACAGCTCAGCAGATGGAGTTGATTGCCAATTTACAAGCCGGGGTCTTAAGAGAGTAAACTCAGACCTTCACCAGATTATTTGTGTTAGTTAGTAGGCACACTAACGAAGTAACATAAGACAAGTTTGGTATGGCTTCTCAGAATTGGGACCTACACTTTAAGTAGTTATTGCGTTAACATAAGAAGTGGAACTCTGGGACATTAGCAGATTTTTGGATTGATAGACAAAAATGCTAAATTTGATAAATACATGTAGGCCTACCATTTTTTATTTAAATAATCAAATAAAAGGGTGATTTTAAAAAAATCTATAAAGAAAAAACGGTTAAAGAAAAACAAAAATAGAGTAGTAGTCATTAAAACGACGGTGTTTGACAAACTGACTCTTGATGACGATAGGAGGACAAGGCATCTTTTTTGTGACTAATTTCAAAATTTAAAAAATAGTTTAAATAGAAATTATAAAACAATATTACTAATTAGTAGCAACTAAAAATAAATAATTTGTATAATTTAGTATAAAGACAAACCATGTCAAGCTACACTTAAATTTACACTAGCATCTCTTCTGCTGCCCTCCGATTAAATTAATTGTTAAATGATGAAAAAACTAAATTCAGACCGGCCTATGCGCGCATCCCTGTGCACTGAAGTCCGAATGACAAATAGCAGACTGAGAAAGACATATCCGACGTGAGAAGTCCTTGCGAAAGGAAGGGTGGAGTGAAGGGGCGACGCGCCCCGGGTGGCACTTCTACTTTATATAGAGGGGCGAGATTTTCGGCCAACTGCAGAGTTTTGTTCTTAGGGGAGGCGTCATAAATCTTGACCCGCCCTGGGTGGCACAAACCCTAGCTACGCCACTGCATCTAAAGTTATACTTATACGATAGCTCTTAAATAACTCAAGCGTCCATACACGTTACATATTAATTTTGCAAAGGCATGTGTCCCACCTCCTTGGATTTACCCAAACCCGGATTTGATGCTATTTTTATACTCGGTGAACACACTCACAATGACACATAGGAACTGGTTGGTCATTAATTCACAACCATTCATGCATGCAGTTAGTGGCCTTAAAGTAAAATTATAATTTCCTTCTTGTTACAGTTGATGGATCGTAGAAATACGTTTGGTGTGGCTGTTGTGTTGTCTGAGATGCTTGACGTAGTAACTGTAAGTTTTATTTGCTATCATTCTAAATTAATTGATATTTTGTGTTTCGACTTTGTTTTATTTTTAGCAGAGCAGGGGCTCTCCAATTTTTAAACATGCAGTACCGGTACCACTTGAATAGGCTAAAATTTCATATATCACTATATTTGACGTGTGACTTTAGCATTTCGGATTGGATATCATTTTTAAAATGTAACTAGCACCAGCACAGGTGTTCTCAACCTGTGGGTCGCGACCCCTTTGGGGGTCAAATGACCCTTTCCCATCGGAAAACACATATACTGTACAGTTATGAAGTAGCAATGAAAATAATTTTGTGGTTAGGGGTGGACCACCTTGCACAATGTTATATACCTGACGCGCCGGATTAACCTAAATAAAGGCAAGTGGGTCACGACTTTTAGAGGCCCCGCTAAACTTACTCAGAAAAGGGATCCAAATATTGTCGGGGTTGGGATTTAATTTGATCTTAAAATGAATCGTACTTGTATTGGCAAAAATATACCATAGTGACGAACATCTTCTTACATAACAAGTTATAGGATTTAAAGGCGGAGAAAAGAGAAAGTGAGGGAAAAAACACAAGCCGTACAATTTTCCTAAGAGAGTCGATTTTTGATGAATAGAATACAAAACACAGTGTCAGCTAATTGGGCCCTTGAATAAGCGACCAAAAACTAATGAAACTGGCTAGTCTCCCCAAGTGACTGGGGCCCATCCATTGTATGTGCCTGGATTTTTGCATCAGTTTTCACTTTGTTGTCTCTCACTCTTCCAGCTGCTTATGTAACCATTGGTGGGCGGATGAGTCCAATCAGACGAAGTAAATATATATAGACATAGAATATAATAATTACGTTGTACAGTTTTAGCTAGGGTTCAAAGGATCGCAAGATAACGTGATGCTGTAAACTGTTGTTGACAAAATAAATAAATAAATAAACAAACATTGTAATTAAAATGTAAATGGGTGCCCATAATAACTAGTGCCAGGACAGTGGAGAGAGGGCCGCGGGGTTATCGGTGACATAGAGATAGAAATAGAGTGTTCAGAGGCGTAGCTAGGGGGCAGATGTCCATGGGGCCCAGACTAGTTAGCAGGGTCAAAATGTGCTTTGATATTATTTTGATGATGAAAATAATGGGTTTGAGACTTGAGAAAAGAAAGGGAGGCTCTTTAAATTTAAAGCGAATCTTGTCCCCGGGCGCCAAACACTCTAGCTACGCCACTGGCGCTGTTATCTCGTTGAAGTGCCAGACTGACGTGCGATCCCTTTACTACAGTTAAAATTTACAGGAGTGCATAGAGAGATATATCCTTCCTGGACTAAACACAATTGAACAATTACTTATCATGCAGTTATCAATATCATGAACTCGCGTTACCGTTATGCGTTATGTTTACAAAAATCGCTTCCGGAACCCAAAGTTTCGATGGTTACCTTAGAAACCCTTCTTAACATTAAACTAAATATTGCTGCCGTGCGTGGTTTGAATAGTAAAAAACACGGACAAGTTATAAGGTATCGTTGGGCGACGGACAGGGGAAAAACCCAGGACAAAAGCTATATTTCTGGAGAGTCGCCTACAATTATCAATTAGGCCAACATGTCCGGCTGTCCGGGGAAACCCGGACGTTTTGTAAAGTAACTAGTAGCGCTGAAATGTACATTGTCATAAAACATTTCGTCTTACTCTTATTTGGAAAATAATTTTATCTTATCAATAAGAGAATCACCGTTTAAATAGCATTTCAAACCGAAGCATCACAATACAGACGCTGAAGTGGTAGTTAACCTGGATGAGTGAAAAGGGGTGATTGAGGAATCACAAAAACTGTCAAAATCAAAATAATGAAAGGTAATATTATCAAAGTTTAATCTTGTAAGGGCTAAAAGTTAAAAGATCCGGCTACCAAAGATCCTGATTTAGGAATTAGCCATTAGCTAGAGCAGCACAATGGCAACTTCATCGTGACATTGATCGATCACAATGAAGCTTCTAATTCTATCGATGCCATCAAAATCATTGAAAATGCCATAGCCATCATTGATGGCATGATATTGATGTGGACGTGGACAACATGACCATGATTTAGGCCTACTAGCCCTTGGCTTTAGATTTAAAAACTAATTTAAAAATGGCAATATATGTCCTCTTGGCCTAGAACGTTCTCCTTCATGCTTAATATGTAATGATTTATTGAATTACTTACTACAATCACTTACTTGCAAGGAATTAATAATCAAAGCCCATTCCTTCCTTCCCTTCATTATGTCAACACTTTTTTTATCAACGTCTAAACTTTACTTTCAAGGGCCCTGCTAATTAATTATGTATACAACCCCCCCCCCCCCCACAAAAATAAATGCAGAGAGCAGAGCTTTTTCAATACAAGATATACAAATTAACTGGAAATAAAAAATTGCTGTATTTATTAAAATTAAATTAAAGAATTGTTAAGGTCCAAATATTATGATTAAACATTGTGTAAATGTATGGCTAGTTTCCTTTCATCTTCAAATCTTGTTGATAAGTAAGCCAAATGACAATGTGCCTCTCTCGCATACTACAGGAACTGTTTAATTTACTCTTGATATATCAATATTATATTATTATTTAACCATCATCGCCTTGTCTAACCATTTACTGTAAAAAATATCAGACTTTTCTCTATGACTATGTTCTATAATTGGCATCACCCCCTCTGTCTTATGGCATGGCAGACACTTAAATTGGCTGCATCTTTATTTAATTTTGTTTGGTACAGGAGCAGGTAGCGCTTAAATTTCTTTGGGCCAGTAACACATCATTGGATCTTTTCTGGTCCTTTGGAATTCTAAAAATTGTTAGCAACAAACTATAAAGGCAAATTAATGGTTTAAAATTTTTAAAACAAATATATCTTAGAAAAATAGAATTTCAATTTAAGAATGCAATAAAATATATTTAAAATTTACTTCATTAATCATTATACTGTATTTAGAAAGTTGCAAACTTTTAATATTTCTATTTTTCACAGGTTGAAGAAATCTTGTAGTAGTTAATCTTTAGAGATTGGAAAAAAATGTGTGAATTAGCAAAGTTCCTGCAGGAGTATTAAGGTCTACCTTTTCATCAAACCTTGAAATCAAGTTTGAAATTCATTTTATTTACTGAAGTTATTTCAAGGTACAAAAAAAAAAATGAATTACTTGACGGGCACAACAAAAAAGAGGACACAGCATGAACATCATGAGAAAAGTGAAAATCAAACAATTCCTGCTTCAAAGCCTAATGCCCTTGATTTTGACTTACAGACTCCAAGAATAAAATCAAGGAGGTTGTCATACAGGGATCCTCAGCCTTTGGCATCCCTGGAGTTTTTGGAGTCTATTAGTGGTACATTAAATTCACCTTCGACCTGTGACTCACTGGGGTCTGAATATGGAGGCTGGCCTTTATCTAACTCTGCTTTAAGCTCTCCAACAACTGTAACTTCACCACTGTCTGGTGACAGTTTGGGCAGTTTAGATAATTTAATTAAGTATACAAATTTGGACTCGCTGAAAACTTGTGTTCTGCCGGTCAATGACAGTACTTATTTTATGTCACCTAAAGAGCAAGATAATATCAATAATAATCAGGATTCATGTCATCCTGAAGTAAGTGCCAAATCTGCAAATCAGTTTTTGTCTTGTGATGAAATATCTGGAGTATCTTCTGCACAACATGAACATTTGAATGAGGAAAATAATAAAATAAACTTAGAAAATGAAGACGCTTTAAACAAGCACAATAATAACAATAACAACTCTAGCGATTCCTTGTACGAACTTCAAGAATCTCAGGAAGCCAACACTGACCTTGCAAAGTGCAATACATGTTTTAAAAATCCTGGTCATCAAGCTTTCTTTTCTCTAAGTGAATTAATGGTAAGTGACATAGAATTTAATGACAACACTTTTAAAGAAACCTGTTTTTTCCCTTTTTTCTATATGCCTACAAATGTTAATATTGGTTTCTAAACTACCTATCAATTTGATATCACTGATAAGCCTTAGTTTTTCATAATTTAAAAATCAGAATTTTTTTACCCCATCTCTTTCAACACAAGAATAGTTGACTGAAAAAGAAGGTCCATACTGATGCCAGGATAATCATGAATTGAACTTTTTAGAAAACAGTTTACAGCTAATTTAATATGAAGAATTATGATAATGACAGAAAAAATAATGAGAGATTTTCTTATCTGAAAAATTTAAACATTGTAAACTTAAAATGCAAGTTTTCACCTTTACAATGATTCTTAACAATACAATTCCTTTTTAAATTATTTTATATTATATTTCAATGTATTGAGATGCCAATCAATTTTTTAACCTTAATAATAGGTAAAGAATCTTCCCCTTGAGATTCAGCATGAGGACAGCTTGACTTTCTTCAACTGTGCTGCTCAGCTGGTGGTACAGATTTCTGTAACATCCACCAGTGCATCTCGTGGACATGAGGATTCATACAGTAAATACATTGGCACAAACAGAAGGAGAAATGGCTCTGGGTTCGTGGCCAACGTGGATGACCATTTTATGAAATTTAGATGCCGGCGAGATGATTGCCAACTGGCAGCTGTGGGTGAAGAGGCTTTAACCGTGAATGAGAATAGCACCGGTCCTCCGACGCGACAGTGTTTACGAAGTTCCAGTAACATGAGCACTACCAGCACATCAAGTAGTGTTGAAGAGGGAAGTTGCAAGCACTTTTTTTACAGTGGCGTCTATATTCACACCAACAAGCATATCATCTTTGACAAATCTGAGGCTGACAATGCTACAGTCAAGTTTTTCTTTGACACGCCTGATGAGAAAAAAGTTGTTTATGGGCATGTTGCTGCAATTGTTGGTGTCAATGACTCCCAAGACCATGTGACCCTGCATGTTATGTCACATGACAAAGACTTGTTCAACACTCTTGGAATTCTGATTAAAAATGTCAAATCCAGCTATAAACAAATGGTCAAAAGCACACATAAAACCCAACAAGTTCATGGAAAGAAACATCAGCACAGCTGGGTGGCCATTATATCACATGCCCACGGTATGTCTAGGTCTATCACTCTAGGCCGGATCAAGAAAGAAGTTCTTGATGGCACCAGGGTCGTTAAGTACTACGATGCTGCCACATGTCCTGGAAGTTCTGGTGGACTTGTCATGACTCCATCTCTGTTACGGCTCCAATGGCCTGGAGCAGTCCATAGTGCTTTTGACCCGGATACTGGCTTAAATGTGACAATGGATTCTAGATTCCCTGATTTAAATGTTCAAGACATGGGCAGGATCAATGAATCATTGGTTAAAAGAAAAGATTCTGCTGATAATTTACTTTATCTATAAGCCAAAAATATAATATATGTCAAAAGATGTGACAATAATATAAGTTAGAGAAAATGAGGCATACTTTTACATATAAATTATAATAACATTATTAAAAAGATCAGCATATTTTTAAAAATAATAATATGAAGTAAACATTCAACAGTTGATGAATGATTAAACAACTTCAGCCAGGTATCGAAGTAAAGTTGAGTACCTCATTCAGATTTTAACAACTCCAGTATCAGACTAATTACTTGCATCAAATTGTCTTTTCATCTTATTTGATCTTACTTATTTCTATTGACTGATTGTTTTGTTTTGTTCTGATGCAGCATGAACAAGATTCATTTTAAATTATCAAAACTGTGATTTGTCAAAGAAACTGAATCATTATTAAACAATTTTTTCTCGATGTTAAAAAATTGTTAAAAAAATAGCATTCAATAATTGTATGCTTTATCACTTGGCTGTAAGATTTATTATACAGTGTTCCCTGTCTGATTCATTTTGTTTTATGTGCACTTAATACAAGTATATATGAAGGGCCGAGTAGAAAAAGTACTTAAGTGTATTTTTAAAGTTTTGAGAAAATTGAGTTTAAAATTGTTAAATTCCTATTTAGATGCATTAAAATCTATTCGCGGTAACTCTGAATCAAACACTTATGGACATTTTTCATGAATGATATTTACAGGAATGATTCAGGGGAAGTACTCAAATGTAATGCATGTCTTAACTCATTTTTGGAAAATTGTAACTTAAGTACTTTTTCTACTCAGCCCTTCATATTAATTGCCTAAGGTTAAAAAAGTTGCTTTTCAACAAACAAGGAGTTCTTGAACTTCTGTCCTTGATGTTAATTGTTATTCAATATACCATTTGTACCACACTAAATGTCTTTAAACAGAAACACATTATAATAGAATTACAATTGAATTACTTTTAAGTAGACAAATTATTGTAGGTAAAAGTTTGTACAATATAAACTTAAATGAGATCTTGTTAATCATCTTAGCACTTATTTATAAGGTCTTTCTTGGTTGCTTGGCTTAAGTACCATCTTATTATCAGTCTTGTTCTTAGGGTAAAAATTGATGAGTAACAAAACCAGGAGTCTATAAAACAAGGGACTTGAGTATTTCCCTTTCTTTTAGAGTTTGGTCTAAATGTTTCTCCTATAAAAGGCAAGATTATAATAACTATTGTAAACATTGAATTGGGGGGGGGGGGGGTCTATCCCATTTCATTTAATATTCGTAAAACCGGTTGTTTGAGAGTATTGACGAGCATTCTGACTGGGTGTCCAAACCAATTATTTGTTGTTGTGCCATATGCTGGCTGATTTGGATGGCACCAACCATCTGTCTTATTTCCTGGTTCATGTTGTGGTCCCTTTTTTTTTGCCAGCGGCTCGCCTTAAACATTTCATCTTGCAGACGACTATTTTCCTCTCACGACTTATATTCAGATCCCAGGATTGATACTGTCATTATCTATGATTATCGGATATCAGTGATACAAATTTGGACAAAACTTATTTTGTCTCGTATTTTAGAAGCTTATAATAAATGTACACGTAAATAATTTAATTAAAAAACGTTAATCTAGTAAGGACTGAAAGTGAAATTGTTCCGTGCGTAACAAGTGATGCATTTGAGTCTAGACTCATAAAATACACCAACCCATATTTTGACTAGATGTTATTTGGGGCCAAGTCTAAAATGTGTGATTCTCCCTTCCCAACACACTCATGTAAAAGTGGAAATAAGAATTAATAAATAATAACAAAACCTCTAGGACGGTAAAACCCTAGGCAGGTGCGCCAAAGCACTCTGTAAACCCCTAGGTTTAGGCAGGTGCGCCAAAGCACTATGTAAACCCCTAGGTTTAGGCAGGTGCGCCAAAGCACTCTGTAAACCCCTAGGTTTAGGCAGGTGCGCCAAAGCACTCTGTAAACCCTTAGGTTTAGGCAGGTGCGCCAAGGCCAAAACACTCTGTAAACCCCTAGGTTTAGGCAGGTGCGCCAAAGCACTCTGTAAACCCTTAGGTTTAGGCAGGTGCGCCAAAGCACTCTGTAAACCCCTAGGTTTAGGCAGGTGCGCCAAAGCACTCCGTAAACCCCTAGGTTTAGGCAGGTGCGCCAAAGCACTCTGTAAACCCCTAGGTTTAGGCAGGTGCGCCAAAGCACTCTGTAAACCCCTAGGTTTAGGAAGGTGCGCCAAGGCCAAAACACTATGTAAACCCCTAGGTTTAGGCAGGTGCGCCAAGGCCAAAGCACTCTGTAAACCCCTAGGTTTAGGCAGGTGCGCCAAGGCCAAAGCACTCTGTAAGCCCCTAGGTTTAGGCAGGTGCGCCAAAACCAAAGCACTCTGTAAACCCTTAGGTTTAGGCAGGTGCGCCAAAACCAAAGCACTCTGTAAACCCCTAGTTTTAGGAAGGTGCGCCAAAACCAAAAGCACCCTGTATGCATGACACTGAACTATGTGATACTTGTAATAGTGTGTACATCCCTTTCCCCCATTTATATACAACGCCGTGAACTGTAGTTAATTGAAATGGTACACCGTTTATTAAAAGTTAATGGTTGCAAACAGCGAATCATTGCTCGGGTTTATATACGGGAAAAACAACAACGTCTAAAGCAGGCCAGCACAACTCAATATGTGCGGCGGGCCGTAACACGTTATATAAAAAAAAAAAACTTGTGTGGGCTGAAAGAAAATAGCGCAGGGGGGGAAAGCTATTAAGAAAATTTCGTTACTTCGCGGGCCGCAAAGTTGGTGCTGGGCGGGCCGTATGTTGTGCGGGCCTGGCCTAAAGCGTTATCAGCGTAAACGTCAATTTAAGGCCCTGTCAAAACAGTTCGCAAAATTACCAATTAAAGTTTTAAAAAAAGCCATATTTATATACGTTCATAATAACTCTTGTTAACTTTGAATTCGAGGCCCAGCTCCTTTCAGTAATATTCAAGCTGGATTTAAAGACCAAATCTAATTTTAAAGATTTCTGTCTTTTTAAAAAGCTATGTATTCACCAATGACATAAGTTATGGCCGTTTATCGGTTTAAAAGATATTGGATCCTCATTCAAAATGGACCATTTTAATATAGTTAATAGTAGTAGTAGTCAATACACCCGGCTTTGCGCGGGTTCGTATTCGAAACACCCCACCCACCTTCTAATGCACTATCTGCGTACAATTAAATTAGGGCCCAGTCAAAAACATTTAGCTGAAGTACTGATTTTTATTTTGCCGAAACGTTTAAATTTGTATTTTGTGTAACCATAATTAAGTCTTAGCATATGTTTTATTGACACATATTGTTTATGTCTCATGAATCTCTTGTACGTACTCGAATATCACATTAGGAAATGGCGTCAGCGGGCCGTCGAGCTTATGCTCCTTATGCCCTCCCCGGCGCCCACCCGCCTCGGCGGCAGGCCGTGCGGAAGGGCGCCAGAGACCTCCCCGGGCGTGGAGCGTCCCCGCCCGCAACCGCTCGATCGGGTTCGCCGACGGAGACCCTCCCCGACCGGAGACATCTGGTCGACCAAAGACGCTGTGTTTCAAGCGTCCGTAGTCCACTCTCCCAGGGGCCGGGACGGTAAATTAACGTCCTAATATCTCCCCCCACCCGTCCCGGGGAAGCATCGGACGCCCTCTAAGAGGGATTCTACAGTGGGTTTCCACCTCGCGACTAGTTCGCGAAATAGCTGGGACGAAACGGTTGCCTAGGAGCAGCTTTCTCAGGGCTGCATATTTAGAATCACCGGCTATAGGCTTCCACCACAGCCTATAGCCTCATATCCCTTAACGGCAACTTGTAATCATGATCCCTTGTACGTACTAAATATTTCAATAGCATAACATCTAAAACAAAAAGCCCTTACTCTAATCATTTTCCATTAAAGTAAAAATAAGGGCCCCGGTGGTGACCCGTTATAAAGGTGGGGTTTAAATTATCAGTAAAATGCACCCACCCATTCAGTTACGTAGTAAATGCTAATTTTGAACTAAATTACAATGTCTGTTGTGTAGTGACGTCACGTTTTTATGCTGTCTTGTCGTGCTACTACATGTTGGTAGTGCCCCATGTTGGTAGTGCCCCATGTTGGTAGTGCCCCATGTTGTTCTCATGAAATAAAACGTTTAACTAACCTTGATGGTTGCCTATTGCTTGTTTGATTATATTCCTTGTGAAGTAACTTAGCAATTTGATATATTTTCATCATCTAGTTTTGCCTTAACATTAATATACGCGGATCGGAATCGTTAACCTTGATGAATGGCAACTCATCTAAGAGAAGGTCAACTCTGAAATTAAAACCGGAGATGGAGTCCCTTATATGCACTGACACAATGGAAATTCTGCCAACTCTTGCGACGTGGAACGCATAAGTGCGAAGTGAGACACAGGTAACACTGTTGACCGTCCACTGCATCCTGGTCTATTTCCAGTCGTCTTGACTAAGTCTTGCCATTGGATCAAATAGTTAAGGACGAGCGAGTCAGGCTGCCGAATTGAGCGAATCTTCCTCATTGAAAACAACAAACTTACATCCCTTTATTATCTTATTCCCCGATAACCACTCCATATATCCCTCATCTAACTACCTCTGAACCCTGGAGTGCAGGCTACACTGGACCATTCTCTCCCCCTTTGTTGTATTATACATGTTGAGAGTGGATGCCGCTCTAAAACAACTCCATAGAAGTAAACACTCAAACATTTCCTGCATCAACCCAAACCTCCGAGGAAATTAAACTCTTGGTAGTGGCTATTTTTAAACATAAGAAATATATGATGTAATTAATAACTAAATGAAAAAAGGGGGGGGGGATTTGGCGGCGCCCCCCCCCCCCCCTAAATTTGCAGGTTTTATTTCATTTGCTATGTACTGTGGCGTCTCCAATAATAAAAAAAACTTAAGCCGACCAAGTTTTGGTTTTTCCCGCCCCCCCCCCCCTCTTTTATTTTTGAAAACCCCTCAAATGACATCCCTGATGGGCATAGTCTTCAGTAGCTGATTTATCATTTCATCTTGCGGAACTGATACTGATATATCAGACACGTTAACATCATCCTCATCTAACCATTCAGCAATTAAAATTGAAGCATTGTCGGTGTGAGCAATAATTGCCATCAAGCTACTCGCATTGGTCGAATCCTTTTTTTATTGAGTAGCAGGTGGTAATTCTTCTTCTTCTATATTTTGAGGGCTTACGATCAATGAATTGATCATTCGGTGACCAGAAATACGCGCACATGACAAACGCGCACACGATAAACGCGCACAGAAAATTCCGCAAAGACATAGCTGCGCACAGGAAAACTGCGCACACCGACAGTTGCGCACACAGAAAACAGCGCACACCGACAAATGCGGACACCGAAAATTCCGCACACGGACAGTTGCGAACGTTGACTATAGCGAACACATACATTTGCGCACAATTGCTATGAAATTTTATTTTAAGCCCCATTTTTAGATTTAACATGATTGAGTTCAGTTGCCTATCAGCCTAAAATGCAAGTTGGGAAGAATAAAAGTCTACGAATCAGTGATACTGTATGTAAAAAATTGAATTTAAAAATAATTTAAACAAAAAAAGAAACTTAAATACCGAATTATTTTTTTAACTGCGAATTTTAGCGCACATTAACAACTGTTCGAACTGCTTTCAGGCTCATTCAAATTCTATTGTTCCTGTGTGATCAGTCCTTAAGTTTAAGACTAAATCAAGTACCGTAAATTGCATATTATTTGTAGAGAATGGAAGGTTAGTAATATTTATAAATGCTTTCTAAAATGAATTGGTAAACTAATTACTCAATTTAATATCTTAATTTATTTTAAATAAATTGTTTTGTCATTTCATTTTAACCGTAGCTGTTAGTAAGTTACTGTTAGTCTTATTCTTACTTTACTACCTTTTTTTTTTAGTCTTTAAAAAAATGTCTTTATTGTTGTAACTAGTAACTGCCAACAAACAATAAATAAATATATAAAAAAAAATACAATAACATGACTGGCACTGGCATGGAGAATTCATATAATAGTATAATTATTTAAATTCAATCTATTTCTTTGCACAAATCATCATACTCATCATACCTTTTGTCTTTAATTTAAATACTTTATTCGGCTAATTAAGATAGATTGTACCTCATTTCATTAGGTTAGGTTTAGGGATAGATTTAGGGTTCAGGTTAGGTTTAGGGATACATTTAGGAAATTATTTCTTTATATTTTAATGTTTTATTCTTAATTTTACGGGTCACTGCAATCAAGTTGGCGGCCATGGTAAAAAAACACAGTACGATCTGTTTGAATTTACCCTTTATTATTCTATTAACAGTTAACATGTTATTTTGATGCATATTTTGGCGCCAAAATTTAACATAAAATTTAGAATTTAGCCTCCCTATTCTAAAACTAAATACTATACTATACAATAAATAATAGTTATTAATGATTTATTAAAAAGTTTCATTAATCTTTTTTACAGCGTACATTCATCCGTACATTTTATATACCATAACTAATACTAACTTAAAAGTTATACATATAAAAAATTACATACTCATACAGGCTTATCAAAATGTGTACCGTAGAAGTTAGGATTGGTAGTTATTAATTAAATCACAGGCCTAATCAAAATCAAAGGAGTGTCACACTACTATCAAAGTACACACCTGAATGTATCTTGTTTAATTTATAACTGTTTTAAAAATATTATTGCAAACTATTAGCCCTAGGTTTCCCTTCAGCTCCAGTTAAGTTCACTTAAAAAAGAGTTACAACTAAACTACAAGTATATTTGAGGTCCCTATCAGTATCACATTATAATTTAATAATGAAGCAAAGCCATGATATTCATTCAGTGTAGTAATAACTTGGCTTTGCTTCATCATGGCTACAGACAGAAAGTTTTTTAAATTTGTAGGAAGATAGTTTTAATAATTTATTTTTCTTTCTTATTTTTATAGTCACAGCAATGCAATTTTCAAGAAGTCAAAGTGGCAACCAAGTTTTAACCTACTTGGGTTATGAATATCTTTATTTTCGCAATAATGATGGGGTGCTTACTTGGAGATGCCGGCAGAATCGAGCTACAAAGTGTCATTCTAATATTAAGACAAAAAATGACACTATAGTAAGACCACCCACTGAACATTGTCATGATGCATGTCCACAAAAAGCAGTAGCCAACATTTCTAGAACTATAATGAAGCAAGCCATGAAGTCAACAGTTAGTGCAACCCCTCGAAACGTAATGGGGCATGTACTGTCACAGTTGAGCAATGATGTACTGGCCCATATACCTAAACAAACATCCCTTGCTAGAAATCTTCTAATGCACAGAAAAGACAAACAATTACCTAACCCAGGAACAACAAATTTTGTAATTCCAGAGAAGTACAGAGAGTTGGTTATTCATGATTCAGGAGCAGATGATCCAGACAGAATTCTAGTTTTAGGTGATCATGAGCTATTGAATGAATTGAATAAAGACACAATATATGGAGATGGCACTTTTGACAAAGTGCCAACCATGTTTTATCAATTATACACGTGACATGCCAAAGTGGGCAACTCATATCCACCATGTCTTTATGTATTATTACAAAGAAAAAACTTAGAAACATATAAAAGAATGTTGGAAATAATGAAGATACTACTCCCAAATTTAGCACCTCAAAAGATCTTAGTTGATTTTGAAAAGGCCTGCATGAATGCAGTGAGAATTGCTTTCCCAAATGCGGAGGTGAAAGGCTGTTATTTCCATCTATGTCAAAGCCTTGTCAGGAAAGTTAACAGTGTTGGACTAAAAAATGAGTTTCAAACAAACATAAATATGAGACTAAAATTGAAGTCTCTTGCAGCTTTAACCTTCGTCCCAGTTCATGATGTGAGGAGAGTTTTTACCGAGCTTGCCGCCACATTTCCAGATGTACAAAATTGTAACGAGGTGCTTACATACTTTTTTTTCAACATACATTGAGGGAGCAGCAGGCAGAAATCCACAATTCCCTATAAGAATATGGAATCATCATGATGCAGCTTGTCAACGTTCACCTAAAACAACAAACTGCTGTGAGGGATTTCACAATGCTCTTAATTCCCTATTCCACTGCAGTCATCCCAGCATTTGGTTTCTTTTTGATGGACTGCAGAGGGATCTGGCTTGCCAGAGACTAACACTGGCAAATGCACATTCAGGCCGTCTAGAAGTGAAAAGGAGAAAATATGAAGATCTGCATGTGTTGGTTGCCACTGCCGTACAGGGATATGATGGGGAGGATGACAAGTTAAAATACTTGAGGAGACTGGCTAATTTACAATAAAAAATTCATCATTAATTAATGTGAATTATTTTTATGTTCAAATTTTTGAATCAATAAAACAATAGTAAAATAGGAACAATAATTGTTGTGTTAAAATTGTGTTTCTAGATTTAATTTTATTATGCAAAACTACTTGGAGGTAACTTTGTATGATAATATTAATAATAATAAAATAGAGAAAATACTATTTATTATAAAAAAAAAAGTATTGCTGCAACCATAACAAAGCATGTTGTTTCTTTCAATTATAATATATTGTGATACCGGTACATGCAATTAAATTGATAATTTTCTAGCACATACCAGTACCGGTATACAAGATTAAGACACAGTAAAAAAAATTTTAATTACAATTAATTTAGACAAGGCCAAGACATTAATTAAAATGTGAACCCTTAATAATTAAAAATATAAAACAATTGTGAATAATTATGAATTGTTTTTGTTTTTTCTTTCAAAGGAAAACATGCAACAAATTATCAAATATAAAATGCATATTAAGGACTTTGTGCTACAATTGAAATTTAGTAGACAAAAAAAAAATACTTTTTCTTTAAATAAAAGATAAAATGTAATCAAGTCGGAGGTGTGATACCTACTGTAGATTATGTCCTGGTCATTGGAAATCTTGAGGAAAATAATGCTAATAAGTTTTTTCCCCTTTATATATTGATTTTCAAGACCACAATTTTATAAAATTAGTACCTAGTAGGTAACCTACCATTTGTTAAAAACTTGATGTTCATTGGGTCCATTTTCCTGTATTTTAATTTATTTGTGTAAGAAAAATATATTCAATCTAATCCATTGTAAAGTGTGAATAAGTCCTTTGATATTGGGATTAGAAATGTCAATCAATCCTCTTGTTTAAGACCAGGAAGCTATCTTAACTCTATATGGTGGAAGTAACCTTCCATTTTTTACACTCACATCATAATTATATTATTCATAACCATAGTACCATAGATTATGTTAAAAGACTTAGTAAAAAAAACAACTAATTTAATTTAGCACTCAGCAGCACTGAGACAGTAACCAACAAATTTACAATAATAAAAACAGTAGGCTACTTAATTAACTTAATAGTAGGACTAAATACATTTCACTGAAAAACAATTTGAGTTTACTAAATGTAAATCATAGTAGTAATAGGCTAATATTATTTTTTAAATTAATATAGGGAGTATTTGATATTCGTATTATCTGCATAGACTCTAAGTATAGAGCATTTTATAAGCTACAACTTAAGGCTAAGGCCGTTATTTTAAACGATAATAATAATGAAACCCAATTAGGCTTAGTTAGGAGTAGGAAGATTATTCTTTTAAACTATAATTATCATTAATAAAACTAAAATAGGCGTAGTTAACTAAGACGACTATTTGGCTAATGTTGAGAGATATCATCGTGACTTCGTTAAGGATACATTTGGGTTCAGGTTAGGTTTAGGGATACATTTAGGAAATTTTTACATTATTTTTAAACATTTGATTCTTAATTTTACGGTTCACTGCAATCAAGTTGGCAGCTATGGTAAAAAAAACGCGGTGATATCTCTCAACATTTACCGATTATTTTAAATTATACCCGGTAATTTTAATATTCATTACGATGATATAGTTGTACTATATAGGCCAGGCCTACGTACAAAGTGTTAATGGAATGGATAATATAAACAAACGTTCATTGCCTACAGGCGTCATTTTGCCTATTGTGACTATAATTTAATAATTTTAATTTAAAAGTAATATTTTCCATACCGTTATCAGACTCTTGACTCGCCTTATACTCATAATAACTTATACTTACATCAGTAATATTTTTAATACCCGGTATTTAAATATCTTTTAAAGGAGAATTACTGTCAATAAAATATTAATAAAAATAAGTCATCTTTGCCACATAGAAATTTAACTTTTGCTGCAATAAATCTATTGTTACCCATATAATTACTAATATTATTGTATTTGTGTATAGTTTTAAAAATCGTAAAGTAAATGAGATGACCCAATTATTTTTTTAATAATTCGTCTTTAAAATGATTCTTTAATAATTATTTCTAATCCTAGCCACTTATTTAATAAGTTATTATCCTTATAATTGCCGACTTTTAAGCTGATAACCAACTACAACCTTTTAAACTCTTTAATGAAATTATAATTACATTGTACGATTACAATTGTGCGCAAATGTATGTGTTCGCTATAGTCAACGTTCGCAACTGTCCGTGTGCGGAATTTTCGGTGTCCGCATTTGTCGGTGTGCGCTGTTTTCTGTGTGCGCAACTGTCGGTGTGCGCAGTTTTCCTGTGCGCAGCTATGTCTTTGCGGAATTTTCTGTGCGCGTTTATCGTGTGCGCGTTTGTCATGTGCGCGTTTTTCACGGAACCGATCATTCTGGCTCCTATGTTTCAGAAGGGTTCGCGATGTTGCTGTGCATGGTTTTGAAGGGGATAATTCACTGGTTGCAAGGGTAACTCAGCAATAGTATAATGAACTGGGGGGTTGGAAGACAGTAGGCAATAGCCGCAAATGTGTCTAGTGTAGTCGCCATAATCCTTTATTATCTTTGGCAGGAATTTAGGAGTTCCTGTACAGAGTTCTTGTTTTATGAGCTGGAACTTCCTGTCATGGCCTCGTCGCTGTATAAGGGGGAGAGGGACGAGTTTCTGTTTAATGCTGGGGCAGTGGACCAGCCCATTTTGTATCTTGTATATCATGGAGCGCCTGGATAGTCGTCGTCGTTGCTCCAATGGTGACCAGCCCAGTGTTTCCAGCATGTTGACAACACTTGCGGTGTTTCTGTAGCGGTTCAGGACAAAGCATGCTGCCCGTCGCTGGACCACCTCCAATCTGTCGATTTCTTATGCTCAAGAGGGCTTTGTTGGTGCTGTTGAACATGCTTTTTCAACATGACGTGTGATGCAAAATAGATGTTACAGATTTTGCAAATCAGTTCGAGCAGTGATTCGAGTTACTCACTTTACTTTCCCCTAATTCTCAAAATATCGTATTCCTACTCTATCAATATCATTTATCTTGACTGCACATGACACTTGAACCTTTTCCTTGTTCCATACCCGCAACATGATCACAAACCTACCGCCCTAGTCATTTGCGACAAAAAGAATCTACGGGTGAAGAGAGGCCAACTTTTGACTTCTCTTGCACTAACAAAGTGTGCTAACATTCTGACAAGCCATCTGCAGTGCACAGACAGATTTTAAGATTAAAATTTTAATAGAGAAAACATGATTGCTGACGTCAATTTATGTAAATCCCCCCACTTGTCAACAATTGTCAAACATTTCCAAACCCTCTCCCTCTATTTTATTGACATAATTAATGGACGCCCCCCGCCCTAGGCCCAGCGGCTAGGGCCAGGGCAAAGACAGTCGCGTAGTTCGAGCCTGAAATTTTACAGTAGACTGTTTTTTATGACATAGGCTACGGTAACTGTACAAGTACAAGTTCAGTGTAGCAGTGGCGTAGCGAGGGGGGCAAGGGGGGCATCATGCCCCGGGCGCTACTCACAAAGGGGCGCCAAATGGTATATTTTACATATAATATTGTAAGGTTTTCGAATAAGGGGGGGCGCTAAAAAGATATTGTGCCCCAGGCGCGAGTTAAGCTCGCTACGCCACTGCAGTGTATAGATTTACAGTCCTACTCAATTTAATTTTCGATAGAGTGTACACAATGACGACTATATTGATATCAATTGTTAATGTTAAATAAGCTAGCTAGCTGCAAATCAATGCACTACAAATTTTATGGGGAATTTCTTGAATTGGGAAAATCCGCAGAAAAGGGGAAACAGCATCGGGAATCTAACAGGAAATACCAATTGCAGTAAAAATAATTAATCTTTTCTGGTTGGTTTCGGCCAGATCTTCTTTTTACCCACCAAGACTTGTCATTGTCACTTCTGGTGTGTTATTAGTTAAAAAGACGACGTTACTTGAACGACTTAGTGAAACTTATTGCGTTGAGTTTTTTCTTCCAAGCAAAGGTTTGTTGGTAACGATAAGAATTGCGTGACGTTTAGTAGTATTAATTAGAGTAACAGTAGAAGAAGATTTTCCTTCATTATTCCGAATTCCTCAGTCCTGGCTTAGTTTAGCTTTTCGACTACTTTTAGACGAAGAGTTTCTCGCCTCAATTAAAAAGTTTTAAGTCAGATTAGTATAATATAGACTAAACTACTAGTAACAGACGTCGTCAATAACTGACTAATCTGACTTAAAACATTTTAATTGAGGGGAGAAACTCTTTGTCTAAAATAGTAGTCTAGTGTTAGGACAATATTCAATGATGGATTTTCTTAGAAATTAGATACTAATGATACTAGTGACATTAAATAAATGTAAAAAATAAGGCCTAGCACCAGTGGCGTAGTGAGCGGGGGGGGGGGGGGGCAAGGGGGGGCAAGGGGGGGCATCATGCCCCGGGCGCTACTCACAAAGGTGCGCCAAATGGTATATTGTACTATAATATTGTATGGTTTTCGAATGGGGGGGGGGGGCGCTAAAAAGGTATTTGGGGGCGCTAAAAAGGTATTGTGCCCCGGGCGCGAGTTAAGCTCGCTACGCCACTGCCTAGCACTAGCATGACTTAAATCAGGGGTGGGCAAACGTTTTGTGCAGATGGCCACATTGACAAATCAGTAAAGCTATGGGCGGCTCATGGGCATGGGCACAATGGCACTATGGGGGGGCCATATATGATATGTATATCATGTCCAATTTCTACATGTCAAAAAACATTTCTCTACATTAAT
This sequence comes from Omphiscola glabra, assembly GCA_964017045.1. NCBI lineage: Eukaryota > Metazoa > Mollusca > Gastropoda > Lymnaeidae > Omphiscola > Omphiscola glabra. Next base: position 22,787,184 of record OZ024795.1, read on the forward strand.
CGGTAAATCGGTAAATTCGCATTTTAGCATTGCTGACAAAAGTCAAGGTCTGTTTTAAAAAATAGAAAACTAGAAAGGAATTTGATCAACAATGTTAATGTTAAGACAATCATAAACGGTACATGAAATTCTGTAAAATTCAACAAAATACTTAAAAACAAAGTATTTTTTTAAAATTTCTAAATGCCTTCAAGGCCGCATAATATCAGTTGATTGGCCGCATGCGGCCCACGGGCCAGTTTGCACCCCCTGAATTAAATGATTTAATTAAACTAACTACTAATTACTATAACTATAGACCACTGATAGAGACATTATTTTGACTTTGATCAGTGGAAGTGGGGGGGGGGGGGGGCAAAGAAATTAAAGGCACCAGGAGGAGCTTCTAAATACAAGGATAAGATTCATTTTCCCGCATACCTGAATTAAATTTTGCATAAGTCTAAGCCTAAGCTTAATTGATTGAAATTTAAGTGTCCCTTGGGTTGTGTTTAGAGTTTATACAAATCTTTTATTTTTTATTGCTACTTATAAATACAAAAAGTGTGGTCCATTACACATGCCGTAGTTATTAATTTATTGTAACATTGAGGGGCATCCAATAGATATTCTAAGAGGCATCCATAAATTACATCACACATCTAGGGAGGAGGGGTAGTCAAGAATTTTTGATGAGGGTGTCTGGTTTTTAATTACACATTTCGATAATGGAAAAAAGGTGTGGGGGTGTGGTTGTTAAAATATGCCAAATTGTTAAAATAACAAGTTTGAATAGTTTGTTGTAATAACAAGTTTTAATTCTTTGTTAAAATATCAAGTTGGAACAGTTTTTTAAAATTTCCAATAAATGGAAAATAATTATAATTACAGACCTACAATATAAGATATGAATTGTACAGGGTACAACAGACATTTAGAGGAGTCTGACCATTGTTTAGGGTTTTATTTAGAGGCTTGAAAATAAATATTGAATTCTTTCATTCAGTAGTTTCTACCGTTTATTAAATGTGTTTACTAAATGGTGCACACCATTCAAATAGTAAGAAAAATATTGACTTCTGGGCAAATTAGCATTATTAGACTGGATGGGCTTTATAACAGGTGAAATATTGCCTCATATGACCCTCTGTTAATATTTGTAGGTCACAGCATTAATGAGGTGTTGAGGATATTAAAGATTAAATAGGGTTCATGATGTAATCTCTTATATATATTACACTTCTGGTGTGACTTGTGGACTGCTACCTAACGGACTGCTCCCTATCAGCAAATTTGGTATTGAGAGTATATTACAAATAATTCTAATTGTTTGAAAGAAAGTATGGTTCAATAATGAGTTCAATAGCGCACAAAATATAATTTCCGATAACTGCTCTAAATGATATATTTGTTTTATATAACGCAACTGCGTTTAGAGCGTAATATTTTCTTTGTATGAAATCGTCTCAATTTTAGTATGGTGTAAAAAAATATTCAGTTTAAAGTGGTTAGGACATCAGAATATTTAATATAGTTCATGGAAGGGAAATAAAAAGTGTGCATTGATGTATCATAGGGAAGGGGTGTAGCAAAAATTGGGATTGTTAAATGTGCGTTACTTGAGTTCATCTTTTGTCAAGTAACTTTAGTAGATGGGAAGTACACACATTGCCGCTGCCAATGTTTGGCGAGATATATCTTGTGACATATATTTTTGTAAGTTACTTTTTTTGTGTGTGTTTCATCTACCTCCTAGCAATGAATATCTGGACTGTTCTCCTCTTGTAACTTCTGCACTAATAAGGATGCCCAAATATTGCTTTATCTTACCCAAAAATCAGTACATTCAAAACTTTTAAAAATAAATAATATTTTATTTTCTTTATTTTTCTCACAGATCCTTTTCATGGTCAGTTTTGTTGATCAAATAAACCCCTTCTTGTCAATGCTCATTGTTGAAAGTTATCTGAAGACACTCATAAAAATCGTCAGTTAATTCAACGTATTTGAGCATGAATCCGGTAGATACCATTTCCTCTATAAGGCCCTCAAAAAAGAGGTCATTGAAACGAGACGACAGCGATGAGATTTCAAGAGAGGATGACAGAATTACAAATGAAGACTTTTTAAAGAGTGATTTAAATCATGACTCAAGGAAAATATCAACAGCTCCTAGGAAAAAGCCTAGACAGTGGTCCTACAGAGAACCTGAAAATCTTCCATCATTCGATCCGGAAGGTCTCAAGTCACTATTTGAAACACAACCACAGCAAGACTCCCAGCCATCTGGGTTAGACAGCTGGTCTTTGCCAATCAATATTGTTTCCTCTGGTAGCTCATCTTCAACTGTTAGTGACAACTTAGAAAGCTTAGGGGACATAATTCAAAAATACTCATACGCGACCCTGGACTCTATGAAAGACTTTGGTTTACCCACTGAGGATACTGGGAGCTCTGCTAATACCATTACACAGTTAGCCGGTGGGAACACCGGTTCTATGGTGAACACAACTGGAAATAGAAGAAGCCAACTTTATGCACAGCAGATTGGTGGCACTGATACCATCTCTTCTGTTCAGTCTGGAACTCAATGTTCCGAAGCATTTAATAAGCATAAACAAGGTGAGCCAGACAGTTATGAACTGGTCCTTTCAACCTCACAAGAAGACAATGAGAGTGGGGCAATTGAAAAAAGAACGGATTATAAAAGAAACAGTGACAGATTCAGCTTTTCTGGCATGAGTAACAAAGATCCAAGAGTAGTGGAATATAATAGCTGTCAAGTGAATCCTGGGCACGGGGGCTTTTTTGTCCCACAACAGTTACAGGTAATTGTTATTGTGTTTTTTATTGCAACATATTGTAATATATTTTTTCTAGTTGCTATCTTTTACTTGGTGTGTGGATACAAGACGGAATGACTGGCTGAATGTTGTCATGGCTTTAATTATTATTTAAGAAAATATAATCAGACTAACACCATAAAAACTGTTAATTTTAACCATGGATCATACAATGTTTGCACACACATCTGTCTATACCATTTACTACATGGATTTGCTTCCACATCATACAGTCTTTAGATTAAAATATTTAAAAGTGTAATTACAATTCATAAACTTTTTAACTGTAAAATAATTTACTTATAAACTCATAAATGGTCCTTAAGATGTCATTTTGCACACTAACCCAGATTTATACTTTGTTTTTAAAGGTGAAAAATTTGCCTCGGGAAATCCAGAATGAAGACAGCCTTACCTTTTTCAACTGTATATCACAATTAGTTGTGCAAATTACCGTCACCTACACGAGTGCAGCCCGAGGCCCTAAAAATGAATACAGCGATTTTATCAATACGAATAAAACCAGATATGGCTCTGGTTTTGTTGGTGCTGTGGATGAACAAATAATGAAATTAAGATGTAAAAGAGACAATTGCTTGTTTGCCTCTGAACACATGGAATCAAGCACAATGACCAGCCCAAACACATCTTTCGACAGAAGCTCATCCTTTGATATGAATGCAAACCTAAGTTCCCCGAACACAACAGGAAACACAAACAGCCCTGATAAACAAAATACTATTCAGAAACATTTCTTCTATGGAGGTGTCACCGTACACACAAGCAGACACGTGATATTTGACAAGTCTGAAGCAGACAACGCATTTGTGAAATTTTTCTTTGTCAGGCCCGATGGTCAGGGTGTTGTGAATGGACACGTGGCTGCCATTGTGGGAGTCAACAGCTCTCAAGATCACATGACCCTCCACGTGATGTCACATGACAAAAATGTGTTCAACGTGCTACCCGTGGTGTTGGCAAACGCAAAGTCCAGCTACAAAGAGATGCTCAGGAGCACCCTCAGAGCCCAGCATGCTCACGGCCTGGTCAACAAGGAGAGCTGGGTGGCTCTGATCTCACATCCCCATGGCATGCCTAAAAGAATCACACTCGGCCGTGTGAGGAAAGAAATTCAGGACAGTGATGGAATCAAGGTCAAGAAATACTATGACGCGCCGGCATGCAGCGGGAGCTCTGGCGGTCTGGTCATGACACCATCGTTACTGAAACTTCAGTGGCCCGGGGCAGTTCACAGTTCTTGTGACATAAACACGGGCTTCAATGTTACGCTGGACTCCAGGTCGCGGGACTTGGATTTTGTTGACATTGGCAGAATTAACAAAAATTTGATTAAATAAGTAGACCACAGCATCCTTGCCAGCACACAGCTCACATTTGTACAAAATATTCCTTAAATGATATCATTTTATTTATGACTGTGTTGTATGGAGAAGGTAACTTAAAAAAAATAAACATTAATATATCAAAGCTATAGGCTAATTACTTTAAAAAAAATATTATTCAAATCTCATAGGAAAAAAAAAGAAATGTAAAAAAAACTTTGTTAAAAAATTACTATAGGTAGAATTAAGCTGATTAGCTAATTTTTTTTTTTTTTAAATTTAATAGTTTTATATAAGACCAATAGTAAAAATGGTTAAGTTAGATTAAGCTGCTACTAGTGACGTTGGGGGAATTGACACACAAAGATACCAAGATCCTTGTTGCTGGTATTCAATATGACTCAACTCAAGGTGGTAGTTATATATCTGCACCAGATTTCTCATTTGAATTTTTTTAGTTACTTTGTATTTGTTATTCTTGAGCAAGAGAATGCTGAATAAGAACTCTTTATCCTCCTATGAACAAATGTTTTTAAAAAAATTCTACATTTTTTTCAGGTTATTAATTTTTTTCAAAACTTATTTATGGAACTTTTGAAAATTTGGCCAAAATGCAGTCGTCTTAATTAAAGAGAACCAGAATGCACAATGAACTTGCTCCACTTTTAAAAAACTTTTTACAAATGTTCAGATTATGACAAACTCTTCAATACTTTTATGTTTTTGTGTCCCCTGCCCCACTTTTCTTCATTTTCTAATTGTGTTTTGTTGAAGAATTAACCTTTGATTATTTTTTCTATAGATTTTTTTTCTGTATTGAAAATAAATAAAAATGATTGAGCTCCTTGCAGGAGTCCCTCTTCTTTTCAAAACAAAGAAATAAATTGCACTGAACACTTATCTGCACTACCCTAAAGTTATTGAATAAACATGACCTATTACTACTAATAATAATTTTTTTTCCCAAAATATTTTGTTTTAGTCTCAGGTGTTTAATAACTTTTTCCAAATTGATTCTGTCATTATTTTTATGTGTTTAAAATGTATATAAGTGTTTAAAATGTAAAAAATGTATTTAAAAAATAGATATCTATAACTTGTAAAAGGACACTTCCATTTTTCATTATACCCACAAGAGGCTTTAGATTCACAAAGGGTATAGGTTCACAACAGGCAACAAAGCTTTCTTTTTTAGATATATATATTTTGTAATCTTCATTTTTTAGATTATAATATATTTCAATGTGTTTTGGACAGGTACTGTAAAGAAAATAGCAATTTAAATGTAAATAAATACTTGATTTATTAATTAGATGGTGTTTGTAATTACATTGTTTTGTGCTGCGACCAATGTGTTGTCCTGTCATCAGACCAATGTGTTGTCCTGTCATCAGAACAATTTGTTTTCCTGTTATCAGATCAATGTGTTGTCCTGTCATCAGACCAATGTGTTGTCCTGTCATCAGAACAATGTGTTGTCCTGTCAGACCAATGTGTTGTCTTATCATCAGACCAATGTGTTGTCCTGTCATCAGATCAATGTGTTGTCCTGTCATCAGACCAATGTGTTGTCCTATCATCAGACCAATGTGTTGTCCTGTCATCAGACCGATGTGTTGTCCTGTCATCAGACCAATGTGTTGTCCTGTCAGACCAATGTGTTGTCCTGTCATCAGACCAATGTGTTGTCCTGTCATCAGACCAATGTGTTGTCCTGTCAGACCAATGTGTTGTCCTATCATCAGACCAATGTGTTGTCCTATCGTCAGACCAATGTGTTGTCCTGTCAGACCAATGTGTTGTCCTATCATCAGACCAATGTGTTGTCCTATCATCAGACCAATGTGTTGTCCCGTCATCAGACTAATGTGTTGCCCTATGGATCACAAGCATCCCATAATTAATAGTGGATTACATAAGTTTAATGGATCACATATCATGTAAAACACGATGCATAACATGAACACAGCCTATCATATGGCCAAGTCAAAGTACATCTCTTTCCATCTCCCTTTTCATGTCTCCCTCTACCCTAATATGGCTAACACCTGATTTGTTAAAATAGTGTGAAAATAAATCCCCGGTAAAGCCAGCAGTAACACAGACCTATAAGTTACACAACAAGCCAGCAGTAACACAGACCTATAAGTTACACAACAAGCCAGCAGTAACACAGACCTAAAAGTTACACAACAAGCCAGCAGTAACACAGACCTATAAGTTACACAACAAGCCAGCAGTAACACATACCTAATAGTTACACAACAAGCCAGCAGTAACACATACCTAAAAGTTACACAACAAGCCAGCAGTAACACAGACCTAAAAGTTACACAACAAGCCAGCAGTAACACAGACCGAAACGTTACACAACAAGCCAACAGTAACACAGACCTAAAAGTTACACAACAAGCCAGCAGTAACATAGACCTAAAAGTTACACAACAAGCCAGCAGTAACACAGACCTAAAAGTTACACAACAAGCCAGCAGTAACACAGACCTAAAAGTTACACAACAAGCCAGCAGTAACACAGACCTAAAAGTTACACAACAAGCCAGCAGTAACATAGACCTAAAAGTTACACAACAAGCCAGCAGTAACATAGACCTAAAAGTTACACAACAAGCCAGCAGTAACACAGACCTAAAAGTTACACAACAAGCCAGCAGTAACACAGACCTAAAAGTTACACAACAAGCCAGCAGTAACACAGACCTAAAAGTTACACAACAAGCCAGCAGTAACACAGACCTAAAAGTTACACAACAAGCCAGCAGTAACACAGACCTAAAAGTTACACAACAAGCCAGCAGTGACACAGACTTATAAGTTACACAACACTGCCCCATTAAACAATATACTTATAAGAACTCTCGTGTGATGCAATATTTATTACTTTTCTAATGCGTCTTGGGCTACCGACCATGCGAATTAAGTCATATGTTTCTGGCGTTTTTTTGTTTAACTAGGTGACATAATCTATTAAGTTTAAGGAAATCATCCAGTAATGAGGGTAACTTTACACATTACCTCCCTGACCACGAGTCTTTTTACAGCTTTGTGTTTTGTATCACCGACCTTTGTGTTTTGTATCACCGACCTTTGTGTCACCAACCTTTGTGTTTTGTATCACCGACCTTTGTGTTTTGTATCACCGACCTTTGTGTCACCAACCTTTGTGTTTTGTGTCACCAACCGTTGTGTTTTGTATCACCGACCTTTGTGTCACCAACCTTTGTGTTTTGTATCACCGACCTTTGTGTCACCAACCTTTGTGTTTTGTATCACCGACCTTTGTATCACCAACCTTTGTGTTTTGTGTCACCAACCTTTGTGTTTTGTGTCACCAACCTTTGTGTTTTGTGTCACCAAGCTTTGTGTTAAATGTTGCCCTTGAAAGCTAATCAAAATGTGGACTGATGAGACTCCATGCTGGGTGATGTGTAAAAGTATAGCTTGCATTTTAAAGTGTTTTTAAAACAAGTGTTTTCAATACACAAGGATTTTTTCCTGGATACACAAGGATTGTTTCTTAGATACACAAGCATTGTTTCCTGGATACACAAGGATTGTTTCCTGGATACACAAGCATTGTTTCCTGGATAGACAAGGATTGTTTCCTGGATACACAAGGATTGTTTCCTGGATACACAAGGATTGTTTCCTGGATACACAAGGATTGTTTCCTGGATACACAAGGATTGTTTCTTGAATAAACAAGGATTCTTTCCTCCATACACAAGGACTTTTCCTCCATAAAACAATAATTGCTTTCTTATTAAATACTTTTCATTAATAGTCAAGTTTTCTATTTTTAAACAACACAACTTAAGACAACATCAAATGTCACAACCCGAGACACGCATTATCAAAAGAGAAAAAATGAATAGCAGAATGTTTGTATATGACAGTGACTGGTGTGTTCTGGAAGAAAACTATTATGTTATTGTATGTATAATATGTAAACTGGTCGCGAAATTATTTTTGCGGTTATCGCCGCTTTGACAACATTATCTCCAAGAAGCCCACCGACTTGACCTATATGTTATCATTTTGGCCAACTTATACACAATAAGTCAGGGTATATGTTATTGAGGAGAATGTAACAATAGTTTTAATTGACGTCCACTTTGGGCAGTCCGTGATGCATCCCCCCACAACATGGCCAACTCAAAATGAAACGTAACACTTAAAATAAAAAATCGTAACTAACATCAACTTAACATTTGGTGACATGGCATAGGAACTGACATGACATAGTAAATGACATGACATAGGAAGTGACATGACATAGGAAGTGACATGACATAGGAACTGACATGACATAGTAAATGACATGATATTGTACTAAGTGATTTTTTTCTTAAATTATTATTATCCCCCCCCCCCCAAATATTGAGATCTTTATGAGGCAATGCTTTAAGAAGGAAATAAGTGTAGAAGAAGGGGGTGGGGGTACGGTGGAGTGATAAGCCACATCTCTGCAATCTAATATTAACAGACAGGAACAGATAAAGATCTTCCATACAGGACGTACGCAGAGACGGAGGAGGGGGGGCACGTGATAGTTAAAAGGCGGATAAATGTGGACAAAAAAAAGGGGGGGGGGTAGAGGATAATGCGGACGTCAGCGAGTTAGCTTTTATGTTAGGCGCTGCTTTCCACTGCGTGTATTACCCTGTTGCTGATCTATTGTTAGGCCCACTGCGTGTATTACCCTGTTGCTGATCTATTGTTAGGCCCACTGCGTGTATTACCCTGTTGCTGATCTATTGTTAGGCCCACTGCGTGTATTACCCTGTTGCTGATCTATTGTTAGACTCACTGCTTGTATTACCCTGTTGCTGATCTATTGTTAGACTCACTGCTTGTATTACCCTGTTGCTGATCTATTTGTTAGACTCACTGCGTGTATTACCCTGTTGCTGATCTATTTGTTAGACTCACTGCTTGTATTACCCTGTTGCTGATCTATTGTTAGACTCACTGCGTGTATTACCCTGTTGCTGATCTATTTGTTAGACTCACTGCTTGTATTACCCTGTTGCTGATCTATTGTTAGGCCCACTGCGTGTATTACCCTGTTGCTGATCTATTGTTAGACTCACTGCTTGTATTACCCTGTTGCTGATCTATTTGTTAGACTCACTGCGTGTATTACCCTGTTGCTGATCTATTGTTAGGCCCACTGCGTGTATTACCCTGTTGCTGATCTATTGTTAGACTCACTGCTTGTATTACCCTGTTGCTGATCTATTGTTAGACTCACTGCGTGTATTACCCTGTTGCTGATCTATTTGTTAGACTCACTGCTTGTATTACCCCGTTGCTGATCTATTTGTTAGACTCACTGCTTGTATTACCCTGTTGCGGATCTATTTGTTAGACTCACTGCTTGTATTACCCTGTTGCTGATCTATTTGTTAGACTCACTGCTTGTATTACCCTGTTGCTGATCTATTTGTTAGACTCACTGCTTGTATTACCCTGTTGCTGATCTATTGTTAGACTCACTGCGTGTATTACCCTGTTGCTGATCTATTTGTTAGACTCACTGCTTGTATTACCCTGTTGCTGATCTATTTGTTAGACTCACTGCTTGTATTCCTCTATGGCTGATCTATTTGTTAGACTCACTGCTTGTATTCCTCTATGGCTGATCTATTTGTTAGACTCACTGCTTGTATTACCCTGTTGCTGATCTATTTGTTAGACTCACTGCTTGTATTACCCTGTTGCTGATCTATTGTTAGACTCACTGCGTGTATTACCCTGTTGCTGATCTATTTGTTAGACTCACTGCTTGTATTACCCCGTTGCTGATCTATTTGTTAGACTCACTGCTTGTATTACCCTGTTGCTGATCTATTTGTTAGACTCACTGCTTGTATTACCCTGTTGCTGATCTATTTGTTAGACTCACTGCTTGTATTACCCTGTTGCTGATCTATTGTTAGACTCACTGCGTGTATTACCCTGTTGCTGATTTATTTGTTAGACTCACTGCTTGTATTACCCTGTTGCTGATCTATTTGTTAGACTCACTGCTTGTATTACCCTGTTGCTGATCTATTGTTAGACTCACTGCGTGTATTACCCTGTTGCTGATCTATTTGTTAGACTCACTGCTTGTATTACCCTGTTGCTGATCTATTTGTTAGACTCACTGCTTGTATTCCTCTATGGCTGATCTATTTGTTAGACTCACTGCTTGTATTCCTCTATGGCTGATCTATTTGTTAGACTCACTGCTTGTATTACCCTGTTGCTGATCTATTTGTTAGACTCACTGCTTGTATTACCCTGTTGCTGATCTATTGTTAGACTCACTGCGTGTATTACCCTGTTGCTGATCTATTTGTTAGACTCACTGCTTGTATTACCCCGTTGCTGATCTATTTGTTAGACTCACTGCTTGTATTACCCTGTTGCGGATCTATTTGTTAGACTCACTGCTTGTATTACCCTGTTGCTGATCTATTGTTAGACTCACTGCGTGTATTACCCTGTTGCTGATCTATTTGTTAGACTCACTGCTTGTATTACCCCGTTGCTGATCTATTTGTTAGACTCACTGCTTGTATTACCCTGTTGCGGATCTATTTGTTAGACTCACTGCTTGTATTACCCTGTTGCTGATCTATTTGTTAGACTCACTGCTTGTATTATCCTGTTGCTGATCTATTTGTTAGACTCACTGCTTGTATTACCCTGTTGCTGATCTATTGTTAGACTCACTGCGTGTATTACCCTGTTGCTGATTTATTTGTTAGACTCACTGCTTGTATTACCCTGTTGCTGATCTATTTGTTAGACTCACTGCGTGTATTACCCTGTTGCTGATCTATTTGTTAGACTCACTGCTTGTATTACCCTGTTGCTGATCTATTGTTAGACTCACTGCGTGTATTACCCTGTTGCTGATCTATTTGTTAGACTCACTGCTTGTATTACCCTGTTGCTGATCTATTGTTAGGCCCACTGCGTGTATTACCCTGTTGCTGATCTATTGTTAGACTCACTGCTTGTATTACCCTGTTGCTGATCTATTTGTTAGACTCACTGCGTGTATTACCCTGTTGCTGATCTATTGTTAGGCCCACTGCGTGTATTACCCTGTTGCTGATCTATTGTTAGACTCACTGCTTGTATTACCCTGTTGCTGATCTATTGTTAGACTCACTGCGTGTATTACCCTGTTGCTGATCTATTTGTTAGACTCACTGCTTGTATTACCCCGTTGCTGATCTATTTGTTAGACTCACTGCTTGTATTACCCTGTTGCGGATCTATTTGTTAGACTCACTGCTTGTATTACCCTGTTGCTGATCTATTTGTTAGACTCACTGCTTGTATTACCCTGTTGCTGATCTATTTGTTAGACTCACTGCTTGTATTACCCTGTTGCTGATCTATTGTTAGACTCACTGCGTGTATTACCCTGTTGCTGATCTATTTGTTAGACTCACTGCTTGTATTACCCTGTTGCTGATCTATTTGTTAGACTCACTGCTTGTATTCCTCTATGGCTGATCTATTTGTTAGACTCACTGCTTGTATTCCTCTATGGCTGATCTATTTGTTAGACTCACTGCTTGTATTACCCTGTTGCTGATCTATTTGTTAGACTCACTGCTTGTATTACCCTGTTGCTGATCTATTGTTAGACTCACTGCGTGTATTACCCTGTTGCTGATCTATTTGTTAGACTCACTGCTTGTATTACCCCGTTGCTGATCTATTTGTTAGACTCACTGCTTGTATTACCCTGTTGCGGATCTATTTGTTAGACTCACTGCTTGTATTACCCTGTTGCTGATCTATTTGTTAGACTCACTGCTTGTATTACCCTGTTGCTGATCTATTTGTTAGACTCACTGCTTGTATTACCCTGTTGCTGATCTATTGTTAGACTCACTGCGTGTATTACCCTGTTGCTGATTTATTTGTTAGACTCACTGCTTGTATTACCCTGTTGCTGATCTATTTGTTAGACTCACTGCTTGTATTACCCTGTTGCTGATCTATTGTTAGACTCACTGCGTGTATTACCCTGTTGCTGATCTATTTGTTAGACTCACTGCTTGTATTACCCTGTTGCTGATCTATTTGTTAGACTCACTGCTTGTATTCCTCTATGGCTGATCTATTTGTTAGACTCACTGCTTGTATTCCTCTATGGCTGATCTATTTGTTAGACTCACTGCTTGTATTACCCTGTTGCTGATCTATTTGTTAGACTCACTGCTTGTATTACCCTGTTGCTGATCTATTGTTAGACTCACTGCGTGTATTACCCTGTTGCTGATCTATTTGTTAGACTCACTGCTTGTATTACCCCGTTGCTGATCTATTTGTTAGACTCACTGCTTGTATTACCCTGTTGCGGATCTATTTGTTAGACTCACTGCTTGTATTACCCTGTTGCTGATCTATTGTTAGACTCACTGCGTGTATTACCCTGTTGCTGATCTATTTGTTAGACTCACTGCTTGTATTACCCCGTTGCTGATCTATTTGTTAGACTCACTGCTTGTATTACCCTGTTGCGGATCTATTTGTTAGACTCACTGCTTGTATTACCCTGTTGCTGATCTATTTGTTAGACTCACTGCTTGTATTATCCTGTTGCTGATCTATTTGTTAGACTCACTGCTTGTATTACCCTGTTGCTGATCTATTGTTAGACTCACTGCGTGTATTACCCTGTTGCTGATTTATTTGTTAGACTCACTGCTTGTATTACCCTGTTGCTGATCTATTTGTTAGACTCACTGCGTGTATTACCCTGTTGCTGATCTATTTGTTAGACTCACTGCTTGTATTACCCTGTTGCTGATCTATTGTTAGACTCACTGCGTGTATTACCCTGTTGCTGATCTATTTGTTAGACTCACTGCGTGTATTACCCTGTTGCTGATCTATTTGTTAGACTCACTGCGTGTATTACCCTGTTGCTGATCTATTGTTAGACTCACTGCGTATATTACCCTGTTGCTGATCTATTTGTTAGACTCACTGCTTGTATTCCTCTATGGCTGATCTATTTGTTAGACTCACTGCTTGTATTCCTCTATGGCTGCTCTATTTGTTAGACTCACTGCTTGTATTACCCTGTTGCTGATCTATTTGTTAGACTCACTGCTTGTATTACCCTGTTGCTGATCTATTGTTAGACTCACTGCGTGTATTACCCTGTTGCTGATCTATTTGTTAGACTCACTGCTTGTATTACCCCGTTGCTGATCTATTTGTTAGACTCACTGCTTGTATTACCCTGTTGCGGATCTATTTGTTAGACTCACTGCTTGTATTACCCTGTTGCTGATCTATTTGTTAGACTCACTGCTTGTATTACCCTGTTGCTGATCTATTTGTTAGACTCACTGCTTGTATTACCCTGTTGCTGATCTATTGTTAGACTCACTGCGTGTATTACCCTGTTGCTGATCTATTTGTTAGACTCACTGCTTGTATTACCCTGTTGCTGATCTATTTGTTAGACTCACTGCTTGTATTACCCTGTTGCTGATCTATTTGTTAGACTCACTGCTTGTATTACCCTGTTGCTGATCTATTTGTTAGACTCACTGCTTGTATTACCCTGTTGCTGATCTATTTGTTAGACTCACTGCTTGTATTACCCTGTTGCTGATCTATTTGTTAGACTCACTGCTTGTATTACCCTGTTGCTGATCTATTTGTTAGACTCACTGCTTGTATTACCCTGTTGCTGATCTATTTGTTAGACTCACTGCTTGTATTCCTCTATGGCTGATCTATTGTTAGGCCCATTGCGCGTATTTCTCTATGGCTGATCTATTGTTAGGCCCATTGCGTGTATTCCCATGTAGCTAATCCTTTTGCGTAATTTGGAGAAAAAAGAATTAAATTAAAATCATACACCACCAAGAATTTATGAAAACCTTCACAGTTCTAAATATTTGGTTGCTATTTATCCATGTAAACTATGGCAGGTTTTTTCTCTGGTTGAAACTTTTCTTACGTGCGCAAAAAAAAAGTAAAATATTAGACCACCAACCCCCCCTTTTGATGGATCCGTCCATTTTGGACAGCCCCTTATGCGTATGTACAATGAACACACCATCCCCATCCCAACTCAAAAAAAAATAAATAATAATAACAATAAAATAAATAAACAAAAAAAAAAACATTATTCATAGACATGTCGTGAAATACAATTGAAAGGAGTCAAGCCAACTCATTGCAGTGCTTCCTAACTTGTGGCGTACACCCCACAAAAGGGGGCGGACTTTTAGAATAATTTTAGATTATAGGAGGGCATATAATTGTCTCTAAGACGGGGACGTAGAAAGGTTGGGGGTGAGGGTGGAGAAGCGGTCCGGAGCAGCACTTATACTATGGAGGGGCGGCATAATATGGAGGGGGGCATAATATGGATGGGCGGCATAATATGGAAGGGGGGCATACTATGGAGGGGCGGCATAATATGTATGGGTGGCATAATATGAAGGGGCGCCATAATATGAAGGGGCGCCATAATATGAAGGGGCGCCATAATATGGATGGGCGGCATAATATGGATAAGCGCCATAATATGAAGGGGCGCCATAATATGAAGGGGTGCCATAATATGAAGGGGCGCCATAATATGTAGGGGCGCCATAATATGGATGGGCGGCATAATATGGAGGGGCGGCATAATATGGAGGGGCGGCATAATATGGAGGGGGGCATACTATGGAGGGCTGCATAATATGGATGGGCGGCATAATATGGATGGGCGGCATAATATGGAGGGGGCATAATATGAAAGGGGGGGGGATACTATGGAGCGGCGGCATAATATGGAGGGGCGGCAATTTCGGACAAAATTTTCGTGATAGTGCATAGCTAAAATATTTGACCGCCTATGTCAACACTCTGGGATATGATAAATGAATTAATTTGTTTCAAAATAGGTTTGTGTGGGGGGGGGGGCGGGGGCGTAATGTTTAAACATGAATGATATTTTGAAAAGCTAACCACCTTCATGTTTTTCAATTTTTCATACACTGCTACACATATTTATATCATTTATTTTATTATAAGTTTTGTCCTACAATAGCGAATCGTAAGGCCTCAGTGGCGGCACAACTGAAATACAGGGAGCATTAAGACCACATTTTCCCTCTTCCGATCAATTGAGGGAGTGGCATCAAAACAGTATAGGTGGATCAGTTGGGAGTGACATCAAAACAGTATAGGTGGATCAGTTGGGGGTGACATCAAAACAGTATAGGTGGATCAGTTGGGGGGGTGACATCAAAACAGTATAGGTGGATCAGTTGGGGGGTGACATCAAAACAGTATAGGTGGATCAGTTGGGGGGTGACATCAAAACAGTATAGGTGGATCAGTTGGGGGTGACATCAAAATAGTATAGGTGGATCAGTTAGGAGTGACATCAAAACAGTATGGGTGGATCAGTTGGGAGTGACATCAAAACAGTATAGGTGGATCAGTTGGGAGTGACATCAAAACAGTATAGGTGGATCAGTTGGGGGGGTGACATCAAAACAGTATAGGTGGATCAGTTGGGAGTGACATCAAAACAGTATAGGTGGATCAGTTGGGAGTGACATCAAAACAGTATAGGTGGATCAGTTGAGGTGGCATCAAAACAGTATAGGTGGATCAGTTGGGAGTGACATCAAAACAGTATAGGTGGATCAGTTGGGAGTGACATCAAAACAGTATAGGTGGATCAGTTGGGAGTGACATCAAAACAGTATAGGTGGATCAGTTGGGGGTGACATCAAAACAGTATAGGTGGATCAGTTGGGAGTGACATCAAAACAGTATAGGTGGATCAGTTGGGGGTGGCATCAGAGCCTTATAGGTGGATCAGTTGGGGGTGACATCAAAACAGTATAGGTGGATCAGTTGGGGTGGCATCAAAACAGTATAGGTGGATCAGTTGGGAGTGACATCAAAACAGTATAGGTGGATCAGTTGGGGTGGCATCAAAACAGTATAGGTGGATCAGTTGGGAGTGACATCAAAACAGTATAGGTGGATCAGTTGGGGGTGACATCAAAACAATATAGGTGGATCAGTTGGGGGTGGCATCAGAGCCTTATAGGTGGATCAGTTGTCGGTGACATCAAAACAGTATAGGTGGATCAGTTGGGGCTTGGGGTAAAATAAAAGTTAAGGAAGAGCTGCAATAAACTTGTGTTAAAGTTTGTGTAATGAGCCTGCCCCCCCCCCCTCCTTACTTTTTGCTACGTCTCTCCATCTGTTTGGTTCAGTCCAACGAAATGATCACATCACAAACAACGTCACACCAAGAAACAGTATGATGATAAATACAAGACATTGTCGTGGTTTTATTTCAAGACTTTAAAAAATAACTAAAGATCGTAAATTTCATAGATTTTAGATGTCATTTACTAGATATATTAGAGAGTGTTAAGGATTGTTCAATTTATTTAGGCGCTTTTTAGTAGGCTGTTCTGTTTGTTTGTTAGTTTGTAGTGAAATCTTGCATCTCAGTTTTGACCAGCTCCCTTATGTCCAAGTGAGCTGATACTTCGTACACTTACCTACATCAGAAGACCAGACAAAACTTCATGATCAGTTGCCTTTCCCTATAAATAGATACTCGTTTCCAATAAAAATAAACGAGGACAATTTGTTTTGACCAAAGCAAGGTCACAGCTTTTCCTTCACGTGTTTGTATTTCATGGGCGCCCCACACTTTTTAGGCATGTGTTTCAACCCACTTCCTGGTCTCCTATTGCATCTTCCATGACTAAAAAGTACGAAACGAAACAATATATAAAAAAAATTTTTAAGACACGCTTTTACAAAAATGTTCTTAAAAGTATAAAATAAATGTGCGCCCCCCGCAACCTGCCCCCAAACGTCCGATTTATTACAGTCATATGACTAAAAAAGTGTGGCTTAAGATGATCTAATGAATGAAAATAGATAAAACTGTCCAACAATGTTCATATAATGTAATTATATGTGTCCTCAAGTTTTAATGACATTAATTTGTTTTTCAACTAAGTATCCCGGCCATGACTGCAACCCCCCCCCCGCCCCCGCGCCACCTCCCGATTAAAAATATCTTGTGGGCGCCCATGCATGATCCAGATTTTGAGTTAGAGGCTTTTCATATTGAAATTCAACTCACGTAGCCCCGAATCAAGCAGTTGAGTGGAGTCAGTGGAGACAGCGGAGTCAATGGAGACAGCCAAGTCAGTGGAGACAGTGAAGACAGGGGAGACAATGGAGATAGTGGAGTCGGTGGAGTCAGGGGAGTCAGTAAAGATAATGGAGTCAGTGGACTTTACAGATGTCCAGAGGCGATCCTTGACTAATTTTCACGGAAACCACAATCAGATTCAGAATACACAGAAATTATGCTTGATTAAGTATATGAAGTAGAACAAAAAAGGTGCGCATTCAAAAAAGATTAATAAATATTAGCCCTAAGATGATTACGTCATCAGATCTTCTGTTGAAATCAGACATGAAAATTAATAATCTATATAATCACATAATTCTCCATGTAACAATGTCACTAACGCTACCAGATGGCGCTGTACATAAATCTCCATGTAACACTGCCACTAACGCTACCAGATGGCGCTGTACACAATTCTCCATGTAACAATGTCACTAACGCTACCAGATGGCGCTGTACATAATTCTCCATGTAACAATGTCACTAACGCTACAAGATGGTGCTGATATCTCATTCCTGATAACTGTGCTAAATAAGATTCTTAAAAATACCACAAGTGCGGTTTCTGAGTAATATTTTCTTTTGTTTGCAAGGAAATAGTCGCAATGTAAACATGGTGTTAGAAATGGTGAAAGAGAGAGAGCGTTTGTGAACCTTCTTTACTCGAATGCATGCTTTGTCTAAGTAAATTTATATCTAGTAGATGGAAAGTTCACGCATAGCGGCCGCCACCGTTTGACGGAATATGGCTAATTAATCGATTAATCTTTGACGAATCCTTGTAAGGAGACAGGAAGGCCGACAGTTTCGAATCTTGAAAAAGTTTTGAAAGCGTTGTTCGTCTGGATAGGCTCTGTATGATTAGATACCAACTTCGTTTTGACTTAGAGAAACTTTGATACGGCAGACTTCGCCCCACATTCATCCCCGGTTCTTGCGCAATGTTTATGTTTGACATGTTACGTTGAGTTGCGAATATCATCTCGTTTCGTTCTCGCACCAACATTGTGAGACTTGAGTGACGTCACGGACGTCAGAGCTAGAGCATGACATACTGTTTTATGCTGCAAACCCAATGTAAAGCCCTTGTCCCCTCCCCCTACATATATTTTTCTGTACAGCCAAAAAGTTGTTATTTTTCTTCATCTTGTCTGATCTTTAGCGGATAGGGGATCCTCTTGAAATTGTTAGGGCAAACTAAGATCTTTCCATAGGACAACCTCTGACCTTTCCATCCTTACATCGTGCCAAGACGACGAGCGCCCATGACTAAACCGCAACACGTTTATGATAATGGGTGGAATCGAGTACTCGAGTATCGACTACGGAAACTTGATCTCCGGGCTTGACCTTGAAGCAGTGGTTGCTGCAGAAGAGGAAATGACGTGGTCCGTCGTACAAAATTCCGGGCTCAAAAGATTTGTCTCAACTTCTGGCTGGGGCAAACATCGTGCACACAGGTGTTAATCTCAGAACGAAACCGCCCTGGCGTGTAGATCAATTGTGCTTTAATTCTACATGGTTACACGTACTAAAGAGTGCTGACAATATGTTTAAGAAAATTGACATTTTTCACCACTGATGTTGCTTGTAGTTAAACGAAGTGGCTATTCGCACCCGGGTATCAGAAGTGAGAGGTTGGGATTAAAAAAACTATTTAAAATATTATTGTTGGGTTTGTAAGAAAAATGTTGGTATCAAATGAAAGATAATTTAATGGACTATATGTTTGTAAACTTACTTCTTCGGTTTCACTAACATAAACTACCACAAATGACACCCGAATGGGATTTAGCCTAAGGGGACCCGGGTCCGCTATTTAGACTGATGCTGAGCTTGTATCTTTCTTGTTCCTTTCAAACCTTTAGATTTTAGAAACCCATTTTTATTTTCTTAATATTTACCTTATAGATCAACAAGCACATCAGAGTGAGCACATCATAGTGAGCACATCAGAGTGAGCACATCAGAGTGAGCACATCAGAGTGAGCATTTTAATGTCCAGCGTTTTAGATTATTCAATGCACATAAACTCACTTACAAGGGGGAAAAACTAATTTAAAAAGTAAAATAAAAATGATTTGTCCGGCTCAACAATTTTTGCGTGGCGTCCACGCACGTGTCATGTCCTGCAACACCCTCGGCACGCCTCTGCACACAGGGCCGACCCTAAAAATTGCGGGGCCCTATGCGAAACGGATTGCGCGGGGCCCATTCTGGGTAGAGGATAAGGATAATAAGTGAAAATTACGATTATGTAATAGAAAATAAATTCGGGGCGGGGCCTATGAAAGTGCGGGGCCCATTGCGGCCGCATGTATTTTTTTCTTTTTTCTCGAAGCATTATCTTTTCTTTCCTTTATCTCGCAGTAACACAGACCTTAAGCCTAGTTATGTGTATGTATTGTATAGTCTAGTTTTGTTTATGTATTGTACAGTCTAGTTATGTGTATGTATTGTATAGTCTAGTTATATGTATGTATTGTATAGTTTAGTTATGTGTATGTATTGTATAGTCTAGTTATGTGTATGTATTGTATAGTCTAGTTATATGTATGTATTTTATAGTCTAGTTATATGCAAATATTGTATAGTCTAGGTATGTGTATGTATTGTATAGTCTCGGTATTTGTATGTATTGTATAGTATAGTTGTAACTTATATGCATGAATTTTATAGTCTAGTTATGTGCATGTATTGTATCGCTCGACTGAACGACTTTCACGAAATCACGTGATGGATGTTTGTGCCCTACGGATAAACATAACGTCACTGACTGAGTGTGTGTGTGTAGGTGTGTGTGTGTAGGTGTGTGAGTCTTCGTTTTGGCGCACGCGCGTGTGTGTAAAGTCTGTCAGGGAAATGTCAAGGTCGCAATGCACATGTTTTACGCGGTTAAATATTTATTTGATCTCAACTTTGTTACCAGCATTCTCTCAACGGTGTCCACGGAATGACCTTTTGGTACCTCACCCGTGACCTAACAGTAATCGGTCGGGCTAAATTAACCGACTTCAACACACACACAAAAAAGATGCCAGCTGCAGTCAGTCACTGTACTCGTGTGGTGAGGTTATCGCGTGACGGGAGACAATAGCGCTACAGAACTATAGAAATAGACTTGATGTGACAGAGAACAACTTGACGGTAAGAATAGTCGCACATACGTTCCGTTGTCAGTTCAAAACATAAAACACAATAATAATAATACAAAAGGCCGCGAGACACGGGTAGATGGGAATTACAATATTATAAAAGGTTATTAAGAACGCAAACAAGACGTTATTATCTCTAATGAAACCTACCATGGGCCCAAGACATACCCAAAAAGGACCCAGGACATACCCACCAGGGACCCAAGACATATCCACCATGGGCCCACGACATACCCACCAGGGACCAAAGACATATCCACCATAGGCCCAAGACATACCAACCAGGGACCAAAGACTTACCCACCAGGGGCCCAAGACATACATAAGTTAAATGGTGTGTTAAGAGGATAGGATGTCATTAAAAAATCCTTCATGACCTGTCAGACTATCAATGTCATACAAAGAAATCGTTACAGTGTGCAGAGCTGAAAGAAAAGTTCAATGTGTCTGTAGAGTATTCTTCTGGAGCAAACATGTTTAGCGCTGCGTCTCTATTGAAGAATTATTGATCATGTCGAGCATTTTGTCAAAATGTAAACAAAACTAAGTTCTGAACCCAAATGGGTAACTACGGCTAGGGGCACCCGGGTTTGGACAATATTTTTTCTACCTTCCAAGAAAATTTTGGTGAAACTTTCGCCCCCTAAGAATAATGGAAAAAAAAAACTGCGTCCCCTGAGACCGCTCCCTGCGCCCCCTTCCTTTTACTACACCGCTAGTTAAACCCACGTTGGAGAAATGAGTTAAAAACTACAGCAACTCACAAACCTTGATGCATGAATGAGTTATACAAAAAGATCACTTGAACTAGAAGCTCAGCGGGAGGGACCAGGGGCATGCCCTACCAGCCCGTTAGATATCCGGGCGGTTGCCTAGCAACCATCCATTGTTGACATTCCCGTGCAAGTTCTCCAAGTCACAGTGACATCCACATCCGAGAATGATTTCATATTACAAACGCAGGATTGTAACTCAATCAGTGCTTGTTGTTATCGGTGCCCTGCAGGGAAGCGAGAAATCGAATTGAGCAACAAACTCCCGGGCGCCTGACGTAGATGCAAACAGAAACCATTTGCTGGGATGTATATAAAGTCCTATCACGACTGACGGAGTTTTAAAAAAAGTAGTAGGGCGATACGCATTACACGTAGCTGGTATCGATACTGCCACTGGGAGCTTCAAATCTGCTGGGAGATCGGCATCAACTTCTGGAACCTATTATTTAGGTTTGTGTGGTGGTTGATAGTTCGAAGCTGGCCTTATTTTAACACTCCGCGTTCCCCCCTCTCTAAATATCCATTAACAAATGTTCACTGTCCATGTAAAATGCACTTTAAAAAAAAACAAAAAAAACTGTCTTTTGAAATGGTTTACGATTTCTGTTACGACTTTAATGATGGTCGTCGCGTTACTAATAAGAAACTAAATCATTGTGTCAGTCTGATAAATGAACATGATTAGACACGGACAGCGCCAAGTGGAATAAAATGCTGGGAAAGCTTTGTGATCTTAAAATGTCGGTAGTTTCTTACACCAAACCAGCGGAAATAATTAGAGAATGTTTTTAAATTAACATTTTTTGTCGTTACGAAAGACCGAAACTTCTTACAACATCTTCTGTTCTGTCTGGCACTTTATTAGCGTCGCGTCTCCTGTGCTGTCTGGCATTGTTTTAGCACCGAGTCTTCTGTTCTGTCTGGCACTTTATTAGCGTCGCGTCTTCTGTGCTGTCTGGCATTGTTTTAGCACCGGGTCTTCTGTGCTCTCTGGCATTGTATTAGCACCGGGTCTCCTGTGCTGTCTGGAATTATATTAGCAACGGGTCTTCTGTGCTTCCTGATACTATAGGGACCTTACTATTTTTGACTCCAGGTTATAGCCCCTAGATTCCCAATTCCAACAAGTCCCTAATATTCCCAGATCTTATCACGGTGGAATAAAGTGATAGCATGCTTTCATTCATTCACCTGCAAAAGACTATGTCAAAAAGCTACGTCATAAGCTGTCATTTACCTAGCTAAAGGGGCCCATCAATATCATTAGAGGGGCCACTCACACCATAAGAGGGGCCATCAATATCGTTAGAGGGACCCATCGATATCATTTGAAGGGCCCATCGATATCATTAAAGGGGCCATCGATATCATTAGAGGGGGCCATCGATATCATTAGAGGGGCCCATCGACATCATTAGAGGGGCCCATCGATATCATTATAGGGGGCCATCGATACCACCGATATCATTAGAGGGGCCCATCGATATCATTAAAGGGGCCATCGATATCATTTAGGGGACCATCGATATGATTAGAGTGGCCCATCGATATCATCAGAGGGGGCCATCGATATCATTAAAGAGGACCATCGATATTTTTAGAGGTGCCATCGATACATTATAGGGGACCATCGACACCATCGATATCACTAGAGGGGCCCATTTATATCATCAAACTCATTACCCTAAATTTTGTTCACATGAGCGCGTGGAAAACAGACCTAAAGTTTTAATCACAACTAGGACCACAGTACTGAGGCTCCCCCCCCCCCCCCCCAACGCCACCCTAACCTTAGGAAGCAACCGGAGGCATCGCTATGACGTGCAGTAAAGTTCAGTTATATTCTGCTCGAATATTAATTGCGTAGAACACTCTTGTAATTCCCAGATGTTTCAGTTTGCCGCACCAGACGACATGTTTGGAATCTACACCAGGGATCAGTGCCATATTTTTATATGACCATGCCATAACTGTTGTGCGGGCCGTTAACGTAAGGCTCGCAGATCGGATCCGGTTCGTGGATAATCACTTTGGGATACACGGTGGTATGAACGGTACTGGATAACTTTAAACGATCGTTAACATGATGTATTTATTATTATTATTATTATTATTAATGTCATTTTGTAAGGGCTCACCCCCGATGACTTTAAAAAAAACAGTGGCGGCGCCCTGGTGAGCACTGACACGACTTCCCCACTGCGCACACATTTAAATGACGTGGTGGGGTTTATCATTCCATCAGTGCCATGGGTAACCGATTACTTGAAGCGCTTCAATCACCTAGGCGACTATAAACAATGGCGGTGTAAACAATGCTGTGCTAATGATAGGGAACCCGGTCATCGGGACGCAAGTTGAATGAAATCTAAACGTTTCAGTTTTACAGGTTTGGAACGCACTCACTAAACAATGTCCCATTAACCTGTTCACATTTAAACAGATGATGCTTTGGCCTTAGAAATCTGGATGACATAGGGGATAGTGGTTAATTTGACGAGGCTGGTTCAGTGTTTAATTTGACGAGACTGATTCAGTGGTTAATTTGACGAGGCTGGTTCAGTGGTTAATTTAACGAGGCTGGGTCAGTGGTTAATTTGACGAGGCTGGCTCAGTGGTTAATTTGACGAGGTTGGTTCGGTGGGTAATTTGAGGAGACTGGTTCAGTGGTTAATTTGATGAGGCTGGTTCAGTGGTTAATTTGACGAGGCTCGTTCAGTGGTTAATTTGACGAGGCTGGTTCAGTGGTTAATTTGACGAAGCTGGTTCGTTGGGTAATTTGAGGAGACTGGTTCAGTGGTTAATTTGACGAGGCTGGTTCACGCTCAGGTCTGCGACGGTAGTATTTGTATTAGTCTAGAATGATACGAATGCTATGATGATGCCATCAGATGACTCGTGTGAGTCACGGTGTGAGATCATTCAAGATTGATGACAATGAAGTAATATGAATAGCAGAGGCGTAGCCAGAGTGTTTGGTGCCCGTGGACAAGATTCATTTTAAAGAGCACCTCTTTCTTTTTTCAACTCTCAAACCCACTATATTTATCAATAAAATAATATCAAAGCACATTTGGGCGCCCCTAACTAGTCTGGCGCCCAGGGAAATCTGCCCCCTCGTAGCTACGGCTCTGATGAATAGTATGAAAATGTAGCCTTAAAGTGATATCGTATTGCTGCTTCAGCTACGATAAACACATCAAAGTATGAATTACTCGAAAACGTGTGGTTTCGTTATTGTCAGATAAGATTCTGTCTACAATGATAGTTTTTCGTTGTACTTAAGATGTGATGAGGCGGAAGATTTAAATCTAGTGCGCAAAAGGCTCTCAGTGGCTCCGTTGAAGAGAGTAACATCAAGTCTGCTCAGTTAACTAATGTAATAATGGAACCCCTTAATATAGATGTTAGAACACTGCAGCAACACACGCTTGTTCTGAGAATAGTCACTTCCTGTCAAAGGGCCGAAAATTTGGAAATTTAGCTTCTGACACAGACATTTGAAAATAATTCTTGACAATCCAAAGTTCTGAGCCAATTTGTATTTTGTATTCTAAGAGTCTGTCGTGTTCTTATCGCATTATTTTCGCTACACTTTCTGAGCGAGTCTGTGCTCCTTTGTCTTTGTTTATGTAAGCAATTTGTTCATGTTTATTGTATGCTGAGATGCTATGAAGTGCAACACAACTCAGTGTGTCTCATCACACAAGCGGCTATTGCTAGCAAAGCTCCCCCCCCCCCACTTATAGCTCATTGCCCGACATAAAATACCCAGCCATAGCAGGCCCAGCCATAGCAGGCCCAGACAAAGCAGGCCCAGACAGAGCAGGCCCAGACAGAACAGGCCCAGACATAGCAGGCCCAGCCATATCAGGCCCAGCAATAGCAGGCCCAGACATAGCAGGCCCAGACATAGCAGAACCAGACAGAACAGGCCCAGACATAGCAGGACCAGCCATAGCAGGCCCATATAGCAGGCCCAGGCATAACAGGCCCAGACATAGCAGGCCCAGACAGAGCAGGCCCAGATTAGCAGGACCAGACAAAGCCCCCTCCCCTCCTTTTGTGAGTTTTAAGCCACAGCCACTGAGGAGCCCAAAGGTTTCAGTTCTAGCAGGTCAGCCGAGTGCATCATGGGATAAGGATAAAACAACCTCTAAGTAATCCTGCTGATGGCAGTCAAAGTCGCCTCGGGGAAAATTGCGACCTAGATACATCTACAGACTCAACTGCAGCAAGCTAATTAAATATTATCAGTTAAAAGAGTTCACTGGAAAATAAATCCAACTTTAAAAAAAATGGCACCAGAGTTCTTACTTCGAAACTCAACCGTCTGAATTCCTCTCCTCAACAAACGGGTCTCCAACTTGCAGGCTTAATTAAAACTAGCGGGGATCACAGACGGTAGAGGAGACAAGCTAAGTGTGGCAGTAAATGGCGCAGCAGTTTCCTCACCACACGTCTTTACAGTATACATTGCATCTAAAATTAAATGGATCTTGACGTAAGACCTCACAAACTAGCGTAAAGAAGATAATAACATGCCATACAACACAAAAGACTCGGTGCAACAAAAAGGACATCTCAAAAGTTTTTTTCTACGTATCTCTGTTACTTGTCATACTTTTTTTTGGTCTTGTTTGCTGATGAAAGCTCTAAGTTAGTGGTTTTCAACCTTCTTAATTATTTTCGTTGCTACTTCATTCATATCTGTTAGTATATGTGTTTTCCGATGGTCTTAGGCGACCCCTTGGAAAGGGTCATTCGACCCCAAAAGGGGTCGCGACCCACAGGTTAAGAACAGCTGCTCTAAGCCGAAACGTCCAAATCGTTTGTCCTGTCTATTAATTCAAGTTGAGCACACCTTGTTCTTATGGTTCGTAAAATAGAAACGTTTACTGATAAAGCTCATTATGTTGACAATAAGTTCAACTCAGTGAAAATCGAGTGTTTTACTTTTTGATATTGAACTTGTTGAATAATACAACAATTTTTTTTTTTAAAAAGAGAACATTGTTGAAAAATGTCAAGTGGCCTTACAAGCAGATCAATTTTCAAAATCTGCTTCGAACAGATGTTTGTGGTTTGCTTGGATCTAGATTATATATATGTATTTTTTTGTTTGTTTAATGCCCATAATCCATTTCCCTTTTACGGCGTATGAAGGTTGGACCCAAAAAAAGGGGCGTTTAAATATTTATTTTGTATACCAAATATGTATATTAATTTTTTTGTAAAGGCAAACGCATACAGTCTTTATTATGGACGAAGCTGTTGCTTGCCACAGCCCGCATCGTTTAATGTTAGAGAAAAAAAAGACCCCCCCCCCCCCCCCGCAAAAAAAAAAAAGAAAAAAAAGAAAAGACGCTACAAAATGCAGATCAATGAAATTTTGTGTTTGTCTTGAAAGAAACGAAACAAGTTTCGAAAGAACTAGACACAAAAAAAAAAAAAAAAAAAAAAAAAAAAGCTTCTGATTTTTGGTTATCTTCCAGATTTTCTGAGACCTACTCCGATCTTACCTGTGACCAGATTCTACTGGTTAGCTCACTCAAGGTCTCGGCATCGAGAATGTGAGGCTGACCCTCGGGTTTCTCGTGCATCATTGTGTAAACCAGGGATAAATATTTGTTTGCTGTGTAAACATGTGTTGGTGAACACTGAAGGCAAGTCGCAAAAAAAAAATCATCAAAACAAGATCAGCTTTTTACGAAACGAAACTCATGACACATGCCTAAAACACAACACATTGGGAGTCACCCAAATGAAACTATTCTGAGGGATGTAACTATTGTAACGGTAAAGTGTTACACATATTAAGGGCCACTAATTATGATGAAAGTAAAAGACAAACAATAGCGTCACCAGGGTAATGCGGACCACACCGGGCGACGCCTTCATAAAGGGTGGGGGTGACAACAATTCAACTTAGTTCACCGGGGTCTATTTCGTAACAGTACTTAGTTTATTACAAGACCTGGGTGACAGAACAGTTTGCCAACAGAACAGCTTGCCTACAGAACAGTTTGTCACCAGATCCGCGGGGGAAGTTTGGAGGGGTGGGTGACACCATGAGTTTGACGAACTGAGTGACACCATGAGTTTGCCGCATTGGGTGACACCATGAGTTTGCCGCACTGGGTGACACCATGAGTTTGCCGCACTGGGTGACACCATGAGTTTGCCGCACTGGGTGACACCATGAGTTTGCCGCACTGGGTGACACCATGAGTTTGATGCACTGGGTGACACCATTAGTTTGCCGCACTGGGTGACACAATGAGTTTGCCGCACTGGGTGACACCATGAGTTTGCCGCACTGAGTGACACCATGGGTTTTCAGCACTGGGTGACACCATGAGTTTACGCACTGGGTGACACCATGAGTTTGTCGCACTGGGTGACACCATGAGTTTGATGCACTGAGTGACACCATGAGTTTGCCGCACTGGGTGACACCATGAGTTTGACGCAGTGGGTGACACCATGAGTTTGACGCACAGGGTGACACCATGAGTTTGACGCAGTGGGTGACACCATGAGTTTGACACAGTGGGTGACACCATGAGTTTGCCGCACTGGGTGACACCATGAGTTTGACGCACTGGGTGACACCATGAGTTTGACGCACTGGGTAACACCATGAGTTTGACGCACTGGGTGACACCATGGGTTTGACGCACTGGATGACATCAACCCTAGTGTCGTCACTGCCGACCCATGAGGTTGACGCACTGGGTGACACCATGAGGTTGACATCTACTGATTTCATAAAGTTTGGCCAAGGGTTGTACAGTAAATTTAAACTGCACACAGAATAACACCGATATTTTATGTGGTAGAAATATTTATTTATAGATGTAATTCCACAAATGTAATTTCTTATTCAGACAAAAAAAAAATTAAAATAACATACTGTGCATCAGCTCATGACAATGTAATCACAACGGCACAGAGCAGCACAATGTCACAACAGAACAGCAGCACAGCAAAACAGGAGCACAACAGAACAGCAGCACAGCAAAACAGCAGCACAACAGAACAGCAGCACAACATAACAGCAGCACAACAGCACAGCAGCACAACAGAACTGCAGTACAACAGAACAGCAGCACAACATAACAGCAGCACAACAGCACAACGGAACAGCAGCACAACAAAAAAGCAGCACAACCGAACAGCACCACAACAGAACAACAGCAGAGCAGCACAATAGTACATCAGCACAGCAGAACAACAGCAGAGAAGCATGGTTGAGACACTGCGAGCATTGCGTCAAAGTTGAAGAAATAAGAAAACCTACACTGTTTTATATTTCTTATTGAGACACGAATCGCGAAGTGATGGTTAGTGATGGTATCTATACATTACAGCATGGGTGGGGAAACGATGGCCCGCGGCCCGCATGCAACCAGGCAACTGATATTATGCGGCCCTCGAAGGTATTTAGAAATTTAAAAAATTACTTGATTTTTAAGTTATTTTGCTGAATTTTACAGAATTTCATGTACCATTATGATTGTTTTAACATTTTCGATCAACTTTCTTTCTAATTTTCTATTTTTTAAAATAGTCCTGGACGTTTGTCATGTAATGCTAAAATGCGACATTATCGATTTTAATATAGAGAACTGTTTATCGACATGTAAAAATTGGACATAATATACATGCGGCCCCCAAAAGCTTTCATAATATGCATGCGGCCCCCCCCCCCCCAATAGCTTTACAATTGTCAATGCGGCCCTCCGCACAAAACGTTTGCCTACCCCTGCATTACAGGGTCCTAGCATTGCCACGATTGTCTTAATGAAGCTCTTAACTAGAGAAACAACAATGAATAAGACAACAACGAATATCACACACACACATACAAACACACTCACAAACACACACACACAAACACACACACACACAAACACAAACACACAAACACACACACAAACACACAAACACACACACACACAAACACACACAAACAAACAAACACACACACATATACATACATACATACACACACACATACACACTAACACACACACACACACAAGTTTCGGCACAAACAAAGAACCCCGGAGTATCTGTAGTGGACTTTCATAAGACACTTGCCAAGGTCAAGGTCATCTGGATACAAAACTCCCTGGACTCACTACCCACACACACAGCTATAAGTTATCTGGCTGGCTAACATGACCAATTACTTACATACTTCCACAGCTATGAGTTACCTGGCTGGCTAACATGACCAATTACTTACATACACCGACAGCTATAAGTTACCTGGCTGGCTAACATGACCAATTACTTACATACACCGACAGCTATAAGTTACCTGGCTGGCTAAAATGACCAATTACTTACATACTTCCACAGCTATAAGTTACCTGGTTGGCTAAAATGACCAATTACTTACATACTTCCACAGCTATAAGTTACCTGGTTGGCTAACATGACCAATTACTTACATACTTCCACAGCTATAAGTTACCTGGTTGGCTAAAATGACCAATTACTTACATACTTCCACAGCTATAAGTTACCTGGTTGGCTAAAATGACCAATTACTTACATACTTCCACAGCTATAAGTTACCTGGTTGGCTAAAATGACCAATTACTTACATACTTCCACAGCTATAAGTTACCTGGTTGGCTAACATGACCAATTACTTACATACACCGACAGCTATAAGTTACCTGGTTGGCTAACATGACCAATTACTTACATACACCCACAGCTATGAGTTACCTGGCTGGCTAACATGACCAATTACTTACATACTTCCACAGCTATAAGTTACCTGGTTGGCTAACATGACCAATTACTTACATACTTCCACAGCTATAAGTTACCTGGTTGGCTAACATGACCAATTACTTACATACTTCCACAGCTATAAGTTACCTGGTTGGCTAACATGACCAATTACTTACATACACCCACAGCTATAAGTTACCTGGTTGGCTAACATGACCAATTACTTACTAACACAGACAGCTATAAGTTACCTGGCTGGCTAACATGACCAATTACTTACATACTTCCACAGCTATAAGTTACCTGGTTGGCTAACATGACCAATTACTTACATACTTCCACAGCTATAAGTTACCTGGTTGGCTAACATGACCAATTACTTACATACTTCCACAGCTATAAGTTACCTGGTTGGCTAACATGACCAATTACTTACATACTTCCACAGCTATACGTTACCTGGCTGACTAACATGTCAAATTACTTACATACATCCACAGCTATAAGTTACCTGGCTGGCTAAAATGACCAATTACTTACATACATCCACAGCTATAAGTTTCCTTGTACGCTCCACTGGACTCCCTACACACACATCTATAAATCACCTGGTTAGATCATCTGGAGTTCTTATAAACCCTGCAAGTTATAAGTTGACTGGACTCACCACCCATATCAATAGCTATAAGTTACCTGCGCTACTCACGTGGAAAACCAACGCACTCCACAAAGCTATAAGTTACCTGTGCTACTCACCTGGAAAGCCAACCCACTCCTCAAAGCTATAAGTTACTTGCACTACTCACCTGGAAAGCCAACCCACTCCACAAAGCTATAAGTTACCAGCGCTACTCACCTGGACAGCCTGTCCACATCCAAAAGTTATACGTCGTCTGCATAGCACACCAGGACGCCCTAAACACAGAAAATTTTATTTGCTAAAATCATCCGTGGTATGAAATACCTTCAATATATTTTGGCTTTAAGAAATTATCTAACTAAATATGAAAGCAAGACGTGTGCTATAGATTGTATTTGATAGAGTCATGTAAGTTATGACATTCATGTAAGTTATGACATTCATGTAAGTTATGACATTCGTGTATGTTATGACATTCATGTAAGTTATGACATTCATGTAAGTTATGACATTCATGTAAGTTGTGACATTCGTGTATGTTATGACATTCATGTAAGTTATGACATTCATGTAAGTTATGACATTCATGTAAGTTATGACATTCGTGTAAGTTATCACATTCGTGTAAGTTATTCATGTAAGTTATGACATTCGTGTAAGTTATGACATTCATGTAAGTCATCCTCAAGACTCTAGTATTTATATTTATAGCCGCTAAATGTTATCGTCATATCAGAAGGGCCCTATACACAGACAACGCCCACACTGTTCTGAATCGTGATAACTCCCTCTATGACTCACTGCCACGTCTTACCTGGCACCGCCGACGTTTGTCTTTTAGCAACACACCCGGGCTCTTCTCATAAAGAACTCTCTCCACAATAGACATTGAACACTTGGGTCGAGTTAGCAACACACCCGGGCTCTTCTCATAAAGAACTCTCTCCACAATAGACATTGAACACTTCGGTCCAGTTAGCGCGCCTCGACACGTCTGTCTGTGACCTGCGAGAAGCGACTTGGCTCACCTTGTTTCCTTCATTGTGGCTACCCGCATTCTTGAATGCAAGAGAAGACCCGATATTAACAAAGAAACCACATCCCCCACCCCTCAATGGTGTACTTCAAATATAACATTGTTAAAACTCTAGAAATTCTCATGATTTTTGTCAAGTGCTAAAAAGGTCTGAAGTATTCAAAAGGGCCGATTAATTATCATGCGTTTGTGAGTTTTTTCTTTTAGCACCTGATATCTCTAGAAAACAAAAGATACCATAGTCAGATTAAAAAAAAAAAGTCATAATGCTCCTATTTGAAAATATATTTTCGAAGTGTTTCTTTTCACCGTTATATTATTTTGTTTTAAATTTATCGGGTCCGCGGGTCAATTTAAATCTATTAAATGGGTTTGGTGGGGGGGGGGGGTCACTTATTTTCTTAAAAAGGGATGAAAATGCCACCCCTACACAAACTCTATATAAAAAAGGACAAGGTATTTCCTTACCCGTGACGACATGAGCCCATAACATAAGCAATGCGTATATCCTGAAGATCGTGACTCGACGTTTTGTTATAATCGAAGAATACATACAGACAAGGAGCAATCAATATAATTCTCCACGTTCGAAATAAAGTATGGTGCAATGGTGAGTTCAATAGCCCCCCCCCCCCCCAAATCATCATCATGTCCCTTAGTCCTTGGACCATTGGGGCGCCACAGATGGCATGAAAACTACCTTTCACCATTCTTCTCGGTCTGCTGCACTACGCATCGCATCACCTAGTTTTAATCCCGCAACCCCCCCCCCCCCCCCCACAAAAGTTCCCGATAGCTGCGCTAAATGAGATTCTTAAAAATACCACGTGACTGCGATTGCTGTATAATTTATTATTTTAGCTATACGGTAACAGTCTTAATTTAAATACGGTGTTATCAATCTGTGGTGTAAAAGAGGGGGGAGGGGGGGATAAAAAAAATAATTGAGTTCTTTGGTTTGTAAAATAGTAGGTGGAGGCGTACGGGGGTTGGGATGTAGCACTAATAAGAATTAAGAATATTGGAGTGATTGTTTTGTCAAGAAACATTAGTGGATGGGAAGATCACGCACTGCCGCCGCCATTTGTTTACACTAGTTGAAAATGAATTTTGATAATGAAGTTTTACATAGATTTCTGTTCATATATTATGTTAGCACCTTAGACCTAAACAATCAATTCAGAATGACTTCACGCAAGAACACGCTCATTTCTCTTCCAGAGTTCGATTTCCGTATAACAGGAGTCTTTATAAACGTGCGCGCTCTCACAGTGCGTCATCAACGTGTTCACGTGCTTGAACTATCCTCTAGCCCAGAATACTTTGCTTCTACATATTAAATTATCTGTCCTATTTCTGTAGTGATCTGCATGTGGCTTAACTGTATAGGAGGAATCAAGACTTTTCATTCAACTACTTTCAGTACCACTATGTCAGCACAATGCATGGGATGTACTTTGTTGAGTTTTGTGCGTTAAATCACAACAACGAGACATAAACAAGACATGAAAGAGACATCAGCGAGAGATTAACGAGACCTCAATGAGACAATTTAAACATTTTGAAAAATTGGAAACATGTTGAAATATTTTTAAGGCAAGGATAACGACCAATACTCTTTGCGGAGCGAGGACAAATTACCTTACCATATGGCGGCAGTAGTTAACACGAGAGATGACAATTAAAGCATAATATTGTCACATATTTGGCTTCCCTGGCAGAAATGTTGAGAGGCTGATATCCTAAGAAGTTACACATGGGATCTTATTCAATAAGTGTTCCAAGAGTGAACAAAAACAAACATAAAAGCGCAGGAAAATTAGTAGTTGTGTTGTTCCATACATGGTGTGGCAGCTCTCGGCCTGTGCAATATAGTTCTGAAGGAAGGTGGGATCGGACCAACTCTATTTCGATAACTTTATTTGGGTAAAAATTAATGCAAAGTTGAGTCGCTTGCCTATTTTTTTGTGTGGAGCTTGACTCGGCAAATGAAATGACACCGTTATATGTCAGGAGTACTGGAGATGACTTATTGACAAATGTTCACGAGATGCCATATTTTAATACATGTCTACAGGATATGATGCTGCTATATTGCAAATGTACTAAAGAACATTACCGTAGGACATGTATACAGGAGATGAACTTAGTCTGACAAGAAATTCCGAGTCTACATCCCAGTGCGGTTTTGATCGTGGCAATTATTTCCCAGTTGTGCAAACTTTTATTTTTTACTTCAGAAGTACGTTCATGACGTTTGTGAACTACCTGTACAAGTAACTGACTTCACGTAATGGCATGTTAAATAGTGGTTTGAGAACTGCCTTTACAAGTTACTGACTTCACATATTGGCAGGTTAAATAGTGGTTTGAGAACTGCCTGTACAAGTTACTGACTTCACGTATTGGCAGGTTAAATAGTGGTTTGAGAACTGCCTGTACAAGTAACTGACTTCACGTATAGGCAGGTTAGATAGTGGTTTGAGAACTGCCTGTACAAGTAACTGACTTCACGTATAGGCAGGTTAGATAGTGGTTTGAGAAGTACCTGTACAAGTAACTGACTTTACTTATGGTCAGGTTAAATAGTGTTGACTTAATCTATACTTGATAATAGATAGATTGAAGGGTCTGCGCAAATAAACGGACATCAAGGGTTACCTCCCTGTGTCATCATCTTGATATGTTAAGGGTGGGTGGGTGGGGCTGCCAACAAAAATACTTTCCCAAACCTCCACACCACCTCACGTCCAAAATAAACCAACCTTGTTGTTGGGTATGTCAACCCAATTAGGCAGAGCGAAAAAAAAAAGTTATTTTTAACTTCTGGCCAAGACAAGGGCTTCTTTCTCATGGCGTCATTGACACCATCTGCCTAAATGCACGCCGTCTTTTGGTTGGTACAATGAATGGCCTGTGTCCCTGCCAGGGAAAACAACGATAATAGGTTTCATTACCACAAGGCGTCACCCACTCAAAGTGTAGCACACACAAAAATGGAGGTCGCGTTTTATCTCATCTTAATTCCTAGAATCTGGCAGATGGCGAAATTGAACAAGGTCAAGGTAAAGACTCAGTACACTGTAGTGGGAAAGTTTTGTTTCGTCTCGAATTTGTTTAAGACTCTCATTTGGGTACACGATGTAAAGCTGGGGCCATGCAATCTTTATTTTCAACCATCTGGAGATATTTCATTTAAAGACTTGAGCAACTTATCGTCACGGAGTCTTACAAATTTTTTTCGAAAACTGACTATCCAATACTACAAATGTAATCCAATACTACAAATGTAATCCAATAATACAAATTTAATCAAATACTACAGATCTAATTAAATACTACAAATCTAATCCTATACTACAAATCTCATTAAATACTACACATCTAATCCAATACTAAACATCTAGTCAAATGCTATATCTAATTTCACTGTCACCAGTGTGCTGGGTATACTACCACCACTCATGACCACAACCACCCACTGCCCCCCAAAATATTACACTATGCCACAACCAATACCACAGCATATACATTACCAACACTCACAGCTACTTCCTACCATTTCCAAAACAATTCCCACTTTCTCTGCTCTTGCAGCACCATGCCCCTACCAGAGGCACCACCAACACCACCACTGCCATCGCCATACCCCATCTACTGACCATTCCACAACAACCGCTACCACTGTTACTGCCATTAGTTTACGACTACATTCTCTCCTCGTGTCTCCAAACAGTGCAGCTCGTCATGACCCACGCTTGAGTAGTATGATAGCAGAACACATAATACGAAGTAGCATGTTGCGTGTCACACCCTTTCTCGTATTTCCGGTTCTCTGGGACTCACGCATGCCTGATTGGACTAAGTCAAATTAACTATGCCACCAATAAGGGAGGGCCACTCTTAATGAAAGATTTTTAAATATTCACATTCGTACTCTGAAGAAGAATCACTTGTACCAGTGATGATTATAGAAAAGACTGACATACCTTAAATATGACAAAACTAACGAAGTCTCTCTAGTAGTTGATTCTGCTCCTGAACTAGAATGTGGAATCATTTTATTGGTAATATTCTTATCTAATCGGTATACTTGGGAAATGAGAAGACTCGTTTTATTTGAACATGGACAATAGAAGACGGAAATAACAAAGTTAGAACATGGCCATTTCATAGACTATTGACATTATATAGAACATGGCCATTACATAGACTATTGACATTACATAGAACATGGCCATTACATAGACTATTGACATTACATAGAACATGGCCATTACATAGACTATTGACATTACATAGAACATGGCCATTACATAGACTATTGACATTACATAGAACATGGCCATTACATAGACTATTGACATTACATAGAACATGGCCATTACATAGACTATTGACATTACATAGAACTTGGCCATTACATAGACTATTGACATTACATAGAACTTGGCCATTACATAGACTATTGACATTACATAGAACATGGCCATTACATAGACTATTGACATTACATAGAACATGGCCATTACATAGACTATTGACATTACATAGAACATGGCCATTACATAGACTATTGACATTACATAGAACATGGTCATTACATAGACTATTGACATTACATGGAACATGGCCATTACATAGACTATTGACATTACATAGAACATGGCCATTACATAGACTATTGACATTACATAGAACATGGCCATTACATAGACTATTGACATTACATAGAACATGGCCATTACATAGACTATTGACATTACATAGAACTTGGCCATTACATAGACTATTGACATTACATAGAACTTGGCCATTACATAGACTATTGACATTACATAGAACATGGCCATTACATAGACTATTGACATTACATAGAACTTGGCCATTACATAGACTATTGACATTACGTAGAACATGGCCATTACATAGACTATTGACATTACGTAGAACATGGCCATTTCATAGACTATTGACATTACATAGAACATGGCCATTACATAGACTATTGACATTACGTAGAACATGGTCATTACATAGACTATTGACATTACATAGAACATGGCCATTACATAGACTATTGACATTACATAGAACATGGCCATTACATAGACTATTGACATTACATGGAACATGGCCATTACATAGACTATTGACATTACGTAGAACATGGCCATTACATAGACTATTGACATTACGTAGAACATGGCCATTACATAGACTATTGACATTACATAGAACATGGCCATTACATAGACTATTGACATTACATGGAACATGGCCATTACATAGACTATTGACATTACGTAGAACATGGCCATTACATAGACTATTGACATTACGTAGAACATGGCCATTTCATAGACTATTGACATTACATAGAACATGGCCATTACATAGACTATTGACATTACGTAGAACATGGCCATTACATAGACTATTGACATTACATAGAACATGGCCATTACATAGACTATTGACATTACATAGAACATGGTCATTACATAGACTATTGACATTACGTAGAACATGGTCATTACATAGAATATTGGCCTTACCTAGAATATGGCCATTGTATATAATATTGACATTACATAGAACTTGGCCATTGTATATAACATTGGCATTACATAGAACATGGCCATTACATAGAATATTGACATTACATAGAACATGGCCATTACATAGAATATTGACATTACATAGAACATGGCCATTACATAGACTA
This sequence comes from Omphiscola glabra, assembly GCA_964017045.1. Taxonomy (NCBI): domain Eukaryota; kingdom Metazoa; phylum Mollusca; class Gastropoda; family Lymnaeidae; genus Omphiscola; species Omphiscola glabra. The sequence continues at coordinate 22,824,660 of OZ024795.1, forward strand.
TTGACATTACATAGAACATGGCCATTACATAGAATATTGACATTACATAGAACATGGCCATTACATAGAATATTGACATTACATAGAACATGGCCATTACATAGAATATTGACATTACATAGAACATGGCCATTACATAGAATATTGACATTACATAGAACATGGCCATTACATATAATATTGGCATTTCATAGAACATGGCCACTAAATAATATTGGCATTACATAAACATGGCCATTGCAAAGAATATTGGCATTTCATAGGACATGGCCATTATATAGAATTTTGGCATTACATAGAATATGGCAATTGCATAGAACATGGGCGCTACATAGAATATAGACAGTAAATTGATCACGGAATTACATTGATCACGGGCATAACATAGAACATTAGCATTACATATCTAAGCATTACATAGAACATGGGCGCTACATAGAATATAGACAGTAAATTGATCACGGAATTACATTGATCACGGGCATAACATAGAACATTAGCATTACATATCTAAGCATTACATAGAACACCGGCATTACATAGTGCACGGAGAACAGGTTCTGGATTGATTTCTCCAAAGAAGAAAACATCAGCCGGTAACTGCGACCACCGCCACCACACACCCACACACAATTCCTATCAGCCGGTAACTGCGACCACCGCCACCACACACAATTCCTATCAATATATCGACCCCACATTGCCAGTGCACGTGACATCAAACGCGTCGGCATCTTCTTCGAAAAATTTATCCGGAGCGCCATCCCAGCTTTCTTATTCCTCAAGACTGGTTAACATCTGTCGGTGGCTCTACACATTGTGGGCGGAGACGGGATACTAAAGGTTATGTAAACGACAATGATCCTGCGTGGCATCCGAATAGTGTTTCTCCAACATAATGCACACAAGACGTATGCACAGAAGACCACGTACCATGCATCTATTTTTTTTTCACACCTTGTGTAGTGTCCACCCAGAGCAAAATATTGCGCAGTTGTATGAATGCACGTAGCGAGACCAGCGTTTTGAACAAACGTTTAGAAAACGGATTTTACGTTCAAGAAGCGAAACAAAGCTTTTAATTATTAGTGTTATTATTAGGTGGTTTTATATAGCGCAGTACCCCAGCCTAGGGAGAGGCTCACTGCCAGTACCCCAGCCTAGGGCTAGGCTCACTGCCAGTATCCCAGCCTAGGGCTAGGCTCACTGCCAGTACCCCAGCCTAGGGCTAGGCTCACTGCCAGTACCCCAGCCTAGGGCTAGGCTCACTGCCAGTATCCCAGCCTAGGGCTAGGCTCACTGCCAGTACCCCAGCCTAGGGCTAGGCTCACTGCGCTTCACATAAAATAAGACAACGAAACACCGTTAAAAGACATAAATTAACAATGCGTTTTATTTCGAGAGTACTGAGTGTATTGTAAATGTTAAAGGTACAAAATATATTTGAATTTGAGAGTAAACATATTACTGTTTGGTCAAGAGGACAAAGGGTAGGCCGAATTTTTTAAGTGAAAAGGATAAATGTTGTTTAATGTTGAGAGTACACAATATTATAAATTTATAATAAAGGGCACTAACGTAAGAATTGTAAATTTATGGACTCCGTGATCAATGCACAAACAACATTCCAGAACATTGTTTGCGCCCTCCAACCCTGCTACCACTACACCTCTCTCCCCCCCCCCCCCACCATTCTTTTCTTGTCAAAGAAAAACATCCATTACCCGGCATGCCATGACGTGACAAGTTAAAAAGGGAACCATCTCTAATTAATTGGCCGCAATATTCAAATACCGTTATCCTGCCCCAGCTAGGGAATCCAACGGACTATAGCATGGCAGCCACCAGACCAATCAAAATCAATAGATTCAATCAAAAGAGAATCGATATTCATTTTCTGCTTTTTTTGCTGTGTTTGCAATTTGCATATTTCTGGTCGAGCCGTCATCGATTTGAATAACTCAAAAGTTCAACTGACCGATCCTGCCATATTAGGATCAATATCTCGCACTTTAATTCAAACAAACCACAGACACCCATTGGTCGGATTATAAAGAAATGTTTGTTCTGGTTTGTTTCTGAGAGCTTTAACTCCGGGAAGAGGTTGCCATGGTGAATATCTTGTTTATACTATTGCGATAAACCCTCTAACCAAATTGTCTGATGAAATCATGCTGAATGTCGTCATTGATGCTCTATTTAAAATGTTAAGCCCGTGGCATTAGAACTGAACAACGCAGTGGACTTATGAACGCTGTCAACGTGAGAAAGAGTAACGTAACTAGGGCTAGTGGCGCTCATGGCAGTGGACTTATGAACGCTGTCAACGTGAGAAACAGTAACGTGACTAGGGTGGCGCTCATGGCGAGATGCATTTTTTCGCCCTCCCCCGTAACGAAAAAACAGCATTTTACGGAAACTGACGCCCCTCAGGGTATAGAAAAAAGTGCCAGTGCGGCCAGAACGCCCCATTTTGTTTATAAGACAGCGGTATCAAAACAGTACAGATGCGTCTTTCTTATACGAGGAAATGAAATTACAAAGAATCAAAAACTACTGAAGGCTTTCCACACACCCGTAAAAAAACAACTAATGGCGACTTCATCATACATTCAAATCAGTCTTAATCATTTTTACCTTTTGTACTGCAGCTTTTAAAGATACCTGACTAAAACGTTATATGCAATTACACAAATTTCACTTCAGCCTGTTGTCCGCATCCCAAAAATTTAGCGCCACATCGGAGTCAAAAGATGTAATGAATTGTCCCTTCTGCTAGCTTGTAACTACGTCTGGGAAAAGAATGAGGTCACCTTGACTTCTGGTACGTTTAGTTTCGATGTAAGCCATCTATATATATGTATATGAACATACGCTCATAACTAAAACATATTTAAAGCTATGCTAATTATGTAGCCTATATTAGGACCAACCATTAACTGCTACGCAAACACCTTTTTTGTCTAATCTCACAAACACGCCATTGTTTGGTAAGTATATCTTTTCTTTAGAAACGTTGACGTAACAGGTTCACATAAAGATGTACACAATTATAGCTTAAACGCAGAACACATTTGTAGAATGAATACAGAGCGCGGTTGAGTAGTTAACACACAGCACATTTACAGATTTAACACAACGCACACACTGAGGTCGGATGACGTGTCGTATTTCCTAGAACGCCATTGTGGTCTACGTTCTGTTTGGACACACTCCCACAGCTCAGGGCTACTCAAACTCAAACCCTGTCACACACACTGTTTCTATTCACACTCACAGCTTACAATCAAACAGATTCACAAATGTATCATCTAGTTCGATTATCTTATCTTTACATAACGCTAACGATCCTTTACCCCCCCCCCCTTTTTTTTTTCCCAACCCCATTATTTTTCCTATCTTCCCGGCCCTTGTATTTAAAAAATAGTTTCAATTGTACATACAAATATGCTAAGTCAGTTTTCTACCCATTCTTTCCAGGAGAGCAAAAGTTATCGAACGATTAATCTAGTTTTTCCCCCTTTCTTCTCAATACGCCCACCCGGTATCTCAACACCTCCACCCTGTATCTCTACACCCCAACCTTATATCCTTTTACTCTACAGTCTTACCTTTACACCCCGTTCCCCACCCTCTATCCCTCCATTTTCTCCCACTATCGACCAATTCTTTTTTTTTTCTTCCTCCGCCATCTTACCACAATTCTCTGCGAGCGGCCACGTAAAACCCTCCGCCCTGTCTGCTCTTACCTCATTGCGTGAGCGCATTTCGTCTAGAGAGTACCGCGCGCCGGGAAAAGGCACTGCTAACCACACAATTGGTCTGCGCATTTGAATTCTGCACATTTATCCTACAGATTCACTAAGATACAAAGTTGTTAATGCAATATTGTTTTCTTAAGGACGAGAAGAATTATAGTTTTCTATTACCCGGACTTTCACACACCTCTTTGAAATCACCGGACATTATTACTGGTCAAGGTGAGTGAACGCCACCGTTTATCCAGCCGGAGCCCCGTCCTGGTTTGACCTCACCTGAAGGTCACCGGACGAGCTAACAACTTTGTGTGTTCTGCTTTCATCACGAAAAGGATGTCTATAACTGATGTGGAACATTTCTTGAGGAAAGCATCAGTTTTACAATTGGATCTGAGACAGGTCAGTTCAACAACATAAATTTCTATCTTCAAATAAAAAAAATTTAAAAAGGCTTTGATCGTCTTCAAACATTCCCCTGCCAAACAAAAGCGACAAGGTTCTGAATGTCGGTAACAATTGATGTTTTAATGTGTTGAAGGCGTCTCTAAAGATATTTAAAGAGCTTATATTTTTTTTGGTGTCATTATTCACAATCCTTATTGTCTTACAAACACTGAAAAGAAGTCCAAAAGAATAATCCCGGGGGTCCAGAAATATTTTTCGGTTCATAAGTTTATAGGCTTGCGAGCCATGGACGTTAACGTTGGAGATTTCTCAGGAATGAAGTGTTTGAAAACAAAGTTATATTTAGCTGAATTATAATTAGATGTTTTTTCTGTTAGCTGAATGACAAACGTTCTTTCTGTTAGTTGAATGACATAACGTTCTTTCTGTTAGTTGAATGACATAACGTTCTTTCTGTTAGTTGAATGACATAACGTTCTTTCTGTTAGTTGAATGACATAACGTTCTTTCTGTTAGTTGAATGACATAACGTTCTTTCTGTTAGTTGAATGACATAACGTTCTTTCTGTTAGTTGAATGACATAACGTTCTTTCTGTTAGTTGAATGACAAACGTTTTTTCTGTTAGTTGAATGACATAACGTTCTTTCTGTTAGTTGAATGACATAACGTTCTTTCTGTTAGTTGAATGACATAACGTTCTTTCTGTTAGTTGAATGACATAACGTTCTTTCTGTTAGTTGAATGACATAACGTTCTTTCTGTTAGTTGAATGACAAACGTTTTTTCTGTTAGTTGAATGACATAACGTTCTTTCTGTTAGTTGAATGACATAACGTTCTTTCTGTTAGTTGAATGACAAACGTTCTTTCTGTTAGTTGAATGACAAACGTTCTTTCTGTTAGTTGAATGACATAACGTTCTTTCTGTTAGCTGAATGACAAACGTTCTTTCAGTTAGCTGAATTCTTAGCATATGTTCTGTCGAAAAAATTCGGTAACACGAGTAAGTTAAGGACAAAAAACTATAGGTCTGAAGTAATTTTATTTAGTGTAGAAAATACTACAATGTAAGTACCTTAGAGTATTTTGATGAGACATTCCATTGAAGAGCCGTCATTGCATTTAACATAGTTTTTGTTAACTCGTAACTCAAATATATGAAAATTATATACTTATATATCACGATACAACTACCAAATTTATGTATATTATAATATGCCTATATATCAAGTACTGGCGTTTTTTGGTGATATAAAGTTTGATGAGTGGGACTTAACTTATATTTTTAATCCCTCTCATCCCCCAGACCCCCCCCCCCCCAATCCTATATGGAACCCTCTATGAAAGACGCACCTCCCTATGAACAAATCCTTGATGTAAGTTACTGGCGCACGTCCGTTCTTTAGTGTCTACACATTTTTGCCTAGACACAGCAATTACCAGTACACACTTTTTTTCTTCTAATATTTTCTCAAGAATTATGCGCTTTGTTGTAACAATTCAAGCATTTGTATGGCGTCCTTCCCATATTACACTTAGGATGATATCCTTCCCATATTACATTTGGGATGAAATGCTTCCCATATTAAGCGTGGGATATGTCACTTTTATTCCCCGCTCCAATCGTTCGTAATAAAAATGACATTTATTGAAAGGTCTAAGCGCCCTTCTTCTCGTTAAGTAAAATTTAATGTATGTGTAAATGAAAGAATGATGGAGGCAGCTCATTGAAATGATAGACCCTAAACAAAGTGCTCACCTGCAATACAATGTTTCTATTTTAAACTATAAAATGAATATAACACATAATGAATGGACAAAACCATTGACCAATCAGTAACCCGCAGTCCAGACATTGAGACAGCTGATTCCATCTTCTGGGCATTAAGTCAAAAAATCCTTTCTAAAAAATAAAACAAGTACACTCTAATTTAAAAAGAAAAAAAAAGATTCAATTGAGTAGACTTAACTGTAAGTGGATCGTGTGCTTCTGACACATTGTCTTGGCTAATGAGTTACCTACGCTGTATAGGGGAAGTAGACAACCGTGTTTGCTCTTGAACACAGTGAAATAACGCAGATGTGTCCTGTCAAGTTTCTGCAATGTTTATTTTTTTACTAATGCACATGAGAGTATTGACAAATGATTGGTCTAAAGCTGGTGGTGTGTGTGAATGTGTGTGTGGGTGGATGGAGAGTGTGGAGGATGTGGTAGTGAGAAGTAAGATTTAGTTTTAGGCGTCAGGTTAAATTTTGTTCCTCTTTGAGATTTAGGATGGATTTTCGTTGGGGTGGATAGGGTTTGACAGTCACCAGGGGCGTACCTAGGGTTGTGTCACACGGGGTGGGCCAAGAATTTTGATGCCTCCTTCCGCGGACAAAATGCGAAAATGCCGCCCCTCCATATAAAAAGGAAAAAGGGCGCCGCCCACCCCTTCTTAAGCGACTGATAGTCACAAACATTCAAATTGCAGATAGTCACAACATACACATTGCCATATACATCAGATATTCACAACAAACACACCAGATAGTCACAAAATACACATTGCACAGTCACAACGAACACATCAGATGGTCAAAACATACATATTGCCATTTACATCAGATATTCACAACATACATATATCAGTTAGCGATAGTCGTAAACATTGACACAGCTGATAGTTAGAAGCTCTTCGTTTACACAATCTTTACCTGTACATTTCTAGCGGTGATGATGGGAATGCAATATTCTTAATGTATTTATGGATAAAACAACAAATATTTGTGTCGAATTGATCAGTTAAAACTTTTTCCATTTGTATTCAAAATGCCACTCCAAAATTGTCAACAATATTAAACGCTCAAATCACTCAAAAGCATAAATAAATTTTAAACGATTTAAAAGATTAATTGATGATGATTTAAGTTAAGTTTTGTAACGACCATCTTAACAATCTACGACCTGTAATTCGTAGGTTTGAGACCCCTCGCATTAAATTAACACAAGCTTGCAGGCTCAGTCCCCGCATATTTTTTGAAACCTCTTTCAGTGCCCTTTAGAACAAGCGTTCAGTTATCATTGCCAACTCAGTGTTACGCTGACCTTCGATATCAAAGCTCGCGGAGGCTGTAAGGTCACGGGGTCAGACGTCGGCAGTCGACTAGGCACGTAGGTAGAGGATGTCGAACGTAAGTTAGAGCCTGCAAGACGTCATGCCATTTAAACGGTGGACGTAAAGCAGATAGCGAGAAATAGCTACCCCTGGTATTTCAATGAGAAAAATCGACCCTTGGGATATCAATGAGAAATATCTACCTCTGGGATATCACGGACAAATATCTACTCCTGGGATATCGATGAGAAATTACTCCTGGGTTATCAATGAGAAATATCTACATTTGGGACATTGATGAGAAATATCTATCCCTGGGATATTGATGAGAAATATCCACAACTGTGACGATGTGTCTCTAATAATGTCTTTAAACTGATAAGGCCGTGCGCGAGAGTAATAAGCGTACACAAAACCTGTGTTTGATAACTTGAATGCTGTCTAAATGGATAGCCGTCCTCCATTTGAACAAACAAACTAATATTTGATATCATCCTGTTCAAGTTTTCACGATTTCAGTTCAGCCTTCCAACTGTAAGATTGGGATTGTTTGGATCACTGGTTAAAAAAAATTTGATTACATATCGAACGGTCGTCTGCTCAAAATTTACGCTAAAAATGTGGAATGGGAAAGATAAAGAATGTTTTGTTTGTTTTTTTATCTTGTGATACGCTGACAAGAAGACTAAACATTATCATTAGAGCTATAAAAACATTATCATTAAAACTGCAATGGATGGCATAATCAACTGATCAAAGATGTACTCTTTTAAGATAAACCAAAAGAAATAATGCTCTCCAACTTCAAATGCAGGTGAAATCATTGTTACGTTGCTAACCAGGTAAAAAAGAAATATGTCACGCCAGCCGGCAGAAGAGTTTCAATGAATCATGTGAGCTATAAATAGACTGAGTCAGACGTTGGTGAGAGTATGTCTTGGAATCTGATTGTGTTGCACTGTGGAATTCTGGATTTAAAAAAAACCAGCCAACACCCACCCCCCCAACCCCAAACTGTTCCTTATTCTCTGCACACGTTGGGATAGAAAATCTTAGGAACAATTAGTGAGTTATAAGGATGTACTCATTTTTGTTGTTTTAAAAATGTTCATAATTAACTGCATGGTTTTATCGCGATATGTCCTCCCGCCCACTCAATCCGATTGATGGCATTCATAGTTACTCTTGACCATTTAGATTTCATCCATATGATTACCGTTAACAGACCGTTTTTGTTACAATCACGATTACCAATATAGTCCATATCACGATTACCACTATAGTCCATGACACGATTATCACTATAGTCCATATCACGATTACCACTATATTCCATATCCCGATTACAAGTATAGTCCGTGTTCTCTTAGCTCGATTCCTCTTTTATAACTGCAGTCATGTTGTTAAAATAAATTAACATCGCAACTTTTCACATTCTTCGTTTCCAGTCTCAGACGCAGACCTAACCGTCGGGGTGACCTCTTACAGAGGAACTTACCGACGACAACGACCGCAAACATCAACAATAAACACGTACACGATGTCGGACGAGATAACGGAAGAAGTGGTGGCGGTGCCGCAGCACCTGGTGGACCGACTCGTAGGTGAGTACTGAAATTATGCATATTCTGTCATTTGTGTGTGCAATACTTATCAGTTCAAAGAAGCAAAAAAACTAGATGTTGGATTGTCTGGATATAGAAGAAAGAAACTAGGTGTTGGATTGTCTGGATATAGAAACAACAAACTAAGTGACTGGATTTTCTGGATAGCGAAACAATGAAATGGGTGAATAGATTGTCTTGATATGGACACTACAGGAATAGGTGACAACATTCACTGTCTACAGAGTGGAGTGCAATGCCATGTAATATAAATATATTTTAGTCATAGATCGAAGAATCTGTGAACCTTTTATTTGCATACAATTAATTTAACTCAACTTTAATACTGTGAGATGTTAAGATCAGTGATTCTCACAGTGATGGTAATCTAACCTGCAACGGTCCTCGAGCACTCAATTACTGGAGCGAAAAAGGTGAGTCGATATTGCAAAATAACAATGATTAATAGACTGTCTACAAGTCTGCACATTGGAATATATTCTTTCGGGTCCCCCACACTGAAACGTTTGAGAAGTACTCGTCAGGATCACAAGGGATCTCAAAATCTTAAATAAACTCCGGTCAGTAGACGATATGTTTCCAGCCTTCTGATCGTCATTGACCCAATTACAGAAGTGGCCAGATGGAATAATAACTTCCGATTCCTAATCACCTCCTGGCAGTGAACATCCTCATCCCCTCCTGGGAGTGAACATCCTCATCACCTCCTGGGAGTGAACATCCTCATCACCTCCTGGGAGTGAACATCCTTATCACCTCCTGGTAGTGGACGTCCACCTACAATGTAGAAGACTTGTTCTACGAAAGTTTGGGGGGAGACGTATTGGCAAGTGCTTCCGTTAAGCAAGCATATCAAGTAGAGACCAACCGAAATTGATTTTCTGATTTCGACCAAAACCGAAACCAGCCCGAAAGTTAAACATGAATTTCGACCGAAACCAAAAGCTTAACGAGACGCTCGGCTGAAACCGAAACCTTAACGAGACTTTCGGACGAAACCGAAACCTTAACGAGACTTTCGGACGAAACCGAAACCTTAACGAGACTTTCGGACGAAACCGAAACCTTAACGAGACTTTCGGACGAAACCGAAACCTTAACGAGACTTTCGGAAGAAACCGAAAGATTTAGATAGTTTGAAATGCGTTCACGCATACATTCTGCAGACATCGAAAAATGATGGGGGAAAGTATCAATCAGTGGCTTAGCTAAGGGGGTGCGGACCCAACCGGGAGACACTCTCTCAGGGGGTGACACCAAAGTGAAAAAGTGCATATATACAGAGCACACACTGCTCGGTCTTAACGAATTTCATAAAAGGATAACCTATCAAATGTAAATTGTCCACACATTCAACCAATCCAAATGCGTGTTTTATTAAATGTTGTTCAAGGTTGTTGCGCCAGAAATGAGGTGACCTCGTAATTAGGTCAGAAAATTCCGAGAAATAAAGCCAGACCTGTTTACCCTCAAACTCTTAAAATCATACAAAATCATCACAAAATCATTCAATACACACAGTATATATAATGTATACACCTGAAAATCGTACATTGTACGCCAAAATCGTAAGAGTAAACAGGTCTGAAAAGCTTTCCACTGACACCAAATACGATGTGGTTGGGCGATTCTAAGTACATGAATCGAGTCGGTAAAAATTTTAAAATGGCTGTTTTCCCATTTATAGGGTTAACAAAATAATATCTTTTGATAATAAATTAAAATTAATTTAAATGTTTAAAAAAATGTAAAAATTATTCTAACTTAACGTTGTTACAGTTCTTAAATACATTGACATTGACATCCTGAATTTCAGTTATTTTGTTCTTGTCAATGTTCTTTTAAAAAAATATATATATTTTTTTTTTGCTAGCATCCGTCCGTCCCAATGTGACGATGGTGTGGAATTGTTCATCGACTTATTTTAACAAGAGAAATCAATCGTGGAAGTCGGGGGTGGGGGGTGGTTGACACTATGGGTTTACCGCACCGGGTGATACCAACCCTAGCTACGCCACTGGTATCATAATTTACTAATTCTTTTTAAAAAAAATGAGATCATCATGAATATTAATAAATAAACATCTAATGAATACGTTGCCATTTACCAACGGAGGGGGCGGAGTGTGCAAAATTCATGCAAAATAGACATTTGAGTGCTCTTTGCTCATATAATATAATTAAAACGCTACCTAGACATATGTCTACAACAATTATTATGGCTCTAATAGAGCCCATTGTCACCTAAATATCAGTTATTAAGACTAGAAATATATCAGCGCAATGTTTGACGGTCATCGTCATTCTAATGCTTTGTGTTTTCATAAATATCTGCAAGATATCGCTGTGTTAATATTTAGCCTAGTGACAACACACTAGTTATTTCGTTCGGCGACCAACCTCCCTCACCCCCATTGGTGGGGAAAATATATTTTTTTAACTGGGTCTCTTAAAATTGAAAATTTTTCTGACGGATCTTGACGGAGAATCGCAAAAGAAATCTCAAAATCGTAAATTAGTATTAGTCGCCAAATTCATACAAGTAAACAGGTCTGCAGCAGACCTACTACAAAATTATTATACGAACCCGTGGTTCGTGCATACGCTTGTTATTTCGTGAAAAATTAAATGTTTATCAGCATGATTATGATGAATTTCAAGAAATGAATGAATTTTAAAAAAGCCTAAGTTTCCCTTTTAATGTTTATTTTAAAAAAAAAATAATTTAAAAATAATAATGGAAATATTACAATTCCCTAGGATTATTCAATATTTTTCACCTTTGCCAATGACAACATTGATGAGCATGATAATGATAAATCAAAATGAATATCACAAATGAATGAAATTAATTAATTTAGGGTTCCAAATTTTTTAAAAAATAATATAAATATTACCATTCCATTAGTTTTTCTTCCACAAAGCTGTTAAAATTTGCCTAATATTATTGAAAATTATTTTTTTGGAAATAAAGGACACGTAGGTCATCATGCAGCTGTGAGCAGTTTTCGCAAAGTATTAGTCATGTAACATACGATGACAGCAAGATGTCGAGCAATAATGAATATCGGATTGCCGGCTTAGAGACAGACTGACTTCTGGTGCACGACTGTGTCTCAATCACTTTCGGCCGAAACCGAAATTAAACCGAAAGTTAACTTTTCTGTTTTGGCCGAAACCGAAATTTAACTTTTCTGTTTTGGCCGAAACCGAAACTAGGCCGAAAGGGATCATATGGAAACTTTCGGTGCATAAACCGAAATTCGGTCGGTCTCTAATGTCAAGGCACATTGAAGTCCCGCATGGAGTTCTGGCATTAGATTTATTAAAAGACATTCCTCTAAGTATCATTTGTAAAGTCTCCGATTCCTGTTAGCGGTGCAGACTATTTTGCTGATGCCACTAAATAATTCTCCAAACACGAATCGATGAGCGTTGTCACCACGGTGTTCATAGCCTTGAATTAACCTTACTTGGGTGGCATTGAGTTGTTTTGTTCTTGTATCCCGTGTCAGTGTGATCTTGTTTAGATGACGGATGCTGCTGCTTTTGTCTGATCACGAAATGATATAAATATAGTCGACTGACGTCAGAAAGTCATTCATGTTTACAAACTATAATAGGCCTGAACAGTTTTTTTTTACAACTGCTTTCCAACTAATTTCAGTTAACATTGAAAGCAACATTTAGATCAAGGCGTCTTAACATTTTTTAGCGCCGCATCCCCCCCCCCCTTGATTTAAAAATATATGCCCGCACCCCCCCCCCCCCCCAACAAACATCATGAACAAAATGTAAATAGACCTGATTTGATTTTATGGGTCTTTGGACAACCATTGACACTGCCTCCCGCAATCCCACGGGGTAAGGGCACCCCTGGTTAAGTTTTAGAGTTTAAAATTATCGAAATGTCTTCATCTGACTATACTGTTATCTAGGAGAGCATTCATATGTTGATCTAACTGATGTCGTAGTATTAATACGACTGCACGTTATTTGCACCTACATACATTTTTTTTCCATTTCATCTTTTTCTAAAGAAATTTAATTTCTCATGAAGTATTTCAACAACAAAATATTGACAAATTATTATTATTTATTAAAGTTAATAATACAGCCCTCGGCACTTCCCTCTCCACGCTGTGGCAGATACATTTCCTTATAGAATGGTATGGTAACCAGTGGCGTAGCTAGTGTTAGAGCAGCCCGGGGCGGTTCAAGACTTTTGCCGCCCCTTTCCACGTTAAAAACTCTGCAGTTGGCTGAAAAAAAACCGACCATCAGTATGAGGAAAAAAGTTCCGACTGGGTTGGACCGTCCCCGCCACACACCTTTCCTACCGTCCCCTCCACACACCCTTCCTACCGTCCCCTCCACACACCCTTCATACCGTCCCCTCCACACACCCTTCCTACCGTCCCCTCCACATACCTTTCCTACCGTCCCCTCCACACACCCTTCCTACCGTCCCCTCCACACACCCTTCCTACCGTCCCCTCCACACACCGTTTATACCGTCCCCTCCACACACCCTTCCTACCGTCCCCTCCACACACCCTTCATACCGTCCCCTCCACACACCCTTCCTACGCTGATGCTGGTACCCATGACAACGTCCCGAACCTTGTCATAATAAATTCAATTATGTTTAAAAAAAAAATTAAGTTAAAAAACCCAACGATTTTTAAATACATAGTTTGTGTTTATTTGGTACAAACAATGTATATAGTGATGTACCGTAGACTTGTGAGGTCAACTGGTCATGCTAATATGTAGACTATTGAAGCAAACTGGTCATGCAGATATGTAGACTATTGAAGTCAATTGGTCAGGCTGATGTGTAGACTATTGAAGTCAATTGGTCAGGCTGATGTGTAGACTATTGAAGTCAATTGGTCATGCAGATATATAGACTTATGGTGAAAGTCAGTTTTTATTTTTTCCAATTGAATACCTACTTGTGGTAATCTTCCCCAGGAGAAAACGGTGCTGGTTTGGAACGAGTGTCCAGGTACTCTGGGTCAAGGGTCATCTTGGAATCATCCATGGATGTCAAAGGAGAACAGAGTTATCTGATCATCTCTGGTCACAGGAGGCAGATAAATTTGGCCAAGGTAAGTAGATCACTTGTATTGTGCCCCTTTACCTTAAGAGAGATCATCTCTGGTCATCGGAGGCAGATAAATTTTGCCAAAGTAAGTAGATCACCTGAGATCTGCCCCTTTACCTTAAGACAGATTATCCGCTCTTCATTTACTTGTATGACGACGACGCCCTTGGGTTTTTGCTAACGAAATGATCAGCAAAACAGCATGATATTAACCGACGCCCCTCTTCGCGGTGGTGGTGCACCAATTATTGTTCTAATACATTTTCTGATCACCACAGAAACTGCTGAATGACTCTCTGATTGAGGACAGAGTGTCACCTGTCAGATGGGACCAGAGATTAGGGCCGGTGTCGCCCCTGCCGTCACAAGGCAGGCCGTGGAGGGGAGAAGTAACTTCATTGGCACATTCCACCCAGAGCGGCGAAGACACTCAGGGGGCCGAGGGTCAAGTGGGTGACAGTAGACAAGCGAAAGTCAGGAAGCACACATCTCTTAACGAGGTTAGTAAAGTCTCTAAGTTTTACGTCATTCATACAGTTTGAAACAAATAGTCTCTTGTTTTGTTTTTCTTCAGCTCTGAGCAATATGACATATCTAGTCTTAAATTATAAACTTCTGCAATGACTGCATCTTTCTTTGTTACAAATTAACATACATTAAAAAAAATATACTACAAAATTGTTAATAAAATATTCTTTTAAATGACCTTCTTATAAACGGTTGCTGCGCAAGCCTTGTATAGTATTTACCTTAGAGAGCCACCAAAGATCCCACAGTTATAGGACGAAAAATTCTAAACAGATTCACTTGAAATGAAAAAAAAACTTAGAGAAAGATACATCAACATGGTGTTGCTTTTTTTCCCCATTCACTTTAATCTATTTTTGAACGAAGACATGCAGTACTAGTACATAAAAATACAAGTAAGTCATTTGCATTAGTAGTGCGTATAATTACAAGTTACAAGTGCATCAATTGCAGTAGTAGTATAACTTGTATTACGTAAGGTTAGCCGACATCTTTGTTAAGTTCTCCAGAACTATTATTTTAGACACCACTACGCTATAAATAGAATAATACAAGACACACTTCTTTCACTGGGTCGTTTGCACTTCCGGTATTCTTGGCCAAATATCTACCATTCGTTAATTGTTGATGGCAACCAAAGATCTCCCTACACAAGAGCTCGCTTTTATTCTCCAGTGCCTTTCCCTGAGCTCTTACAGCAGATACCCATGACGCATTTAACATTCTTGTTCTTGCCTCTGATTATCACAGGTAAAGTCACGCGCGTGCACCGGACGGAAATAGACATAGCGTCAGTCTCAATATTGGCAGTTAGCCTTGATCGGTGATTCTCTTAACTTTTGTTTCTGTAACCGTGTGGCATTATGTTTTATTGCGTGATGTTCTCCGTTATCCAATCACGAGGGATAACATTAGCATCTTCAAGCAAGACGATAAAGATTCTTGATCAGTTGATCCGAAAGAATGCGTGTGTGAATATGATACAATATACCATAAAAAGAATGCGTGTGTGTGAATCTGATGTAACATACCACGTAAAGAATGCGTGTGTGAATATGTTACAATATACCACATAAAGAATGCATGCGTGTGAATCTGATATAACGTACCACGTAAAGAATGCGTGTGTGTGAATCTGATATAAAATACCACATAAAGAATACGTGTGTGTGAATCTGATATAAAATACCACATAAAGAATACGTGTGTGTGAATCTGATATAAAATACCACATAACATGAACAATGAAGTCCAAATTTCCATAGGTCTGGCAGGTTCGGATTAATAATAGTATTTCAATTAAAACAATGTAGACACAGATAACTATACGAAAAATATATTTTAAAATTATTTATTGCTTAATGTTTGGAAACTCGGTAAGCGTAACGTTGGATAAACATTTCCATGATATATAAAAAAATTCATATATACATTTACATGACATAAACATTTACATGAAATATAAGTATTTCAATGATATACACATATAAATGACATATAGCTATTTCCATGGCATATAATTATTTCCATGACATATAACGTTTCAATAACATACACATTTCCATGACATACAAACATTTCCATGACGTATAAACATTTCCATGCCATGTAAACAATTCAATGACATATACACACTTCCGGGTGCTTTTTGTGGGTGATTAGTATGAGCAAGGGGTTGAGTAACACAGACCTAAGGCATGTACTCACTCGTCAGTTGCTATACACAACCACACTGACTCTCTTTTTTGTATTTGCAACACTTGGGAATAATAATTAATTTTTAAATTCAAAAAAAGTAATTAATATACTTATATAATTGTTTCCCTTCCATTCAAAATGTTTAATGATGTGAGAATTGTTTTTTTTCCTTTTGTTATCATCTATTTTGGACGGATATATTTTTAAATAAAATAATTTATTATTTAAGTAGCATTAACAAAACAAAGATTAAATAAAAAAAAATAAAAAAAATAAAGGATTTGTAAAAAAAAAAAAATTGTCCAGGAGAATCTACATTTACACAAGCATCTCTTTTGTGGCTCGCCAGTTACGTGAAGAATGATGCAAAATTAAATTCAAGTATGCGCCATCACCCCTCCGCCTTGCATATGGAATTGATACAAAAAAATTTCCTAAATGACTGAGACCCCACCAAAACTCAATCACGCGTTTCGTTCAGGATCCCTCGGCACCCTAAATTTCTGTTGTCTGCCCGACCAGAGTTACGATACCTGTTCTATTTTTGATATATAATATACGATTATCTTGAACTTAAAGATGATTTTCCTTTTGATTAGTATAATATATATATATATAACTATATATTACAAGGGCGAAACTATAATAGTGCCAAAAGCATACCACCAGGAGGCGCCACAACCAGGATAAATGTATTACGGTGCGATGAAGTCAAAGCGGTCCCTAAGCAACATTTACCACATCCTCCCTCACCCGAAACCAAGTAAATTAAACTCTATTAGGTCCTCATTACGTTATGTGACAGCGCTAGGTGGCATTATTTTTGTTACAGTAACTTACAGCCCTTCTAAATAGCCACGCACCACCAATCACAATAATCAATAATGCCATTTGTAATCATGTCTTTATTCTAATGTTTTGCGCTATAAAATTTTGTACAACTTCAAAGTAATGGATGAACAAGGTGTAAATTGAAGGAGAAAATGTTGAACAACTTCAAAGTAATGGATGAACAAGGTGTAAATTGAAGGAGAAAATTCTCAATACGCAAACATTAAAACGGGGCTCTTGGAGTGGATGTAATACACAGGCTAGTTCATCGATTATCATGATGTACTTCGTTGGCACGTGTGTGGAAAAAATGATATTTTATCTCGTTATTCAGCTCAATGACTTGCAAGCACTCAAATATCTCGCGATTTTTCTCTCCATCTCTTGCGTGCTTGATGTTGTAGTGAGATTGAATCTCCTCGCGAACATCACAGCAGCCAGTCCACCCTCAACACACCCCAATCTACATTACATACTTTCCCGACTATAAGTTATTAGAAACATTGATCAGAATAATGACACCAACGTGAATGGATTGTTCACGAAAATATCCGAAACATATTTACATAAAGCCAGCCTAACATATGACCCGTGCATTTCAGCATGAAATTTCATTCATTTAGCGGGACTTGCAAATATATATTTAATAACTTCTGCTCCTTACCCTGAACTTAATGTCTATCTTAACTAATTGCAGATGTCCCCATCACTAACACAGATTGAAAGAACGCTCTCAAACATAAGCCCATACCAACGTGTTGCCGTTACTTTTGTATTATTCAGCCTCTCTAAAACTTCTCACCTGGCATTCTTTTGGGGCAGCTTCATTCACAACATCCCGATCTCCTGATTTCATTGCCGCTAATAGATGGCTCTCACCCCAGTAACTCGCACCCCTTCATAACAACGCGTACATTGAAATATTCAGTCAAGCACCGCTTAACAAAAAGAAGCTCACAGTCTGTTCTCTTGTCCTAATACCATTGACACCTATTACCTGCTGTTCTCTACCACTGCGTCCTATTTTGAAAAAAAAAAGATATATTTAAAGCCGTATTTGTTATAAAGTCGTTTTTCCATAAGTGCATCGATCAAATTTTAAAAAATATGTAAAAAGTCACCGATTGACATCACATGGCTTTTATCATTTATATTTTGGTAAAGCATAAAATTGTTGCTTTTAAGCCAGGTAGAATATGTTGGAGGTTATTAGTATTAGACAAATAGCTCAAGGAATTCTTCTGGCTATTCTATGATAAAAATAACTGTCGTCTGCCGATATGACAATCTTTCATTTCTTTGAAAGAGCACGCTCTTTATTTCAATTAGCACCGAAACAATTGATTGCAAAGTAATCTTAATAAGCTGCACACTCTTGTTTGCACGAAGTCTGAGAATGCCAAGCCGTGGCTCCAACCGATCAACTTATTTGTGATGGTGATAGCATCGATCCAACAGCAACACGCCACTTGCTCATTTTCCATTGGACGATTTCACCAGACAAGCTTAAGCTGGTATTGGGCATTGAATATTCACTTAAGATTTCTCATCGCTATAAGTCGAACTTACTATCAACGATCGACATGAAACAAGCCTCACAGCATCCCTTTTTGTCTAAATCGGTGGTTCTCAACCTTCCTGATGCCGCGACCCTTTAATACTGTTCCTCATGTTGTGGCGACCCCCCAACCACAAAATTATGTTCGTTGATCATTGATACGTCATAACTGTAGAGTATATGTGTTTTCCGATGGTCCTAGGCGACCCGTGTGAAAGGGTCATTCGACCCCAAAAGGGGTCGCGACCCACAGGTTGAGATCCGCTGGTTTAAATATTTGAGATGATGTCAGATAGATATTCCCGTTTCTAGCGTATCACCAATGTCTGTTACGTATCACTAATAAAAAAAAACGTGGCTTGTAATCAGAGCCGTCGCGTGACTTTTAGAGGCCACCTACCACTTACAGGTCTTTGCGCCCCTACATTCAAAGTTGATAGTTCACTTTTTGTTGCAGGGACATCGCAACGGTTCTGCGTGTAATTGATAAGCATTAGCCAAGCATCAGTGGCACATTTTATGTATTCCGTATGTGTAGAAACACAAAAGAGTTTAAATGGTGCTGTAAATGTCAAATGGTCTGAGACGTACATTATTACCTCACTGGCTGCATTGTTTGAGTAAGTGCTGGAAAGGTCAGCCACAAGCAATGTCGGGTGAGTGCCACAACACGGGGCGGGGAGCGAGTGCATTCAAGGGGATGAGTCATGAAGATGGTAAACCAACGTCGAAAAGAATAATATATATCATATAAATATATCTATATTGTAAGATAATGAGTCATTGGGAGACCATCAAATAAACAATGGCGTCTTCAAGCGTGATATTATGAAACATGGGCGGGCCAAGATGGCTACCGGCACTGCATGACATACATTTTAAATTATTGGGATAAAGTACTGTCTGGCACTCTTCTATAGGCTACACAGGCGTTAAGTAATTACTGGACTATAATGTAGTCATGAACTGTGCTGGCCTGTACAGGGATATTCAATTTTTGGGGAAAATTGCCGTCCGTCATGGCAGTTACAGAATCTTATGTTCAAAACTTTTCCCATATTAAAGTTCATTTAAAAAAAAAACATTAATTCCCCACCACACGTTCCTTTTATAGGATCTCGAGTTCAACATTTGCTGTTGTTCTTGTTCGAGCTCAACAGTTCAATTCAGGGAAAAAGAACCTTCGTATCGATTATCACATTAATCAAAATGGCAGAAATCGTGACTCCACATTCCATCCAGGTATAGAAGAATTGATCAGCACCTGACCCACAGCAGGGCACAGTCAGCATTTTTACTTATTTATGCTATGGCTCATGACGTCAGCGTTTCCAACGATTCGCGTGTACTTCAACGATCTGTTTTATACAGACCAGGCAGGAAGTGTGGGGTGTAAGAGTGGGAGAGTGTTAGTGTGCAAGTGCGTAAGTGGGAGTGTAGTCGTGATAGATCTGTAAGTGGAGGTGTGCCAGTGGAAGTACTCACAAAAACACTAACTGCGTTTAGAGACGTTTTTAGGACTAACCCCCTGTTAATATCTATGTTCTGTTAATTGAAATTTTTCTGGAGCAGGTTATCCGTAATTAGCAATACTATCCGAGGACACAGTTTAATGATGTCTTTGCTTTCGCAATTTCTTTTGCGAAAATTCTTTGTAAATTATTTGAAAATTGACTTATCTTATCGGGGAACACGCCCATCTACTCCACAAAAACTAAAAACACCAACAAACCACAACAAAAACACGAAAAAAGCCCACGGAAAAAAAAACAAACACCAAAAAATAAGAAGAAAATTAATTATTTAAAAAAAAACCGAAAAAAACCCTACATAGTATTAGTATTGTTATTTCCCGATACTTTATAGCTAGATAACATGACAGAAAAGGCGGTCGCTTTGTACTGGAATGCAATGACTAAATGAAGTCCTTGATGTTGCTCATCATGCAATATTGTTTACAAGTTTTTGTCTTGGTTTTAGCAACACCAGTTATTTAAACATTGCTCTCGTGAAGTCATGTTCTTGGAAACAATTTAAAAAATAGCATTTGAAAAAGGATTCTATTTTCTTAAATTACAGCTGAGGCAAGAAAGCATCACACAGACCTTGCAGGCTGAGTTCATGCATCCACCACCTTCCCCCGAACCACCGTCTGAAGTACCACAGGAAGACGAGGTGTGGACTAATGAGTACAGCTGGGCCTGGGCCTACAACAAGGACCACGGCGACCAGGAGGAAGAGGAGGAGGAAGAGAAAGAGCATCTGAAGCAATGGATGAGTGACATCATCCACTCACCTATCACTGAAAACATCCTCAACGATGAGGTCTCCACCTCGGCCCTAGCAGCCAAGATAGACGAATTAGTTCGCGAAGAGCAAGGAGATCCCGTGGATGAATCCGACTGGCATGGGAGGATGGTCTACGCCAGGGTGGAGCAGGGACATGATGGACGAGACCTTTCGAATCTTGAACAGCCTGTGGCACGAGTCGTTCCCTACATCGATCATGACCATAGAGTTGTTCAAGAGTTTATTTCACACGTGGAAACAGAAGATCAGGAAACCACACGCGCCGCCGAAACAGTACATCTTTCCATAATTACAGGGTCGTTGACTGAAATGGGACACAAACACCGGATGGAGTTGGAAGTGCGCAAAAATGTCAAGAGGAGGAAACAAGAAAACGGACAAGACAGTAGTCGCGATCAAGGATATAATACGGACCACTATGCAATGTCACCAGAGAGAGGCGAAGGCGCCTCGATGTTACTTTCCCCCAGCTGTGACACAGACGTGTCCGCGAGTGACGACACTGGAATGTACATGTCAACATCAGACATCGATTCCGACCAGTTCCACAGTTCCGACGCACTGTCCTCCTCGGAAACCATGTCCGTGGAGGAGGGTACCGAGAACACAGATGAAGATGGTGAAAGCGATGCTTTTAACGAGGACAGCAGGAACCTGACGAATCCAATACAAATCCAACCCATTCCAAACACAGATTCAGATTACGACAATGAAACCCCCGTCTACGGAACACCAGTCAATCACAGCTTTGAGAACCATCAGAGCTTCGGTTTGTCAGAATCAAACCACCAGAGAAACCAATATGTGGACGACAGATCCGCGTCCGGTATGAAAATATCCACTACTTCCGAGTTAAGCTCATCAGTTGATGACCTGTACATACAAACAAAGAGCCAAGCCCAACTCACGAGATCAACTGAAAACAACCTCAGTTCATCCGTGGACGATCTCACAAAACTTCCAGCCGACCCCGATAGTCCGTTCCGACTCAGATACAGGGGAGGCAATCCTCGATCTTCCAGATACAATTCTAACCCCGAGAGTGCAAAAGAATCATTTGAGCAGTTTGCCTCACAGGGGTACGCCAGTGGCGGTATCCACGGGGAGTACAGTTCCTCCGTAGATGACATCACAATCACACCACCGCCGTTGACCATCAGCTGCTCGGACGATGACTTCATCAAGTCTTGCGCTAGACAACACACGATGTACACCCGCCAGATTGACCTCAGCAAGTTCAGTAGTTCCGTTGATAACATGACTTGTATGGCGGAGGAGCGCATTGCAGCTCAAGGAGCAGCATTGCACCAGAGCAATCCTTACCTGATTACGCAACAACCTGCTAAGATAAGCTCTCCCGTTGACGGGGCGGACACGCTTGATGATGCCCTTGACTCGCCACAGCCAGCGTCACCGCTTGGCGATCAAAACCGAATTACGAGAGAACCTACAGATGAAATAACGCTTGATAACTTTGGAGCCTATAGCGAGCACCACTTTTCTGGGTGGAATCGGTTTGGTGAAGCCATTCCCGAAGAACCTCATGTGGCCGAAGATGGCCGTTCAGAACAGACATCACCAAAACGAGAAACAAACATGACATTCTCCGACATACAAAGAACACAACTAAAGTCCCCATTTGAAACATCAGTTGAATCGATCCTGCCGAGTGAAGTAGAGAAAAGAGAACAGAGCTTCTGGTCAGGGTCAGATGAGTTATCTCCCAGATTAGACATAAGCGGGGCTTCTGAAATTCGGACAGACTCTTTACAAGAACTGTATCAACACACGCCAACAGTGCCTTTTAATGAACAAGAAATAATCCAAAACTTGCAAGAAACACAGAAAAACGTCCATGAAGGTCTGTTTAAAACGGGCAGTTCAAAAACAGAATCATTCCTTGAGATGAGGATAACTCCTCCTCGTTCAGATGAAGATCGTGGACGAGATTGGAGGAGTACCTCAGAAATGGACCAAACAAATCCAGTCTCAACTATTCCTGAAGTCCAATCAAATTGGGATCAAAACTACGACATGCATCCAGTATTACAATCCTCTGTGAACACAGATCTCCCAGCTGACGTTCTCAATGAAAACCTTCCACTTGAAACTATGACCAGTGATGTCACTAGCATTGAAAGACAGACCACCAATGACATTCCAGACGTTACATCAGTTGATGAGCCCTTGGTTACAGAATCGTGTGATGTAACTGATATAACAGCTTCCTCAGTAAAAGAGACCGCCGTCCAACATGCAGCCGAGGAACTTGTTCCCTCAACAAAGGTTGTTGGCTTGAACCTTGCAGAAGCAAGCTCACAAATTTTACAAGTGCCTTACCAACCAGAAAATCCGACCACACCTGAATCTAAAGTGGCTGCAGGAAGCGATGATGCACTTTATGGCCCTTCAGGGAAATGTGGTGCTAATGAAAACACGATTTCCAATGACGCTCGGGTAGATCAGTGCGAGTTAATGGGTGACTTTAACGAACATGAACTAGACGACAGGCAATATGTTACTTACTCCTTTGCAGATGACATAATTGATGTCCACGCGTACAAACATTCTGTCTCTGATGATAAAAAAAATATGGAGACAACCAATGCAGATATATTAAAAGCATTAAGATTTGAATTTCAAGTAGAACATGAGGGTGAAACATCTTTTGAAGAAACCACAACGTCAGGTCAAATCGAAGATTCATCAGTGGCCGAGACATCAGATCATGGAGTTGTCGACGGCCGTTTACCTTGGAAGGAAGAATCAAATCCCATTATACCACATAGTATTTATCACTCTGATGATTCTTCGGTTGACGTGTCGACGATTAGGTCAACCACTGAGCATCATTCATTTGAATCAAAAGATAAGACATTAGTTGACTACGAGACATCTGAGCATACAACTACGCCAACAGCATCACATAGAGAACAATCCTATTTCATGATGGAAGATGAATCATCTGTTGATGGGGCCATTGAAAATCCGGATAAATCAACATATGAAAACGATAAACCAACCCATTCCGATTCTTCTGTTGATGGAAGCAAAGATCTCCCAGTCTTTGAACATACAGCCTTAACATCAGAGATTGATGAACCACCCCATTCTATGACGGAAGATGACTCATTTGATGATTCTTCTGTTGATGTTAAAGAAGGTCTGCCAATCTTTGATCATCAACCAGTAACACTAAACGATGAACAAACCCATTCAATAAAAGAAGATTATCAATTTGATGATTCGTCAGTTGATGATTCGGAAAGTCTACCCATCAGTGAACATAAGGCCTTAACATCACAGAATGCTGAACAAAACCATTCCATGACAGAAGCTGATGAGCATGATGATTCTTCAGTTGATGGTGCAGTAAACATTTCAACAATTGAATATCCTGCCATACCAGTAACATCAAACACGGAGGAATCCCATTCTATGACAGAGAACGAACAACTGGATGATTCTTCTGTTGATGCTACAGTAGGTCAGCAAATCATTGAACATCAAAACTTTCCAGTAGTACCAAACACTGAGCAACCCAGTTCCATGGCAGAAGATGATGAACTAGATGATTCTTCTTTTGATGGTTCAGTATATCTATCAATAATTGAAAATCCGCCCATTACATCCCATGATTCTGAAGAAACCCATTCCGTGACAGACGCTGATGAACTTGATGAATCTTCTGTTGATGGTACATTAGATCTGTCCACAATTAAAAATCCGGCCATAGCATCAAAGAATGCTGAGCAACCCCATTCCATAAAAGAAGCTGAACTTGATGAATCTTCTGTTGATGGTACAGTATATCTGTCAACAAGTGCAAATCCGGCCATAACATCACAGAATGCTGACCAACAACATTCAGTAAAAGAAGCTGATGAACTTGATGAATCTTCTGTTGATGGTACAGTAGATCTGTCACCAAGTGCAAATCCGGCCATAACATCACAGAATGCTGACCAACAACATTCAGTAACAGAAGCTGAACTTGATGAATCTTCTGTTGATGGTACATTATATCTGTCAACAAGTGCAAATCCGGCCATAACATCACAGAATGCTGACCAAAAACATTCAGTAACAGAAGCTGATGAACTTGATGAATTTTCTGTTGATGGTACATTAGATCTGTCACCAAGTGAAAATACGACCGTAACATCACAGAATGCTCACCAACCCCATTCAGTGACAGAAGCTGATGAACTTGATGAATCTTCAGTTGATGGTACATTAGAACTGTCAACTATTGAAATTCTGGCTATAACATCACAGAATGCTGACCAACCCCATTCAGTGAAAGAAGATGATGAACTTGATGAATCTTCTGTTGATGGTACAGTAGATCTGTCACCAAGTGAAAATCCGACCGTAAAATCACAGAATGCTGACCAACCCAATTCAGTGACAGAAGCTGATGAACGTGATGAATCTTCTGTTGATGGTACATTAGATCTGTCAACTAATGAAATTCCCGACTTGCCAGTAACGGCAATCTCTGAAAAAATTCATTCCACGACAGAGGACGATCAAAATGATGAATCTTCTGTTGATGGTCCATTAAACACATCACCAAACGCCAAAGAAACCCATTCTCTGACTCAAGAAAATCAAATTGATGACTTTTCTGTTGATGGCACTGTAGGCCTGTCAACCATTGAAGATTCGGAAATCCCAATAATACACAACCCTGACCAAATTCATTCCATGACACACAATTTTGCTCAAAATGACGATTCGTTAGTTGATGGCATACCAGATGGATCTTATCCTGAGTCTGCCTCAATGATTTCTGTCAAGGTTGCAATGACTGAACAGTATCAGAGCTCACAAGTCAAGAGGGCGATTTCAATTGAAGAAATGGAATCTTCCGTTGATGATGTGAGAATGAAAAAATCAGAAGATGTACAAACGTCACAAAACGACACCGATATTAACAGCCTTGATGAAAAAGATAAAGGCACCAAACAATGGAATAAAATGTTTCCATCTGAAGAGCAAATGGAATCCAGCTTTGATGATATTTTGGGCAATGTATCGTGCACAAATGTGGACTCTCCCAAAAATTATGACCTGACAGCAGTCCATGGAGATGTTGGTGGGAGCGTAACACTTGAAGATGAAAATTGGTTCTCACGCGAAAAGCTAGATTCTTCGGTTGACTACACAGCAGCACTAAATGCAAGTTTCATCAAAGATAAAGAAACAGTTTCATGTGATACTGGACTAGCCATTGATTCCAACGAAATAGTAGACAACGACATTGTTAATGAAATCTCAGAAACCTCATGGAAAATGCCAGCTTCTGACGGAGAAGCACTTGATGAGGACGATATCAACATGATTTCTAATGTCAGAGGCAAGCAGTTGGCAGGACACTCTGCGGAGACCACGTACGACATGGAGAGCTCAACGTCGACAACAAGCAGTCTCGTCACAGTGATCAGCAAACAAGCTGAGGAATGGCTCGACGAGGAAAATAGAGAGGACCCATCATACGTGACTGTCACTGACAAGGGCATCGTTGGATTTCACGTTGACGCGACACAGGAAGACATTGTTCCGTACAATGATGAGGATGATGACTTCGTTAGACTCTGCCTTGATACCTCAGATGTTGACTCATCCGACGTTACAGAGGTCAGTAATACCCAACCAGCGGCTAACCAATCAGATGTGCCAGTGTCAAAGTCTGACCTCATTATCGAAGATATGAGGTCCGACTCATTCGAGAATAGCCAAACAGATGAACAATCACAGTCTAAAACAAACATTTCCATACAAAATCAAAGGCAACAGGTGATGTCAGAACTTAGTATCGAATTCATCAGAACTAACAACTTGCTAGAAAGCCATGTATCTCCAAGTGCAACATGCAATACAAATAAATCCTCGACACTTCCAGTAGAGCATCTTCTCTCGGCTACAAGAGGATACAAAGATATCGATGAAGAAGATGGTGAACTAGCCGTTACTGTAAATCAACAGCACTTCTGCATCCATCTGCTTTACGACCAAAATTCAATTCCAAATTTAACCTATACAACAGATTTGACACGGGTATCGCCTTTTCTCAATGCCGATGAGAGACCAGCGATATTCACCAAAAAGATAGCCTTACTAGCCAAAATCAAGAAGATCACACACAATGTTTTCACGGAGGCTATCACAAGGTTCGCACCGCCCGTTGCCGTTGCAACAGTTGACATGACCTCTGTACAATACCAACCCGACTTTGTCCGCATATTTTCCGTAACGTATTCCAATGAGATCATTGCGCAGCAATTCTCTCAGTCCACTTTCATTCAATCAGATGACATTCCATGCGTTTTAAAAAACCCACGAGATGATTTCAAATGGGAAATGAAATCACCTGCAGCACATCTTGCTACATATGAACATTTAGAGACTCAACAACAAGAAAACTTAATGTCTACTAGTGAGATAGAATTGATAATAGAGGCAGAGGGCCAAGAGGAAACAGTCCTGGCCCCGGAAATTGAAAATGAAACAGTTTTGACCAAAGAAACAGAGCTTACTACAGAATCACAACAAGAAAAGGAAAGTGATCTGAGTAAAGAAACAGAACTTGTCACAGAAGAAGCAGTTGAATCTTACTTTAAAACAGAAGACGAAGAAGGCTATAATGAAGATATTGAACAAAAATTCGTACCTGGTGATGAACTAAGGACTGCCACCAGCGAAAAACAAATAACACATTCAGCTAAAACTGAGCAAATATCAATTTTTTCAACACGGACAGAGTTAAGAATTGTTTCAGATATAGGGGCCACAATAGATGCTAATAAAGGGACTAAAGCTGAAGAAGTTGTTGAAGCTGTACCAGTGATTGAAGCTGAACAAATATCTAAGGCTGAACAAGTTACTGAAGGTGAACAGGTGGCTGAAGCTGCAGAGGTAACTAAAGCTGAAGAAGGTACTGAAACTGAACAGGTCACTGAAGCTAAACAAATTTCTGAATCTGAACAAAAGACTGAAGCTGAACAATTTACTGAAATTGAACAAGTCACTGAAGTTGAACAAGTTACTGAAGCTGAACAGGTGACTGAAGCTGAATATGTGACTGAAAGTAAACAAATCACTGAAGCTGATCAATACACTGAAGATGAAAAGGTCGCTGAAGCTGAACAAGTGACTGAAGCTGAAAAAGTGACTGAAGTTGAACACGCTAGTGAAACTGAAAAAGTCGTTGCAGCTGAAGAAGTGACTGAAGCTGAACAGGTGACTGAAATTGCACAGCTGACTGTATATGTACACGTTACTGAAACTAAACAAGTCAATGAAGCTGAGGAAGTGACTGAATCTGAACAGGTGACTAATGCTGAACAATTTACTGAAATTGAACAAGTCACTGAAGCTGAACAAGTTACTGAAGATGAAAAAGTAACTGAAGCGGAACAAGTGACTGAAGCTGAACAAGTGACTGAAAGTGGACAAATCACTGAAGCTGATCAAGACACTGAAGCTGAACAAGTCACTGAACCTGAACAAGTGACTGAAGCTGAACAAGTGACTGAAGCTGAACAAGTGACTGAAATTGATCGAGTCACTGAAGCTGACCAAGTGACTGAAGCTGAACTAGTGACTGAAAGGGGACAAATAACTGAAGCTGAACAAGTGACTGAAGCTGAACAAGTGACTGAAGCTGAACAAGGGAGTGAACTTGTACAAATGACTGAAATTGAACGAGTCCATGAAGCTGAACAAGTGACTGAAGCGGAACAAGTGACTGAAGCGGAACAAGTGACTGAAGCTGACCAAGTGACTGAAATTGAACAAGTCACTGAAGCTGAACAAGTGACTGAAGCTGAACAAGTGATTGAAAGGGGACAAATCAATGAAGATGAACAAGTGACTGAAGCTGAACAAGTCACTGAACCTGAAAAAGTGACTAAAGCTGAACAAGTGACTGAAGCTGAACAAGTGACTGAACCTGAACAAATGACTGAAATTGAAATTGCACAGCTGACTGTAGATGAACAAGTTACTGAAAATAAACAAGTCGATGAAGTTGAAGAAGTGACTGAAGCTGAACAGGGGACTAAAGCTGAACAATTTACTGAAATTGAACAAGTCACTGAAGCTGAACAAGTTACTGAAGCTGAACAAGTGACTGAAGCTGAACAAGTAACTGAAGTGGAACAAGTGACTGAAGCTGAACAAGTGACTGAAGCTGAACAAGTGACTGAAGCTGAAAAAGTGACTGAAATTGAACGAGTCACTGAAGCCGACCAAGTGACTGAAGCTAAACAAGTGACTGAAAGGGAACAAATCACTGAAGCTGATCAAGACAATGAAGCTGAACAATTCACTGAACCTCAACAAGTGACTGAAGCTGAACAAGTTACTGAAGCGGAACAAGTGACTGAAGCGGAACAAGTGACTGAAGCTGACCAAGTGACTGAAATTGAACAAGTCACTGAAGCTGAACAAGTGACTGAAGTTAAACAAGTGACTGAAAGGGGACAAATCAATGAAGCTGAACAAGTGACTGAAAGTGGACATATCACTGAAGCTGATCAAGACACTGACGCTGAACAAGTCACTGAACCTGAAAAAGTGACTGAAGCTAAACAAGTAACTGAAGCTGAACAAGTGACTGAACCTGAACAAATGACTGAAATTGAAATTGCACAGCTGACTGTAGATGAACAAGTGACTGAAACTAAACAAGTCGATGAAGTTGAAGAAGTGACTGAAGCTGAACAGGTGACTAAAGCTGAACAATTTACTGAAATTGAACAAGTCACTCAAGCTGAACAAGTTACTGAAGCTGAACAAGTGACTGAAGCTGAACAAGTAACTGAAGTGGAACAAGTGACTGAAGCTGAACAAGTGACTGAAGTTGAAAAAGTGACTGAAATTGAACGAGTCACTGAAGCTGACCCAGTGACTGAAGCTGAACAAGTGACTGAAAGGGGACAAATCACTGAAGCTGATCAAGACAATGAAGCTGAACAAGTCACTGAACCTAAACAAGTGACTGAAGCTGAACAAGTGAGTGAACCTGAACAAATGACTGAAATAGAAAGAGTCCCTGAAGCTGAACAAGTGACTGAAGCGGAACAAGTGACTGAAGCGGAACATGTGACTGAAGCTGACCAAGTGACTGAAGCTGAACAGGTGACTGAAGCCGAACAAGTGACTGAAAATCAACAAGTTGATGAAAATCAACAAGTTGCTGAAGCTGAACAAGTAATTAAAACTGAACAAGTCGCTGAACAATTGACTGAAACTGAACAGGTGACTGAAACTGAACAGGTGATTGAAACTGACCAAGTGACTAAAACTGAACAAGTGACTGAAACTGAACAGGTGATGGAAACTGAACAGGTGACTGAAGCTAAAGAAGTGACTGAAGCTAAACAAATGGCTGAAAATGAACTAGTCGCTGAAGCTGAACAAGTAATTGAAGCTGAAAAGGTGACTGAAACTGAAGACGTCGCTGAACAAGTGACTGAAATTGAACAGGGGACTGAAACTGAACAGGTTACTGAAACTAAACGATTGACTGAATCTGAACAGGCGACTGAATTTGAACAAGGAACTGAAGCTGAACAAGTGACTGAAGCTGAACAGGTGATTGTTGCCGAACAGTTGACTGAAAATGAACAGGTGATTGAAACTGAACATATGAGTGAAGCTGAACAGATGACTGAAACTGAACAGGTGACTGAAGCTAAAGAAGACACTGAAACTGAACAAATGGCTGAAACTGAACTAGTCACTGAAGCTGAACAAGTGACTGAAGCTGAAAAAGTGACTGAAACTCAAGAAGTCGCTCAACAAGTGACCGAAACTGAACAGGTGACTGAAGTTGAACATGTTACTGAAAATAAACGATTGACTGAATGTGAACAATTGAATGAAACTGAACAGATGACTGAAACTGAACAGATGACTGAAACTGAACAGATGACTGAAACTGAACAGATGACTGAAACTGAGGCAGTAAATGATGCGGGAACATTTTCTAAAGCTGAACAAGTAACAGAACCTTGCTTACTATCTGAAGCTGAACAGATGACTGAATCTGAAGTTTTTACTGAAACCGAACATTTGACTAGAGCTGAACAAATGACTGAAGCTGAACAGGGGAATGAAACTGAGCAAGTGACGAAAATCGAAACGTTGAATGAAACTGAAGAGTTGGATGAATCTGAAGAGTTGGATGAAACTAAAGAGTTGGATGAAACTGAAGAGTTGGATGAAACGGAAGAGTTGGGTGAAACTGAAGAGTTGGATGAAACTGAAGAGTTGGATGAAACTGTAGAGTTGGATGAAACTGAAGAGTTGGATGAAACTGAAAGGATGTCAGCAAATGAACTATCTGGTGATATGCAAACAGCTTTAGAAGCAGAATCTTATTCACAAATGGAACAACACATAGAAAACACTGCGCAAAGAAAGATTGTCAGTGAAATAGAGTTGAGTACAGAAGAAGAACGTCGCCTAGATACTTTAAAAAATGAAGGACAGGGTTTGGAAATTGAAATAACTGATGACAGTCAATTAATGGAGATCATAGCAAATGAAAGTAGCGAAGAACGCGATGACGTAAGACATGGGGATGGACAGTTTTCTGATGCCATGGAAGATGATGAAATCACCGACAACGTGGAAAGCCTTGAACTAGAAAAAGCGACCATACAAGGCGTCGATGATGTCACACTCGAAGACACCAGCAAGGCTTCCACTGCATTATCACAGATAACTGGGAATGTAACAGTTTTTGATGACATCTCAACAAATGAACCAGGAGGTTGTGATCGGATCACAGACGATTTTGAATTCATTAATGTGGATACCTGTAAGGTGCAGGGTTCATCCGAAGCAATTTCAAGTCCAGAGGAAGAGTTAAGTGACCAAAGACAACTGGAGGCCATAGAAAAGTCAATGTTTATGGAGTCCTTGACCACGGATTCTGGGGCATTCTTTCAAAGCTCATCACAAGCCGATGATGCTACTGACCAACAGGGAAACACGGATAATGACGATCTGTCAGATGACATTTCACAGTCTGAAACTATGGAACCTCTGATACCTGCATGTAATGTAAACGTCATTTCAAAGGAAAAGGCCGTGATTACGGAAGCATTCAAAGAAACAGAAGAGATAGAAACAAGAACTGCCTATTGTGAACAAGGAGCAAATGATGAAGACGAAGTAAATGAAAAAGCTCAAGAAAAAATAGAAGAAGAAGATGAAGGAACTGAGGAAGAAATTGAAGGAGTAGATGAAGAAACAGTAGACTTACTAGAAAAAGAAGTAGTAGAAAAAGAAGTAATAGAAAAAGAACCAGAAGATTTGGAAGAAGTCCGTGGAGAAGAAGAACGTGAAGAAGAAGTAAGCAGCGGAGACGATGACAGAGAAGAAGTAGAAGAAGAGCAATGCAAAGAGAAAGATGACAATGAAGTAGATGAGGTAAGTGAAAATGAGTGCAAATCATCTGATGATAAACAAGACATTAAATTAGATTTAGATTACCAAATTAAGCTGAAGAATGATCAAAACTCTTTCCAAGTTAATTGCACTGATAATGACCCATACAGTGATTTAACGCCATCTAGTGCGATGGAAGTCCCAGAATGGCTTCTGACTTGTTCGGAAGTCATTGACCACCAAGGGATACAGCCTGATGCCATTGACTTGTTGATTAGAGCTGCCACTCCCGAGGCCTTCCTGGACGATGAATGGATCTGTCCGAGTCTACAACAAAACTCAACCCGTGATACAAATGATGATGCACCGTTTGTAATACCGGATTTCGGAAAAAGCTTTGCAGACGACAATGACGTTGATTTTGGCGAAGATCAAGTTGTCAGGGATGCAATCAGTTATTCAGATCCCGGGCACGAGGATGATATTCTTACTGATGTTTTCAATGAGTCCAGTGAGCACGATTCTCAGATGTTACCACATTGTCTTCAGCATATTCACAGCGTGGAAGAAGAAATTAAAAGTGAAGAATATGGTGATGAAGATGATAACGATGACGAAGAGGCTTACCAGGATGACGAATTTGAAACTGATGAAGAAGAAACAGGGAGTGGGAGGGAAGAGGACACATTGGAAACGCAAGAAATGTGTCCAATGCATAGAGAAGAGCAAGTATCAGATGAACAAAACATATCAGACGAAGGGGATGTTATAGAAGAAGAGGAATTATCCGAGGAAGAAGATGCATCCAATGAAAATGAATACAACAGTGAAGTAGACGTAGAGGAAACAGCAGAACAATTTGATCCCTTCATCCTTAGCGAAGCTTGTTTTCTAAAGTCAAAACCCATTGATTTTGAAATCTCCGAGAAAAATGATTTTTCTGCAGAGTTTGAAATGGAAAACCAAACAGATTCCCTCGCTTTTGAAGACACTCATATTGATAATAATGATTCCAACGTTTCACCACACTCACAAGTGCTCAGAAATGTGGAAATAAATGATGTCAATGACTCTGATGGAATTAACACAGATAAATGTCCTGATGAATCAGAAATTACTTACATTATGGTAGGGTCTGAACATGAAGACATTTTACCAGAAACAAAATTGCAGTTGGAAGAATCTTTTGAGTTTCTGGATGGCAATACGTCACTTATGATTGAAGAAACCTCACCTATAGTCTCGGAAGATGAAGGAATCCACATCTTGTCTCCAGCTTTCCAAGAAGAACAGAACAAAGAAGATTCGAAGCTAGATACGCTCTTTACCGAGTTAGTAATTAATGAAGACAACTCAAAATCACTTCAACATATTCAGCAATTTGTAACTTCAGAAGAAACGCATGCTTCATCCGTGGTGCATCAATCAGATTCAGACCAAAGCACTGAAAACGATAGTGATGATGGTCAATCCCTAAGAGCACTTGTAGATAATGTTCCTTTATGCTTTGATGAAAGTTTACCAATACAAATAGACATATTTCAAGTTGAATCCATTCCTCTTTTACAGAAAGATGCAGGCGTAAATTTCATTGAAGTAGATGAAGTCATATATTCAGAAGATGACACGGCCGTCCAACATTGTGCCGATTATTTGACCGTTGGAAAGCGCCAGTCTGAAGACGAACTCACTGCTCATTTACCTGCTGATAACAATGAAGATTTGAAGGACGACATCTCACACGAAAATTATCATTTCAAAGATATCAAAGAAGCCACAGAGTTTGGTAGAGAGGACGATGGTAGAGAGGACACATATGCTGTTAGGGCCAGCCCAAAATCAGGTCCTCGGTTAGTTCATTATGACTCTATAAGTTTACAAGAAAGTGATGCTTTCCCCGATGAATGGATGCTCCCAATAATTGAAAAAGAATCGCCATTCAGAAAACATGCTGCAAAGACAATGCCACAAAAGTATGACCTGACAGGTAAGGAGGAAGGCTACTTACAAAGCAAAGCATTTGCAATAATTGATAAAGATTTAGTCCTTTCCGAAGAAGTAGCTAAAGTATCTCCCAGTGAAACTGCATTTGAAATTGAAGATCAAAGGCAACTTTCCATGCAGAAAAAACAGTCCCATTATTCCGATAGCTATGCCTCCAGCTTGCAAGAAACTGACGCATTCCCTGATGAATGGATGATTGATGTCATTGAAAAAGAGTCCCCTTACAAAAAATCACTCCTTCGAAGTGAACAAAAATACGAAGATTTGTACGACTCAGAGTTGAACGAAGATGAAACATTGATAGTAATTGTTCAAGAGGGGCAAGCAGAAACGGACTCTGAGAAACCTGAGAAAGATAAGCCCGATGTTCGCTTTGTGCAATTGGACTCACAGATTTCTTGCTCTGAAGGTGATGGCAGGTCTGGCGATGAAGATACTGAAGACACTACAATTGAGGCTAACGAGTCTGAGACAAGAGCATTAGTTGAGGAGTTTGCCAGCTCAGTTGTGTTGGAAATACTCAGCGACCTGAATAGTGTTTTGGGGAATATTGAGCAATATCCCGAGAGTTTCATTAATGAAGAAGATAAGTGCTCTAAATTAAGAGCATGCCAAGACATAGATGGTAAGAAAGAAAAAGATTACATCGAAGAAAATAAAGATAGGGATAACACTGAGGAAGACGATAAAGGGGAAAAGGGCCAAATAGATCTCTTTTTGGAGAAAGAAGAGGATTATTACACTGTGGAGAAAGAAGAGGAAGATTACAATGTAGAGAAAGAAAAGGATAATTACATTATGGAGAAAGAAGAGGATGCTTACAATGGTAACACAGAAGAGGAAAATGACACTGGTAAGACAGAAGAGGAGCATTACACTGTTGAGACAGAAGAAGGGGATAAAACTGTTAAGACAGAAGACGAGGATTACCTCTGCAAGAATGAAGAGGAGAAATACACTGGTGAGGAAGAAGAGGATGATCATACCGAGGAGGAGGAAGATTCTATCAGCTTAGATATTGAACAAAAAGAAGCATATCTACAGATGTCAGAATCATTTGAACAAGTGAAGGAGACGTATTTGCAGCATCAAAAAGATAAAGAGTTAGTGATACAGAATTCTGAATTTCATGCAGGGGATAATGTGGTAGATAAGAACAACCAATTTAATTCAGTTGAGGAACACGTAGTGCAAGAAGAAAAAAGTTTTGAAAGTTCTAATGACACTAAAATTGAGAGATTTGAATCTTGGCAAAAATCTCAGTCTGAAGATGCAGGAGAAATCACTGGATGTTCCTTTGAGAAGAACGCAGAATTAGATCTACAAGTTGTAAGCAACATTTCAAATGATAACCAACAAGAATTTGTAGAAAGAAAGATTGTGACCACATTGCGGTTTAACGCACCAAAGCTAAAAGCGTGTGTTCCCCAGAGCCAAACAAAGTTTGAATCAGTTCTGTCTATCACAACTGGCAGCCCCAAACCTGAAACAGTTTCTTCAAACGAGTTTTTCCGACTTGAAGATTACAGTGTAAGTACCAAACATGTCCAGGTTGTGCTTATTGAACAAGAAAAAACAGTCGAAACATCTGAGACAAATCTCAGTGTAGAAAACGATAAGAAAGATACAGAGTCCAAGGAAAGCGTTGTGAAAGAACAATTTGAAATTGAAACACGTGAGCAGGAATGCATCGTAACGCCACCTAATTCACCAACGTTACAGCTAAAAAATGTATCTTCAAATGAATTCACTATATTGGAGAGCATTGGGTTAGGTGTTGCCCACTTGTGCGAGACAAAAGTAGACGATGAGATCTCTGTTGAAGAAGGTCAAACCCTTTCTGAAGAACAAATTACATCAGAAGATTTATCACAACATGATGATGAGTCTTTCTCTGAAGCCAAAGAAGACATACCAGATACATACGTTCCTGATGGACAGACTACAGAATCTGACGTCTTAGAATCTCACATCTTTGATGCTGATGAAAGCAATTTGCTGGTCAGACCAACAAGTCCCGAGGCCTTTGATGATGACTTCATAAAACCAATTCTTCAGACCAATTTTGAATTTAGAACAGAATCTGAACATACAATTCTTTTGGAAGAGGTACGTTTTGAAGACAGCTTTAATGAAGAAAATGACGTTGAGATAGGAACAGAAGAAGGCCAAGAAAAAACGGCATTGACAGAAACAAGTATTCTGTCCCAACAAGTTGAAATTCACGAAGAACAAGTCATTTCAAAAGAAGACGAGGTGTCTGTTGAAGAAGGTCAATGCCTTTCTGAAGAACAAACTATATCAGAAGATTTATCACAACATGATGATGAGTCTTTCTCTGAAGCCAAAGAAGACATACCAGAAACATACGTTCCTGATGGACAGACTACAGAATCTGATGTCATAGAATCTCAAATCTTTGATGCAGATGAAAGCAATTTGCTGGTCAGACCAACAAGTCCCGAGGCCTTTGATGATGACTTCATAAAACCAATTTTTCAGACCAATTTTGAATTTAGAACAGAATCTGAACAAACAATTCCTTTGGAAGAGCCACGTTTTGAAGACAGCTTTAATGAAGAAAATGATGTTGAGATTGGAACAGAAGAAGGCCAAGAAAAAACGGCATCGACAGAAACAAGTATTCTGTCACAACAAGTTGAAATTCACGAAGAACAAGTCATTTCAAAAGAAGACGAGGTCTCTGTTGAAGAAGGTCAATCCCTTTCTGAAGAACAAATTACATCAGAATATTTATCACAACATCATGATGAGTCTTTCTCTGAAGCCAAAGAAGACATACCAGATACATACGTTCCTGATGGACAGACTACAGAATCTGATGTCATAGAATCTCACATCTTTGATGCTGATGAAAGCAATTTGCTGGTCAGACCAACGAGTACCGAGGCCTTTGATGATGACTTCATAAAACCAATTCTTCAGACCAATTTTGAATTTAGAACAGAATCTGAACAAACAATTCCTTTGGAAGAGCCACGTTTTGAAGACAGCTTTAATGAAGAAAATGATGTTGAGATTGGAACAGAAGAAGGCCAAGAAAAAACGGCATTGACAGAAACAAGTATTCTGTCACAACAAGTTGAAACTCACGAAGAACACGTCATTTCAAAAGAAGATAAAGTTTCTGTTGAAGAATGTCAATCCCTTTCTGAAGAACAAATTACATCAGAAGATGTATCACAACATGATGATGAGTCTTTCTCTGAAGCCAAAGAAGACATACCAGATACATACGTTCCTGATGGACACACTACAGAATCTGATGTCAT
Source organism: Omphiscola glabra (assembly GCA_964017045.1). NCBI lineage: Eukaryota > Metazoa > Mollusca > Gastropoda > Lymnaeidae > Omphiscola > Omphiscola glabra. The sequence goes on from OZ024795.1 coordinate 22,862,285, forward strand.
AGAATCTCACATCTTTGATGCTGATGAAAGCAATTTGCTGGTCAGGCCAACAAGTCCCGAGGCCTTTGATGATGACTTCATAAAACCAATTCTTCAGACCAATTTTGAATTTAGAACAGAATCTGAACATACAATTCCTTTGGAAGAGCCACGTTTTGAAGATAGCTTTAATGAAGAAAATGATGTTGAGATTGGAACAGAAGAAGGCCAAGAACAAACGGCATTGACAGAAACATGTATTCTGTCACAACGAGTTGAAATTCACGAAGAACAAGTCATTTCAAAAGAAGACGAGGTCTCTGTTGAAGAAGGTCAATCCCTTTCTGAAGAACAAATTACATCAGAAGATGTATCACAACATGATGATGAGTCTTTCTCTGAAGCCAAAGAAGACATACCAGATACATACGTTCCTAATGGACACACTACAGAATCTGATGTCATAGAATCTCACATCTTTGATGCTGATGAAAGCAATTTGCTGGTCAGACCAACAAGTCCCGAGGCCTTTGATGATGACTTCATAAAACCAATTCTTCAGACCAATTTTGAATTTAGAACAGAATCTGAACATACAATTCCTTTGGAAGAGCCACGTTTTGAAGACAGCTTTAATGAAGAAAATGATGTTGAGATTGGAACAGAAGACGGCCAAGAAAAAACGGAATTGACAGAAACAAGTATTCTGTCACAACAAGTTGAAATTCACGAAGAACAAGTCATTTCAAAAGAAGATAAAGTTTCTGTTGAAGAATGTCAATCCCTTTCTGAAGAACAAATTACATCAGAAGATGTATCACAACATGATGATGAGTCTTTCTCTGAAGCCAAAGAAGACATACCAGATACATACGTTCCTGATGGACACACTACAGAATCTGGTGTCATAGAATCTCACATCTTTGATGCTGATGAAAGCAATTTGCTGGTCGGGCCAACAAGTCCCGAGGCCTTTGATGATGACTTCATAAAACCAATTCTTCAGACCAATTTTGAATTTAGAACAGAATCTGAACATACAATTCCTTTGGAAGAGCCACGTTTTGAAGACAGCTTTAATGAAGAAAATGATGTTGAGATTGGAACAGAAGAAGGCCAAGAAAAAACGGAATTGACAGAAACAAGTATTCTGTCACAACAAGTTGAAATTCACGAAGAACAAGTCATTTCAAAAGAAGACGAGGTCTCTGTTGAAGAAGGTCAATCCCTTTCTGAAGAACAAATAACATCAGAAGATTTATCACAACATGATGATGAGTCTTTCTCTGAAGCCAAAGAAGACATACCAGATACATACGTTCCTGATGGACAGACTACAGAATCTGATGTCATAGAATCTCACATCTTTGATGCTGATGAAAGCAATTTGCTGGTCAGACCAACAAGTCCCGAGGCCTTTGATGATGACTTCATAAAACCAATTCTTCAGACCAATTTTGAATTTAGAACAGAATCTGAACATACAATTAGTTTGGAAGAGCCACGTTTTGAAGATAGCTTTAATGAAGAAAATGATGTTGAGATTGGAACCGAAGAAGGCCAAGAAAAAACGCAATTGACAGAAACAAGTATTCTGTCACAACAAGTTAAAATTCACGATGAACAAGTCATTTCAAAAGAAGACGAGGTCTCTGTTGAAGAAGGTCAATCTCTTTCTGAAGAACAAACTACATCAGAAGATTTATCACAACATGATGATGAGTCTTTCTCTGAAGTCAAAGAAGACATACCAGATACATACGTTCCTGATGGACAGACTACAGAATCTGATGTCATAGAATCTCACATCTTTGATGCTGATGAAAGCAATTTGCTGGTCAGACCAACAAGTCCCGAGGCCTTTGATGATGACTTCATAAAACCAATTCTTCAGACCAAATTTGAATTTAGAACAGAATTTGAACAAACAATTCCTTTGGAAGAGCCACGTTTTGAAGACAGCTTTAATGAAGAAAATGATGTTGAGATTGGAACAGAAGAAGACCAAGAACAAACGGCATTGACAGAAACAAGTATTCTGTCACAACAAGTTGAAACTCACGAAGAACAAGTCATTTCAAAAGAAGATAAGGTTTCTGTTGAAGAATGTCAATCCCTTTCTGAAGAACAAATTACATCAGAAGATGTATCACAACATGATGATGAGTCTTTCTCTGAAGCCAAAGAAGACATACCAGACATATACGTTCCTGATGGACACACTACAGAATCTGATGTCATAGAATCTCACATCTTTGATGCTGATGAAAGCAATTTGCTGGTCAGGCCAACTAGTCCCGAGGCCTTTGATGATGACTTCATAAAACCAATTCTTCAGACCAATTTTGAATTTAGAACAGAATCTGAACATACAATTCCTTTGGAAGAGCCACGTTTTGAAGACAGTTTTAATGAAGAAAATGATGTTGAGATTGGAACAGAAGAAGGCCAAGAAAAAACGGAATTGACAGAAACAAGTATTCTGTCACAACAAGTTGAAATTCACGAAGAACAAGTCATTTCAAAAGAAGACGAGGTCTCTGTTGAAGAAGGTCAATCCCTTTCTGAAGAACAAATAACATCAGAAGATTTATCACAACATGATGATGAGTCTTTCTCTGAAGCCAAAGAAGACATACCAGATACATACTTTCCTGATGGACAGACTACAGAATTTGATGTCATAGAATCTCAAATCTTTGATGCTGATGAAAGCAATTTGCTGTTCAGACCAACAAGTCCCGAGGCCTTTGATGATGACTTCATAAAACCAATTCTTCAGATCAATTTTGAATTTAGAACAGAATCTGAACATACAATTCCTTTGGAAGAGCCACCTTTTAAAGATAGCTTTAATGAAGAAAATGATGTTGAGATTGGAACAGAAGAAGGCAAAGAACAAACGGCATTGACAGAAACAAGTATTCTGTCACAACAAGTTGAAATTCACGAAGAACAAGTCATTTCAAAAGAAGACGAGGTCTCTGTTGAAGAAGGTCAATCCCTTTCTGAAGAACAAATTACATCAGAAGATTTATTACAACATGATGATGAGTCTTTCTCTGAAGCCAAAGAAGACATACCAGATACATACGTTCCTGATGGACAGACTACAGAATCTGATGTCATAGAATCTCACATCTTTGATGCTGATGAAAGCAATTTGCTGGTCAGACCAACAAGTCCCGAGGCCTTTGATGATGACTTCATAAAACCAATTCTTCAGACCAAATTTGAATTTAGAACAGAATTTGAACAAACAATTCCTTTGGAAGAGCCACGTTTTGAAGACAGCTTTAATGAAGAAAATGATGTTGAGATTGGAACAGAAGAAGACCAAGAACAAACGGCATTGACAGAAACAAGTATTCTGTCACAACAAGTTGAAACTCACGAAGAACAAGTCATTTCAAAAGAAGATAAGGTTTCTGTTGAAGAATGTCAATCCCTTTCTGAAGAACAAATTACATCAGAAGATGTATCACAACATGATGATGAGTCTTTCTCTGAAGCCAAAGAAGACATACCAGACATATACGTTCCTGATGGACACACTACAGAATCTGATGTCATAGAATCTCACATCTTTGATGCTGATGAAAGCAATTTGCTGGTCAGGCCAACTAGTCCCGAGGCCTTTGATGATGACTTCATAAAACCAATTCTTCAGACCAATTTTGAATTTAGAACAGAATCTGAACATACAATTCCTTTGGAAGAGCCACGTTTTGAAGACAGTTTTAATGAAGAAAATGATGTTGAGATTGGAACAGAAGAAGGCCAAGAAAAAACGGAATTGACAGAAACAAGTATTCTGTCACAACAAGTTGAAATTCACGAAGAACAAGTCATTTCAAAAGAAGACGAGGTCTCTGTTGAAGAAGGTCAATCCCTTTCTGAAGAACAAATAACATCAGAAGATTTATCACAACATGATGATGAGTCTTTCTCTGAAGCCAAAGAAGACATACCAGATACATACTTTCCTGATGGACAGACTACAGAATTTGATGTCATAGAATCTCAAATCTTTGATGCTGATGAAAGCAATTTGCTGTTCAGACCAACAAGTCCCGAGGCCTTTGATGATGACTTCATAAAACCAATTCTTCAGATCAATTTTGAATTTAGAACAGAATCTGAACATACAATTCCTTTGGAAGAGCCACCTTTTAAAGATAGCTTTAATGAAGAAAATGATGTTGAGATTGGAACAGAAGAAGGCAAAGAACAAACGGCATTGACAGAAACAAGTATTCTGTCACAACAAGTTGAAATTCACGAAGAACAAGTCATTTCAAAAGAAGACGAGGTCTCTGTTGAAGAAGGTCAATCCCTTTCTGAAGAACAAATTACATCAGAAGATTTATTACAACATGATGATGAGTCTTTCTCTGAAGCCAAAGAAGACATACCAGATACATACGTTCCTGATGGACAGACTACAGAATCTGATGTCATAGAATCTCACATCTTTGATGCTGATGAAAGCAATTTGCTGGTCAGACCAACAAGTCCCGAGGCCTTTGATGATGACTTCATAAAACCAATTCTTCAGACCAAATTTGAATTTAGAACAGAATCTGAACAAACAATTCCTTTGGAAGAGCCACGTTTTGAAGACAGCTTTAATGAAGAAAATGATGTTGAGATTGGAACAGAAGAAGACCAAGAACAAACGGCATACGAAGAACACGTCATTTCAAAAGAAGATAAGGTTTCTGTTGAAGAATGTCAATCCCTTTCTGAAGAACAAATTACATCAGAAGATGTATCACAACATGATGATGAGTCTTTCTCTGAAGCCAAAGAAGACATACCAGACACATACGTTCCTGATGGACACACTACAGAATCTGATGTCATAGAATCTCATATCTTTGATGCTGATGAAAGCAATTTGCTGGTCAGGCCAACAAGTCCCGAGGCCTTTGATGATGACTTCATAAAACCAATTCTTCAGACCAATTTTGAATTTAGAACAGAATCTGAACATACAATTCCTTTGGAAGAGCCACGTTTTGAAGATAGTTTTAATGAAGAAAATGATGTTGAGATTGGAACAGAAGAAGGCCAAGAAAAAACGGAATTGACAGAAACAAGCATTCTGTCACAACAAGTTGAAATTCACGAAGAACAAATCATTTCAAAAGAAGACGAGGTCTCTGTTGAAGAAGGTCAATCCCTTTCTGAAGAACAAATAACATCAGAAGATTTATCACAACATGATGATGAGTCTTTCTCTGAAGCCAAAGAAGACATACCAGATACATACTTTCATGATGGACAGACTACAGAATCTGATGTCATAGAATCTCAAATCTTTAATGCTGATGAAAGCAATTTGCTGGTCAGACCAACAAGTCCCGAGGCCTTTGATGATGACTTCATAAAACCAATTCTTCAGATCAATTTTGAATTTAGAACAGAATCTGAACATACAATTCCTTTGGAAGAGCCACCTTTTGAAGATAGCTTTAATGAAGAAAATGATGTTGAGATTGGAACAGAAGAAGGCCAAGAACAAATGGCATTGACAGAAACAAGTATTCTGTCACAACAAGTTGAAATTCACGAAGAACAAGTCATTTCAAAAGAAGACGAGGTCTCTGTTGAAGAAGGTCAATCCCTTTCTGAAGAACAAATTACATCAGAAGATTTATTACAACATGATGATGAGTCTTTCTCTGAAGCCAAAGAAGACATACCAGATACATACTTTCATGATGGACAGACTACAGAATCTGATGTCATAGAATCTCAAATCTTTGATGCTGATGAAAGCAATTTGCTGGTCAGACCAACAAGTCCCGAGGCCTTTGATGATGACTTCATAAAACCAATTCTTCAGATCAATTTTGAATTTAGAACAGAATCTGAACATACAATTCCTTTGGAAGAGCCACCTTTTGAAGATAGCTTTAATGAAGAAAATGATGTTGAGATTGGAACAGAAGAAGGCCAAGAACAAATGGCATTGACAGAAACAAGTATTCTGTCACAACAAGTTGAAATTCACGAAGAACAAGTCATTTCAAAAGAAGACGAGGTCTCTGTTGAAGAAGGTCAATCCCTTTCTGAAGAACAAATTACATCAGAAGATTTATTACAACATGATGATGAGTCTTTCTCTGAAGCCAAAGAAGACATACCAGATACATACGTTCCTGATGGACAGACTACAGAATCTGATGTCATAGAATCTCACATCTTTGATGCTGATGAAAGCAATTTGCTTGTCAGACCAACAAGTCCCGAGGCCTTTGATGATGACTTCATAAAACCAATTCTTCAGACCAATTTTGAATTTAGAACAGAATCTGAACATACAATTAGTTTGGAAGAGCCACGTTTTGAAGACAGTTTTAATGAAGAAAATGATGTTGAGATTGGAACAGAAGAAGACCAAGAACAAACGGCATTGACAGAAACAAGTATTCTGTCACAACAAGTTGAAACTCACGATGGACAGACTACAGAATCTGATGTCATAGAATCTCACATCGGAACAGAAACGAATGATGATAACCTTACAACTTCGGAAGCAGCTTTAATATTAAGTTGGTTTGAATCCCTGACACATGAGGAAGATATTTATAAGGAGCGTGAATCAGTCGTGCTTGCTGGTGACCACTGCGCTAAACATCCTTTTGAAGAAGAAAGTTTTAATATTCCGAGCGAAGAAGACATTGATGAAGAAGGATTACAATACCTGTCAAATATTGACTTCGAACACATTGTTGATGTTCAAGAATGGCATGTCACAGCTTCCGATGACATTGAAACAATCATCCACAGTACAGATTCTCATGATTTTATGAACAGACCTTCCAGCCCAGAAGCTTTCGATGATGACTTTATAAAGCCTATTTTGAGGGATCAGTTTCCGCTCAGCCTTACTCACGAAAATATTCAAGAAAAGAAGAGCTTTCGGGACAGCTTCAGCCACGAGGATGACATTGAATTTGGTGAAGAATTCCAAAATTGCGTCTCCAAGGAAGAGACAAGGATTATACTTCAGCTCATTGATTCTGTCTCTGATAGCTTCTTCCACGATGAAGAAAAAAGTGCGAACAATGAATCAGATGGTGAAAAAGAAAGATTAAAGGAACACCGTGAAGGATCTAATAAAGAAAATATAATCAGTGACTTAGAAGATACTGAGACAGATTTTAGAAATACAAATTTATTTCAACAAAAAGATGATGTCAATCAGGAACACGAAAATATAGCAACAGGTAGCTCATTGAATGAACAGAAACATTCTGAAAATATCTCAGTTTTAAGTGATGATTCTTTCCCTATACCTAAAGAAGGTCTTGACACTGAAGTGAAAGAATATGAAGCTGCCAAAACGTATGAGCTGCACTTGACTGCTTCTGATGACGTTGAAGCAGAAAAACATGATCGCGACTCCGAAAACCTGATGTACAGGTCTTCAAGCCCGGAGGCCTATGACGATGAGTGGATCAAGCCGATCTTACTCGCTAATGCTTTGACAAAACAGACAGAAACTCGGAAAGTTCCTTATTTTACAGATAGTTTTTTGGATGACAATGAGATAGATTTCGGCAATGAGTTGGAAAACCTCAACTCTGATGCAAAACTTAAAAGGCAGCTGGTTAGATCATCATTGGAAGAAAGTATCAAGGAACAGATTGTTGCTCTCAATATTGCATCTTTAATCGACCAATCAGAAGTTTTCTTCGAGCACTCGTCTGCCGATCTGGAAAGACTGAAATTTGCTTGTGAAAAACTGGACGATGAGTTAAGAACAGATCAAGAAACAATTCTGTTAGGGGGCGACGAACAGAACATTCAAGTGACTGCTTCTGATCACGATGACAGTTCACGTGCAGAAAATTATTTACAAGATAAAGGTGATACATCAGAAAATAGTACATCAGCACAAACAATTGACACAACACTCTGTATTCCTGAAAAAACTGAGGATGTTTCTGAAAAGGAAAAGGACGAAACAGATGACAGAAAAGAAGAAAAGTTTTCAGAGGAAACCAAAGACGAGAGAAGTCTTTTAAGACATGAATATCCACAAACTCGGTCACAAGTAGATCAGTATCTCGAACAGTCAGTTCAAGGTGAAGATTTAATTCTTGAAATTGACCAAAGCCAAATACAAACTTCCCCACTCTTGTCGAATGAATCGGGTTTAGTTTTCCTGGGTGATGGTTGTGATCAACTGCAGTCAACTAAGGGGAATGAAGACGTTGAAGATGATGTAAATTATGATTCAGAACACGACCAAGAAACAGACGAAGAAACAGAAGACAGTGTAACAGATGAAGGATCCATGAATGAGGAGCAGCACCGCCAGATTTGTCAAGAGGTTTTATCACTTGAAATTGAACAACATCAAATGGAGTTTACCTCTTCACACCAAAGTGCTGTCGTTGATATTGTTTCATCAGATGCAAAATTAGAGCAAGGAATAGGCTATGAATTTAGCAATGAATCAAAAACTGTGTTGAAAGAAAATGAGGATCGTGCAGAGTTTGATGAACATGAGATTGACGACTATGAAGAAGAAGCTAACGATGAAGAAGATGGTGAAGAAAAAGAAATTGAGGAAGTAGAGGAGAAAGAGGAACAAGATGAAGAAGAAAGTGAAGAAGATGAGACGGAAGAGGTGGAAATAGAAGAAACAGAGGTAAAAGATGAAGAAGAAAAAAAGGATGAAGAAAAGGGCATTCGTGATAAAGCTGAAAAAGAAGAAACGGAAGACCGTGACAATAAACATCGTCAACTTAATCAAGAGGATTTAATTCTTGAAATAGATGAGAGCCAAGTACAAACTCTTCCACTCACTGCAGACTCTGGATTGATATTTATTGATCCCACAACATCAATTGATCAAGCTGAATTTTTGGCTTCCGCCGGTAGAGTTGTGCCAGTAACAGATTTAGATGAAGATTTCACAGTGCTTGAGGACATTGTTGATGAACAAACAGAAGAAGGAGATAATGTGGAAGGAGATAATGAAGCAATTAAGGATAATAAGGAAGAGGATGGTGAAACTGAAGCAGAAGAAAAAAGTGAAGAAGACGAAGAAGTAGCGGGTGAAGGTGAAGCCGTAAATGATGAGTCAGAGCTACAACACAGAGAACTTGTTCAACAATGGCAAAATGAAGAAGATGCTCTTGTTGAAATTAATCAAAACCAGGCCCAACCCTTTTCTTTGCTGCCCCCAGATGACAATGTCATGGACGTTTCTCCGAGTTATAAAGAAAAGGTTCATCTAGAGAGCTTACAAGCTCCTGAGAATGAAACAGAAGCACATCTAGAAAAAGACGAGAACCGGATCACAAAAAAAGAAGAAAAAGAGGAACATGATGATGAAATTTCTAGAAATGAAAGCTTTGAAACGGATGATAAAAAGCTTGAATACGATGATGATGACAAGGGATTCAAGGAACATCAGAGAAAACTATTGCAAAGTGATCATAACAATTTAGAGAAACAAGAGGGAAAATGTTGTGAGATAGACGAGGGAAAGGGGGAACAAACGGAAGAAAAAGATTTTCTAAAAATAGAAGATGAAGATCTCATTTTAGAAATTGACCAAAGTCAGGTCGAGTGTGTTCCTTTGCAGCCCACTGACGTTCTCTATGTTGATTCCTTTGTTACTTTTGAACAATCTTCTACATATCTTTCTTCTAAAGAAAAGACTCAACAAGGGCAAGGGTTTGAAACAGCGCTTACGAAAAGTGAGGAGATAAATGAACTGAATGAAGTGTTTGAAGACCTCGAAGATGAAACAGAGACTGAAAGTGGGGAGAAATCAGAGAATGATGAAAGTGGAGACATTATACTCATTCATCATCGTCCGTTGGTGCAAAGTGACGATACGTTAGTTGAGAATGAGATAAAAATAGAAGATGTCTCGCAAACACCCTCTCAAGAAGGTCAGCAAGATGATCATTGGCATAAAGTGCACGATGAGGATGTTTTAAAATCGAATTATCAACGTCAGCTAGAAGCGGTGCCGGTGCTTACACCAGATCTAAACACAACAGGTATCAGCTTCCTTTCAGGCGTAAGCAAGGAGCAAGAATTGTTGCTCAATTTGGAAGAAAAACAAGAAGGACGACTCGTTGAATCAGTTGAAGCAATTAGTGAACAAAGTAATGATTTTGGAGAGGAACATAACTTATTTATGAAAGAAGACGCGGACAATTTATCTCAATTACAGGACTTCCTTACCATAAGAGCTGATGATTATTCAGAGACTAGTGACCTTGTTGTACGCCAGCAGCCTGAAAGCCACCTGAGGAATAATGATGATGTCAAAATGATAGATGAACAACTGTTATCAGATAAAGATGATGCTATTATTGAAACCAATCAAAGGCTAGTGGTGGAACGAGTCCCATTACAGACAAGTAAGGATGAATTCCAAAATTCCCAAGAGATTTCACCTCTTTGCTCAGCACCTGCTGATCACTCGTGTATAGAAGTACATGACAATGTGCAGAACACGAAAGTGTACGAAGATGTTGATGATAAGGTGGGTGAAAGTGAGGAAGAAGACAGCGAGACGGATGAAGATGACGAAGAGAATGAACAGGACGAGACAGATGAAGAGGAGGATGATGGCGGTGAGAAAGAAGAAGACGAAGATGAGGACAAAGATGAGGACAAAGATGAGGACAAAGATGAGGCCAATGACAATGAAGATGAAGAGGATAAAAAAATGGCCGAGGATGCTGCAGACGAAGATCGACAGCCAGATGAGCCTGGATGCGGCACTGAAGAAGATAGTGCCGAATATTACACTCAAGAAAACAGAGATGAAGAAGCAGACAGTTATGCTGAAAAGAGCGTAGATGGTAAACTAAGTCAAAATGCCTCAGGTGAAATCTTTGACAGCCTTACTCAGGAAACTGAACTTAAACAGTCCCAACCCTTTTCCTATCGAATCGTAGGTAGTGCAGAGGTTGCATGTCTCAGCACGTCTAATGTGCTACTTTCTGAAACAGATAGACCCGATGAAGAAGTTCACGCCGTTGATGCACAAGATGTAGAATTACTTATCGATGAAGGGGGCGATGAGTTTGAGGAGTTCGAAGTTGTTGGTGAACGGGAAGAGGAGGAATACAGTTTAGAAGATTATGAGGAGGAGGAAGAAGAAAACTTCAAGGAAAAACTGGTTTCACACCAGGAAGAGAATATGAGCGAACACACGGGTTTATTGTCACTTTCACAAGATCAGGATCAACAAACATCTGGGCCTCTGGATCAACCAGTTGAAACCACTGAAGAAGACACAGCACGGCAAGTTCTAAGTTCGACTGAAGTTGAGAATGAAACTGACAAAGACAGTGATCATGGAGAAAGTGAAGAATCATCCGAATCTGAAGAAATTGATAATGATGACGACATGGATGACGGTGAAGATGATGATGGTGATGATGAAGGAGAGGACGACGAAGACGATGATGTGCAAAAAGAAAAATCAAAAGAAATGTCCTCAAATATTCTTCCAGATGGCAGCAAGCAAGTGGAGTCAAACCTAGCTGATTTATCTTTGCAATGTTCAGTGACAGATACGACATCCGATGCATCCCAAAATATAGAGAAAGATGAGGAGGAAGGAAAAGACCAGAATAGCGATGAAGATAATAATGATGACATTGATTACCCTGGTGGTGAGACTTTTAGCAAACAAGAAGCGGAAATATCCGAAAACGCTGGCCAATCAAAGGACATATTCCTTCTCAGCGAATCAATTTTCCTCAATCAAGAAAGCATTCACAACACGGAACTTATATCATTGGGTGTTGTCCCCACACGAGTTGAGGTTACCATGGATTCCTACACTGAAGCATCTGTTTCTGACTCTCTTCCGGGTAAATTGTATGTAAATTCCCCAATACAATCGGCTGATTCAGTCACACATATTAAAACTGATGATGATGTATCCATTGATCAAAGAGTTCACCCCACAGAAAAGAGTGGATTCGCCCACCCCGAGGACATATTTTTGCCTCATTGGATGAGAACAGTTTCACAAAGTGTAGACCGGGTAAACTCTAAGAACACGGAGCCCGGCACGGTTGATGATCCTTTGGCTTATGAAGACGACACTGACAATGAACTAAGGCAATCAGATGTATCATCAGAGTTATCAGAGAGTTATGTGGAAGATCTAGAAAGAGATGAAGAAAACGAGGGTATATCTATTTCTGAAAATGACTTTGATTCAAATAAAGACAACAAACTTGATGAATTCAAGGAAGCTCACCCGTCGGAACAAGCCGTCGAAGATTTGATTGAGTCTTCAACTGATTTGAATATCCTAAAGACATCTTCGTACGATGTAGGTGTAAAGGATGACCGATACGAAGACCATCCACACGTAAACCGTGAAATAGCGCCCCAAACACGGGAGATTAGTGCTGAAACCAGACATGCCGAACAAGATCTCCTAATGCAGTTTGATGTAAATCAAATTGAAACTGTTCGTCTTCTGACCAAAGATGATGATGTGGTGAACATTAAAACTCATGATGAAAACAAGAAAGCAGAATCAGAAACAGAAGAAGACTCTGATTCAGAAATAAAAGAACAAGCTGATTCAGAAACAGAAGAACAAACTAATTCAAAAACAGAAGAACAAGATAAATTAGACAAACAAGATGATTCAGAAGCAGAGGAACAAAGTGATTCAGATATAGAAGAAAAAGTTGAATCTGAAGGAGAGGAACAAGCTGATTCAGAAATAGAAGAACAACATGAATTAATCAAGGAACAAACTGAATCAGAGGCAGAAGAACAATCTGAATCAATAACAGAAGAACAAGCTGAATCAGAAACAGAACAACGATATGAATCAATTACAGAAGAATTTGTTAGTGCTGAAACCAGATATGCCGAACAAGATCTCCCCAATGAGATAGATCTCACTCAAATTGAAACTGTTCCTCTTTTAACTAAATATCAACATATGGTAAACATTAGAACCCATGATGAAAACAAGAAAGCAGAATCGGAAACAGAAGAAATAGCTGAGTCAGAAACAGAAGAACAAGCTGAATCCATTACAGAAGAAAATGCTGAATCAGAAATAAAGGAAGCATCTGAATTAATAAAAGAAAAAGCTGTGTTCGAAACAGAAGAACAAGATGAATCAAAAACTGAAGAAAAAACTGAATCAGGAACAGAAGAGCAAGTTAAATCACTAAGAGAAAAAGTAGAAATAGAACCTGGAACACGGGAGATTAGTGCTGAAACCTTATTTGCAGAGGAAGATCTCCCCATTCAGACAGATTTAACCCAAATTGAAAATTGTCCTCTTCTGACTAAAGATGATGTGGTATACATTGAAACTCAGGTTGAAAACAAGAAAGCAGAATCAGAAACAGAAGAAAAAGCTGAATCACAAACAGAAGAACAAATTGAGTCAGAAACAGAAGAACAAACTGAATCAGAAACAGAAAAACACGCTAAATCAGTAACAGCAGAACAAGCTGAAGCAAATGCAAAAGAACAAGTTGAATCAGAAACAAAAGAACACGATGATTCAGTCAACGAAGAACAATTTGAATCAATTATGGAAGAAGAAGCTGAATTAGAATTAAAACAACAAGCTAACACCATTATAGAAAAAGAAGTTGCAGGGTCAGAAGAAAAACCAGAATCAAACACAGAAAAACATGCTGAATCCCTAATAGAAAATTTAGAAAGAGAACCTGAAACACGGGAGATTAGTGCTGAAACCATATTTGCAGAGGAAGATCTCCCCATTCAGATAGATTTAACCCAAATTGAAACTATTCCTCTTCTGACTAAAGATTATGAGGTGGTATATATTGAAGCTCAGGATGAAGACGAGAAATCAGAATCAGAAGAAATAGATGATTCAGAAACAGAAGTACAAGCTGATTCAGAAATAGAAAAGCAAGTAGAATCACTAAGAGGAAAAGTAGAAATAGAACCTGAAACACGGGAGATTAGTGCCGAAATCATATTTGCAGAGGAAGATCTCACCATTCAGACAGATCAAACTCAAATTGAAACTGATCCTCTTCTGACTAAAGAGGATGTGGTATATATTGAAACTCAGGATGAAAACAAGAAAGCAGAATCAAGAGCAGAAATACAAGCTTATTCACAAACAGAAGAAGAAGCTGAATCGGAAACAGGGGAACAAGCTGAATCAGAAAAAGAAGAACAAGCTGAATCAGAAACAGAAGAACAAGCTGAATCTAAAACAGAAGAACAAACTGAATCAGAAACAGTTGAAAAAGCTGAATCAGAAACAGAGGAACAAGCTGAATCAGAAACAGAAGAACGAGATGAATCAGAAACAGAAGAACAAGTTGAATCAGAAACAGTGGAACAAGCTGAGTCAGAAATAAAAAAACAAGCTGAATCACTAAGAGAAAAGGTTGAAAGAGAACCTGAAACATGGGAGATTAGTGGTGACACAAGACTTCTAGAGGAAGATCTCCCCATTCAGATAGATCTAACTCAAGTTGAAACTGTTCCTCTTCTTACTAAAGATGATGATGTGGTATATATTGAAACTCAGGATGAAAACAAGAAAGCAGTATTAGAAACAAAAGATAAAGTCGATTCAGAAAAAGAAGAAAAAGTTGAATCCGAAACACAAGAACAAGCTGAATCAGAAACAGAAGAACAGGCTGAATCAGAAAAAGAAGAACAAGCTGAATCAGAAACAGAAGAAAAAGCTGAATCAGAAACAGAAGAACAATCTAAATCAGAAACAGAAGAACAAGTTGAATCAGAAACAGAAGAACAAGCTGAATCAGAAACAAAACAAGCTGGATTAGAAAAAGAAGAACAAACTGAATCAGAAAACGAAGAACAAGCTGAATCAGAAACAGAAGAACAAATTGAATCAGAAACAGAAGAACAAGTTGAATCAGAAACAGTGGAACAAGCTGAATCAGAAACAGTGGAACAAGCTGAACCAGAAATAAAAGAACAAGCTGAATCATTAAGAGAAAAGGTTGAAAGAGAACCTGAAACATGGGAGATTAGTGGTGACACAAGCCATCTAGAGGAAGATCTCCCCATTCAGATAGATCTAACTCAAGTTGAAACTGTTCCTCTTCTTACTAAAGATGATGATGTTGTATATATTGAAAATCTGGATGAAAACAAGAAATTAGTATCAGAAACAGAAGAAAAAGTTGATTCAGAAAAAGAAGAAAAAGTTGAATCCGAAACAGAAGAACAAGATGAATCAGAAACAGAAGAACAGGCTGATTCAGAAAAAGAAGAACAAGCTGAATCAGAAACAGAAGAACAATCTGAATCAGAAACAGAAGAACAAGTTGAATCAGAAAAAGAACAAGTTGAATCAGAAACAGAACAAGCTGGATCAAAAACAGAAGAACAAACTGAATCAGAAAACGAAGAACAAGCTGAATCAGAAACAGAAGAACAAGTTGAATCAGAAACAGAAGAACAAGTTGAATCAGAAACAGAAGAACAAGCTGAATCAGAAACAGTGGAACAAGCTGAATCAGAAACAGTGGAACAAGCTGAATCAGAAATAAAAGAACAAACTGAATCACTAAGAGAAAACGTTGAAAGAGAACCTGAAACATGGGATATTAGTGGTGACACAAGACTTGTAGAGGAAGATATCCCCATTCAGATAGATTTAACTCAAGTTGAAACTGTTCCTCTTTTGACCAATGACGATGATTTGATTCATATTGAACCTAAGGATGAAAATGAGGAAATCATTTCTGAAGTCTTTGATAATGCAGAGAAGGATCAAGATGAGATTCTACATGACGCAACACATGAACATACAAACGAATCTTTAGTGGAAGAATTTTCTTTAAAAGAAAATGTCGAGAATGAAACCCGTCAACATATTGACGAGATCTGGGCAGAAACTCCAGCCCCTGTTAACGAAGAAAGGTATGTTAAAGAGATAACACAGAACCAAATTGTCAGCACCACTTTAGATTCATCATCTGTAGAAGCTCAGCCCTCTGGTGACATGGAGGAATATGAAGAGACTCAAACAGTTTATGAAATCGATGGAGACACCATGAAATGTCTTGAGTGGTTATCCACTCTATCTGATTGTACCGAGATGGCGGTCATACCAACCAATGAATCTAGTGACATCATGAACAGGCCACCTAGTCCTGAGGCCAGAGACGACGAGTTTATAAAACCTATTCTCCAATTAAATACATTTAATAGTAAACAGAGTGATTTCACCGTCGTTTCTCAAAACCAACTCGGTGATTTCAGTGAATCCTTTGCTTCGGACGATGAAATCGACTTCGCTGAATGCACCAGAGAAGAAGCAATGTCTGAACCAAGCCAGTCCCCAGTCAGACCGAAGGTACATTTCAGTTTCAGTGAAAACGCTGATCAAGTAACATCTAGTGCTAAACGCAGAGGCAAAAAACCGCACAAATCAAGGGATGGGTATCATGATATGTTGGAGGTGTTTGGTATCACAGAACACGACGTCTCTTCAAATGTTAGACACCAGCACTCCACGTCTTCGTTGGATTCTTTTGAATCCACGGATCCTGATGTTGTTAAAATGCTAGAAGCCTTCGGCATGCTCGCCCACCCGACATGTGCGGACGAAATCGAAGTTGAGCTGTCGCTAGCAACCTCCGTAAATCTCCTGAACAGGCCCGAAAGTCCATCATCGACGAGGGATGAAACTGAAAACGAGCGCGATGATAGTGAAAGAAATATCTACGATGATGAGGTCCTCCTCCAAGACTTTGTGGAAAGTTTCCATCCTATCAATGACATTGACATAGGAGATTCAAACGTGAACGAAGCAAGACTTGAGAGGAGCGACAGTCCAGAAGCTGAGTACATAACAGTGCTGCACAGCAAAGATTCAACGAGTGGTGCACACAACACTGGCTCTATTGATAATGGCTCCAGTTTCGATTTCAAGATCAAGGAGACATTGTTAAAAAACATAGAGCCTGGGAAAAGCGCTGGCCAAGAACCTAGTGAAGGAGATTTACAAAAGGAAGAAAGTGAGAGCCTTCAAATTGATGATCTGAACATTAATTTTAGTAACATCTCAGACTATACGGAATCTACAACAAAAAAAGATAATCAAAATAAACAAGGCTTGGAACTAGAAATAACGCAAATGAGAATTGGAGAAGTCTCATCGGCATACACCACTGAACTACATTTCTCCGCAAACTGTGAGGAAGATATGGATAAAAGAGGACCTGTTCGCGAACAGGAGCCAAGCTCCGAGGAAGATGTGAACAATATAAAAGAGTCTAACAAAACTACATTACATGACAATAAAACAACTGATAAAGATGACAGTGTTCTAGAAGTGCTGGATAAGACAATGGAAGGAACTCGGGAATTCAAAGAAGTAGACGGCGTGGACCAACTGTTAAATCGAGATGAAACTGAAGATGACGATGAGATGAATGAGTTACAATATCTAATGCAGCAGGCGGTGAGTGATGACACAAAACCAATGATATCTTATCGTCTGAAAAATATCAATACAAAAGATGAAGAGGAAGAGGTTGATAAAGAAGATGCAGATGATGCTGGGGATGATAATGGGGAAGAAGATGAAAATGATGAAGAAGATGACAGTGAGGAAGAATATGACAGTGAAGAAGAAGATGGAGAAGAAAGTGAAGATCAAGGGGAGGAGGATGGTGTTGATGATGAAGAAAATAATGATTTCGAAAAAGAATTAAATGACTGTTACATACACGGACAAGGGGAACTTGCTGATGATGGCGACGACCATAAGGTGGAGGAAACAGTGAATGAAAACGATAATGAAGGATGGGTACAAGATCAATTGAATCAGGAGCGAGATAAAAATGTTGAAATAGCACTCCAACGACATTTGATTGATCTAGAGAGTCGACGAGAGGAGGAAATGGTTGAAAGGGAAGAAATTAGGCAAAAACCCACAAAGGAGGACATTTGTGATGTCAAAATGGTGACAGTGGAAGATGATCGTGAGACGGAAGACGACGAAGGTGATGGTAAAGTGGAAGACGATTGCGATAATGGTGGGGTGGAAGAGGATGAAAGTGGTGGTGGGGAGAAAGAAAATGATAGCGATGATGGGGACGGAGAAGAGGATGATGATGACGTTGGTGGATCAGAAATTGATGTTGATAACAATTTAGGTGGTAGTGAGGTGGGGGATCATGAGGCAGATATTGAGAAGGAGACAGAGGAAGGTGATGCTTACACCTATGATGAAGAGCAAAATGGAAGTGAAAGACGTGACAAAGATGCGGAAAAGGATGAAAATGCCGAAAGAGAGGAAGGCAGTTGTACAGAGGAAGGTACGCTTACTGAAAGAGATGACTCTGAAGACACAAGTCAACATAGGTATACAGACAATGAAGGCATCTCTGCCGAAGAAGCATATGCTGATATTATACACGAAGAGAGCCTCTCACATTCAAGTATTTTAAAACTCTCCGGTATTGAGAAGCCCTTGGTCAGTGCCGAGAAACACGTGAGCTTCTCTGAACAAACCGATCAAAATGATTCTTCATTAACTCAAAGACCGAAATTATCAATGATAAAAAATCAAGATTCTGAAGTATTTTACACCGTAGACAACACTAATTTTGAAGAAGTTTTTTTCGATGCCGATGAATCACCAAACAAAGCAGATCAAAAGCAAAAAGCTATTGAAAGTGAACCTATTTCACCACATGAATCCAAATCTGTCTCAGACGATGATGCTGAAAAACACAAAATGGACGTCACTGAAGAGATTTTAGAGAATTTTGATGGTGTTGAAAAAGAACTATTCAAACATTGCGGTCAAACTGTACCTGAAAATGGAACTGTAGAGGAAATTAATTTTGAAGCAAGTACTAATAAATCCTCTGAAACTTTTCATTTGGAACGAAATGTAACTGACTTGGAAAAAATAATTGGAGAAGAAAAAAAGAATGTCACCCTTGAAGCTATTGAACCTGTCTTTGACACCGCTACTGAAGCTAACAGTGAAACCCCTACAGAAATTATATGTGACATCGCAACAGAAGGAGTCACTGAAATAGTTACCGAAGCTATCAGTGAAACCTCCACTGAAATTATCTCTGACATTGCAACCGAAGGAGCCACTGAAACAAATACCGAAGCTGACGATGACACCGTTGCCGCAGCTATCACTGAAACCTCCATAGCAATCATCACCAACATTGTCACAGAAGATGTCCCTGACGCAGCTACCGAAGCTGAAAATGACAGAGCTACCGAAACTAGCGATGACACTTCCACCGACGCCCTCACTGAAACCGCTATCGAAGTTTACAATGACACATCTATCAAAGCTGTCACTGAAATACTTACCGAACCTGAAATTGACACAGCTACCAAAGCTATCACTGACACATATACCAAACCTGACAATGACACTGCCCAAGAAGCTGTCACTGACACATCAAACGAAACTATGACTAACACAGCTACCAAAGCTGATGACGACACAATTACCGAAGCTGTCTCTGAAACCTCCACAGAAATCATCACTGACAACGTTACGGATGATGTCACTGACACAGCTACCGAAACTGACACTGGCACCACTTACGAAGTTAACGATGACACGTCTAGTGAAGCTGATAAAGACACAGCTACCGAAGCTATCACTGACATGCTTAACGAAGCTGACACTGACATAGCTACCAAAACTCAAAATGACACATTTATAGAAGCTTTACCTGAAACAGCCATCGAAAGTGAAAATGGCACTGCCCCAGAAGATTTCACTGACAAACAAACCGAAACTATCGAAGCTTTCACTGAAATATCTACCGAATCTGACAATGGCGCTGCAACAGAAGCTGTCACTTACACACAAACCGAAGCTATCACTAACTCAGCTGCCGAATCTGTCACTGAAGATCTTGTCGACACAGCTGTAGAAGTTTTTACTGACTCACCTACCAAATCCATCACTGACACATCTACGGAAGCCGACAATGACACAGCTACCGAAGACAATGACACACCAACCAAAGCTTTCACTGACACACATACCCAAGCTGGCAATACTTACCATGATGAAAGTATTTTAGCTTCAGATTTTATAACAATTGACGACACTGAGACAAGTAAGGAAGCCATCAACATGACTAAATGCAGGGATGACCTAGACTTTGTTTCAGATGACTGGCATGAAAAAGCAACTTACGACGGCTATTCTGAGACAGAAGCAAAAGAACCTCAGTTTAAAGATGATGACAGTACTGAACATGATACTGTAGACAAGACTAAAATTGTTAATGAAGGCGAGACAAAAATCGTTGCTGAAGACGAGACTGACGATTGTCAAACGGAGCAAAATGAAACGTATTCAAACGAAACGTTTGAAGAAATCGTACGTGAAGACTTTGAAGACCGCACAGTAAAAAAGACTGACGTGCTCGCCAAAGTACAGACTGATGATGATTGTACAAACAACATGTTTAAGCTCTTGTCACCTGATCACACCGTGCCTGTTGAGGATGACCAGACAAAAACGTTTACAGTTGAACAGGCTGAAAGTGTCAAGCAGCCATATCTTGGGGTTGTCGCTTATGACCAGTATGAAAGACTTGTAACTGAATACCAGAGGGCGTATGCCAAAGACAGAGTGACTGAATATTACAATGAAAAGGAGACAGAATCAACCACTAAAGATAAGATTGAGCTTGTAAGTGTTGACAACCTTGAAGACGTTACAAATGAAGAAACGGGAACAACCGTGCAAGGCGAGATTACAGTTTTAACAGATTACTCTAGTGACAAAGACATGACAGACAAGCAACTTGTTCCTACTTCAGAGGATCTAACAGAAGAATATGTCGACTCAGTACTTGTAGACGAGACTATATCTCTTATAGAAAAAGTGGAATCAATCATAGATGAACAAGCTGAATTAGAAACAGAAGAACAAGCTGGATCGGAAACAAAAGAATTAGTCAAATCAGAAACTTCAGAACAAGCTAATATGGAAAAAGACGAAGAAGAAGACGACGAAGTAGAAGAAGAAGCTGAATCAGAAACAGAAGAACTACCAGAATCAGAAACAGAAAAACGAGTTGAATCAGTCACAAAAGAAAAAGTTGAATCCGAAAGAGAACTAGCTGATCAAGAAACAGAAGAACAAGCTGAATCAGAAACAGAAGAACAAACTGAATCAGAAACAAAAGAACAAGCTGAATCAGAAACAGAAGAACAAGCTGAATCAGAAACAGAAGAACAAGCTGAATCAGAAACAGAAGTACAAGCTGAATCAGAAACAGAACAAGCTGAATCAGAAACAGAAGAAAAAGACGAACCAGATATAGAAGAACAACCTGAGTTAGAAACAGAGGGAAAATCTGAATTTGAAACGCAAGAACAAGGTGAATCAGAAACAGAAGAACAAGCTGAATCAGAAACAGAAGAAAAAGCTGAATCAGAAACAGAAGAACAAGCTGAATCAGAAACAGGAGAACAAGCTGAATCAGAAACAGAAGAACAAGCTGAATCAGAAACAGAAGAACAAGCTGAATCAGAAACAGAAGAACAAGCTGAATCAGAAACAGAAGAACAAGCTGAATCAGAAACAGAAGAACAAGCTGAATCAGAAACAGAAGAACAAGCTGAATCAGAAACAGGAGAACAAGCTGAATCAGAAACAGAAGAACAAGCTGAATCAGAAACAGAAGAACAAGCTGAATCAGAAACAGAAGAACAAGCTGAATCAGAAACAGAAGAACAAGCTGAATCAGAAACAGAAGAACAAGCTGAATCAGAAACAGAAGAACAAGCTGAATTTGAAACGCAAGGACAAGTTGAATCAGTCACAGAAAAAGAAACTGAGCTAATTTTATATGAAAAAACTGAGTCCGTCACAGAACAAGCTGAATCAGTCACAGACCATTTTAAATCAGAAACAGAAGAACTAGCTGAATCAGAAACAGAAGAACTACCAGAATCAGAAACAGAACAACTAGTTGAATCAGTCACAAAAGAAAAAGTTGAATCCGAAAGAGAACTAGCAGATCAAGAAACAGAAGAACTAGCTGAATCAGAAACAGAAGAACAAGCTGAATCAGAAACAGAAGAACAAGCTGAATCAGAAACAGAAGAACAAGCTGAATCAGAAACAGAAGAACAAGCTGAATCAGAAACAGAAGAACAAGCTGAATCAGAAACAGAAGAACAAGCTGAATCAGAAACAGAAGTACAAGCTGAATCAGAAGCAGAACAAGCTGAATCACTCAAAAACCATTTTAAATCAGAAACAGAAGAACTAGCCGAATCAGTCAAAGAAATGGATACCGAATTTGTTGTAGACAAAAAAACTGAAGCAGTCATGCCAAAAGCTGAATCACTAACAGGAGTATCTGTATCAGTCGAAGAAATAAAAAATCGGTTGATTATACAAACTGAATCAGTAAAAGAAAGCAAACCCGATTCAGTGAAATTGGATGAAGCTTCGGAAGAAAAGATCGACCTTAAAACAAAAGGAAAAATTACACATTTTTCAGAAAGTCAGCAAGAATTCTTCGTAGAAGAAGAATTGGTCGAAGCTTATGCAGAAAACGAGACTGGGTCATATCAATGCATGTTAATTGAGGCAGAAGAAACGTTGCCATGTGATGAATCGACTGATGATGAAAACGACGACTCCTCAAATTCCACAGAAATAATGAAATACACTTCTGATGACATAGCGGAAGTCATTGCAGATGTCGATGTATCATTTGAAGATGCGCCTGAAGACCCCGATGGCAGTTTGACAATACTAGGGTCTGATGTTTTAGTTGGCACAACAGAAGGAACATTGGAAAATGAATATGTAGATGGACTAAAGGTTTTTCATGGCGTCAACTCGTTTAAAGAAGAGTCAGATACTGTGAATGATGACTTTAGAGAAGGATCAATAGACAGAATCGAATCATTTGCAAAAGAGTCATCTGAAATTATTTCAGAAACTGTGAAGAATGAAATAAGGGAAAGATCCATTGACAGAACAGAATCATTTGCAGAAGAGTCATCTGACAGCATTTCAGAATCTGTGAAGAGGGAAGTCAGAGAACGATCAATAGACAGAACTGAATCATTTACTGAAGAGACTTCTGACAGAATTTCCGAAAGAACGATACAGCACAGCAAATCATTAACGGAAGAGGCAACATCACAAGCTTCAGAAGAGGAAATTGGCTGCATCCTAGAAAAGGCAATAGATAGAACAGAATCGTTCACAGAAGAGACACCTGTAGGTGTTGCAGAGGATGCAATAGACAGGGTTTCAGGAATTAAAGAAAAATACGAGCGAACTGAAATAAGCAGTTCACCGCCAGATGCAGACGCTACCAGTGCTAATGCAGAAACGCCAGAGCCGAACCACATGGGTGCAACAGCGAGCATTGACGAACAGCCAGGGGCAATAGAAGGTGAGCTAAAAAATTACTTGCTTTAATAATAACATGTGGGTAAATTTTATTGAGATTTTGTTAGCTTAAATTTGTAAGTACTGGTTTATTATCCATGCATAAAAAATAATCAATGTTGTATATATATATATATATATATATATATATATATATATTATGTTTTCGAGCTATACATTTTTAAAATACACTTTTTTTTGTAAGCAGGTAAAATAATTATCTCACTTTGCTCTTATGTTTAACTAAATGATGTAGAGAAATTAAAGCTACAAGCAAGCATTAAGAAGTCAAACAAATAATGCAATCTTATAGGAGAGCCTGACTACACAGCTCAGCTTGCTGAGGTCCAGTCCATGATGGCAACGTTTTCCAGGCGTGTTAGTTGTGACATTGATCTATGTCACATGGATGTCATTGGTGCTATCGACACTCTGGTAGAGAAGATGGCGCACGAATTGCAACAAGGGACGTTATCCACTACCGATGTCATGCAAGAGTAAGTAGCCCAATAACCCCATTAATTTATAATTACATTATCACATTTATCAGTTTCAAATACATTCCAAAAATATTTGGGTCATTTAATAAACAATCAAAACGTGCCTGATCGGGCCAGCCTTGTGGTAACTATTGTGCATTGTATAACAAACGAATTTCTTATAACAAAATTTATGGTGCAAATTTTTAATGAATTTATCTGTCATTTAAAGCACACAGACTGAGTAAGACATAAAGATTTTAAAATTATTTTTTCCATTAGGATTTCAAATTTGACAACCGGACGTCCCAAAATATCCGGTTCTCTCTCGGAACCAACATCCCACCAAACAAGCCGAGAAGGAAGTCCAAAGAAATCCGAGCCGGTGCGAACTTCCAGAGATTCAAGTGCCGCTGATGATAGTTCTCATCTGAACAGAGAACAGCTTGAAAGAGAAATTTACGACATCCTGGATGAGATCATGTCTCTTTTGGGTGCAGTCTCACCCAGTCAGAAATCTGCATCGGACACTGACACCCAATCGGAGGCAGATGTCAAGGAAAAAGATGAAGCCAGATCAGAAAAAGTTGAAGATGAAACAGAAGTTATCGCAGAAGCTGGAAATGCTTTAGAAAGTTCCAGCAGCATAAAAAGCGGAGAAAACCATTTGCTGTCACCAAAGTCTGAGATTGTGAATTCCGTGTATTATGATGCTCAAAAGCTGACTGCCCCTAGCAACACACCTATGAGTCGATCTATGACGGAATCTGAAGGCACAATGACCTGTTATGATGATCTGTACATTGAAGAAGAACAAGATTCAGTCATAAATCAGAACAGACAAGCCCAATCACAATTATCAGATGACACAGTTATCTCAATCATAAATGAAGAATTGTCTCTCCAAGATGATTTCCAGCTAATGAAAAATACCGAAAAAGAATACGGAGACAATAATGCTCTACAAATTGATGAAGTAAAAGAAAATTTTTATGATAACGTCAAAACAGGCAACAATTTTATTGAAGATACTTTATCTGGAAGTGATATATTGGAAACATCAACTTCTCCGAAATCAGATGTTTCATCAAAACAGTATGCGTCATTCGATGAAAATGAGCAAAGAGCGGATTTGTTTCAGTCAGCTTATGAAGAAACTCGAAAGGAATTACAGTCTGATTTGTATGATGATCAGCTTTACATGTCAGCTGTACTTGATACACCGCATGAAGCTGTTAATTCTTCTGTAGATGAACTAACAGCTGTAGAAGAGACTATTTGCTCATATCACACAGATTTACCTGATAAAACTGATACAACTGAGACCACTGTAGATGACACATTGACTATAGTGGAAACACCTGATACAGCTGATACATCTGCTGTTGATGACACATTGGCTATAGTGGACACACCTGATACAGATGAGACATCTGCTGTTGATGAAACAAATCCTACATTAGACACAGCTGATACAACTGAGACAGCTGCTGATGACACTTATTCTTTAGCAGACACAGCTGATAAATCAGAGACATCTGCTGTTGACGACACATTGGCTATAGTGGATACACCTGAGCTATTTGAGACATATGTTGTAGATGACGCATTGGCTCTACTGGGCACACCTGACCTAGCTGAAACAGCTGTTAATGAAACGTGTGCTTTAACTAGTGAACACCTTGAGCCGCAGTCGGAACAAACCAATGAGCAACAATTCAGGTCAGCAATGAATGAAGGTCAGCAAGACTCCCCGTATAATCAGACAGAAAAGCCCATGTTGACATCACCTACAGACACATCTGAAGTTGCTAGAAATTGGGACCACACTCCAGATGATCTATTTGAATCAGCTTTAGCGGACAATGAGCAGAGAGCAGTGTTCAATCAAAGTGAAAAAGACACTCACGCGAGAGAATTATATACGTCAGACATTGTGCAGACTGAAGAAGAACTGTTCACATCAGCTGTCGGGGAAGCCTCGCCGGAATGTCAAGATGAACATCAGTCATCTTGCAGTGGCAGTTCGTGGAATGAATCGCAGTTAGCTCTAGATCTCAAATATCAGACTGAAAGTGCACCACCATACAAAATCCAGGTTCCGGAAGTGCGTGTACAGCCGTGTGATGAAGAAGAGCCATACGATCCATTCAATGACGATGTGTACATTCAGACGCGAGGCTCAAGTCAGATGTCCAGCTATCAATGGTATGATGACGACGGCAATGACCCATTTAGGGATAAATTCCAACAGGATGAAAAAGAAGTTACAGACATGGACAGCTTTGAAGATGACTTTGACATTATCAAGTACCCAGACGATATTGACCTGGAAAACACAAGTACAGGAGACGGTCGAGAGATGGAAGTTGCGTCGGAATTTAAAGCAGAACAACGGCCTGAGACTGTTGAGACAGAGGAGTTATCTGAAATTGATTCAGAACAGTCCGTTTTGTTTCGACTCCAAACCTTGTACTACGTAGATCGACACGGCAACAGAATGTTTTCAGAAGAGTTCTCCGATAAACAAGCATCATATTTCAAAGACATCATTTTAGAAGAGGCCTTGTCCGAAAGTTCCCATAAGGAGCAAATTGATGATGGTTTTGTCATTGTAGAAGAAGATGAAAATGAAACCATCAATAAATCGGTTTTTGAAAATGTGAGTGACGATGATAAAGAGGTTTCACAGCTCGAAAGAGAGTGTTTACCAGAGCAACCCACTAATGAACTAATGCAGGCAAGCTTCGATGAGAGGCTCAGAGAGTATTCACCAGAACAACGCACAAATGAGCAGATGCATGCAAGCTTTGATGAGAGGCTCACTGATGAAGTGGCTGAAAATATCGTCAACGAAGTTTTGGCATCACAAGAACAGGAATGCAGATTATCTGATTTCCTCCACGCTTCTCAACAAAAACACAGCAGCGACCCATTAAAAGCGTCAACTGTGGAAAGTGCTTATGAAAAGTTCACTGAAAACTTTCAAAAAGTTTCACCTGAGACTGAATTTTACCAACACGAAAATGAAAAAGTTGACCTATTTAAAGAATCAGAAACTGGCCAATCGCAATCAGAGATCATATCGGATGCTGATTTAACACCTCTAACAGAAACAAGTGTGATTTCAGACTCAAAAGACTGTAGCTTGCTTCCTAATGAATCCACAGATGAAAGTCAGACAGTTCTCTCTAAAACTGATGATACTAATATGTCAAAAACAAGTCCTAATGATTATCTAGGTTTGAAAACCCTTTCAATTGAAACCATTGATACGCCATTGTCTGAAAACGGAATCCAGCGACAAACAAATGATGATGAAGATGTATCTGTGCTTAATCAAGTTCTTGATGAAAATGATATTCTTCGGGAAGAACGTGTTCAGACATTAATGACAAACGACAACGATTTCAAAACGGAAGACGTTGAAGCCAAGAGCGTCGACCAGCGAGATGAATGTGACAGTGCGAACCTTGACACAAATGATGATAGTAGTGCGGTGCATATTAAAAACAACGACCCACCTTACGAAGCTGAAGATTGCCCGGTATCGCCTGCAGAAAATATCGAATCCGACTTTGCCTCCATGACAACTTCAGACTCTGATATCACGTCCCCGGATGTGCACGATTCAAATTACTGCCTCGACTACTTTGAAAAATCATTGGCAGAGGCGAGAAAGAATTCAGATAGAGACAGAACGTCACAAGTGGATGACATGTACTCCCGTTCAGATAGCATCCCCGGATCAACAGACAAAGGCGATGAAAGAGAAGACGAGGACGAAGAAATGTACACAGATGAAGACGATCAGTTCGCCGATGGCGATGATTCCGATTCGGACTTTGAAACTCCTCAGTACCGAGAACGGTTGAGAGATGAGGTCGCATCCGCCATCTCAAAGGAAATCGTCCTCATGGCAGAAGTCGAGGTGGCGATGGAAGATCTCACAAACCCCAAAGAATCGCCTATGAGTCCCTTAGATGAACATTCGTGCTATGAGGCATTTGCCAAATATGAATCCTACAGTGAGGGGCGTGAAGAAGATGCGGCATCTCAGGTGACATTTGGGGCATCACGCTTGTGTGAACCTAATGAACATCTAAACGTGTCTTCGTATGAACAAACATTATCAGAAAGCCCAGATTTGTCAGAAAGTCATGAACATATTAACACTGTTGAAGACGTCGATAGTAAAATTCAGATTAGAGCGGAGGACGATGCAGAAGTTCACATTGAGCCTAGTGATAGGCATAAACGAATCCCATCCCTGTATGAACGATCTATGTCAGCCAAACTGTCCAGGGCTATGAGTGACGACCCCAGCAAATGGGCCTACGTTTTTGACCAAGATGAAGATCTATTTATAGATGACGTCATTGAACAATTTAAATCAGAAGGAACAACGGAAGCTACGATCCCCGTTGAAGAGAGTAATTCAACTTTATACCAAGAGAAAGATTCTAAACTGAAAAATGATGTCGAAAGTGGTGAAATCGAGCAGTTAAAATCAGAAACAGCTTCGAAGCCGTCAATTCTCGTTGAAGAAGACCTTTCACTTTTAGATCAGGATGAAGTCTCTGAATCTGAAAATGACACAGGCGATGAGAACGAAATGCCATATGAAGAGTTTGTGGAAGTGGGAGACGCAACAACTGAAGGAGCGCTGAAAGAATCGGAAGAGGAGGCGCACTCACATGCTGGTTTAGACTTTCCTGAAACAGCTCATGTGGAGAACGGGGAAGACTTTTTCCATGATGGTGAAGCAACTAGTGAACACAAACTCCGATTCTCTAAATCCAAAAGGAGAAGGTTACAACGGAAAAGACTTAAGTTGGCAATAGAAGCGAGCGACAGTGCTGACCACACTTCTGACGCCCATGATCCAAATTCTGAAACTGATGACATTTCGGCGACGAGAGAAATTGTCGAAGAGACAGCAGCTAAACATACGAGTAGTGGGGCAGTTGAGAAAAAGAAGAAAAAGAAGAAGAAGCAAGTCGAACATCAAGTTTCCTGCAGCACCGATTCCGAGCTTGGGCACAGGGAACAAGACTTTGAATTTGCGGAAACAAAACAAACTTACCATAGTTCAATGGCAGCCATCGAGAACCTGAGCGCCTTTGGTGACAGTGAGGGGGAAACGCAGGCCAAGAAAATACAAAGAAAAAAGCATAGAGAGGGAAGTTCGACTGCCGATGAGCCATCAAGTGAGCAAAGTAAACCCCAAGCTACCAGACCAGCGCTTCTTAATTTGCCGGACGGAGCACGCGCGAATGATCCTGGAAAGAGCACTGTGAACATATCATTGCCTACGCTGCAAATAATGGCAGACGACAGTAGCGATTTACGTCAAGCCGAAACGGATAAATCAGACCACCGCAAAGGCCGCGCTCATTCAGCAGACAAAAAAGGTTCCGGTAATGAGGCTGGGCACTTGCTCACTTTGGGAGGTCAGAAACCAAGAGGACGTTCAAGGTCCCCGGCACCACCAAGCCTGAGACGCATCACAGGACAACCACAGAGAAGACGTCCACGCAAAAATATTGTTGTTGTCCCAAACCCCCATCCATTCTAAATACAGAACAAGTCAAAATGTATCTCTTGCAGATCAAAAGACATAAAGTATATTATTAAATACACACACGTCTAATCCCAAATAAACTCACCGTAATAACTTTGTTATACAACTCGTGAATATCTGATTCTGTTTTCACCCATAGGTATCTTGAATTTTTCATACAGAGAAAAAGTAGTCCACTTTAAGGTTGACAAAAATAACAACACTTGTATGTAAAATTACAACCCTCATACCTCATGAAAGATGACTCTTGCATGCATTCTATTAGCTATTAAGATCGGGTGATTTCCTGAACTTTCCTACAAATGAGTTTAACTTAGAAAGTAGATTTTTAACCATTTTTTCCCCAAGCCTTTAGCCACCTTAAAAAAACAAACTTTTTGACAATAATTTCCATGTGTGTTATAAAAAACATAAATGTCACATTACACATTATTTATCATAGCATGAAGGCAAGTTTATCACGTTGATATCATGGAAATTGATTTTAATAATATTTAGCCAGATTTGTTAAAACATATTTTTAAAATTGTATATGTATGCTTTAGTAATATGTGTAACTTTTCTTTGTGTATAGTCTTCCTTTGTGAAGATTGCTGTTTTGTTTTGCTGCGTGATATTTACGTGTTCTTTTTTTTTAAAATGTAAAATAAAGGGGATATAATCTATGCTATTCAGAGCATTGGTGTAATGCATTTTTTCCTCCAAACCAGTATTTTTTTTTTAATCAGTGACTACGACTTTACTCATTTTTGTAATATATATTTGCTTGTTTGCAGTGGCGTAGGCCTACTTTGAATATTTATTTTTTCCCTCATCTATATGCCTTATTATAATTTATCTCTTTGAAAAAATCCATTTGACATGAAGTGCATTGTGTTTAAAGTTTTTAATTATTTATAATACATTTACAAAAATATTGAGCACGGAGAATAAAATGTCTTTTAAAAATTTTACTCTATATTTATAAAGGGTAAATTGTATGCAATAACTTTTGAATAACTTAACGTGCAAAATGTTGTTTGTTTGCATGAGGGTTTTGAGAAGACGGAGGCCATACAGCATTTATGCAGATTTTTAAAATTATCTATTGTAATTTATATATCATTGATGTAAATTATTATTAAATTTATAGAGTGTCTCGTAAAATATATAGGCTAATATAATATACAAACACATTTAAAACACATTGATTTTAATATAACAATTTTGTAAAGGAACTATTTTCTTGCTAGATAGAATTATTCTGTTTTCTCAGTATCTGGGTAATGTTGGAACAAATAATTTTATTTAAATAATAAGGGGCCAAAACCAATAACAAATACATTTTTTTCTTCTTCGAAAGGTTGTAAAATTGTTTATCTTTATAAATAAACCTGGCAATATATATTCACATAACATTACCCATGATACCTCGGCAAACTTAAACATATTTATTTTTGCATATATCCACAAACACACGAGTGTAGTTGTCTTTCATGTTGCAATAATTCATTAATGTACATCAAACCAAAAACAACTTCTTGTGTTAACACTTTGCTTTCAAAAGAAAGTTAAGATTATAAGTCTTTCAAAATAGAAATAATTACACCATATCTTTCAAAAAAACAATATTTATTCTAATGTTGAAGCTCGTCATATCCCCTATCTCTAGTCTATTTTTAATTATCTTGTTACAATTTTTACACATCAATAAAAAGAAATTATATATAAACTACTGTCTCTTGTTTTAATTTTTATGTGGTATTTTGTTCTTTCATTTATTTCCTTTTTTGTTCTCTTTCTCTCGCTCTCTCTTCTACTTCCTCTAAGTCATTTCCTTCTGCTCATTCTCTCTCCTATACCTGAAACAATTTTTTAAATCCTAATCTTCATACTAGTATAACCTAACATCCAAGGCAGAAGTAGTAGTAATGCAGAGCGTTGTATGTTTGAAACTAAAACATATATTGCAGCAAAATATGACTGTGTTCCCTATACTTCGTAAAAAGTTTAGTTCCTCTTTCACACGCAATGATGACCAAGAGTCATGAATAGACATCAGTCAAGCAGTAAAAGAGGGGCACAAGAAATATTTAATTAGTAGGCTTAAGGGTGATCAAAGAAAGCAAGTAACGCCATTCATTGCCATCTGGTGGATGAAAAACTGAA
Source organism: Omphiscola glabra (assembly GCA_964017045.1). Classification (NCBI taxonomy): domain Eukaryota; kingdom Metazoa; phylum Mollusca; class Gastropoda; family Lymnaeidae; genus Omphiscola; species Omphiscola glabra. Next base: position 22,893,897 of record OZ024795.1, read on the forward strand.
AGTTAATGGAATTTCACAATGCGAGTGTTTAAGTCAGTCGCTGTTAGATGTCATTTGACATTGTGGGATTGATTTTTCAATTAAGACAAATGCTTATCTCAGTGCTGACCACAAAGTCACGACTTAGCTTTTGACATGAATATTTGCAGATTTCAATAAAACAACTTAATGATTTTACATTCTGTGAGCTGATGTCAATATTATTAAAACAAATGAATAAACCCCCACTTTCGTGTCTAAATTTACTTAGCTCATTAGTGATATTGGCAGATTTCCAACCCGTCAGACCTAAATGAGAAAAAGGAGGGTACAGCTTGATAAAATAAATCCGTCAAAAAGGTTGATTTTACTTACTGCGGTTATGAAGCCCATGGTGCCACCTCTTCATTTGCAGACTTCTCCGTGGACCCCACTGAGTCTACCTACTCTGGTGACACCCTGCTATGGTGACACGCTGTTCTGGTGGCAACCTGCAGTGGTGACACCCTGCTCTGGCGATAACCTGCTATGTCTGGTGACACCTTGTTCTGGTTGCAACTTGTTTTTGTGGTATCCAAGGCTGTCTTTACAGCAGTGGAGACCCTGAACACAGTAATGCATTGAGACCCCCAACCCTCTATAAACTCAGGACAGTGCTAAGGAGGGGGCGAGAGGGTCAATCACCCCTGGCACAAATACCAGGGGCGGCGAAATTGTCTTAAGATAGGCTATTATTAGGGAATTAAACGATAAAATCTCATGTACTTCACATAGACAGGGTTGGCAAAATCGTCTTATTAGTGCACCTTGGGCACCGCTTTTCCTGGGACCGGCTGTCTATAGCCCACTATTCAAGTAATGTTATGAAAAGTATTATGGCCTAGGTTGGCCTATGCGTTTTGACCAATTTCTTTCAGGTAAATTTTTCGCGGGGGTTAGTATTTCAAGCGTTTGGAAGAGGGGTCAGGACATCTATTAGAACAGAAATTATGATGCCCAGGACCAGCTCTGACTTTGTCGCCATCACCATGCATTATTTCTGGTGGAGGAGCCCGCTGAATGTATGCTTTCAGCTCCAACTTAGTTTCATCCCTAGAATGTTTTTAGTCCAACTACATATACCCAACTAAAGGAAAATCATAATTTTTCCCGTTACAAAAAAACAAAACAATTGAATTTAGTTACATCCAGTGCTTTTTTTAGATTAAAATGTGTGGGTAGTGTCACTTTAATTGGTGAGGGAGAAGAGATTATTATTTTAATTATTAGTAGTTTTAGTTAGCGCTGTACATACAATTTAACAAACATCAACCAGGAACTTTAAAATTAACATACATTAATTAAATAAAACAAAACAAATGTATATTGACTCCACCCATTCCATAACTATTTACATGTCAAAGCCATGGACGGCACGCAGGAGCATTGTTTATCGGTCAGAGCAGGGAATCAGTCAAGATAGAGTTTAAAGAGATGTGTATTGAGTGCAGCGGGCGCAGACCGAAACTGGAGGTAAGGTTTGGACAGAGGTCTCAGTAAGACCCTCCTCCAAAATGTTTTGATAAATTCAAATGGTGGGATGCATTTTGGTGCATAGGGCTACATCAGAGGTTCCCAAACTTTTTTGTCTCGTAGACCCCTTGCCATGTTTTTCGGTTTTGGGTAGACCCCCTGCTTACCTGATATTGATTTTTTGCAAATTAATTAACTTTAAATGTATTTTTGACAGGCGGTATAGTGCTACTCACTTTGAAAGATTTAAATTTATAACGGTAGTGAAGTGCAGTGTGAATAACTTTTTTAAAAACATGTTAAGTTTTATACATTTATTATTTAAATTCAAATTAAAAAATGCCATAATAGAAGTCTTTACCCATTACATGAGATCCACTATCGTCGACCCCAATTTTTATTTCATGGACCCCCATTTTCATTTCATGGACCCCCAATTTTTTTTCCCGCTGCCATAGACCCCTTGCAAGTTGTCGTAGACCCCTGGGGGTCGATATAGACCACTTTGGGAATCACTGGGCTACATGAATTTAGTTTTTCATCTTTCTACACTTAACTGGCTAGCAACAGAAAAGATTCTGGTTGAAATTTAGGTTCCCTGAACCATATATGGGGTACACAAATCTTGTTTTATTTTAGTTGTATCTAAATAGTTAGGTTTTTTCATAATATTTTATAATATTATTTTGAAACTATATATTTGTTTCAACTAATTCATGATGAATTAATATAAATACTTTTTTTTTTTAAAAGTCCGTTCAAAACAGTTTGTCATTAATTTAATCTTTAAAAATGACAAACAATCTTGGTGTTTTAGTATAAGTATAATAATTATAATTTTAGATTTAATTTTAATATAAAAATTTGCAGGTTTTCCCAAAATATACAGTTACAAAAATTAGAAAAAAAATACTGTTTTATAGAAAAGGTTTATAGATTTTGCATGGCTATTTAAAACATGTCATTTTAAAATAAATTGTCTCTATCTATAGGTATAAAAGGGAAGAAAGGAAATATTTAGAAAAACATCATATATTCATATATTGATGAATATGTGATTTATATAAGGGAAAATGAGATAGCATGAAAGTTTGTTTGGAATTTCTAAGTCTTTAACTTTCTTCATTTAAATTACTAAAGAATGAACTTTTGGTGCCTTCTGTAAGACTCTTTGTTAGGCCTACTCCTCCCCCAGCAAGAAAATAATTAATATATTATAATATATCTTCAATTTTCAAATTGATGAATTATCATAAGAAACATTTTCTAAAGCTAATAGTACTAGTACCAAAAAATTGAATTAATGTGAAAATTGAACAAATTTTAAATTAAACTGGTGACACGTTCTTCCTGTTTTCATTTTGAAAGCAAAATAAACTGCCAAGAATATTTCAATATTCACTAAAAATATTGGTAGCATAATGATTACGCCCCTAAATAGGTACTTTGAAGGTCTCACGCGCACGCGGTTTGCGCATCCGAAAAATGACGGAAAAACTGTTGTGGCCATTTTACATTCGGCTCGGGGAGGACTTCGTTGTTTTGCGTTTTACGTCACAGTTTTCTAAGAATAAATTGTTTTGTCATCAGTGACGTAGAGCGCATATTTTTCTAAACACGGCGATATATTTGCATCATGGTGAATTTTGAGACTGTCATCAAATTTATTATTTTGTATCGGTATATACTTTAATGGCTTAATACTTTTTTGTGTAAAGTCGTAGGACATAGTGGTTTTACCGTAGTAATGCTGTGATCCTTCACACAAAAGAATAACTTTACTTCGTTAAGAATGGTTCTTGCAAGAAAAAGTTATGAATTTTCAAACTTCAATGAAATTATCAGTTGTCACCAGTTATCCCCCTTTACAAATAAAACTTGGGTTGTCGGAAATGGCTCTTCTCATCAATTTTATAAAATGATATAAAAATATTTTTATTATTGTTCATATCGACAAATCCGCTAAGCACTAACCAATTAATAAATGAGAAACAGTTTTACAATATTATTAGAAGTTAATACAACCGAATAATTCAAGAAGTTTATATAAATTTTAGTTTTTGTAATCTGTTGAATTTCTGACAAGTTTTGTCCCTTGATATACATAAATAGCTATTATACGGTATAATAGTAAATTAATACATAATATAGCATCAAATTACGTTAAAAACTGTAAGTTTATTTAGTTAATGTCTAAAAATTTTATCTGTTCTCCTTTACTGAACCAATAATAGGAATAATAATAATTTTATCCTTTCGCTAGGGATATTAAACATAATATATTTACTACATTATACTAAATTTAACTATTACTAACTATTACAACCACACTTACATGCCTATTAGTATCTTTTTAATTTAATAAAATATTAAAATATAAATTTTAAATAATTGTTAAGTTAATGTAACATTCTAATACTTACCCTTCCTACTGTGTGTCCTTACCATTAGTCTTATGACTTATGGATGATTTTAATTTTTTTGAGTAATTTTTATTTATAATTATATCCATCAATTTTAGATATAAAAAAAGAATACTTACCTTTTTATAAATATGACAATTGATTTAAAATTTAACAATAGCTTAAGCTTAGTAAAATTAGTTTAAATTAAATAAACATATTATTTTCTGCTTTTTTTCTTCAGAAATAATGATTGTTCCAATTTTTCCATTCACTTTTTTCGTAACATACCCACAAATAAAATTATCCAAAATGCAAATTCTTGATGTTATGTAAAAGTTTTGTTGTTCATTGAGTTGTATATTGCATTGAGAATGTTTCCTGAAAATTTGGTTGCATTATCTTTTCAAATAAAAAAGTTGTTGGCAAAATAAGGCAGAAATTTGGAAAGTCGGTCACAAGTTTTTGCAATTAAATACAAAGATAAAGAAGGGGGTTAAAAAAATTCACCAAAAAAATCATAACTTCATTTCTATAAAAGCTAGAAAGATGAAATTGGTATTTTTGCAAAGCTTATAGCTAGCCCTTTAAAATAATGTATCATTTATGGCAATAGGACAATATTGAAAATTTCTGTCAAAGTACCTACCCTAAAGCGTGAGGCGCTTCATAAAGGCGTGAGGTCCCCTAGAGGCGGGATGCCCTCCTAAAGGCGTGAGGCCTCATAGAATCATGAGGCCCCCTCGAGAATGAGGCCTCCTAGACCTAGAGGCGTGAGACTCTATGCCAGTGCGCAGTGTACAGTTTTTCCCTTCTAATTTCACTACTGAGTACGGAACAGTGGTGTAGCAAGGGTTATTTCCACACACCACCCGGGACTGGTTACCGGAAATTTGATCGAAAGAAATTTCGTTGACGGAAATTTGATAGAATGGAACGTTAACATTTTGCGCCAAATTTCTTTTTGAACGCATTGTTTTGTTTTACTATATAGTTTAGTTTAGAACGTTCAAAGAAAAATTTGACGAAAATTTTAACGTCTGAACTGAAAAAAAGATTCGACCAAATTTCATTTCGATCAAATTTCCGTCAATCAATTTTCCGTCGACAAAATTTCTTTCGATCAAATTTCCGTATACGCCCGGGACTAATATCTTATATTAACATGATTGTAAACACAAATTCTTACTTTATTTTTTTGTCGTTTCATATTAATATCTGGGAGAAGTAAAACTTCTTTACGAGAGTTATTCCCCATTAAGAAGTTAACAACTTGTGATTCGCATTTATATTATTAATTTCGGAATGTGCCGAAAATATAATGTGTTAAAATTGGGAAACGTGGACCCAATGACGAAATAAACTGGCAAACTCGTTCAATAATCATTAACAATATGAAAAGCATGGTGCACCTAAAAGAGTGAGTCTGCTAGAAGCGTGAGGCCCTGGTCCAGTGCCCAGTGGGTCCATGCCTTAAGATGATCTGGTGGCATACTGCTAGTGTAATTGAATCGGACTCGAGCGAACATTGTCAGATTTGAAATTTTCCATTTGGTGTCACCCCCTGTGATGGTGTATCCAGTAGCCTACGGTCAGCGCCCCTCGTGACGCTAATGCTTAAATATATTGTGACCATTTTGAATATGGTACATAGATGTCTATGTGTGTGGGGGTGTAGTGAGTGGGAGTGTGTATGTTTACGTGTGTGTGGAGGGGGGTAACACAGGAGGCGCTATGGATGGGTTTATAGTTCCAACTGGGATGTGACAGAAAAAAGTTTGAAAACTTATCAGTAAAAGTAATATCCGAAAGAAGAACGCTAGCATATTACCAAAAAGGAAATTTAAGACAAATTTAAAAACTGAATTTTTTTTTTTTTTAAATCAAAGGAATTAAAAAACTCTTTTTTTTACCCACCGCATTTTTTATTCATAAAGGTGGTTTGGCTGGGGTTGGAGAAAGGGGGGATGAGACTTAATTATGCCATTTAGAGACATAATTATGAAGATGATTGAGTACTTTGATAGCGCTTGTGTCCATGCTATTTTAGCATGCTCACGGCGCTCTGTCATAAAATCTATTTTTTTAAAATAATAGTCTTTAAATGGTTCTTAAATGACTTTTTATCTTTTTCAATGTCCCCCAAAGATTGAGGCAAACTGCTCCACAATTTAGGCGCAATAGCTTCAAAGGAGCGCGACCCGTATGACTTTTTTAAAAAGTCCATCCACACTGAGAACTCTCAGTAAGCCCTATGTTGAAGAGCGCAGGTTCTGTATGGATCATCATCATCATGTCCCTTGGACCGTTGGGGCGCCACAGATGACATTAAAACTATCCTTCTCCATTCCTCTCGGTCTTCTGCACTACGCTCTTCCCATCTTTTTCTCTGTCTTCCTCTTCTTCTCCCAACTCTAGTTGTGCCCCGCATGATTTCTTTGGCGAGCCCTTGTTTTCTTGTCACGTGGCCATACCACTCAAGTTTGCGCTTTTTTACAGACACCAGGAGGTCAACGTTCTGCCCAATTGCTTGACGAATCTTGTCTTTCACTTGTTCATTGGTGATATGGTCTCTATAGCAGATGCCAAGAATGCCTCTGAAACATCTCATCTCCGCGTGACCTTTATTTTCCTTTCAAGTTCTGCTGTTAATGTCCAGGACTCACAGGCATATAAGAAAGTGGAGAGGATTAATGAGCGCATCAGCCTGATTTTGGTGATGGGGGCTTTATTTTTGTCGTTCCCTATTTTCTTGAGCCTCTTTAGTGCTGTTGTGGTCTGCGCAATCCTGGCCATCAATTCGGGCTTTGATCCTTCTTCCGAGACTATTGCCAACTGTCTCTAATCTTTCCTCCCCAACCTTAATTTCAATGGCGATGCCCGTGGTGCTATTCGTCATCATTTTTGTCGTTTCTGCACTGATTTGCATGCCAAGGGACGATGAAGTCTTGTCGAGACGCTTTACTAGGTTGGCTATAAATAGCTCTTCTTCGCTTTCAGCCAGTCCGTCTAAGGCATCCGCAAAGCGTAGGTTGGTGATTGTTCTGCCACCTATGCTGACAGTCCCTACATGCGTTTCCAGTGCATCTGACATAATTCTCTCCAAGAAGATGTTGAACAGAGTTAGGGAGAGCAAGCAGCCTTGTCATACTACAACCGTGGTCTTGAACCATTCTCCGGTGTTATTATTGAAGAAGACTACTCTGGTAGCCTTATCATAGAGGCTGCATATCATTCTGGTTAGGTTTGTGTTGATGTTGTAGTTCCTCATGGTGGCCCATAAAGCAGCATGCCAAACTCTGTCGAATGCCTTCTTGAAATCCACAAAGACGTGGTATAGGTTTTATTGGTGTTGAGCATATTTCTCACATAGTATTCGGAGGTTTAGGATCTGCTCAGTAGTGCCACGTCCTTGCCTGAAGCCTGCCTGTTCTTCAGCAATGATTCTGTCGACATATGGTCTTAGTCGGTTCAGTATGTCCTCCAGCATGACCTTGCTTGCATGGCTTAGTAGGCTGATGGTGCGATAGTTTTGGCATAGCTATAGGTTACCTTTCTTGGGGAGGGTAATGATAAGCGATTGGGTCCATGATTTGGGTCATTCCCCTGACAGCCATATTTTGTTACAAATATTGATTAGGGCATTTATCATTGCTTCTCCTCCCTGTTTCACCAACTCGGCATGGATAGTATCCACTCCTGCGGCCTTTCCTATTTATCGGAGTGCTTGGACTGCTGCTTCTACTTCTGCGCGGAGAATAGGGAAGTTTTCATTTTCCGTTGCTGGAGGGACATTGAGGATCTCCGGGTCTATCTTTATATTTTCATTATATAGCTGTGAGCAGTATTCAGTCCATCTTTTTAGGATATCATTGCAAACATTTACCATTTTTTAAAAATCTTGTATGGTAGTACTACGCCTTTGCTTTGCAGTGGTTAGTTCTTTCACCAGCTGGTATGCCTTTTTGCTATTGTTTTCCTTCAAGCAATTTTCAATGTCGTAGCATTGCTCTTCAATCCAGTTCTTCTTTGCCCTTCTCATACCCTATTTGATGGTTTGGTTAACTTTCCTATATTTATTGTCCTCCTCTGTATCTACCATCTTTGTTTTCTTTAACTGCCTTCGGTTATCACACAGATTGAGGATGTCAGCTGTCAACCATGGATTTTGTATTATGTATGGATACATTTTTAGAAATAAGTTTTTTAAGATATACAGGTGCAGAGCATTTCATACAGTTGTACACCAAGGACAGAATTTTGTAGTCAATGCGCCCACTCACAGGAAGCCAGTGGAGATCTTTAAGAACTGGGGTGTTGTGGTCAGATTTCTTTATACGTGCTGCAGTCAACGGCCTTTGTACCAGACCCGCGGCCTGTTGCTATGTGGACCGAACGTCAGCTGCACTCCAAGCACTTGTCCTCCCGGCAATCGTCCTAGGCTGTGACTCGATTGGCGATCACACCGTCCACGGAGACGGCGTTGCGGCGCATTATAACCAAGTCACGTCGTTTTAAGTTGAACGAGGTTTACGGGATCCGCCATAGTCGTGGCGCTGCCTCCCTGCCTTGTCTCTCGTTTCGTAAACGTCCCTATCTCATCCTTAAATGAGTTGTACATGTGTTTATGATGCACACGCGTGAAATGAAAATTGATATATTTTGTACCTTCTGTAGTCTCTGAATTTGGTTTTGAGGTAAACCCCACAAACAACTGTTACAGTAATCTAATTTTGATTGGATTAGAGCTACTGCTATGGCATTGCGGGCAGAGGCGTAACTGGGTTTTTGGCGCCCTTGGCTAATTTATTTTTTAAATAATAAAAATTTAAAAATTAGAGATTTAGCGGCGCCCTTTTGAACTGGCGCAGGCCGGCGCCCGTGGCAACTGCCCCAATGCCAAGCCGTTGCTACGTCTCTGATTGTGGGTCTCTTATTAGTTAAGGAGGCAGATGGCACAGGGCGCGAAGATGACAGAAACAAGCCCTGACCACAGAACAGATATGAGGGATCATAGTATATTTGCTGTCAGTGTAGAAGCCAAGGTCTCTAAATTATGCCATTTATAATAATAATATTTTTATAAAATGTCTATCCAAAATTTTAAAATAAATTACCTTCGTGATATTTACTGTTTATCTGGTCTTTTCATGGCGATAAAAAAAAAAGCCTACATTTAAGCCTACAGTGATATTAAATGTTATAACACTGTCTAATTCCCGTGCACGTATCAAATAGCCGGATATGTTACTGCGACCATTTCAATAGACAATTCAATAAACAGTACAAAATCACCAGCATGGTCATGGTTATTTTCCTCAAAATAACTAATAGCAAATCACTCATTAAGGTGATATAAATTGATTTTAGGTATTATTCAGTAATTTTGTGTAGTTTGTTTTTAAATGGTTTAAAAAGAATACAAGTATTTTAACGTCTGTCACACTCGTCTGTGAGAGTAGCTGAGCTTTACTCGGACTCGGTGCAGTCAGTGTGTGTGTTTTGGCAGTGTTGGTGACTGGTGAAGAATAACTTTTTTTATCCACTGTACACTAAGATATTTTACGCAAACCTAAGCGTACTGCCTACTTTTTAATCCATGCACATAGTCATAGACGATACTAACTATAGTAATACTATTACAATTGGTAATCTACCACTTTAGACATTAGCATTTTCATTTGGTTATGAACAAAACGTGTTGTTAGTTGTTTTGGCTTTGGTTTCAATTGCTATTTAAATATAATAAATAATAAACAGTTATTCTTTTATTGATGTCCATTAATAGTACAGTGGAGAGGTTGAATGGGTATTACTATGGGTTTTCGGTGGAATAGAAAGAAAGAGTGGGGGCTTTTTTCTTGTAAAAATGCTAGAACAACAGGCGATCACGTTACAGTTACAGGACAGGAGTGAATAGAGTTGAATAGAGAGACATAGCCTTCCAGGCTCACTACATTTCTTATTGTACCAGATGGATAGGTGGATTATAAAACATAAACCAGATCAGATACAAATCTAAGTACAACACTCCATTGTTCTTCAACAAAATTTTGTCAATCGAAATGACACTTTGTCTACGCACACTCACAGACTGTTCAAAATATGAATATGTGGATGCAAGCAAAGTGAAAACTGAAAAGACAGTTTGGCAGAAGCCGCAATATATATGCTCAACACCAATAAACCTATACCACGTCTTTGTGGCAATAGTTTTTGTAGAGATGATATATTATAAACTCAAACTGTTTTCTTTTCACATATAAATTTTTTAAAATGTTGTCTTTAGTACGTGCTAAAATGAGTATATACGTAGAAACATTTCGAATTATTTGGCTAAATAAAAGAAATTTATCTTGTCAATAAAACAATAACTGTTTAAATAGCATCTCCAATCAAGTAGTAGATTTACATACTATTAGTATATAAGTAAGTAAAAAAGTGCAATAAGCTGTTGGAAAGCACAGATAATTGTAATTTTTATGGAATGACTGAAAATGATTATTTCCCTTTTGTGCCACTTACAAAAATTTAACAATTTACAAATTGACAGTCTACAAAACAAATTATTATTATATTCACATGGTGTAACCGTAAAACGCAAACAATAACAAAAGACACATGCTATACATCCGCCTTGGCCTACTTATACTATAGATATCTACTCAATTAAAAGCTAGTCTTAGTCAGTGATTTTTGTGTAACAAAAAGGTGTCGGTACTGACTGTACTCATACTTTTTTACATATCTGTTTTAGGGATCATCCATTATGATGTCACACATCAAAAAAAAAAGAAGGGGGGGGGGGGGGGGAAATCAGTATTTTATGATGAACTGTTATGAATGAGAGTGGTTTCTAAATTATATGAAAAATTTGTGATGATGGTAATGGTGATCAAAATAGCAATGATATATTTTTAATTCATGGGTCATTAAAATTTGTATTTCGGCTTTGCTTTTCAAGATCAGATTCTAAAATACTGACAAGAGTCTTTATATTCTTTGTTCTGACTTCATCATGTCTATTAATATTCTGGCTTTTTTATTAGCAGGACAGGTGGTTGAGAAGTAATTAGTAATTTTTCTCCATTTTTTCAAATTTTTTAACATGAAGAAATTATTTACGGTTAACACCCATGACAGTGGCATAGCTAGGGTTAGTGCTGCCCAGGGCGAGCCAAGCTTTTCGCCACCCTCCTTCCACAAAGCAACCTGTATGCACAGTTTTAATGATTATTTCCCCCAACATGATATGCTGGAAAGGGTGGTGCAAGGCCCAAACATAAATTTGTCAAAAGTTAATTGGGAAATCCATCGAAAAAGTTGCCAGTGCGCAGTTTGGGTGCCATCTCTGGCAAAAAAGCCCTGATCATATTTGACCTACTATTAGTCTAATTACTCGTTAGGCTGTAAAGTGTAGTTAATGGCATGTGTTTTGCAAAGAGTTGTCTCACTCTAAGCGCAGCGACATCACTTTGGGGAATCCTAACACTGGAGTTTAGGTGACCAGACCAATAAATGGAGCTGAAGAATGAGTATGATGACTTTACCATTATTCACTGAGCATTATTTGCATCATAAACCAAATTTAACTACCGATACAATTAAAATGGGATTGATTTAATTTGAAAATTGACATCCATTTTCATAAAAATTCAATTCATAAGGTTCATAAGATATTAAAAAAAAGAAGCTCATCTTTTCTGATACCCCAAGATGAACACTCGAGAAAAAAGATGCGGGTATCGTTAAAAGTGCTGTCTTTTGATTGGTTTAAAAAAGAAATACCTGTAAGCTAATCATTCCTATCCTATCGCCATTTTAATGGACATTTCAACATAATTTTCTTGGGAGGGGAGACAACTCCCCCAATTTCAATAAAAAAAACAAGCAATGGTTTCTTTTTAATATTGATCTAAGGCCATTGACCTGGGGAACCTCCATGACCTATGTACTGTGGAAGACATGGCAGGTCTTGCAGCTAACAAAATCTTATAGGTATATAGATCTAACTGACTTGCTTTTGCTCTGAGATTAGCTGATGATTTGAGTTGTTCATCTCATGTCAAATGTTGAAGTTTCAAATGTAGTGGGCTAAATGGCTATTATGCCAATGTCACAATTAGCATTTGGATTGCATTAAACTTTTGAGTTTAAAAATCTCCTTTTTTAAAAAGAAAAGCCAAATGGTTGTCAATAAAATAGGCTAATGGTAAATGCTAGTTAGCCAAAGCTGCCAAAGGTATTAAAGTTAATATTGTTATTTACCTTGTTGTTCGTCCGTCAACATCGACTAGGACCATCTAGTCATCCGGTTGGGAGGGGTGTGGGCCACTGTGAGTTCATAGGTGGCTTGCTAGTCCGATCTGTGCTCAGAATACCCGGGAAGGGGATTGTTGCTGTAGTCTGTGATCTAAGGTCGCTCTTTTGAGCTAGCCTGCATGTCTCAGCTGTGGCTGTCCTACTGGCTTCATGAGATTGAGCCCTCTTCTTGACAGCTGACCTCCAATTGGCTCTGTCCTGGGCTGTCTGCACCCAATTAGGTGACCCATTCAATAGGGTTGATGCTGAAGGTCTTTAGTGCCGCTTTCAGTGAGTCTTTGTAAGCATTTATTTATCTTGGGAGCGCTTGCCTGTTGTGAGTTCTCTGAAGAATATCTGTTTAGGGAGCCGGTTGTCTTCAATAAGGGAATCGTGTCCCATCCAACAGAGTTATTTACCTAGACCTATAAATAAGGCGCTTTATATTAAAATGTTTATAATCTTTAAAGACAATGTCAATTGCTTGGCCCCACCAAGAATACAAAGCTTGTTACTGACTACGCCTAGTCATAGTTACATGTTTAGTACATTTCTGTAAATATTTACTGCTAGGAGGGTTGTGAATCTCCACTATATGTATATAGGCAAGTATGAGGCTCTAAAAATAGTCAAATATTATGGTGATGTGTCAGTTTTCCACTTTAATATGAATGAAATATTTAATCTTGCAATACACATGCCTACTCATTACAATTTCCATTAAAAGTTAGTAGTAAAAATGTATTCAGTTGATAAATATCGCAATATTTTCATTGGCACTCTAGATTTGAAATACAGAGGTCAGAATAATGGATTGTAACATGCCTTCACTACTAGACTTTTATACAGACATAAAAGTTGTCCTACAGGGATATAATGATGCAAATGAGGTAAATCTTCTCCTTTAAAAATCAATAAGTTGGTGAAAGCACATATACATACTTATACAAATGAAAATTAGTGTTCTGTATTAATATTAGTTATAACTTTATCATTTTATCATTTTAACTGAAATGACTTCTTTGTCCCTCAAATGAACAGGCATCGGGAAACGCATATGATATCCTTCTAAGGACTTTATCTAATCCTGACATTGAGGTAAATACTTTTTACCATGTATGAATTAATTTTCTTCATGGCGTATGGTTGATTATTGTGTATTCTTAGATTTCTCACAACTGCTTTTAAATCAACTTTGGGGAATGAAACAAAAACTGAATTTGGGTATGCTGTTTAGGGGCCATGTAATCAAAATTTCCTGTACTGAAATATAGAAATAAATGTAGTCAAATTATTGAAATGGGAAAGTAAATGATAGAAATGAAGATGTCAGGATAAATGAAATGACACATACATGCGCATCAAATCATCAATTTCTTTGAAATCCGACAATCCCTATTTACGCGTCATTATAATTTTTACTGTTAACAAGTTGACCCCTTTTTTAAGTTTTTAAAATGTTTTTTTAGTGACTTGCGCAAATTTATGTTTTATTCTTTTTTTTTAATCTTCTTCATTAAATAAAAGCATGCAAGTTAAATACCATTTTTAAACAAGGTATAAGGACTAACACTGAGTACCTGAGCTCTTTAATAACAAAAGAGAAAAGCAAAATCATAACCATGTTGATATCAGAGCAAAGCCATGATAATTGGCTGTGATTGACAAGTGTATCCTTGCTACCCTCATACTTGTATTATAGTTAGGTAAAGAGGGAGAAATATTTTATTTTAACATATTTCAATTGTTTTTCATTAAAAATTATTTACAGCCTGATACCATAATTCAAATATTGGAAGATCTTGAACAAGTGATTACCTTGTTAACTCAAGAGCATAAGGCATTAATAAATGTTATTTTGGTAAGTACTTTACTATCACTGTCACCTTGATAACAAACCTAAGAGCAAATAGAGCTCTTAACAATAAAAGTGTTGATTTTTATTATGAAGAAAGGAAATTACTCATGTTAGGGTATGTAAAGATCACATAAATCTTTATATTACTTTTATACTTTTCTCAATTCAGGGCGGCTGTTACATTAATCTGAAATATTCAAACTTTTAGTGTAGTTTTATTTGCTACTATTTTAAAATCTATGTGTTTTATTTTACAAAATGTCACTTCATTTATTTTCAGAATTTGAAATGGTTGGATAAAGGACCAAAAATGACTGCTGCATACCAAGCTTTCATTTTGAATTTTTTATCAGCACATATGTTTTACCTTAAGCCCATAATCAGAATGTTGATAAAAAAGTTTGTCCCAGGTAATTAATTTTTAAAAAAACTGGTTTGTTTTAATTCTTGTTGTTAAAAGAAGAGGTATTTCATCTGTAGTTGGAGAAATTGAAATGTAATGAATTATAAGAATGCTGCTTAACTTGAAAAGAGTGGCAGTGTAAAATTTAATTAAAGTTACAGAAAATTAGGGATCACAGAGTCTTAAGTCAGATAAAAGATATAAACATTAATGATAATGTGTAGATTTTAAATAAATTGTTTTTTAAAATTTATTTTAAAAAATATAAGATTTTCTTTCTACATTTGTATAGATATAAATAAAGGATCTGAGATTGAAAATCAAGAGGCAGTTATACTGAAAACGGAACAGGATTTATCACATATCCATGAGCTTCTTAAATCTCTTTCTCAACTTGTGCCCACGTAAGTGATTGTTTCAAAACATTGTTAACATCACTTGTTAGATATTTAGTGACTTTTTAAAAAAGTTGTATAAAAAGGGTCCTATGTGTTACATGGCAGAGATTTAAATATGAATGTCAGGGTGTAAGGCCATCTATCAGATATATATTTAAAAGGGATGATTGCATAATTTCTCAATAATTTTCTAACTGCTTTATTAAAGAATAAAATCACAATTTTCTTTGCAGAACAAGTATTCTAATTGTTCAGATGTTGGAAGAACACTTTCCATATCTCAATAAAAGCAATACCCATTTTGAATACTACACTCGTGGAGTGCTTGCTGTGAGCACTTACATGCCATCGCTACGTCTTGAGCTTCTAGAGCTGGTAGTAAAGAACATGCTTAAATTAGATGTAAGTATTTTAAAAGATTAGCTCTTTGGTCTTTTATGGTTAGACACCTTTGCTATTTCAAAAAGTTGTTTTGTTATTCTCATAAACTTTCCCTAAAATACTATTCCCCTTAGTGCATTTGTATTGTATTTACCTAATTAGGTGAGGTCTTCAAGACTAGATATAAACACTGTGATCTGTGTACCTGAGGAGGAAGCAGAAGAAATGGAGGATACCATATTTAAAATGGCAAGTTTAAAAAAATGTTTTAAATTATATTTTTAAATTGTAAACAAGAAAAAATCTTCAAAAGTCCTTTAGAACCGTTAGACAATATTTGGGATCCTGTATGTACTTGTCTCTGAGTAAAACTTCAATACTGTTTACATAGGATGATGGTACAGAGAGTAGAGCCCCAAGTCCCAAACTTGTACCTGTTGAAGAAAGACTTGCTTCTGCATTGCCTCTTGCTGGATCACTGGATGCCATGATGACTTTAACATTTCAGTACATTCGGGAAATTTGTTTTGTCAAAGGTAAAGAAAGGTCCATTTATAACACAACATAAATAACCATATGATATGTCTTTGTCTTTTAATTAAGTAATATTCTTTTAGGAAGTTTTGATGATGATCGTTTTATTGTGAAAAGAATTGATTTTATGTGGTACTAATGCAACAAAAATAACCTTTAAAAATACATTTTAATTTGGGCTTGGGTATTATTTACATAGGATATAAAGTTTTTCATTCAGCATTAATAGAGGGTTGCTAATGAATATAAAAAGATACTTCCTTCTTTGTAGTTATTTTAAGAGTGTAATTTTTCAGTTGCATACTTTCTAGTAACTATTTACTAATTACTTATTATACAGTGTCATTTTTCAATTAATTTTTTTTTAAAGATAAACTTGACTGGGATGTTACCAAGAAACTGTACAGAGAATTTCTGTCCATATTTGACAAATTCATTTTCCCAACTCATGCTTCCTGTCATGTGCAGTTTTTGTTATTTTACATTTGCAGTTTCAGAGAAGTAAGTAATTAAAATGCCAAAAGGAAATTACATAGAAACAATAACAAGGGGACAGTGGCATATAGACTGATAAGAGTTGGGGCAAACTTATTGCTTCCTTTTATTTAATGCATGAAACCTGATGAAATAATGTTGTAATAAGATTTTCAAAAGGGTTAGCTTCACAACTAGCCTAACTGTCCCAGACAATGTTAATCGCAAAGGCCTGATTTGTTGAACAGTAAATTTCTAAATGCCTTTTTCATGTTATTGAGATACAAATCACTATTTCAGTATCAGGACTACTAGTTGTATGATAAGAGTTGGGGCAAACTTATTGCTTCCTTTTATTTAATGCATGAAACCTGATGAAATAATGTTGTAATAAGATTTTCAAAAGGGTTAGCTTCACAACTAGCCTAACTGTCCCAGACAATGTTAATCGCAAAGGCCTGATTTGTTGAACAGTAAATTTCTAAATGCCTTTTTCATGTTATTGAGATACAAATCACTATTTCAGTATCAGGACTACTAGTTGTATGTCAGACTTATTGATCCTTGTTTGATTGGTAATAATATATTGTTTGAGCTCTTCCTGTTCTGAACATTGGGCAACATTGACTTTATTGAGCTTTTCGAACACATATTTTATTTTTAGTTATCTGTTGTTTCTTGTTTTGTATTGTCTGCTGAAAGAGGCATCTAGTCAAAAAATCAGTTTAATTGTCCTGTCTCTTCTTTTTAAGCCTAAACATTTCTTGTTTTAGTATTTATTTATATATTAGTAAGTAGTTGGTAAATCTTACACTTGTTATTCTTTTAGATATTCTCATATTAAGAGCAAGAAAAATCATGTTAATTTTTTAATAAGCTGATGGCTATTCTGTTTGTCTACTGTAAAAATAGTATAGAATCTTATAACTATTTTTGAAAACTATGCTTTCAGGCATTGGCTGAGGGTTTTATTGATTATCTATGGAAAAAAGTAACAGAACCATCTATACAGAGCATTTACAGACAGACAGCTGCATGCTATATTGGAAGTTTTCTCACAAGAGCTACATTTATTTCTGTCAAGTAAGTGGTATATTCTATTTATGAAGCAAAGCTAATGTGTTAATGGATTTATTCTTGTTTTCAGAATTAGCATTCTTAGTTATATGGAGAATAAATACAAATTAACAGTATTGGAATTGTGCACAATTTAACTGCTTATCACGACTGACATTATTTGATTCCATGATTGTTAATAGCATTGCTAAAGAAGTGATGGAGTTAATGATGAAATGGCTTCACCAGTATCTGGATCAAACAGTTGAGCAAGGATTGCATGCAGACATAGCTCACCATGGGACATTCTACTCAGTGTGTCAAAGTGCTTTTTACATTTTTTGCTTCAAACATAATGATTTCATGCAGTTAAAGAAAGGTAGGAATTTCTAAACCATTTTTTACAAATGCTATATACGGAAATTAATTAGTTCTGACATATTGTTCTGATTGATTGCTTTCATTGCTATGCAGCGTAATTTTTAATTTAGAAAACCATCTTATTAAGAAATTTAATTAAAAAAAAATAAAATTAAGTCCATTTGTATTGATGCAAGAACATGATTTGTATAATATTGTAAGCGTATTAAAAGCTGTTAGATGTGTGTATCTACCATTTCTTCAGGTCAGAAGTGGGCTGAGTCATTAAACTTTCAACGGGTTGTTACGAGCAAGCTCAACCCTCTGCGTGTCTGCATTCCTATCATTGTCAGAACTTTTGCTTCTGCTACAAGGTATTTTCTTGACTTTCAAAGATATGGGTTAAATATAACATTTAACCATCATGAAAATTGTAAATGACAATGACAATTATATAAAATCAAATATGAAGAGAGTTGGGTTATTGACACTGAATCGGTTATGCTCCATATATGTCGGGGATTTTCACTGAAATAAGTTAGGCCCTTATGGTTTTATGAAAATGCATACAAAAATTACTTTTTAAGAATGTTTTATGTAACCATGAGGATATGTGAAAATGAAAAGGTATTGCGCCTCTGATAAAGGAATGGCGTGGTTGGAGGGAGCAGATTATAAATATCCTTAGAAATAAAACTTGTCTTTATATATTCAGTGAGGTATAATTTTGATGTTTTATGATTAATCAGATGAAAGATGAATTACTAATCTTCTTCAATACTATTTTCAGGATGCATCAGTTAGCCTTCTGTGATACAATAATAGAAAGAAATAATCGCTACAGTCTCCCACTTACATCATCATCATATTCTATTGATTTACCTGGATCAAAACAACTGGAGTCTTATTTTCCCTTTGATCCGTATCTGTTACCAAGGTAATTGTAGTTAATATTGAGGAAATAAATTTCTTACATTTGATCACATTTAAAATGAGTAAGGTAGAATTCTTAAATATTACCAGACCTGGTTACTCTTACGATTTTGGTTTACAGTGTATGATTTTGAAATGTCTTTCACGACTTTATGCTGAGACCTGTCAGAACTAATTTTTAAGGTTGAAAAAATATGTTCAAAAAATGTTTATGATTAAATAAAAAAAAAAAATATTTTTCGGTTGTTAGTTTTAGCACCTTTCTACACCTGGCAGTGAAATGACCGAGAAATACAATTGGTTCGGACCATCCTTAATTATATTACATATGCACTGTGAGGGGAGGGGGCAGTGTTGAAGTAGGAGCTTACGCATGGGAGTGGGAGGTGTCTAAATATTTTTAAATACTAAATGATGATGATGATCGTCATGTTGTTGCTTTGTGTTTTCACAATGAACTCGCTAGATATGGCAACAGTAATATTAGCGTAGTCACCCTAGTGACAAATTTATTCAATATTCACTTTTGTTTTCTTTGGTGGTGTCTGATGTAATTTTGAGACATAATTATTGCGATCATCCAAAATTGTGGAATATCATTTCAGGATAGTACTTAACCGTCTCAGAATTGTACAATACTGTATCACTATAGTAAATAAATAAACTTCCAGTATAATATATTCAATGACTATGCCTATTTCATGTATAAAAATGGACACTCTACAGTAAATGACTATTGTTCATATATACACTGCTTTAATGCAAATAAAAACGTGTCGGTTATTGCCGATTTGATAGAAGATGGGGTGGGGGGAGTGAAAATCAAAGGCGCCTGCAGAAGTCTTCCAATCGAAAGTGGGGTTTAGTGGGCTCTATTAAATATATGCTGGCTATAGATTGTCCACCCCTGTTCTAAACAAATATATTTTGAAAGGAGTTGTTATCCTGATATTAAAACTAAATATGCATTACTTTATTTATTACATCTTATCAGTGCTAGATTTATTCAGAAACATTCATTGTAATTGTAAATTTCAGCCATCATACCACTTAGCTATTGAAAAGAATAGTTTAACAATTTTTAAGAGATGATTATTTGAAAAGTATTATACAAAAATAACCTTCAATTGTTTTATGGCTTTTATTTTTAGATCTATTTCTCATGTTTCAAGCTTGTACTTTGAATTCAGAGGTAGTTTGCCAGAAGAAGATGAGGAAGACAATGAGGTATGGCTTTCAATATACCATATACATTAAAATAAGTGCAAAAACAAAAGTAAGTCATTATAAGGATAATGATAGGAATTATACATCTGTTTGCCTGCAGTTTCTCCTGAACACCAAGTGTCTTTTTAAGGAAGTGAATTTGCATCTCAATATATTTCAATCATGACAGCTTAAACGACTGCTCATTGACAACTTAATTCTACTTTTATGTAATAGTTTTATTAATAGAGAGTGCACTCAATTTTTAATTTTACTAACACATTTGGTTTCATCAGGCTCCCCCAATTTCCCCATAATATGCACTTAGCCTTTTTGTTTAAATATACCTATTACAAATGTGGATCTATGCAATGTTTGAGAGTAGACAAAAAAATGTTTCTCTATTATTTAATAAATTACAGAAAGATACAAAAAGTTTGAAAATGCAGTTATCGAAATTTCAGATCAAAACATGCAAATTTCATTAGTATGGCACTTATGATTTGACTTGTAGATAGTAAAATGCCATGTCAACTCTTTCAATTTTGATAGCAATGTTTAATTTTTCAAATGTCTGTTTCCCAGAATTTAAAGATAACATTTTCACTCAAAATTTCTTGGCAATTTTTACATATTTTGTCATGAGAATTTTTTATTTTTTTACAAGGCACATATGTTTTACTTTATAATTTAAGAAAATAAAATAACTTGAAAACATGATGTAGAGTAAACAGAAGTAATATTTACCAGAGCTATATACCATTAATACATTTATAAGCTTATAGATAAAACATGGCTATAGTTTATATTCATGTCCTACTCTATTGTTTCTATGCTTATAGGATATTGATGACTTTTTACCCGATGAAGATGATGACAAGGAGGTGATTCCAGACCCACTCTCAAAAAGCCCAGCAGATTTTCTTCAATATGGAATCTCTCCAGGGTTCAAAAATGGATGATAATGTCCATTGATTTTTTATTGTGCGTTACCTGGTACTAAACAAAGAGTTTGTGCAGTATCTTCATCACAATTGCTCTATATCTAATCCAGGATTGTAAATAGGAATTTTTTTATGTTATTGGGGCTAAATTAAATTGGGTCCTTGCCTTTCTTTTCTTGGAAACAAACCTAGATTTATCACTCCACACACACACGATGGCATTTTAAAATACAATAGAAATCATTTTGAAACAGATTATTTAACATTATGTAAAAATATATATATATGTGTACATTTCAGCATTTATTTAGGCTTATGAAAGTGGAAAGGTATTCACAAATTGATTTTTTAATACATCTTTTAATATTTGATTTTTTTTACTTGGCTCAAGTTATGCTTGCAATATGGCAGTAATAATGAAATTAATTTTAGATCTGGTTTCTTATTTAGTTGTATTATTGTGACCGTAAGAAATGAAATTTTTTCTTCAACATACAGTTAGTACATAAGTCATGTTAAAGCTGTTGTCATAAAAATATTGACAGAGAACTGTCTGAAGTGATATTTGTGTAAATAAATGTAAATATGTAACATGTTCTGTTGTTTTTTTGTAATTAAAATGTGTTCATCAGCTGATTGCTTATTTTTATTAGTTGGTACATTTTACCATTACAAGCCATACTCCATCCCTTCTAATAAACATCAAGTTTCGGGAATGAGTTTGTATGGAATGATTATAGTGTCTGAAATTTAAAACAAGTGAATACACAAAGGATAGCAAAATTATTGAGTTAAGTAAAGCTTATGTATATAAATTATAAATCATCTAATAGAAAAAAGTTTTATAACTTGGCAACATTTCCATTAAAATGTCAAGGTGATTGTTTTTATAACAGCTGAATTGAAACAATCTTGCATGTGACAGGTTTGTCTTACTTATAGCAATGTAAATAGATAATAGATTAAATATTGAAATTGAGATGTATATATACTGCCTATTTATGCATTTGTAAAAAAAAATGTTCACTTTATTTGGCATTAAACTATGTGCATTCTTATTCAATCTATATTTTCAAGTTATAAAGAATTATTTTCTGGTTGGCTTGATGTTATGGCTTTATTATAACTTAATTTATTTTCATTTTCTAAAAAAAATTATGTTCTACCTCTTTCAGATTTTTTCCTATGTAATAAATGTAAGTGTAAGTACTAGTAATTATGAACCATCCATTTTTGTTAAAGTTAGTAATAATGCAATTTTTTAAATAAAGAGATGTGACTATGTTCATTTAGTCTGCTGATGTTTTTGTAACTATTGTTTTGGTTATAACAATGTGAAGCTATAATGAGCTTGCTTTTGTAATGTTACTTCAGCTAGTTATACTTTAATTTTTACAATTGTAGCAGGATCAAACACTTGAATCCATGTCATCAGAGTATAGAGGATTAAGATTCAAAGACATTAAAAGGGAATGCAAGCCAAATGAGCTGAGATGAGTTTATTTAATCATTATCCAGGCTCCTGTCTCTGCATTTTTTCTATACCGCCTGGGTTGACCTTTGAATATTGTGAGGAGGGGATTTGGAAAGTCTCTTATTTGCATAAGTGAAGCCCTGATGCTTTGGGGAAAATCTTCACGTTCCTGGTCAGGAGATGTGGATAATAACTAAAGAAAAAGAATAAAACATGTCATTTTGGAAGGATACGAAACAGTTTGTTATACTGTGTAACAGGCAGTTTCTGAAAGGGTATTATTTATTTTATATTAAATATTGTAAAGAATCAGATCTACAAAAAGAGACACCATTTTTATAATAATCTGAAGATAAATAGTGGTATGACTTCATCCAGCTAAAGTCTGTGGGAAACAAAAGTTAATTGCAAAAATAAAATGTATAAGTTAATTTTGTGAGGACCACTGTGTTACAATCAAAAACACCCCCCCCCCCCCCCCCAAAAAAAAAAACACATTTAAGGACACCAAAATTAAATTTAAAATGGGACAACTCTTTTCTTTATTCCATTCTCCAATACAGCTAACTATAGAGCCAGATAATCCGTTAATTATAATCAATACTAAGGTGGATTTGAAGGCTGTTATATTTACCTGTCTAATTTGGTCATCAGAAAGAGAGAAGTAATAGTCAATATGTGGTATTTCTTCATAGTTGAATGGACCAATAGTCAACACTTCTGTTTTAGAATCATAGATTTCAATATTCTGAAAAGAGATAATTTAAAAAAATGGTGTTTAATTTAATAACATCTATGAAATGCTCTATTTTCTGAGCAAATCTAAAGAATCTGAATTTAAATAGCAAAAAAATTATTGTTCCATGTTTTTCATGTACAGGTAAACAATGTATGTTTTTCAAAAATATTTGGAAAATATGAAAGGTAAAAGTGGTATATATATTTTTTTAAATAGAATTTTGTAAAAACAATTTCTTCAAAAACTCATTTACTTATGAAAAACATTTATTTGAACAAAGGTCATCTTAAAGAAAAATATGTCAAATCATCAATATAAATTCTTCTTTTCTTATCAGCAGATGTTTTTTTTACTAAAAAAATAGGGCATTTAGTGAGTAAGAACACAGTTTTTTGAAGCAACAAAATACATCTTAGACAATTGAATGTTCTCCCTGACAAACAATGACCTCTTTTCCTCCAGTAAAGTGTCTTGCATTCCTCAATGGTATATCAGGACCTTTGTCAGGAAACAATGCTGGGTACAGTTCACCTGTTTTAACATCCACAGCTGTAGAAAGAAAACATAACTTTGTCTTTATCACAATTTTTAAGATCTGCTAATAGAACTATGCAGATTAAAAACAAAAATATGAAAATCTTTCAATAAGTTAAGTGAGACTTGAGCTTTGTATCAATTCTTTTTAGCTTTGTCCCCTTTAGGGAGACTATGCGTATACAGGATGGTGCAAAAAAAAAAAAAGTGGGATCCCCCCCAGTGATGTTATATACAAAATAGATCATATTGGTTTTGGGCGGTTTTTAAACTGTAAAATTATCCTTACTTACTCAACATATGACTCCTACTAAGCCTACTCAGATAACTTTGGGTAGCCATTTTAATTAATTAATTTTCATATATTTTTCAATGTTCACTCTTTTTTTTTATAAAATGACCAAAATAACAGCAGAAGATTGTTATACAGTATTCTGATAAAAAAAAAAAAGGTGTGAATTAAAAAAAAAGCTAGGTGAATAATTGCTGAGTTTCGGAATAACTTGGCGTACAAAATTGATGCCAATAGAACAATAGAATGAAAATGAGGAAACGGCTGCCAGAAGTCCTTAAGAACTATACAGAACATTCAGGGTGTAAATGAGCTGATTAGCAATCAGAAATATGATCTTCGCAGTCCATGGGAAATTGAAAGAGAAACTTGTATAGCAAGAAGAATAGTGCAACGATTAGTAGTAAAGCAAAATCTTCAACTTCAAACGTACAAACAAGAAATGGGGCAGGCTAAAAATGAAAACTGCAAAATAAAACACCAGCAATACAGTTGATAGATTTTCAAATGACATAAATGTAAGAAGCGTTAGGTTTACAAAAGAAAAGACATTTACTCTTGTAACACCTGTTAATTCTCAAAATGATCGTGTTTATTCTGCTGCAAGAGAGATAAACCAAGTTCCAGCAAAGAGACTCAAATTCAAATATGAAAATTTTAGTGTGGCATTGTGATTATGGTCTGTATTTCTCATATGGGGAAAAACCAGTGTAGTATATGTGGAACCTGGTGCTTAAGTGAACATTATTGTTAACACATCCTAGAACAAGGATTGCAGGATATTTGCGCCAGATGTAATTTACATAACTGGACACTGCAACAGGCAAAGCTCCTTCGCACATGCTAAGAAAGTTTCTTCAATGGGAGAATGTTAATGTTATCAAATCAGACATGTGTCCTCCAAATAGTCCGGACTTGTTATTTGGGGCACCCTCCAGCAAAAAGTATGCCTTCACTTCATTGTAAATTTGCAACAATAGATCAGTTGAAATTGGCCATTGTTCAAGGGTAGCAAACTTGTCTTAGCAGTTAATAAACAGGAGCATTGACTAGTGGTGCTGCCGTTTAGAAAAAAAAACACTGTTAAGAACAGAGGACACACTGAATTTGATTTCTATTATAATAAATTAACTTGTACAAACATGTTACTTTTTTTAGAAGTTAAAAGTAACAAAGAAATTGTATTATTTCAATTTATTCAAGACTGTCCAACTTTTTATTAACCACCCTGAATCTCTTAAGACATATAGAATTAGGAGAGAAACTACATAGATATTTTAAGATATAAATTATCAGGTATAAAAAGAGTAAAATAAAGTAAGGTTAATTACTTTTAATATATTTTTAAAACATTAAAAACGTTTTTCTAAGTTTTGATTTTAAAGTGCAATCCTTTAGATTCTAACAGGATATGCTATAATAAATGATCCGATGTTATCGGATAATAATGGTAGTATTGGTAGGTCCTTTGCGATAATTGCTACCTGTTATTGCAAAAACTCATCACAATTCCTAAATTTAAAAAGAAGTATCTATGTAATTATATTTACGCTTCTAATATTAATTTTTGAGAAGTATTTATCTGCTATATATTATATGCTTAACCTACTCCGTTTCACGCCCCTACACAATTTTTTTCCCTCTAAACATGACCTTAACTTATCCAATCTAAATTATCACTAATTATATCACTTTTGTCACTAAAGAAGTTAATAGACTGACGATTTCTACACTAGAGATATACTTTAGATTTACCCCATTTCGTGCCCTAGAAATATAACTTTTTTCTCTAAAAATTGTGAAAACATAATCTTAAATTTACAACAAAAACTCTATATATGATATAAAAATATTTTATATTAAAGGAATTTGATATATTAATATCTTCATCAAAAATTTAAACAAACTTTTGCCTTGTTTTTTTTCAATTTTACGTTATCAAAAAATCGTAGACCAAAAATCTCTTTTATATAAAGAAGAATATCGCAACTGTTTTTCACAGACTTAAGTGTCTTTTTAAAAAAAAAAAAATTATTTGTTAATTTTATAAAAATACACACCTACTTTACTTTTTGCAAAGTACAAGCAAAAATAATTTTAATTTTTTTAAAAAGAAAATATTAACCCATCTCCATTTTTCAAAATTAAATTTTCAAGTATGTAAAATGATTGGGCTTTGATATTCATGGGTATACGTATATAAATGTACCCACGTTTTGTTAACGGCATTGGTTTTCTAAATTGATAAACATGTTTATTTGTAAAAAGAGAATGTAACATCTCTTTTTTCACAAATGTAATACCATAGGATTTAAATATATTGTCATC
The DNA here is from genome assembly GCA_964017045.1 of Omphiscola glabra. Taxonomy (NCBI): domain Eukaryota; kingdom Metazoa; phylum Mollusca; class Gastropoda; family Lymnaeidae; genus Omphiscola; species Omphiscola glabra. The sequence continues at coordinate 22,920,005 of OZ024795.1, forward strand.
CACATAAAAATGTACACATCCTATTTCCTAACTCCGATATGTATGTACCCAAGAAAGTTAATTTTTTTTATCAAATTCATTCCTTTATTTAAGACATATCTTGTGCCGCCTTCGGCAAAAATGACAAACACCCCCCCCCCCCCTGATTTAAAGTAAATTAATAAAATCTTCTTGTAGTCGATTCCATACCCAAACTAACATATTTTGCATTTCATAGGTGTGTTCTCATTAGGATGAGTGATAAGTGCATGCTATCTGGCTATGGAGTTTCGCTGCACTGATTAAACGGCATTTTTTTTAGTAGAAGTATATTTAAAGATTAAGATTTTATTACGTTATAAATTTAAAGTATATTTTTGGAATTTAAAAAAGGAAAAACGTATTAAATGTTAAAAATGCAAAGCTAAATTTGTGTGTGTGTTATTAACAATTTAAGAAGGGTAAAATACATTATCAGTTTTGTAACAAGCGATTAATAAATCAAAGAAACTAAAGAGTTTTGGCTAAAATGGGTGATATGAAGTCATCTGCATGTTTATTTAGAACAAATTAATTTCAATTCCAATATTAACAATGCACTAAAAAACGCACTAAAAACAACTCATGTTTGGGTTTTCCCGAAAAATGTGATCATAATTTTTATTTTATTTATTTTTGTCTTTCAAACACATATAAAGTGCTTAAAATAGTTCCTTAGTTGATACTTTAAATGTATTTGTAATTTATAATAATAATACTTAAACTTTTACTAAAATGAAAGCGGATATATAATATTTTTTTGTGCATCTAAATTTATTCGATTTCCGCAAAATAATAGAAAATAACTATGCTTGTTTTTAAGAATCCGAAGTACCTAAATCTTATCGGTTCTTTAGCGTTACAATCAGCATAGCTCATTCTTTTATATAGATATATAAGCGAAGATTGAAGTCAACAAATGGGAGATCATTGCCGAACAAACTACCAGCTGGCGAACGGCAGTGTACGAAGGAGTGAAAAAGGCAGAAGATGTGCGGAACAAAGCCCTTGTAAGAAAAAGAACAGCACGGAAGGCCAAAATTAACCAGGAATCATCATTCTCCTGCGTGAAATGCAGACGAGATTGTCATTCCAGGATTGGCCTAGTGAGCCACTCGTCGAAGTGTAGGACTACAATATAGCTACTCCATCGACTCGTGAAGACGGAAGGATGCCATATATACATATTTAAATTTTGAATTAATGTCTTTAGCAAAATAATCATTTTTAAGCACAACTCTCATGCTTTAAATTTAAATAATTCACAGTGATCTACCGCAACCGTTTTTGCAAGGAACGGAATTTGTATTATCACATAAGACCAGATTTAAACAACAATCAGGGTAGACATGAAGACTGTTTGTTCTGTCTTGCCACATCTCATCAATTTTTCACTCACCTAAACCATATATTGCTGGATAAGGAATTTTGTTTCTATACACAGTATTATGATCTGCAATGTTAAGCAAATAATTATTTTATTAATACACTATACTATTATTTTTATATGGATGATTGTAATTAAATTTGCTATCAAATGGCAATACTTACGAAGACAACAAAAAGGTGAGAATAAAATTTGTTGATCTATCAAAGATCTTTTTGAATTAAATAATTGAGAACTAAGTTAGAAAATGAATAATAATATATTTTTAATCTGATCAAGCTTATTATCTTTGGCCATAAGAAATAAACACAGGGTAGAGGTAAACCTAAAGAAAGACCATGGACGTTTTGACCAAAAAGCCTTCGATAGCAAAGATAAAGAAACAGACAAACTTAGGTTGATTATGTATGTAGCATGAAAGTGTCTCATGAATTCAAAGAATTTGCATATGAGTCATGAGATTAACAGAAAATGTAAAAGATTAGAAATAAATTGAGGCAAAATTTAAAGCTGTAAATCTAACTAATACCAGTACAGAAAAAAGTCCTTAACAATAATAACTCCGTTTTAAAAAAAAAAAAAAAAGTGGCAATTATGGGGGATAAAAAAAAATCAAGGATTGTTAAGACCGACCATTTAAATAAGACTTCAATCACCATCAAAGTATGAAAATAATTCTTTCACAAGTTTAATACTTCAATTTAGGAATAATGTCATGGTAACGAGGCAGACAATGAGTTGAAGTAACACTACATCATATATATATATAAAAGTGAAAATTTGTGACGGTGTTTGTTTGTTTGTTTGTTCCACAAAGGCTTTTACATGGTTTGATGGATTGTGACCAAACTTGGCACATGTATCCATTATTATCCAGAAGGAACTCTTAAGGGGTTGAGAACTTTTAATAACATTTCGTGGGGGCCCCGAATTGTTTTTTTTTCTTATATGAGCTATATAAATAAAATGACCGACAAATACTCCTATATGAATAGATGGATCCTGACCAAACTTAGTACACATACACTAGATTATCCATACTCAAATACTAAAGGGTACTGAACTCATAATATCCATCCCTCTGGGGCCAGGGGCCCTATTTCATTTTTCCTTATATAAGCTATATAAATATCAATAGGCTTAGACAACACAATAGGTTCTATATAAATTGATGGATATAGGCCTAGCATGGTAGCAATACACTTCACTGTCCGTACTGAAATATCGTTGGATTTAAAACTATTAATATCCAATCTAGAATTTTCCTGAAAGTTCAATAACTTTAAAACGCTATTTCCATGGCATTATTCTATTGATTTTAATGGGATAAATTAAAAAAATTTTTATCTTCATAATTTACCTGAATGATTTTTATAGGGCCCCATCTCAGGCAAAACTAATTCGGGACAATTCTGGAATGGACTCCCGGGGCCCCTCTTTCAACTTAAGTGTACTATAGTCATAGAAATGCATTTATTTGTATAATTTTTTTTATTCAAAGAATAATTACTTAGAAAAAGACAGTTTTACACATTTCAATGAGGATAATACTTTTAATCTAGAATTTTCCAGAAAGTTCTATATCTTTAAAAAGCTAATTCTATGTCACGATCAACGCGGGATCCTATCTGGAAATGGGATAATATTGGAAAGGAGGGTCCCTGGATGGAACAAGATCCCCCAGAGAACAGTATCCTAACGGGATATGTAGGCCACCGGGATCGGGGTCCTAATGCAATCCCGGGCCACGCCGGGTACATCGGCTAGTTATGAATAAAAATGGGCCAATTAATTATAACAATGGTTCTAGCCTAATACCCTTCATGCAGCCACTGTTTTAGTTTAAATTTACAATTTACAGTTTTATTCTTTAGGCCATAGTACTCTTATTTAAACTCCGCCAAGGCCGGTCCCAAGCCCGGGTGCAAAAGGAGGAGGGTTGGCGTGAGGCCAGCTACCTCACCCGTAAAAACAAATTGCTACAGAAACGTCAACAAGAAAAAACCAACAAATTTCAGCCCTGAGAAGAGAGGGCTCTTCTTTTCCAAGAAGAGCTATGAAGCCTTGTGGCCAAACCCAGACTATACTGGAAGCCTCAAAGCCGAAGACCCTCCTTTCTAAGGATGGGATACAACTGGAAGCAATTGGAAAGGAAAGCACAGGACCGGGATGAGTGGAAAATTCTTGTGGACGGCCTATGCCCCAGACGGGGTAAAAAGGCATAAGAAGAAGAAGAGACTCTTATTTACCTTTTGTAAAAATTAATTATTTATTTAAATGCAACATTATGGATAAATATACTATCAAAATACTTACGAGTTATACATGCTGTTACTAGATGGATTGTATGAGGACTTTTGCAAACAGCATCTATAAATGGAAATTAGATCAAACCTATCAAAACATGGATTCATCAATAAAAAATAATAGCCTTGATTCCTCTCACATTTAGTAGTGCAAAGGGTAACAATTAATCATTAATATATCTCATTCATAAAAATGGCAATGTAAATGTATTTATTTATTTCATAAGGGTGAAAAATAATTAGTTGGAAAAAAAAGTGTGAGGGGCAGGTGATTCTGGAACTGTTTCAGACTATTTAGTTAACTCTTTCTCTCTGGAATTATTTCCACCTTTTGACAGAATTATCTATTTAGCATATTTGTTCCACACTACTATGTTATCTCTAAACCATCATAACTTTTTTTTTTTCATCACAAAATGTTAAGTTTGGAATGAAATTAAAGGGAAATGAATGCTCTTTACAGACAATACAGACTTAGGTTTGAATTTTAATGTATAAATTTATTATGATTTAAGGAAAATACAAATTTTAAATAAAAAAACTCACCAAAAGTTCACAAAACGCTCATTCCAAGTCACACAAAGAGAAATTTAAAACCCAAAGTGTAACAAAAATGTTTTTTTCTTAACTATATCCATCTGTGCATCACAAATAATAAAGATCACATTTAAAAAAAAAAGGAAACACCAGAGCACTTTATCCATTGTCACAGCCACACAAAAAATGTCAGAAAAAAAATATTTCCACTGGAAACAATCTGTTGCTATTAGAAAATAAATATTTGCACTGTATCCTTGTATGCATTATCATTTATTATAGTAGATGGAAAATTTATCAAACATTTTTCATATCTTTTCATCTGGGTTTAGCTATGGTAAGCCCAAAAACAATCCATATAGATTTGCGGATTTGATTCGCATCCAGCACAAACGTATACCAGTAAAGTTCACCTTGTTCTATACTGTTTGCACACTGTCCTTTTTGGAGCTAATAGACACATGTTTTGCTCTGATAAGTCTTGTTGGAATGTTGATTTTAATTCTGTAGGAATCATACTCATTTATTGAGATTACAACCTTGTGAATAATATGTGTCTAGCAAAGTAAAAAAACCCAGTCAAGATCATTTGACATACTAGTCCCAATACAATCTCCAAATTTACACCTACATTTTTCAAAGGTAAAAATCTGAAATTGTACTCAGTTTGCTAAGATCAGCTGCTTTCCTTTTAGAATTTACATTATTTATAGTAGGAATAGTATTAGCTCTTCTAGAAGGCACTTTAGCTGGGGGCGAGGCTTGTTCATCAGCTGATGAATTATCAATTTCATTATTTCGTCACTAATACTACTAATACTACTACTAGGATTATAATTGGAAATTAGTAAAACACAGTAAGGTTAAACCTGATCAAAGGAACGCAACAAAACACGTTGTTTTGTTGCGTTCCTTTGATCAGGTTTAACCTTACTGTGTTTTACTAATTTCCTTCTGTGCTAACCTGATTGCAGTCTCCCCCATTATTACCTTTTTTAGGATTATAATTATATGATTAACCAGAATCAGCCTCTGCATCCGAAATAATACTGTCTGAATCGTCATCAGAGTAATATTTTCAACCTTTATTAGATCGATCGCCAGATGGGTCATGTGAAGATGTCATGTTTGTAAAAAAAAAATAGAATTGATAATCAAAACAACTGCTTCAAACACTTCGTTCTCTGTGTACAACTCACTGCAACTGCTTCAATCACTTCGTTCTCTGTGTACAACTCACAGCAACTGCTTCAAACACTTCATTCTGTGTACAACTCAGTGAATCAAAGAAAATCCGGATGTTTATCAAGGGGAAATTTTTTTTAGAAGGTTAAAAAGAATTCTTACAATAACTGAACTCTAACATGAACTTACTTAATATTTTGTTTGACACTTCATGCGAATTTTCTTTTTCGTCTAGAAAACCTCCAACAAGATGTAATTCTAATCTGTTCATGAGATAAATAGTTTGAAAATAATATAAATTATATTATGTACATTTCTAAACATATGCATTTTTAGAATACATAAATATCAGAGTTCAATTTAAAAAATAGAATGCTTACAGATCACATACAAAAATTTATATATATTATCAATAACGAGCGTGAAATGGGGAGCAGGATAACTGTAAAGCCTAGGGCAGTTGTTTTTATGGAGCCTCAACTGTCTATAGTCAGTAGACTGTAGATCCCCTTTTTCCAATGACTCTCCATGCACCTGCTCAACCCAAAGGAAGGTCAAATACCCCCCAGGATATTGCAGATTGCGTACAATGTCATGCTGCTGTTTTGACTCCATATCCACAATTTTCTACCTGTATCTTAACCATGTCTGCAAGGCAGATTATAGTTGGGAGTTTTCCTTCTTTCATTTGTACAGCTGGGGTTTGAACTCCAGTGTGTATGTTTCTCCTGGTGTCAACACACTGGGCCACACAGTCACCATATGCAAGCATTATATTTTATATAATATGCCATTTAAGTGCTAAAAATATCACTTAACTGATAGTTACTGACCTTCCCAAAGATACCTTTTCTGTTAGATTGTTTACAATTGCAACCATGGTTTCTAAACCCTTGACAGTGGAAGAGCCATCAAAATGTATGAGGCTTGTGGCACCTGAACCTATTGCAGAAATGTAAAAAAATTAGTTTTGTAAATGAAGTACATGATTTTCTGAAAATGCCTTATTCGCTAAAAAATAATTTAATTTAAAATAATTAAATTGTTGGTTCAATTAAATTAGAAGATGGTTCTTAATCTTAATTTGGGGTGATTTGAAATTCACTTAAAAAATATATGAAGGGTGGTAATAATTCTTTTAATTAATAGAACAATTCAAAATATATGGGTTTAATTTAGCTTAAAAAGTTAAATTTACTTACCTGTATGTCGAAGAACTGCTATGTGACACGTTGTGGCATCATCTGATCCTAAAACTGATATACTTTCTGCAAATAGAAATGCAAGTAATAGCTTGTAATGAAATTGGCATTAAATATATCATAAAAATGATAAAATGTCAGATGTGAATGTACCATGTTAAGGACACTCTTAAAGTCCACAACATGAACCTTCAGCAGGTCTCACACCTGGGACAGATCATCAAATTTTAAATATCATTAGAATATTATTCACTTTATACTCACAAGTGTAGAAAAATAATAAAGAAATGAAAATAATGTTTTTTTTTAAAGATTAATTTTAATACCATATTGTGATAATGGAGGAAAGATAAAGGAAATCAGACAACATATAATAATGTCAATATTTTGGTTTAAATATAGATTTGGACAAATTAATAACGGTAACACAAATTCGGTAAATGTTTTTGCAGAGAAATTTGTGCTCTATAATAAAATAAAAGTATTTTCCATTTTTATTATTCCTAAATCAATGGAAAAGTCTGTGAATTAAAAGGAAACATGGGAAAGCATAGCTTTTTTGAAGCTGCTTATAATTATAATAATTTTTAATTGAAAATACAACCTTTTAAACATTTAAATGCTTTTTTGTTTCCTGATACAGATAAACATCACTTTACTTTAATACTATGTAGTAAGTTTATGTGATGCAAGCTGGGAAAAGTAATAAAGATTTAATGAAGATACATGTTTTAGTAAAGGTATATTTTTTTAGAAATTTCTTGTACAAAAAGATTTTTTGTACACAAATGATTAAACTTTACTAATTATCAATATTTTTTTAGCTGTATTAAAATTAAAACAACTGTTTTGAAAGGGTAAGGATTTTCTGATGTTATACACAGGCAAAGAATATGTGGGGTTATCTGAGAAACACTCCTTACTATCTTGGGGGCTTGTTCCTGCAACCTCTCTCTGACCTATAAATAAAAGTTTTTTAGGGCCAACAATCCTCACTTCTTGTTTCAGTAAATCTTTTGATGTATCCTGTAAAGATAAGTTACAATTTAAATTTTTATTTTAAAATATTCTGTTGAAATACTGAGGTGAAGAATGATTAAGGGATCAATTTTTGGTCGCATTTGCTAAAAAATTTTAGGCAATGGCAAACAAAAAACAAAAAGGGTCATCCTACAGACTCGATTTGGTAACAAAAGAAATCTATATTACTACATAATTGACATGTATTTATTTTGACTTACTCATATAAAGTGCCGTTACAAAAATAATACCCAGGAATTAAAATAAAATTTTTGGACAGCTCAGCCATTACCTGAAAATGAGGATATTCTTTGATGAAACTTTCAATTGTAATTGGACCTTGGACTTTTATGTCTTGGATGATCAGTGGCATGTCTATAATCTGAGACAAATAAGAATAAATGAATATTTAATACATTGATCAACACCTGGCAACAACTTGGACAAACTAAAGAGGGTGCAGTTTATGGGCTTCAGAGTGAGCTTGTGAGGAAGAATTACAAAACAATTAAAAAAAGCTAAAATGTCAAAAATCTTTAAACTTAGGGTGCAGCCTACAATTGGGATGTTGCAAAAATAAAATTTATAATTATTTTTTTTTAATGGCACAAATCTTTAATAATCAGGGCTCAGGAGCTGCCTAAACTCTGAACATATATGGTATTTGGCACTGTAAATTATGGATGACTTACAGTAGACTGAGCACACTCCCCACTTTATCAAAAACACATTTTAAATAATCTTGAAGCCTGTGGGCACATCTTGGGCCTTCCTTATAATTTGAGCCACTTAAAAAATATAGTTAAAATAGCAGTTATTCTTAACACTTACGGCTCAGGTCTTCACATCTATCTTATTATTAATATGACTTATCGTCTTATGTCTTATGCAAATTTAATGTATACTTTTATCTTTTTTGTACTACTGATAAAAATGAAGGCATTTGCCCAAAATTTGAATTTTGTGTAACCATAAATGCTTAACATTAATGGCTAATGTGAAGAGATATCACCATGGCCATGACGTCATTTGCGTGTTTTGTCCCTGGTTCAGATAGGGTCAAAACCCTGGTTCCGATAGGGTCAAAACCCAGGTTAGGGATAAGTCTCATAAGTTTAGGGTTCAGGATAGGTTTAGGGTTCATCAGGTTAGGTTTAGGGATAAATTTATGACATAAGTTCGCAGCAACCAAGACGGTGGCCATGGTAAAAAAACGTGGTGATATCTCTTCACATTTACCACATTTAACATATATTTCCACTAATTGTTTGTCTATGATAATCATTTATTTTAAAAACTTTTTCATTTTTGAAGTATTTGTCTTAGTATTAGTAATTACTAAATTTGACATTATCATTAGTGTCATTATCATTATCATTAGTCATAACTATGGCCATGGCAATTTATAATTTATACGAATTAGTATGATTAGTCTATAATGTTCTATAATTACCAAACTGCTAATATTGTTAGACCCTAATATTTTTACACCGTATGTCGTATGCTCACGGCAGTAATTACCAGATTTAGGACTTAAGCCTTAATTAACTCAAGTCTTAACTTGTCTTTTGAATACGATCCGAAGCCGAACCGAAACGTATCCAGCACAGCAGGTCTAAAAATTAATTTAAATTGGGGTCTAGTTCCTAGACGCAGCCTCCTTCAAATTCACCAACATGAATTTCATTTGCAATAATTTAATAATATTACTAAGCTATGTTAAAAAATTATAATGAAATATAAATGAATAATAAATTATCGGCAGTGTTTGTGTGTAATTTAGCATGATGGAAACTAAAAGGTCAGAGGTTAACGGAAACAACATGTTTACTAAACAGAGATTTCCACATTTTCGGGAAATGAGAGTTCAACTGATGTGTGGGTAATCATTAAATAATTTGTGTAGGCCTATAAAATTAAAATAATATCAAAACTAATATTGATTTACATGATAATGCTGTGCAAACAAGGTAAGCTTTGACTAGCGTTTCGACCGTGACATGGCATTTATCACGATTCCCGGCCGGGGAGAGAGCGAATTACAGAATACTTATAATTTTTGTGGTTAGTCAAGAGTTAAAGTAAAGTAAAGAGTATTAGTATCAGTAAAGACTGACGACTGTGACGTCTATACTAAAATAAATAACTTAAATTAGTAGGCGTAGGCTACATTCCTACCATTGGATTGGCCAACACTCTTACTCTTATTCTAAAACACTGCAGAGTGCTATATTAAAAGTGTACTTGCTTATACTTATATGAATATGAACTTGTATTACCATATTCATATCACATTCTCATTCACATTCAGGGCCGGATTAACCTCTAGGCAAACAAGGCACGTGCCTTGGGCACCAAGCGTTTGGGGGCACCACAAGTCCTCAATAAATTTTTTTTGGAACAAATTTAAGCCCAGAAACAACTGAAAATTGAACAAGTGCTATGAAAATGAAGAAATACATTATAATAAAAATTCACATTCAAGTTTGGTACAATCTTAAATGCTTAAAAATTAAGCGCATAAAAAATTCAAAAATATCCTGGTAAATGGTAATGAGCAAAATGCGGACCATGCGGACTCACTCGGCTTGTAAATAAATAATGCGGTCGTATTCGAATTTTAAAAATGTTTGGGAAGTTTTATAAAAAAATTTAAACCATTTTTATATTTTCAATAAATAATATTGAAATAATAACATTAATTAATTAATTCGACCGGGAACCCCTTAGTAATTGACACAAAATTAGCATGTGAACTTGAAAACGTGTGCTGATTTGTATTCTTCACTAGCAGATCACTTGCATAAATCTAGGAATGAATTTGAAAGATTTGAAGAAGCTACAAAAATAATAACACCAAGTGTAGATTATAAGTCAACTTTGACTCGTAAACGAACAACAGTGGTCATTGATGGTGATGCCCCTGAGGTATCTCTGAATGCCATAGACAAATTTCGTATATCTGCATTCTACGCCATTGTTGACAAACTTGAGACAGAAATGAGTAGACGAGGACAAGTATATAATGATGTAGCAGTTCGATTTTCTTGTTTGGTCGATGTATCACTATCACATACATCTCAGTTCTGTGAAGAACTAATAAATGCTTATCCTAAAGATCTGAACAATAATTAATGTACTGAACTACAACAGTTTCATTCATATATTGGCCACAAGTTTCCTGCATCAAAATCGGAAAACAACACGTTCAATCATGGAGAATTATACAAAGTAATAGTTAGAGACAACATCGAGTGTGCCTTGGCAAATGTTGAAATCGCCTTGCGTATATTTTTAAAAGTAATGGTTACTAACTGTTCAACTGAGCACTCTTTTTCTCAGTTGAAACGTACAAAAAATCCAAATAGATCAACAATAAAACAAGAAAGGCTCGATTCCTTATCTCTGCTTATGATCGAGGCAGATGTGTTGCGCAAAATTAACTTTGACGATATACTCAAAAACTTCGCTAGATGTAAATCTAGGAAAAAAAACTTTAAAATTAAATGTAAATGCCAATATCTTTTTGATTTTTTTCATCTAATAAAAAATAAAGTTCTTTTGTCTATTATTATTTCAAAATTTATTAACTATTAACTTTAATACAGAAATACTTTATTGTAGGTTTTATATAAGTGATAGTAGTACAAACTACAAACATATTTGTTAACAACTGTTTTCTTTGAATAATATTGAACATACCAGCGGTCACAGTCAGTGAAAGATGAGGGGCCCCGGGCAGAAGGGGGCACCCATGTGGGTTTGTGCCTTGGGCACTAAAATGGCATAATCCGGCCCTGTTCACATTAAATGACATTGACTACTAATAGTACTAATACTATATATTATATCAAACAACATTCACATATAATATAATATATTGAATGTCAGTAGTTTTAAATTAATATGATATTATTAATATTATGACTATTTAAAAGTATTTACATAATGTCAATTATTATGCCTATGCCATGATATTTTCTAAAGTCTACTAAAGTCTAAATAATAATAATTATAGCATATTAAAATTAACTGTTGACAGTTAAGGAACTTGCACATGACGTGCATATATCACATATTATTATAATAACTAATATAGATTAGTTGAAGGTGCTTCAAGGGGCAGGGTCGGGGCAGTGGCGTAGTGAGGGGGGGGCAAGGGGGGCATCATGCCCCGGGCGCTACTCACAAAGGGGCGCCAAATGGTATATTTTACTATAATATTGTATGGTTTTTGAATAGGGGGGGGGCGCTAAAAAGGTATTGGGGGCGCTAAAAAGGTATTGTGCCCCGGGCGCGAGTTAAGCTCGCTACGCCACTGGGGCGGGGAGTGGTGTATGCACAGTATGGTCGAAGTCAATGACAGTGTATCAAAAGTATAATTTTGTTATACCAACCTGTGTTGTGTCATATGGGGTGGTAGAGACAGTAAAGAGCAATGTTATCTTACAATTCTTTAAAATCTTTGTCTTTTTGTTGTTTTTTAAAATCATATTTTTGTAAAAATTCTGCTTTTTAAATTTACGAAATTAGCATAGATTATTAAAAACTAAAATGTATTTTTGTTGCTTTTGATAATTTGCAAATTTTTGAAAAAAAATAATTTCTATCTTTTGTTTGAAATTCGCTTGTTTTGGCTTGTTTTTGGAATTTATTTGGTCTAATCGGGGGAGGGTGCTTTAATGGTATATAATATTAGGGGATGGTGAATGGAAATGTTATATAATGTTAAAAGGGGTATAGGATGGGTAAAAAATGACATATTTTTTTGTCGGAAATCGACCATGACCACTTTAATCATCAGATTTGTGCTAGTACTAGTTCTGATCATATCTGTGGATGCACAGAAGTCTAATAAGGCTGATTCTGGCACAAAATTTTCTTATGCAGTAGGTGACGGGAACTGATAGGACACCTCCGGGAGCAGTCAGAACGGGCCTTCCTGGCATGTCTCTTGCGCTCTGCAGCCGCTGTTCTGCTAACTTCATGTTGCATAGAGCCCCTGTGTAAAGTGGAATGCCATGATGTTCGATCCCTTGCTTTTTCCTTCCACCTATCTGGGTTTATGTTGAATGTTTTCAGTGAGGCTTTTAGGTTGTCTTTAAAACGTTTCTTAATTTAAAACGTTTATTAATAATAAGTAATGTTGCATAGAGCCCCTATGTAAAGTGGAATGCCATGATGTTCGATCCCTTGCTTTTTCCTTCCACCTATCTGGGTTTATGTTGAATGTTTTCAGTGAGGCTTTTAGGTTGTCTTTAAAACGTTTCTTAATTTAAAACGTTTATTAATAATAATAAGTGCCTGACACCCAACAGAGTCAACTAATTTACTGCCTAGGCATATTTATTTATTATATAGTTATAGACATTAATTACACATAAATTTTAATGGCTTATGGCTTATAATATTAAGGGTTGAAACTTGGAAATTGGGAGTATTACCACAATAGGTCTGAAAAACAACAATTTCTTTCATTATTATGTCAGCTCACCACCAGAACTTAGAAGGGGCAAGTGTGCATATTACTACTTGACATGGTTTTACATGATAAATTACCTGTGCCTGAGTGTCATATCTAGGGTTAGTGCTGCCTGGGAGAGGGCAAGATTTTTGAAACCCGTCTCTACAAAGTAAACACTGCAGTTGGCCAAAATGTCTGCCCCTACATATAAGGAAATAAGTACTGATCCAGACCCCCACCTCCTCACACATCACCGCATTAAAAAAATGTTATCTGAAACACAACCGGTCCCAATTAGTTTGTAAAATTGAAGCTCTACTATACACACCTGTCTGTAGTTTATAGCATATTGCCCATTAAATCTCATCACCAGGCTGGGGGGGGGGGGGGGGGGGGGGAAGGGATGTAAGCCAGGCCATTTGGCATGGGATCATATTCTAATTTAAATAGCTGCCTTACATTTGTTAAATACAATAAGTTCTCATGAGCCACATGTGGGGTTGCTCTTGGACTAATATTTCATTTATTTTTATTTTTCTGTTAACATTTTTGTGATAGTTTGAACTTGTCATTTATTCACTGTGATAGCTTATTTCAGATGCTTCAGTCAATTTCATATATATATATATTTTTCTTTAATTGTTTCTGTTTGACTTATTCTCATTTTGTAGCAATAATTACAAAAAAGTAGTTTTTAGTTGTATAAAAAAAAGTTTACCTAATGTTTATTATAAGAGTATACTTAACTATTCAGTAAAAGCTTGTGTATTCTTGGCAATTTGTTAATACATAAGTTAAAATTACTGTCATTTACCATATGTCAGAAATATTGTGATTGTGCGTACTTGCAAGACGGTATATATATTTTTTTACTCTAACTCAGCGGTTCTCAACCTTTTTAATGCCGCGACCCCTTTATACAGCTCCTCATGTTGTGGCGACCCCCAACCATAAAATTATTTTAGTTGCTATTTCATAACTGTAATTCTGCTTCTATTATGAATCGTAAAGTAAATATCTGATATGCAGGATGTATTTTCATTGTTACAAATTGAACATAATTAGAGCATGGTGATTAATCAGAAAAAACAATAGGTAATTATATATTGTGAAATATTTATTTCTAATTACAAATAAATGAGATTTTGTCTTGAAACATGGTATAGAATGGTGTATCATGGTGTAGCATGGTGTAGCCTGGTTAACAGTCTTAATATAACAACAGTAAACTACATTGCTACATTTTGAGACAGTATGCGTAAAAAGCCAAAATCAGTGCGAAGGTTGAGACTGTTTCTTTCTTACCAGATGAGAAATGCTCAGAGCAGTCTTTGCAAGAGCACAACGAAGATCATCTTCCACAACAAGTCTACCTCTGTATTTAGACTTGATAACCAACAAGCTGGAAAAGCCTGTTTCACAAAGATGTGTTGTTGGAAATGGAAGAAGTAGGCGCAACACATTCTCAGACAGAACAGGATATGACTGCAAACACTAGATCCAGAAATTTGTAACTGGCATTGTAGAGAAATCAGGTCTCGCTACATCGCTGTTAATAAGTTCAATGAATTCCTCTTGTGCTGACTCAGGATGATCTTCAAATTTGACTGTGAATGGACTTCTAGCAAGTGCAAATGGGGTGTCAGGCAGATTAGGAAAGTACGATGAAATTTCCTCTGCAAGCATGTGCATGTGTTCTTTTACTGAATTTATCATCGTAAGTCTTTCGTCTGGTTCAATGTCATGTTCCTCAAAGAAAGCAGATAAGATAGGCAACATGTACATTTTATTTTCATCCAATTTTTTTTGCCAAAGAATAAGTTTCATTTGGAATGGTCGCATCTTTTCAGACAAATCGAGGCATGTTGCATTTGGTCCTTTTAGTGATAAATTTAACTCATTTAAGATGGCAAAGATGTCAACCAAGTAAGCTATTTTCTGCAGTTCCCTTTTATCACTAAAAAGTGCTTCAAACTGCGGTCTTGCTTTCTGATTAAAAATTGTTTTGATTTCATCACGAAGCTCAAAGTCAAAAAGACGTTTTAAAACTTTTCCTCTCGACAACCATCTCACTTCAGTGTGAAATAGCAGAGCATTTTCGGCGCATCCAACTCGTTGCACAGTTGCGAAAACAGTCGACTGTTTAAGGGGCTCGCCTTTACAAAATTGACACAACTTATGACGCGTTTCATGAGTTCGTGTAACTCTTGTGACAGCGTCTTTGTTGCTAATATTTGCCGATGAATCAAACAGTGAGTTCCGAAGACTTTTGGTGACTCATTCAGTACCAAACTTTGAAATCCAGATCGACATCCTAGCATAGCTGGAGCACCATCTGTGCAAACACCACAAACCTTTTCCCATGAGATATTATGATCTTTCAGAAATAAACCAAGTGTATCAAATACATCACGTGCTGTAGTTGTCGTTTCCAAAGGTTTGCAAAAAAGAAAATCATCTTTAAAGTCGCCATCATTAATATACCTTACGTAAACTAGTAACTGTGAACAGTTTGCAACGTCTGTAGATTCACCAAGCTGGATACTAAATATTGGAAGTGGAGCAGATTTAATTTCCTGGATTACCTGATCAAGAATATCAACAGACATGTCATCTATTCTTCTGCGGACAGTGTGGTTAGATAAGGAAATTGCACTCAATTTCGTAACAAATTCGTCTCCGATCATAACGCGAACAATGTCTTTAGTCGCTGGCAGCAATAAATCTTCAGCAATGGTGTGAGGTTTCATAGCTCTGGGTGCCACCAAATATGAAACTTCAACGGATGCTACGTTTTGTTTGTGGTACTTGCCACCAGTGTCAAGTCTGGCTTTCCATCAGCTTTACTTCTGAAATAGTTGGTATCCTTGCCGGCAAAGCTCGGATGCTTGCTATCAAAATGGCGTTTTAGTTTGTTCGGCTTCATAGATTCGGCTGATAGAACTTCACAACAAATAACACATTGGGGTTGCTCAATACCTGTTGTAATTATTGAGGTAAAACCATACTGTAAATAATCCTCACAGTATTTTCTTTTATTAACGTTCTTCTCTACACGATCCATTGTCATGTGATGGTTTGCTAATGAAAATAATATATAACTATTAAAAAGATGATATATTGAAGATCTCAGTGGAAAAGCCAGTCTTGTCACATTTTGAAGATTATGAGAAAGGGGGATTTTAAAGTTTGAAAGCAATCAATATTTTCCCAAGTAAAAATAAAATGCTATAATTTGCCTGTATTTTGTGATACCATTTTACTTTTAAAATATATCAGTTACTAGGTATTTTGTGACTATTTTCTACATTTTTACAGCTTATTATCAGGCAGACCCAAAATTGTGACGTGTTTGCTTTTTCCACTGAAAATTGAAATTTAGTAATTAAACTATATTTTATGGTTTTTAAAAGCCAATTAGATCTCTTATTAATCACTTATTAAACTTAAGTGACCTCTATTAATAATAAAACAAATTGTGGCCGAAATAACTAACAATTATTATTAAAAAAATTGTAGAAAAAACATATATCTAAAGTAGTGTACAAGCCACTGAGATCTTGTACTGGTGGTGTAATGACTCAATGACAATGTAATAACTTATATTAAGTTATACTTTCACAATGTCATTATTATTCAGTTTATTATAACTTATACATAGCATATGAGTAATGTGACTCATTATGACCCTGAACTGGTACTGAGATTTATGGAATAAGCTTATTTTATTCTATCAGTCATCACTCATTTCACTGTAATGACTTTCATTAATAAAAAAGATAAGGGCTTGCATTTTCAATAAAATGAAAACATTGAGATATTCATATTGTGTTTAACATCAGGTGGCTTTTAATCAGGTGGGACTTAATGCAATTGCACAAAATGATGGACAATGACTATGTTGATATGTTGTCATTCATAATACTCTCACTCTCATCACTGCCGTCAGTGGTCAGATTCAAAAGATGACATGAAGCAGGACTCTAGCACACTTTTTGTTTTGCGTTTAATTTTTTGCCTATCAGGCAATCATCGTTCATCAAAGGCAATTTTCAACAGAGACGTAACATAAGACAGCATGCTGAGCTTACTCTCATACAAGACTATAGTACTGACTGCAGGTGAGGGCTACTGAAACTGATTAAACTTAATCCTAAACTTTCTTCTCAGTCTCAGTACACTGCTTCTAATCACATGAGACTTGAACAGTGAATATATTTACCTCATGTATTTTCACTGTAAGTTCAAGCTTTACAATGAGCTGAATGCCATAAGGGGGATAACTAACAAAAGAAAATTTGTGAAATGCCTGATTTTTCCGCTGGACCAAATCAATCGGTTTCTAAGACCATCATCATCGGAAATATGTGTTTTCCAAATGGCCTTCGGCGACCCCCGAAGGGGTCGCGACCCACAGGTTGAGAACCGCTGCTCTAACTCAAATAATTGATTATAAGAATTGGGATTAAATGTTAATAGCTTTCCGGGAAATGGCGAATTAGCTTCCCTATTCTAGCTAAATGCCAAACGGAAACATTAGTAGAATATGCTTTAAATTTTGCTTCCGTGAAAACATTTTAAAAACTGATTAGCTTGCTGAATTTTAAACCTTTTAAATCTCACACAGGTTTGACTGAATTAACATGGGTTTTTCAATACTCTGCATCTAAGATCTGTCATGTTGTTCTATATCTGGTTTACACAGTTAGTTAACATCAGGTGGCTTTTAATGGGCCTGGGATGGAAGCGAGCCCAGGCTCCGTAAGAAAGCGAGATAAAAAAGCCCGACCACTCTCCACTTAGAACGGTGATCTCGGGGGTCAGCTCTCGACTCTAAATAGTGGCGGTGTGTTGGCTTTTCCTTTTTTGGCCATATGGTATGATGATTTCCGGCTGTGCCACGTTCAAAAGATAAATGTTGTGACAAGGCGGGAAGGCACAGTGTCAGGAGCGGCGAATCCATCCGAGTGAGGCAGGATACAGCTCGCTGTGACCTCATGTAGACGATGGGAGATGGGGGACAAGGTGGAATGAGGTTTCGTCTTCGGCTAAGAATGAGACTGGAGTTCTTTGGACCAGGTGGGAGTCCGGAACTAACCCGAGGCGTCGGGGTGCGGGTGCCCGCGGGCGTCCCTGGTGGTCGTTGCGCCGTCCGTTGCCGGCGGGTGGGGCCGGGGCCGTGTTCCCGTGTTCCTTTGCCCATTAGGATGGTGATTTTTGCCTGCGTTCAGGTCATTAACGTGCTGGTCGCTAACGGAGGGAGTCGAAGTCCCCCAGAAGGTAAAGGCTGGTCGGTGGCTTATGCCCCGTTGTCCGACAATCTTTGATTGCGGCGCTTTGGATAGAAACTATGGGGCTGGTCGCTCGTGCCGCGGAGGCTCGAGCATGTCGGTGGTTAGTCAGCCCTGCTTGGTCGGTTTTTCCGGGCCTATTTGAACAAACGGCCCCCATTTTACGTGGGGGGTCGTGAGCCAAGCTTTCTCGCAACCGCTGATTAGCAGCGGGGAGGCCTTCGGTCTCGGTTCGGCTGTAACGGTTACGAAGCGCCGGATCGGGGTTGGGGACGCCGCTCTTCGTGAGTGGTCGGCCTAAGAGCCTCGTGCTCAGTGCCGCTTCAGCACATGTCTTTTACGGTTTACACAGGGTAAATTGTGTCAGAATTATGCAATAAGGAAAGCCTCAACATTTTCTGAATACATTGTTTCATATATTTCGCTTGGTTACATTAAAACAAGAATATATAATCTGATAAAATGTTTTCTGACTTGTCTTCAGGTTAAGAAAAAAATGGCCAATAAGTATCGTTTGTTTTTAAATCTACCACGTTAAAGTTTGTATAAACGTAAGACACGATAGCATGATCTCTTCCACCCCTGTGGCGCTACATGCCATTTAGGGCTTTGACCTGCCTCACTACTTCCTTCCACAGATCTAATTGATGCTTTTCTTTTCTATGCTTGTAGATCTTTTTCCACATCATCCTACCATCTAAGCATAGGTCTGCCTTTTAGACGTTTTCTTCTACTTCTGTGGTTTTGGTGTGACTCCCTTTTCAGTCATCTGTCATTCTGCAATCTTTCTAAGTGTTCCACCCAGCGTAGCCTACCATTTTGTAATTTCTGCTACTATAGTAGTACAAGTGATCCTGATATAGTCTATACTATTTCCGGTTGGTTCATATTCTCCATTCATATTCATTCTTTGTTGGTATGTACATTTTCTCGATGATCTTATCTCGGTGCTGTTAAAGTGTCCAGCCATCTATGTTAAATTGTTAGTTTCATCGTCTCAACCGTTGGTTTATTTAAGGTTTGCCCAGTATTTAGTATGGCTGTGAATTGATACATTTTCATAATCGGTTAAAGGATTTGTTTGGTGTTTGTTTTTTGCGAGGTCGGTATAAACATAAAGCTAGATAATCCAATTTTATGATTACTTAATAATATACTAATACTAAAATGCCCCCAAACCCCAGAAAACTAACAAAAATGTATTGTATTTCATGTTTTTTTAAAATGGCAATTAAACACAGATTTCAAAATCTAGATGACGGTATTTTTTTCTGCAGCAATGTTTACGAAACACTGGAGTATTTAAAAAAAAATTTGAAAGTAACATATCACTGAACATCTGCACTCACAAATGAAGCCTTCACCTAATCTGTCAGTATACTTTGCATAGGTCAAAGGTTGGACACTTTGTTTTTTTAAACGTGGTGTAAATGTAGAGTTATTTTTATACATTATCTATGGGTCTTTACCTTTAAAGAACTGCGTCCATTTCCTTCAAGTGTCTCATCTATTCTTTCAAAGAGCCGAATGCGGTTACAGAGCCGCAGGTTGCCGACCACTGGCATTTGTTAAAAAATACATGGTCATACGCATAACCCTTTTTTAAATTTTCGGACCCCCCCCCCACACACACACAAACACCAACACACATACTCTTTGAAACCCCAGGAACATTATCTGACGTGAAGTTCTGGTTGCTGTTTATTTGGGGTGGAAGGGGTGGAGTGGAAGGGGTGGAGTGGAAGGGGTGGAGTGGAAAGGGTGGAGTGGAAGGGGTGGAGTGGAAGGTGTGGGGTGGAAGGGTGGAGTGGAAGGGTGGAGTGGAAGGGGTGGAGTGGAAGGGGTGGAGTGGAAGGGTGGAGTGGAAGGGTGGAGTGGAAGGGTGGAGTGGAGTGGAAGGGGTGGAGTGGAGGTTGGAATTATAGAATATTACTAAGATTAGTAATAATAATAATACATTAAAAACAGCCGATATAAACGTAAACATTTGTTCCTTTTAAACCTGAAGCAACTAATTTTTGTTAAAAGTTTGGTGCTTGGAAAAGGCTGCATCAAGACAATCAAGGGCGTGAAATACGCAGGCAATATGTCTTGGACGGCACGACTCGTAAATTTGGTGATGAAATTATGATAAAAGATTCTGTGATTGCCATATATTTACATATAATTATTTTGCGTCACCCTGCTCAGTGCTAAGGCCTGCGTAAATATAATAATGCCATGTATCGATGGTCCCTTAGGGTGATCATACACTAGGTCCGGATTTCACCGGATTCTAAGACTGACGACAAGACCGATCGCTCGGTAGAACTGTAAGTCGGACATAGTAAAACTTGAGAATACATTGCATCCGATCGCAACCGGAACTTTATTGTTTAATCATAACAACGGCCTTCACCCTACTGTCTTTCCGCTAGTGCTAACGAATATAAAAATAAAGATAGTTTTTCTATGATCTAGTTTTTTTTTATGCAAAGAAGAGCTCCAATGACGTCATTTGCTTGGTTTTTTTTTAATTTAGCTTCGGACAATTCTGTCGAACATCGCTCTAGTTATATGGTTGCTATGTCCCATAGTGGAGTCGATCATCCACTAGAGATATTAGTTTATCAATTTCTACCATTTTAATTGATAAAATGCTACAATTTGTATATAATTAAATTACTTACGATGGATCCAAAGGAATAATACGCAAATGAAAGGCTATTCTAGATTTTAAGATGACAATTTTGTACAAACAATCTGTAAAAAAATACATGCCGCCATTTTAATTGTTTTTAAAATTAGCTTCGGACAGTTCTGACGAAAAAAACAAATTCAACCGGCGCGCATTACCGACTTTCACCGATGACGCCTGAGCAAATGTAGCCGTGTTCACTTTGTTATTGCATTTGTTTTTTATACCGATCCAGTCTCGTTCGTCAGTCTCAAAATCCGGTGAGATCCGGACCTAGTGTATGATCACCCTTAGGCTGGCACATTTTGCGCTAATCGAAATTCGTCTGCTAATTATATATAGATGGGGCTAAATCAATTGGAGGGATTAACCGAGCCCGTGTTACGTGAGAGTCAGGGGAACTGCTAGATTGGCTTAATGTCAGGGAGTCTGATGTATGGGCTTTATTTCAGGGAGACTGATGTATGGGCATAATGTCAGGGAGTCTGATGTATGGGCTTAATGTTAAGGAGGATGCTGTATGGGCTTATTAACAGGGAGACTGATGTATGGGCTTTATTTCAGGGAGACTGATGTATGGGCTTATTAACAGGGAGACTGATGTATGGGCTTAATGTCATAGAGACTGGTGTATGGGCTTAATGTCAGGGAGACTGATGTATGGGCTTAATGTCATAGAGACTGGTGTATGGGCTTAATGTCATAGAGACTGGTGTATGGGCTTAATGTCAGGGAGACTGATGTATGGGCTTAATGTCATAGAGACTGGTGTATGGGCTTAATGTCAGGGAGACTGATGTATGGGCTTAATGTCATAGAGACTGGTGTATGGGCTTAATGTCATAGAGACTGGTGTATGGGCTTAATGTCATAGAGACTGGTGTATGGGCTTAATGTCAGGGAGACTGATGTATGGGCTTAATGTCATAGAGACTGGTGTATGGGCTTACTTAATGTCAGGGAGACTGATTAATGGGCTTAATGTCATAGAGACTGATGTATTTGCGTAATGTCACAGAGACTGATGTATTTGCGTAATGTCAGGGAGACTAATGTATGGGCTGAATACTTTTATATTATAGTTTAAAAATATATGTTTTCTTTGAATGTTTTTATCATTAAATTTATTATATTTTCTTTCAGTTAAAACAATAGATGGTCTAAACACTTTTTAATTATGTGAATCATGAGGCTAACTAAATGAAATAATTATTCACTAATATTTAGTAATACTACAGGGTAATTTAAAAGTCAGTATGGGGTTGGCAATCTTTCTGTCTGTCTCTCTTTCTTTATCAGTCTCTCGTTCTCACTCCCTCCCCCTCCCACCCTCCCTACCTCCATCTCTCTCTGCCTCCTCCACCCCCTCCCCCCAAATCGGGTCTCTGGATTCACACCAAGTCTGCACTTTAATAATTTTATTAATAATCCTAAATCTTAAACTACGAATAGTTTTTGTTTTGACAGTACCAACAGTCATTGATTTTTACGGATTGCGGAACAGCAGCTTGTGGGGGTATCGAGTTCAACAACCGTTATTAAGTATTATTTTTGTATTGGCCGGCATCGCTTTGCAGCGCTACTTGTGGAAGTAATACGACTAGACCCAAGGAATTGTTAATTTTGTGTCAACATTTCTGAGTTGCGGGGAGGAAAGCTTAGACTCGCTGCCGTTGGTAGAAATAATTATCCATTATTGCAGTGCATACAACTAAAATAAAATGACATATTTTCGATGTCGAAGACTGTAACTGAAGGCCCTGCATTGTGTGTCATTGACAGTTTTGCACCGACAGCGTTGGCAGTGTAATTATTATTGTATTTTATTACCGCGCCTCTTAAAGAGGTGGACCGCGGGTCGTAACCGATGGGCGAGCCCCAGGTCGCCGTTTTGCAGAAAGCTTTGTAAAGTGAATAATTTAAGTGGCTCAACAAAGAAAGAAAGTCATTACATTGGATACCGACTCCTGATCCACTGCGGAAAATCTCCGCCAGTCCGTCGCACCCAAAAGTTTGAGAAGCACCTTTTTGTTACGTTTTTAGAAACTTAACACCAGTCACGTGCAGACTCCCAGCCGAGATGCCTTGTGCTAACCGAATCACGTTTCCATTACATTACCAGACGTTTCTTTACAATGAAATAGAACTGTGATAGGAAAACACCAACAGAATCAAGGTATAATTATTCTCAAACCTTTTCTCACGGTGAGATCGCTAAAGCATGTCTTGATCCAATCAATTTTCCTGCTCATGTTGCTTTAAACCAGGTGTGTCCAACTCGCGGCCCCCGGGCCGCATGCAGAACTGGACAGTTATGAATGCGGTTAAAAATAATAAAATTACAAACGTTGTGAGATGTATAGTTATTATTAGTTATATTAATAATTTGCAATGAATAAATTTGCTTCTCTATAGAGCTATTTAAAGACATAGCTAAATCAAGGGACTTTTGGAAGGAGAGAAAGATACTTTGTCTATTGTGAGCATACCTGGTATAGCTACTGATTTTATGTCTGTGAAATATTTTGAAAATGCTATGATAAGGTTGAGAAAATATGGTGTCGGATATGTGTTGGCATAAACCACCAAGACGTGGGAGATGTGTGGACATAAACCACAAAGCCGTGGGAGATGAGTTGACATAAACCACCAAGCCGTGGGAGATGTGTTGACATAAACCACCAAGCCGTGGGAGATGTGTTGACATAAAACACCAAGCCGTGGGAGATGTGTTGACATAAACCACCAAGCCGTGGGAGATGTGTTGACATAAAACACCAAACCGTGGGAGATGTGTTGACATAAACCACCAAGCCGTGGGAGCTGTGTTGACATAAACCACCAAGCCGTGGGAGATGTGTTGACATAAAACACCAAGCCGTGGGAGATGTGTTGACATAAACCACCATGCCGTGGGAGATGTTTGGACATAAACCACCAAGCCGTGGGAGATGTGTTGACATAAAACACCAAGCCGTGGGAGATGTGTTGACATAAAACACCAAGCCGTGGGAGATGTGTTGACATAAACCACTAAGCCGTGGGAGATGTGTGGACATAAACCACCAAGCTGTGGGAGATGTGTTGACATAAACCACCAAGCCGCGGGAGATGTGTGGACATAAACCACCAAGCCGTGGGAGATGTGTCGATATAAAACACCAAGCCGTGGGAGATGTGTTGACATAAAACACCAAGCCGCGGGAGATGTGTGGACTCAAACCAATAGAGAAACAAATCTTGGAAAGAAAATGGAGATGGATAAGATACCCCAAAATGAAAGACACCAAAAAACAGAGCTAGACTGTCCTTGGAGTTTAACCTCCAGGGTAAACGATGACGCAAGAGGACATGGAGGCGCAGTGTGCTGGGTGAGCTGAGAGTTAGGAAAGAGTTGAGAACTAAAAATACTGGCAAGAGATCGTAAAATGTGACTTGCTATGACTGGGGATCTTTTCTCTACAAGGAACTCAAAGGATAAATGAGGATCTTTACTTTATAATATTTATGTAACAATTTTGTCGAATGGACAAGACATATTACAGACTTGAAGGGATCATGGACATCATATATATATATAAAAGTGAAAATTTGTTTGTTTGTCTGTTCCACAAAGGCTTTTACACGGATTGATGAATCTTGACCAAACTTGGCACATATATCCATCGTTATCCAGAAGGAACTCTTACGGGGTTGAGAACTTTTAATAACATTTCGTGTGGGGCCGGGGGCCCCGAATTCGTTTTTTTCTTATATGAGCTATATAAATATCAATAGGCTTAATACTCCTACATGAATGGATGGATCTTGACCAAACTTAGTACACATTTACTTGATTATCCATACTCAAATACTAAAGGGTACTGAACTCATAATATCCATTCCTCTGGGGCCTGGGGCCCCATTTCATTTTTCCTTATATAAGCTATATAAATATCAATAGATATAATTCTCCTATATGAATAGATGGATCTTGACTAAACTTAGTACAAGTACACTTGATTATCCATATTTATGTACCGAAGGGTACTGAACTCATAATATCCATTCCTCTGGGGCCGGGGGCCCCGTTTCATTTTTTCTTATATGAGCTATATAAATATCAATAGGCTTAGACAACACTATAGTTTCTATGTGAGTTGATGGATATAGTCCAAGCGTGGTAGCAATACACTTCACTGTCCGTACTGAAATATTGTTGGATGTAAAACTAATAATATCCAATCTAAAATTTTCCAGAAAGTTCGATAACTTTAAAACGCTATATCTATGGCATTATTCAATAGATTTTATTGGGACAAATTAAAAGATTTAGCGTCATAACTTAGCTGAATGATTTTATTGGGCCCCATGTGTTATAATGTTTGGTACAATTATGGAATGGGCCCCGGGGCCCCCCTCTTTTAACATATATGTACTATAGTTATAGAAATGCATTTAGTTGAATAACTTTTCGTATTCGAAGAATAATTACTCAGAAAAGACAGTTTTTATACAGTTCGAGGAGGATAATACATTTAATCTAGAATGTTCCAGAAAGTTCTATAGGTCAATAGACTTAAATCTCCTAGAATAATGGATGCATCTTGACGAAATTTGGCACATATATCCATCATTATCCGGAAAGATCTATTAAAGGGTTATGGACTTTTTATGACATTCGGTTTGGGGCCGGGGGCCCAAAATGTAGTTTTTTCCTATATAAGCTATATAAATAAAATGACCAACAAATACTCCTACATGAATAGATAGATCTTAAACAAACTTAGTACACATACACTTTATTATCCATATGCAAATACCGAAGTGTACTGAACTTATAATATCCATTTCTCTGGGGTCGGTGGCCCCATTTAATTTTTCCTTATATAAGCTATGTATAAATATCAATAGGCTTAGACCGGTAACCCACCGGTATCGGGATCCGACAGCTATCGTTATGCCACTGGCATCGAGATACCACCGGGATCGGAATACCGACGGGATTGGGATCATACCGGAATTGGTATCCAGAGGGATCAAAATCCCACCGGGAAACGGTATACTAACGGGAGCGGGATAGGGAGCCCACCGGGATCGGAATAATTATAAGGCTGAAGACTGTTGAAGTTCCTTCGTTCCGAATGCTATCCCGGCAAATTTGCCGGGTACATCCGCTAGTATTATATAACGCCGAGGGATTAGGGGGTTGTGTGTTACATGGTGTTGGGGTCAGGTGTGAGCTTGCAATGTTATATTAAGTTATAACTAATAGTTATTTTATTTGTTTTTTTATTAATTATTTTGTTTTGTGTGCAAAATTTCGGGTTTTCACATTTACGAAATTAGCCTAGATTATTCAAAACTAAAATGTATATTTTGCTTACAATAATAAGAGCATTTTGGTTAAAAACTATGTTCTGGCTTTTTGATTGAAATGTGCTTGTTTAGGCATTTTGTTTTTTGGCTGGCACATATTCTGTTAGCAGTAGGTCCTAACAGTTGTTTAACAATAATGTTCCAAAAAAAAATGCCGTACGAATGTTTTATTGGAAGGGAGGGGGGTGATGGGGGTTGTTGCCAGACATGTTATATAGTGTAAGAGGTGGCGGTCCATTGAAATGTTATATAAAGTTGTAGAGGGGTGGGTAAAAATTTCATATTTTTGTGTTTTATAACCGGCCTGGAAGACACTCGCATATAGATCTGAATTAACTGTATAGAACAACTCATAAAATCTCTTGTTACGAAATCGTTATGTTTAGATCAGTGTTCCCTACCATTTTCTGTAGTCTGCACCCCCCCTCACCCCCAACAATGAATATTTTAAATAGCCTCGCACCCCCTTAAAATTGTTTTGACTCACCCTTCTAACACCCCCTTACAAATCGTCTGCCTCTGCCATTAAGTCTCACATCCCTTACAAAAGTAACATTGCATTTTATATTGAAATTGTGAGACAGTGGTTTAGTTTAGCATGAGCTGTTTCTTACTTCATCCTGACTAAAGCAGAATCACATCGACCACTACTTATTTAAACTTTAATATGCGACTCAATATATTTACATTGTTTTTCTTTACACCACCACCATAGCACACGATTTCCAGCCTAATACCAACTGCAATGCGCAGAATTAAAAGAAATGTTTGTGCCGTGAAATAAAAGAACGTAACACAAAACGAAATGATTACCAACAATTTAATGCAAATTCCAAGGATACGACTCAACAACCGTAAACAATGTTTTGATCTTACACAAGTGAGTCCATTGCTTACACACGTGAGTCCATTGCTTACACACGTAAGTCCTTTGCTTACACACGCGAGTCTCTTGCTTTCACACTTGATGCCATTGCTTACACACGTGAGTCCATTGCTTACACACGTGAGTCCATTGATTACACACGTGAGGCCATCTGAGCCACGCGTCTAAACCCCCTTCCCCTCTTTTGCTCATCTTATATTTGACGATCGAAGAAAAACAACAAAACATAACGTAAGTTGGATCAAGACCTTAGTAGAAACATATTCAGCCATGACCATTAAGGGTGAGCACTAAAAGCCAATCTTGAAGCTCGTCCTTGGGGGACACACAAGAAACCCGAAGTGTTGAGTGGGCCGAGACTTCGGGGGAGGGGCCCACACATTGAAGATAAAAAGACGCGGCATCAATGGGAAGTCGCTGAAAAATTAAATTTCCCCATCCCGTGACCCGTGAGTACTGTGTACGTCGACCACTATTTATTGATCTCTAATGGTGGGGGCGCACGACTAAGGGGGCGTTTGTTTCAGGTACTGCTGACTGATAAAGAGGATGACTCTGCCTTCTCAACATCGGCACAAAAGAGATTCTCAAAATATCACCTGCAATTTGTGTATTTTTACAATGACGTCACGTATTGAGTTTTGTCACAAAATCTTCTCTTCTTGTGTACGGCACAAATAAATAACGACATAACTATACCATCCTTGACCTTGGTTAATACGCCTGTAATTTTTATTTCCCGTTCCGCTTCCAGACTTTGTAGACCGTGTTAAAAGTTAGATATGAAAAGAGCCTCATGTAGGAAATGCTCGCCAGTTTAATCATCTCAAAACATAATACAGAGACCTTGCCAGGGTGGAAGGGTGGTTTGATGTGTCTAAACTGTGGCTATCTTCAAACTCAGAACTGTGGCTAACTTCAAGCTCAGAACTGTGGCTATCTTTAAACTCAGAACTGTGGCTATCTTCAAACTCAGAACTGTGGCTATCTTCAAACTCAGAACTGTGGCTATCTTCAAACTCAGAACTGTGGCTATCTTCAAACTCAAACTGTGGCTATCTTCAAACTCAGCGGATGTGGGATTCTAACAATCATAGAACAAAAGTACACTGCACTTTAGCCGATGTGGGGTTCTAACAATCATAGAACAAAGGTACACTGCACTCAGCCGTTGTGGGATTCTAACAATCATATAACAAAAGTACACTGCCGACGATTTAAAAAAAAAAAAAAAACGAAAAACCCAAGAGTTCAGTGTGGAACAGGGAACAGCACATACACCTGGCGTCGGGTGGGGACTTGAGCTGTTCGGGTCAAGACAACTTTAACTTTTTTATGAAAATTTCAGCAGGTTATAATATTCTCTGTCAAGTGCAGTGCTTTTCTAAGTCTAAGTTTTTCACTCATAGTTGTGCTCAAAATAAATGTGCGTGACGCCCACGGTAAATGACAAACCCCGCTGGACATTTTTTTTTTCCAGTGGTGGATATGCTTTCTCAGTAGTACCGGTAGGTATGATTAACCAGTGGTGTATATGTTTTCCCACTGGTAGGTATGTTTTCCCAGTGGTATATATGTCTTTCCAGTGATGGATATTTTTCCTCTAGCCTGAAAATTTATTGCATTGCTCGAACCTTCTCATTGTACACGTTTGGGCGTCTTTTTGTATTATCATCATTTGAGAACCATTGATAAACAATTCAAGCATACGTCACTGGAAACGTATTTGGACGTGAGGACCGCGCTACTTCTCCCCTTTGGAATAAAACGGGTCAACCCAACATTAGCCTCGATCATCGCCCCCTACTACTACTCCTCCTGTACATAATGATATAATAGGCTGTTTGTGCTCACCCCAAAGCCGACGTCATGTTGACCTAATCTTATTTCACGCTGAACCAGTGGTGGCCACCCCAACCCTCTCACCCCCTCCCAGATGTTAAAAGCTTGTTCCAAACATTGACATCGGCTTTTTGGCTCGTGGCGAACCACTGGAATTCTCCCGCAGTTATCTGTAGCAGACTAAATTAAAATACTGTCTATTAGAAATATTATAAATTCCTATATTGTCAGGATCCTTTAAAGTAAAGAATACACCATACTTTGAGAGAGATTTTGCAAAACTGATTTGTCTGCTAAATTTTAGTTCTCTCGTATTAAGGAAACCTTGAATGTTGTAGAGTATTTTAAAATTATTTTAAATTATTTTCGGTGGAATGTCACAAACGATCAAACAAACAAGTCACAAGTGGAATAAAAGTTCTTAAAATAGTGATGAATAAAGCTGCCCCCCTTCCCCCGTTACTAAAACGCTGCTAGTTATTTTGTTGTGTTGGTCAGGGGTCTGCAATATTTTGAGTCAAGAGCCATTTTTGAAAAAATAAATTATGTGTTAAGCTGAGAAAAAATATTTTAGGAGCATCAGGCAGCAGATTATTGTATAAAGTTTTTCCGTTATAGATCAGTAAAAAAATAATTTAAGAAAAAGATTCTAATTCTTCATAGAGCCACGGTTACCGACCACTGTTCTGGGAAGAGTTGGCTCTCCTTACACTAGATTCGTATTCGACAACAGTAAGATCGTGCTCTGCAGGGCTGTACAAGCTCTCTATTGCAGGGCTGTACAAGCTCTCTACTGCAGGGCTGTACAAGCTCTCTATTGCAGGGCTGTACAAGCTCTCTATTACATTTACTACAATGTCCAATGGACAACTGCAATTCATTATTGTTATGGTTTTGTTAACACAGTGCACCGGGTGTTTGATTACTTGTCTTGCTTAACCGACACTTCTGGTATACTCTCTTATTCTACATATACATCTATAGTATTCATCATACTCTCTACCTTCTCTAAGCTCTCTATAGCAATGCTTCCAAAAGGGGTGTTCACGGACCGGCACCGGTCCACGAGCCGTTTGATGTCGGTCCGCACAAAAAGTTTATGACATATTTAGGGTAACAAAAAAAAAAGGAGATAAACAAAATCTTATATTACCAACTATATGTTTTTTCCTCCTACAGTCTCTCCTACAATCCGCCTGCAGACTAATACACTCATAATTCATGTACACAACACTACTCACATTTTTCCTATCGCCCAGTCAGCCTGCAGACTAATATACCCTCATAATTCATGTACACAACACTACACAAGTGATTCAATATTCCAATCCGCCTGCAGACTGATTCACTCATAATTCATGTTTACAACACTACTCACGGTGATGTTTTCGTCCAATCAGTCTGCAAACTGATTCGCTCAAAATTCATGTTCACAACGCGACACACAGTGATTCTATCGTCCAATCAACCTGCAGACGCATACCCTCATAATTCATGTCCAAAACACTATGCACAGTGATTCTCATACCTGGACAAGATATGTTTGACAGTGACATCCATACTGGTAGGGCTGAGCTGGTTTTGTTGGATGCTATAAGCGGAATATGGTTAATTACTAATCAAGTGATACGTTTTAGAACATTTAAATGTATCTTTGAGGATATAAAAAAAAAAGATTCTTTAAAAAGAAGAGAGAAAATAGTAAGGACAAAGATATGAATGTTGGAATGTGTGCTGTTGTTTTTTTAAACCTCGTTCCCTCCCAACCGTTTAGTTACTGTGGTAAGAGCAAAGACGTTGAACCGCTCCAACGGATACGTTTCAATGATTGCTGGTCGATCTGCTGGTTGCGTAATGACTGAAATAGTGTCAAAGCCGGTGGGAATAAATGTTGTTGACTTTTCAAGACGACATAGCGCCAGGGGCAGATTTCAGATGACGTCCCGTGTTAATTTTGTACTTTTTGGTCAAACAAAGTCATGACTGCATGTTACTCAAAGTCAAGACTGCATGTTACTCAAAGTCAGGGCTGCATGTTACTCAAATTCAGGACTGCATGTTACTCAAAGTCAGGACTGCATGTTACTCAAATTCAGGACTGCATGTTACTCAAATTCAGGGCTGCATGTTACTCAAATTCAGGACTGCATGTTACTCAAAGTCAGGACTGCATGTTACTCAAATTCAGGACTGCATGTTACTCAAAGTCAGGGCTGCATGTTACTCAAAGTCAAGACTGCATGTTATCCAGAGTCAGGACTGCATGTTATCCAAAGTCAGGACTGTATTTTACCCAGAGTCAGCATTGCATGTTACCCAGAGTCAGGATTATGTTACTCAAAGTGAGGATTATACGTTACCTAATTGCAGGATACTATGTTACCCAAAGTCAGGATTATGTTTCGCAATGTCAGTATAGTATTTTACCTAAAGTCAGTACAGAATGTTAGTTGTTAGCACTTCAGTTGTTTGGACAGGCTTTAAAATATACAGACGTCGGATACCGGGACCTCATCAACCACAACGATGCCCAACAACCACAACGATGCCCATCAACCACAACGATGCCCATCAACCACAACGATGCCCAACAACCACAACGATGCCCAACAACCACAACGATGCCCAACAACCACAACGATGCCCAACAACCACAACGATGCCCATCAACCACAACGATGCCCAACAACCACAACGATGCCCAACAACCACAACGATGCCCATCAACCACAACGATGCCCATCAACCACAACGATGCCCATCAACCACAACGATGCCCAACAACCACAACGATGCCCATCAACCACAACGATACCCATCAACCACAACGATGCCCATCAACCACAACGATGCCCAACAACCACAACGATGCCCATCAACCACAACGATGCCCATCAACCACAACGATGCCCAACAACCACAACGATGCCCATCAACCACAACGATGCCCAACAACCACAACGATGCCCAACAACCACAACGATGCCCATCAACCACAACGATGCCCAACAACCACAACGATGCCCATCAACCACAACGATGCCCAACAACCTCAACGATGCCCAACAACCACAACGATGCCCAACAACCACAACGATGCCCATCAACCACATCGATGCCCATCAACCACAATGAGGCTCAAGAACCACATCGAGGCCCTACAACCACACCTATAACCATCAACCACACCGATACCTAACAATCAAATTGTTGCCTAAAAGCAGCATCGATGCCCAGAACAACCAGATCGAGGCTCAATAACCACACTGCCACAGTGCACTCGGACATAAGAACCCTAAAGCCATACTACCATTATAACCCTAAAGCCATACTGCCACAGTGCACCCGGACATTAGAGCCCTCATCCCCTTGCCTCGAACCACCCTCACCCCCTTGCCCCGAACCATCCTCACCCCCTTGCCCCGAACCATCCTCACCTCCGAACCATCCTCAACCCCTTACCCCGAACCATCCTCACCCCCTTGCCCCGACTCCTCTCCTAAAAAAAGGAGACAAAAAGTAATAGACACAGAGGGAAAGACGGCCACGGGGCATAATTGGTGAACAGTAAGGCAACTCGATTGACACGCGCCGGCTCGTGGCATTGCACGAGACGACAGAGCCTTGATCACTTCTCCCTCCCTCCCCATTCCCGCCACCCATGTTTATTATTTTTTTTTACATACGTCCGCTTGCCACTGAAGGTAGTCAGAGATCCCCATCGTTTCCGGCCACGACCAGTGGAGCTATACGAAACTGGATTCCATAACAAGAAGGACTAACCCATGCAGTGACTGTACGTAATCTGACAAAAATACTCCAATGTGGATAATCATTACATTTCCACCAGATTGTTTTCAGTTTCTTGACGTCAGGTATGTGGTCTTATGATATTGGATATCATTCAGATTTAACGATAAGTATAAGTAGATTTCATGCCATAGACAATCTTTTTAAAACGTGAATGTCCGACACGATCACGCCAATTGTTGACCTCTACGTTTTAAAATCATTACTGTAGAACGTTTATGACACTCTTTCAGTCCATATTTTTGGTTTGTCTGCCCGTTTTGTTTCCATGAGGGGGGGGGGGGGGGGGAGGGGTTGTTCCGCGAACGTTTAGGGCCAGGAAATTCCTCATTTAAAAAGCTTGCGATCGAAGGCGCAAGATGCCGGGCCGTCTATTGATCCAGATGCCAATAGTATTTGTAGAAACCGGCCAGGCAGTAAGCGCGACACGTTAATATTTAACGCGAGTCTGTAGAGAAGCAGTGTGTCGGAGCCTGGCAGACATTGAGCCTTCGGTGTTTCGTTGTTTCGACAAGTTACTGGAAGCTTTTCCAAAGGTGTTTTAGTTTATGGGTTTTTTGTTCGGTCACTTGACACTGGTTTCACCGTCAATTAATTTGTTAACAGATGCACGCTTTGACACAGTTTTAATAAATATGAAATTATTTATTTACATTATAATTATTTCTAAAAAAATGTCACATTTTAAAAAAGATCTAATTGTGAAACTGTTAATATGGTATTCTCACTCCCGCCCCCCCCCCCCCCCAAAATTATTAAAAAATCCCCACATCGAAGCAATGTCATGTCCTGATTGCTAATAATGTATTGTGTGTAGGTACCGTATTACCTGGTAGCCAGGGCCGGCCTTAGGCCACTGCAACCTATGCGGCCGCAATGGGCCCCGCACTTTCATAGGCCCCGCCCCGAATTTATTTTCTAATACAAAATCTTAATTTTCACTTATTATCCTTATTCCTACCCAGAAAGAGCCCCGCGCAATCCGTTTCGCATAGGGCCCCGCAATTTTTAGGGTCGGCCCTGCCTGGTAGTTATAAGTAGTTGTTTAAAAAAATGACAAGTTACAACTTCATATGGCGTTTGCTTATTATCAATTTATGTAGTTTGGTCTTTTTTTTTAAATTTTAAGTTCAATACAGTGGTTACATCCCTCTGTTCCCTGAACGCTACAGAGTTCAACTTTGTCACTCAAGGATCTTAGTCTGTATAAATGAACATTTCTAATTTCCATTCACATCAAAATGAATTGGATTCTAGCGCTACCGATAACGTTGATATGATTTGTAAAATTTCGAATCGGCAGCGACAAGAAGAGGCGTTCAGTGGCGCAGCGAGCTTAACTCGCGCCCGGAGCACAATACCTTTTTAGCGCCCCCCCCCAATACCTTTTTAGCACCCCCCCTTTATTCGAAAACCATACAATATTAGTAAAATATACCATTTGGCGCCCTATTTGTGAGTAGCGCCCGGGGCATGATGCCCCCCTTGTTCCCCCTTCACTACGCCACTGGAGGCGTTATCACTTCCGTTTAAACGGAGTGCGTTTAAAAAATGTCCAGACACGTAACTGAGAAGATGTGCGCTCTTCATGAAAAACGTTGCCAATAAAAGCCCAAACAGTGGGATTATGGGACCACTTAAAGGTCTGAGACAGTTGTCTAGATGTGTAATGCATTTCTCATGAGACTGATTGATGCCATCAGACACGCCGAGTCGTCATCATAACCATCATACGCAATGCTAGAATGTTGATGAGACACGATCATTTGTGTTTATAACATCAATTACATAGCACCGTGACTTGGAACATGCCCATTGTATTACATAGCACCGTGACATGGAACATGCCCATTGTATACAAACTAAGGTATCCGTCACTTGAAATGATATAAATATTTCACATTATTACTGGTGAAAAAAAAGGGTACTTTGTGCTTAGATCGACGGGACCTTTGATGGTACTTTGTGCTTAGATAGACGGGGCCTTTGTGCTTAGAAAGACGGGGCCTTTGATGGTACTTTGTGCTTAGATAGACGGGACCTTTGATGGTACTCTGTGCTTAGATAACAGGGGCCTTTGATGGTACTTTGTGCTTAGATAGACGGGGCCTTTGATGGTACTCTGTGCTTAGATAACAGGGGCCTTTGATGGTACTTTGTGCTTAGATAACAACAGGGGCCTTTGAAGGTAATTTGTGCTTAGAATAAAAGGGGCCTTTGATAGCACTTTGTGGTTCGATAACAGGGTCCTTTGATGGCACTTTGTAGTTAGATAACAGGCGTATTTGATGGCACTTTGTGGTTAAATAACAGGGGCCTTTGATGGCAATTTGTGAATAGATAACAGGGGTCTTTGATGTCCCTTTGTGCTAAGATGATAGGCGCTTTTGATGGCAACTGTTACATTGTAGTTGAATTAAAAAAAATTAAAGTGTCCCCAGCCCCCCATTTAAAGTTATTTTTAAAAATGTCCATACCGTACAAATGTCGGAAGATTTCATTTCCAATTGGCATCTGGTCTAGCCATTCACTCGAGATTCAAAGTTGTATTATAAAAATTTTAAGAAATGTTACGTTATATTTGTGACTTAACAATAAGTGCCATGTGTGTTCTGTCTAACATTGTCTTCGTTTCCCATTGTGTGAACGTAAATAAAACTCATTTCTTGCAAACTAAATGGCCCCCACCCCCGATAATCTTAAAATCTCTCTCTCTATCTTTCTCCCATCCTCCTCCCCAACTTTTTTTATGGGGTTGGGGGGGGGGGCCTTCCACTTTGGGAAACACCGTGTTACATCTTATAGTCATGCAGAAGTAT
The DNA here is from genome assembly GCA_964017045.1 of Omphiscola glabra. Lineage (NCBI taxonomy): Eukaryota > Metazoa > Mollusca > Gastropoda > Lymnaeidae > Omphiscola > Omphiscola glabra. Next base: position 22,955,807 of record OZ024795.1, read on the forward strand.
TCAGGGATTATTTCGAAGTGGGTTTGTAAAAATAACTAAACATTGTATAGGTGTAAAGTTATTGTAAAGTAAACAAATTATCTGTGGCTCCACCAATTAAAATAAATGTCCGGAGACATATGAGATGTGTGGCGTCATTCTGAGCAAATTTCTTGTCTGCAATAAATCTCATTTAGAAGGTAATTGTATTTCTGATTCACAATCTCTGTGCAGTGTGAATTTTCCACCTTCTATTCGTCTCTGCCTAATGGCGGCATTCCGAACATTTGTGCATCCCGCCGGGAAACATAAATAACACGTTTTTACCGACAAGTTTGAAACTTAATTGAGATTAACATTTTCGTCAGTCTTTTTACATTAATAAGATTATACAAGATGAAAACATGAGTGAGCATTTGGTTTTAGTCAGTTGCGTGGATTACGCGTCTAGACCCCTGGGAGGTACGAATCGCACAGCGCGGAGTCCAATAAATCAGTGCTAACCGCAGGTTTGGTCAGTGGACCGTTGCCCCAGGTAGCCCGGCAAACAAAGAACAATTAAAAATGTTATAAAAAATAAATAATCCATAAATGTGTCACACGCCCCTCGAGCAATGTGGAGAATTGCGGCCGTTACTTGAGAGCTTGCCCATAAGTAGAACCGACCCCGTAACCACAAGTAGCTCCGACTCTGTAGTACCCACACGTAGCACAAGCCCTATAGTAACTACAAGTAGCACACACCCTATAGTACCCACAAGTTATAACAAGTACCCCTGTTATGTAGACGACGCGTTTACGTCATTTTTTCCCCGTGAATGAACTCTAGCTGACCCCAAGCTCGGAACCGCAGTTAGGGTGTGGCTAATTAAAAATAGTCTCCCTTGACCTTATTGACAACTAAATAAAATCTATAGCCTGTATTATTAGAATTCTGTATACAAATCTATACAAATCAGGAAAAGAATACAATGTGTAAGCCCGTTCGAGAAATATCTCTGAAAAAGGCTATATATACGCCTAGATCAGGGGATCACCAAACTTTTTTCACGGCGGGCCGGAGAACGGGGAAAAATGACGAGCGGGGGCCGTATAATCATTCTGTACAATACATGCAAGCCAGAACGAAAGCTCTGGGAAAAAAGATAAAAAACTAAGTTTAGTATCCATGTTAATCATGGGTGAGTGGCGTGCAATACACACAAGAAAAAACAACCAATATATTAATTTATTTACTTAAAAAGTTAACAAGGCGACGATGGCAAAACGATAGTTACATCACACATACTGCGCACATATTCGACTCTCACAAACTTAGCAGAAAAAACGGTTAGTGAGATTTTGTGAAACTGACGCTTGGCTTTCAAGATATCATCAATGTTTGGTTTGAATTGCTGCATCAAATCAAAAGAATTGTTTTCAAATGTTCACCAATCCACCTGGTTCGATGTCTTAACTTCACATACTTTATTTTTTTTTAAATGTTTGCTCACATACATAAGTTTTAACATGCATGCTGCAAACGGATGCCAACTCTTTTCCACTATCTGAAAGTCCATTTTGACACCACAATTCAACACGAGAAGTTGTGAGAGATCAGTCAACTCATCCAGTGCCAGACAATACCACATCAAGTTCTTAGCTTTCTCACGTATCTGTAGCACTATATTCTCTCTAAACTCTTCTGTTATCCGCACAACTGAACTTGCCGAAGGGCTGTTAGTTCCAACCGAGGCGACTATGATTTTTAATGTCCCCGTATGTTTCCAAAACTCCTCTTTCTTTCACCCGTTTACTACCCAACAATTGTGATAGTTATCAGACTATAACATATTAGACGAAATATGCTTAATGGCATTCAATGGAAATTGATTCTTATTTTATTATTATTTTTTTAAGACAGCTTTTCCTAAAAACAACAACCTCAAGTTACTTGGTAGGTTTTTTAAATGATGTCATCATTTGTAAATTAATTCTTATTTAAATACATCTTGTTTTATGCTGATCTGAGGTCGAGTTTAAACCACGTTAAATTTCACCAGTAACTTTATTTTTACCAGTGATAGACTATGATAATGTCATCTGTACGTCCTCTCAATATAACTTAATATCAATAGCAAATACACGTCTGCAAAACAAAGAGGTCGCAGATTGTATTAGAAATGTCGGTTATCTACTTTCAGTAGTTGACTTTTTTTGCGGCTAGCTTAAACTCGATCCCACTAGGCACTGCGTTGTGAGTAGTTATTGTATTCATTATACACATTGTATGTTTATTTATTTATTATTAAGATACCTTATTGTACGATTTTGAGACATTGTTGTACGATTTTAGAAGTTGGAGGGTAAACAGGTCTGTTATAAAAAGAAAATCTAGATACAATAATTTAAAATTGAAAATGGTAAATTAAGGCGCATAGCAGCCAGGAGGTGAAGATATTCTAGTATTCCAGACATAATAGTGAAATTTAAATTGTATCACAACGCCTAGTGTTCCATACGTTTAATCAAGCAAGTTCAAGTACCTTCGGCGGGCCGGATGTATTGGCCTCGCGGGCCGTAGTTTGGAGACCCCTGGCCTAGAGAGATATTTGGCGATGACTATTACGAATAGAGATTTGCTATACGAGACAGAGATTTGTTTAATAATATTTTGCCAAGTTTTCAACATCGTATCCTCCTTAACATTGTACCGGTACACGTCATCACTGTACTGTAAGTCAATAGCTTTAGTTATTTCTTTCTTCTTTTGATTTTGTAATTTATCATTAATTTAATAAAATTATAAAATTGTAATTAGCCCTAGTTTGGGTATCGTTTCTTTATTATTGTAATTAGTTTATGATATTGTCTTTTGTTGTGTACAGTTTGTCAACGAGCCATTTAATAAGAGATTAAAATTAAATTCTCTAATATTACAACGGTAAGTAAAACATACCAAAAAACAGCACGAACCCGATAGTACCCACAAGCAACACGAACCCGATTGTACCCACAAGCAGCACAAACCCGATTGTACCCACAAGCAGCACAAACCCGATTGTACCCACAAGCAGCACAAACCCGATTGTACCCACAAGCAGCACGAACCCGATTGTACCCACAAGCAGCACAAACCTGATTGTACCCACAAGCAGCACGAACCCGATTGTACCCACAAGCAGCACGAACCCGATTGTACCCACAAGCAGCACAAACCCGATTGTACCCACATGCAGCACAAACCCGATAGTACCCACAAGCAGCACGAACCCGATTGTACCCACAAGCAGCACAAACCTGATTGTACCCACATGCAGCACAAACCCGATAGTACCTCCTAGCAGCACTGACCATTAAATTCCCCTACGCTGTTCAGTAAGAATCCATGGCGATATCCCTTGCCCTGAATGAAACTATCGATTTATTTGGATGTCCTTTAAAACACAACTGTACGTATCTCTCACATCCTGAAATAACATTGAAATGTCTTTCGCCCGGTTGGAGTGCTGAGATATTTGAAAGTGTTATTGGTGTCACAAAGGCTTTAATTTTAGATTTAATCAATTGCTACAATCACAATGTCTTGTGAATCATAACAGAGGCGTAGTGGTTCAAATGATTATAATAGTGCCTATACTTTATTTATAAAACACACGGTGACGATCACAATAATAATAATAATAATAGTTAATACTTGAAATAGGTCTACATCTCATGTCGAACATACTAAATCCAAAAACTCTATTAATTTATCATAAGTATTTCAATACACTACAAATCTTCATTTAAACACAAACGTTTCTACTCAATCTATCTTCCTATACAAACTTCGTGAATCCAACTGTCACCATTTCTTATTTCCTCCTTGCTCCTTTCATTGGCTAGTCTTTTCAAATTGCCAATGGAGTTTTTTTTGTTGTTTATATATTTAATACACGGACATCTCGTATTGTAAAAGGTTTGTGTTTCTCTACACTTCTCTTATGACCTGTCTCCGATCAACGCTTAACGATTTTATTGCTCTGTATTATTATTATTAACCTTGTATCAGAATGTCAAGCCACCAGTGGTGTGTGGTACCGGTAATATCCACCTTGTATCATGATGTCAAGGCGCCAGTGGTGTGTGGTACTATCCACCTTGTATCATGATGTCAAGCCACCAGTGGTGTGTGGTACTATCCACCTTGTATCATGATGTCAAGCCGCCAGTGGTGTGTGGTACTATCCACCTTGTATCATGATGTCAAGCCGCCAGTGGTGTGTGGTACTATCCACCTTGTATCATGATGTCAAGCCACCAGTGGTGTGTGGTACACTTGAAGTTTCAATATCATCTCTGGTTAAATAAATGATAAACCCCGTCGTCTATGGATGGCGTTGGAAAGACAGGGGTGTTGGTGCGGAGGCGGTGCTTTGCTCCGGTCGGCACTTTGTTCTTTTTTTTTGGTGGGGAGGCATTTTACGCAAACTACAGAGTTTTTCTAGTCGGGGGGGGGGGGCGCCAAAAATCTTAGCCCGCCTGAGGGCTGCAGTACCCTTAACAACGCCACCGTCTCTATATCCAGGGGTTTAACTGGAGGTAACAGCTTTCCCAGCAGATCAGATTAAGAAATTGTCTTTTTAATTAATTTTAAAAAATCATTTGGCGGCAGGGTAACAAAATAATCCCAATTCTTCTTCTTCTTATAAAACACACAAATTAGCGACAGTCGCTGTACGATTGAAATGGATTGGTTGAAATAACAGGCGGGTTGATTACTATTTACTATTCACTCAAGGATACCACTGAGCGCCCGTACCACTGTTCTCGCGTACCACTGTACGCCTGTACCTTTGTATTAACACCATTCGCTAGTTAATTCTAAATTTACGATTTCACGCACACAAAGATTCTACTTCACTCAGTATCCACAAGAGTACAGATTCCTGTTTCTATCTTTCTCTCCCGACATGCCATTCGATTACCCGTGAAAACAACTGTTTTGTTTTGTGTAAAAAAAACCCGTTATAATATTTCAGTTAACATTTTTTTTTTCGTTTGAGCTATTTTTGCTACTCGATCGATATTTTGTATTTTATCCTTCCGCCCCCCCCTCCCGCAATCGTTTGCATAAATCCGCAGCAAGGCCAGTAAATCAATGCCAATCAGTGTCACGTGTAGATTGTCGCTTAGCTTGCTAGCAGGGTGGGATATTAACATCTTACATGGCTGTCAAATTGTAACCTCTTATTTTTTTCCCCTCTTCTCCTTTCCAGATGTATCGATCGGACGTGTTGTTTAAACAGAGGGACTAACGCTAATTCGGTCGCAGACCACAAAAGCGGTTTTCAGGTGTCTACGGTGATGTTACCGATTCAAGCAGTGGTTCTTACGTTGTTAAACAACGGATATCTGGCATTATTACGTCGCTAAACACCGATGGATTTGTTGAGACACTCGGTGAAAACCTATTTAATTTTGAGTATATGTGATTAAAGTATATAAGGTGCCATGCTAGTCAGAATGTAAAAGACAGGTAAATTAGTGAAGATTTATGTTCTGCAAAACTTGTCTAAATTTATACTGTGATATTTCCCGGAGACATCTGCTCTACAAACGTTCCTATAGGATATTCTTGTAAGCATACGGCATATCCTGTTTGTTCGCACTCTCTACACCTCTGGAACAAGCAGTTGGCCCCATGATGCATTGTTTCAAAAAAGCCAATGGCTTAGTTTGAAGTGACACCCAACTCTTCTTGCTGTGTGGGTTTAGTCTATTAGGCCAATGATGATTCCAGTCAGAGACAAGGCCTTCCTCGCCGACGACTGGCGTGACAATGTTAATGACATCGTTGAGGAGAACCGGTCTTCTGCTACGTGAGTGTACCCACGCATCTGTTGGTTGGAGTGTCGGGTACTTTAGTGAGGAGGTGACCGATTGGTGACCATGCCTGTGACACGCCTGGCTGTCCAGCCGATAATGACGATGAAGGATAAGAAAGATCGAGCGAGTCCGTTTATTGTGAAATGGAGGGATGCCTCCAAGGTATGTATGCATCCTCATGTATATCTCGGTGTATTTATCTCATCGATTGTAGTGTTTATAACGTTATTGCACTATTATGCTCAGTTCACGCGGTCAAATTGTGTATGAAAGCACTATTTTACACACAAAATAGTGCGTTCACAAAAAAATTTGACGAAAATGTGCTGATAATTTGACGAACATTTGATAATATGAACTTAGTATAAGTGTATGTCTTATGTTAAATTTGGCGTGCATTCTGTGTTTTAATGGAATGCATTGTAAGTGTATGTCTTATGTTAAATTTGGCTTTCATTTACGTTCCTGGGTAAACCAGAAAGGAATTAATTATCTGTAAAAAAAAACAAAAGAGCATCTGATGAAAAAAAAAAAAGGGGGGGGGGGGGGTGTGTTAATAAAAATCAGCTCTATTTTTAAAATACTTCAATGAAAAATATGTCTGTTGCAATGAGTTCTGTTGGAATGAATGGACGGGTGAAGTGCCGCCTTTTAAAATATTTATTTCTAACGAATAACGAATTATCCCAAACAGTGATTTAAATAAATTTATGTTAAAGACAACATAACTTTTATAAATCTAACGACCAATTAATTATTTAAATCTACCATGTAAAGCTCAGAGTGACTATGTTTGTTGATTAATCGATCAATCACAAGAAAACCAAACAATGGATCGCAAAGAAATTTGACAGGGTCATTCCTTCTAACCTACAGATGGTTCTTAGAAAGTTTACTCAACCCCCCCTCCCCCCAAAATAAAATCGTAAAATATCGAGGGACAAGGAGTAAAACGTAGAGGGTAATGAGTAAAATGTAAAGGTAATGAGTAAAATGTAGAGTTAAAGAGTAAAATGTAGAGAGTAATGAGTAAAATGTAGAGGGTAATGAGGAAAATGTAAAGGTAATTAGTAAAATGTAGAGGTAATGAATAAAATCTAGAGGGTAATGAGTAAAATGTGGAGGTAATGAGTAAAATGTGGAGGGTAAAGAGTAAAATGTAGAGGTAATGAGTAAAATGTAGAGGGTAATGGGTAAAATGTAGGGGTAATGAATAAAATATATAAGTAATGACTACAATGTAGAGTTAATGAGTAATAAGGGAGATTTTGTTGATCTGTAAATCATTAGAAAGCACAATTACTCGTAAAGATATGCATAATGCAATAAACTGAACATTTACATAGATGTCAATAATATACCAATGAAAAATATTCTATCTCGTGCTGCAGATGATGCACCTAATATCATAGGCAAAAAAATGTGGCTGCTTTAAATTGATCAGGATGAGCATCCAGTAATGCTTCTTGCGCTATGTGTTGTTCATAGAGAAAAGTTAGGAGCTAAAAATATTTCGCCTGTTCTTAATGAAGTACTAGATTCAGTTTTAAAGGTAATGCCATATGTGAGCGTCTCTTCAGGCTATTTCGTGAAGAGCAAAATACAGATCATGTGAGACTTTTACTTACTTACTGAAGTAAGGCGGCTCTCGAAAGGAAACTGCTTGAAAAGATTTATGGAACTATTTGATACTCTTGGTGACTTTTAAAGTGAGAAACCTGAAATGAAGTACCTGTTAACAGTTGATGGTAAAGCATTTGTGAGTTATTTAGCCGATATCTTTGAAAAGCTAAATATATTAAATAAACAACATTAAGGAGCAATTAAAAATCGTGTCGATAATAGAAGCGAAGATATTTGGTTGCATTATTTATTGAATTATTTTTGTAACAAAAATTTTGAAAAGTTTCATTGAATCAAAAAATGTGAAGCAGCTGAAGCTGCTACACGTGTTATTGCCGATCATCTAAAAATTTTGTCCGCTTATTTAGAATAAAGATTTTGTGATTTAAAAGGACTTGATTTTCCAACTTGGATGATGCAGTCAGTGTTAGTTGATTTGTCTGATATTTCAAAAATGCAGAATCAAGAAGAACTCGCAGAAATGCAAGATGATGAGTCTGTTAAAACTTTATTTAATATTAAAGGAACGATAGCAGGGCTTTGTGGCTAAACGGAAACCAAATGACCGAGTTCGAACAAATGTGCCAGACAGCTGTTGTTACCGTTTCTCTGTGCAGCAAGCATCAAGTGCAAGTTTCTCACTAAATTTGTAATCTCACACTGTATTTGTGATCTCACACTGTATTTGTGATCTCACACTGTATTTGTGATCTCCCACTGCATTTGTGATCTCACACTGTATTTGTGATTTCACACTGCATTTGTGATCTCACACTGTATTTGTGATCTCACACTGTATTTGTGATCTCACACTGTATTTGTGATCTCACACTGTATTAGTGATCTCACACTGTATTTGTGATCTCACACTGTATTTGTGATCTCGCACTGTATTTGTGATCTCACACTGTATTTGTGATCTCACACTGTATTTGTGATCTCACACTGTATTTGTGATCTCACACTGTATTTGTAATCTCGCACTGTATTCGTGATCTCCCACTGTATTTGTAATCTCGAACTGTATTTGTGATCTCACACTGTATTTGTGATCTCACACTGTATTTGTGATCTCACACTGTATTTGTGATCTCACACTGTATTTGTGATCTCACACTGTATTAGTGATCTCACACTGTATTTGTGATCTCACACTGTATTTGTGATCTCGCACTGTATTTGGGATCTCACAATGTATTTGTGATCTCACACTGTATTTGTGATCTCACACTTTATTTGTGATCTCACACTGTATTTGTGATCTCACACTGTATTTGTGATCTCACATTACATTTGTAATCTCAAACTGTATTTGTGATCTCACACTGTATTTGTGATATCACACTTTATTTGTGAGCTCACACTGTATTTGTGATCTCACACTGTATTTGTGATCTCACACTGTATTTGTGATCTCACACTGTATTTGTGATCTCACACTGTATTTGTGATCTCACACTGTATTTGTGATCTTACACTGTATTTGTGATCTCACACTGTATTTGTGATCTCACATTGCATTTGTGATCTCACACTACATTTGTGATCTCACACTGCATTTGTGATCTCACACTGCATTTGTGATCTCACACTGTATTTGTGATCTCACTCTGTATTTGTGATCTCACACTGTATTTGTGATCTCACACTGTATTTGTGATCTCACACTGTATTTGTGATCTCACACTGTATTTGGGATCTCACACTGTATTTGTGATTTCACACTGTATTTGTGATTTCACACTGTATTTGTGATCTCACACTGTATTTGTGATCTTACACTTTATTTGTGATCTTACACTGTATTTGTGATCTTATACTGTATTTGTGATCTCACACTTTATTTGTGATCTCACACTTTATTTGTGATCTTACACTGTATTTGTAATCTTACACTGTATTTGTGATCTTACACTGTATTTGTGATCTCACACTTTATTTGTGATCTCACACTGTATTTGTGATCTTACACTGTATTTGTGATCTCACACTGTATTTGTGATCTCACACTGTATTTGTGATCTCCCACTGTATTTGTAATCTCACACTGTATTTGTGATCTCACACTGTATTTGTGAACTCACACTGTTTTTGTGTTCTCACACTGTATTTGTGATCTCACATTGCATTTGTGATCTCACACTGCATTTGTGATCTCACACTGCATTTGTGATCTCACACTGCATTTGTGATCTCACACTGTATTTGTGATCTCACACTGTATTTGTGATCTCACACTGTATTTGTGATCTCACACTGTATTTGTGATCTCAAACTGTATTTGTGATCTCACACTGTATTTGTGATCTCACACTGTATTTGTGATCTCACACTGTATTTGTGATCTCCCACTGTATTTGTGATCTCACACTGTATTTGTGATCTCACACTGTATTTGTGATGTCACACTGTATTTGTGATATCCCACTGTATTTGTAATCTCGCACTGTATTTGTAATCTCGCACTGTATTTGTGATCTCACACTGTATTTGTGATCTCACACTGCATTTGTGATCTTACACTGTATTTGTGATCTCCCACTGTATTTGTAATCTCGCATTGTATTTGTGATCTTACACTGTATTTGTGATCTCACACTGTATTTGTGATCTAACACTGTATTTGTGATCTCACACTGTATTAGTGATCTCACACTGTATTTGTGATCTCACACTGTATTTGTGATCTCACATTGTATTTGTGATCTCACACTGTATTTGTGATCTCACACTGTATTTGTGATCTTACACTGTATTTGTGATCTCACACTGTATTTGTGATCTCACACTGTATTTGTGATCTCACACTGTATTTGTGATCTCACACTGTATTTGTGATCTCACACTGTATTTGTGAGCTCAAACTGTATTTTTGATCTCACACTGTATTTGTGATCTCCCACTGTATTTGTGATCTCACACTGTATTTGTGATCTCACACTGTATTTGTGATCTCACACTGCATTTGTGATCTCACACTGCATTTGTGATCTCACACTGTATTTGTGATCTTACACTGTATTTGTGATTTCACACTGTAGTTGTGATCTCACACTGCATTTGTGATCTTACACTGTATTTGTGATCTCACACTGTATTTGTGATCTCACACTGTATTTGTGATCTCGCACTGTATTTGTGATCTCACATTGTATTTGTGATCTCACACTGCATTTGATATCTCACACTTTATTTGTGATCTTACACTGTATTTGTGATCTAACACTGCATTTGTGATCTCACACTGCATTTATGATCTCACACTGCATTTGTAATCTCACACTGTATTTGTGATCTCACACTGTAGTTGTGATCTCACACTGCATTTGTGATCTTACACTGTATTTGTGATCTCAAACTGTATTTGTGATCTCACACTGTATTTGTGATCTCACAATGTATTTGTGATCTTAAACTTTATTTGTGATCTTACACTGTATTTGTGATCTTACACTGTATTTGTGATCTCACACTTTATTTGTGATCTTACACTGTATTTGTGATCTTACACTGTATTTGTGATCTAACACTGTATTTGTGATCTCCCACTTTATTTGTGATATCCCACTGTATTTGTGATCTCACACTGTATTTGTGAACTCACACTGTATTTGTGATCTCACACTGTATTTGTGATCTCCCACTGTATTTGTAATCTCACACTGTATTTGTGATCTCACACTGTATTTGTGAACTCACACTGTTTTTGTGATCTCACACTGTATTTGTGATCTCACATTGCATTTGTGATCTCACACTGCATTTGTGATCTCACACTGCATTTGTGATCTCACACTGCATTTGTGATCTCACACTGCATTTGTGATCTCACACTGTATTTGTGATCTCACACTGTATTTGTGATCTCACACTGTATTTGTGATCTCTCACTGTATTTGTGATCTCACACTGTATTTGTGATCTCAAACTGTATTTGTAATCTCACACTGTATTTGTGATCTCTCACTGTATTTGTGATCTCACACTGTATTTGTGATCTCCCACTGTATTTGTGATCTCACACTGTATTTGTGATCTCACACTGCATTTGTGATCTCACACTGCACTTGTGATCTCACACTGTGTTTGTGATCTCACACTGCATTTGTGATCTCCCTCTGTATTTGTAATCTCCCACTGTATTTGTGATCTCACACTGCATTTGTGATCTCACACTGTATTTGTGATCTCACACTGTATTTGTGATCTCACACTGTATTTGAGATCTTACACTGTATTTGTGATCTCACACCGTATTTGTGATCTCACACTGTATTTGTGATTTCACACAGCATTTGTGATCTCGCACTGTATTTGTGATCTCACACTCTATTTGTGATCTCACACTGCATTTGATATCTCACACTTTATTTGTGATCTTACACTGTATTTGTGATCTCACACTGTATTTGTGATCTCACACTGTATTTGTGATCTCACACTGTATTTGTGATCTCACACTGTATTTGTGATCTCACACTTTATTTGTGAGCTCACACTGTATTTGTGATCTCACACTGTATTTGTGATCTCACACTGTATTTGTGATCTCACACTGTATTTGTGATCTCACACTGTATTTGTGATCTAACACTGCATTTGTGATCTCACACTGCATTTGTGATCTCACACTGCATTGTGATCTCACACTTTATTTGTGATCTTACACTGTATTTGTGATCTCACACTGTAGTTGTGATCTCACACTGCATTTGTGATCTCACACTGTATTTGTGATCTCAAACTGTATTTGTGATCTAACACTGTATTTGTGATCTCACACTGTATTTGTGATCTCAAACTTTATTTGTGATCTTACACTGTATTTGTGATCTTACACTGTATTTGTGATCTCACACTTTATTTGTGATCTTACACTGTATTTGTGATCTCACACTGTATTTGTGATCTCCCACTGTATTTGTAATCTCCCACTGTATTTGTAATCTCACACTGTATTTGTGATCTCACACTGTATTTGTGAACTCACACTGTATTTGTGATCTCACACTGTATTTGTGATCTCACACTGCATTTGTGATCTCACACTGTATTTGTGATCTCACACTGTATTTCTGATCTCACACTGTATTTGTGATCTCAAACTGTATTTGTGATTTCACACAGCATTTGTGATCTCACACTGTATTTGTGATCTCACACTTTATTTGTGATCTTACACTGTATTTGTGATCTTACACTGTATATGTGATCTCACACTTTATTTGTGATCTTACACTGTATTTGTGATCTTACACTGTATTTGTGATCTCACACTTTATTTGTGATCTCACACTGTATTTGTGATCTCACACTGTATTTGTAATCTCACACTGTATTTGTGATCTCACACTGTATTTGTGAACTCACACTGTTTTTGTGATCTTACACTGTATTTGTGATCTCACATTGCATTTGTGATCTCACACTGCATTTGTGATCTCACACTGCATTTGTGATCTCACACTGTATTTGTGATCTCACACTGTATTTGTGATCTCACACTGTATTTGTGATCTCACACTGTATTTGTGATCTCACACTGTATTTGTGATCTCAAACTGTATTTGTAATCTCACACTGTATTTGTGATCTCACACTGTATTTGTGATCTCACAATGTATTTGTGATCTCACACTTTATTTGTGATCTCACACTGTATTTGTGATTTCAAACTGTATTTGTGATCTCACACTGTATTTGTGATCTTACACTTTATTTGTGATCTTACACTGTATTTGTGATCTTACACTGTATTTGTGATCTCACACTTTATTTGTGATCTCAAACTGTATTTGTGATCTTACACTGTATTTGTGATCTCACACTGTATTTGTGATCTCACACTTTATTTGTGATCTCACACTGTATTTGTGATCTCACACTGTATTTGTGATCTCACACTGCATTTGTGATCTCACACTGCATTTTTGATCTTACACTGCATTTGTGATCTCACACTGTATTTGTGATCTTATACTGTATTTGTGATCTCACACTGTATTTGTGATCTCACACTGTATTTGTGATCTCACTCTGTATTTGTGATCTCACACTGTATTTGTGATCTCACACTTTATTTGTGATCTCACACTGTATTAGTGATCTCACACTTTATTTGTGATTTCACACTGCATTTGTGATCTCACACTGTATTAGTGATCTCACACTGTATTTATGATCTCACACTGTATTTATGATCTCACACTGTATTTGTGATCTCACACAGTATTTGTGATCTCACACTTTATTTGTGATTCACACTGGATTTATGACATTGTCAATAGCATCTAAATGTTTATGGAACTTTTAGTTTAGTTTTATAAGATTTCTATATTTTTCTGGGAATTTCCCCGTGTCTGGTAATATATATATATATAACTTAAAGTTTCTAGAAAGATTGATTTTTTATAATAGTTTTAAGGTTATACAAATGTCCTTTACATGTTTCTTATGTTTCTATACACATATATGCTTGTAATCGAATGTTATGACATAAGATTTAAACATATTTATTAAGTTTCTAGAAAGATTCAGTTGACTGTAGGATGCTCTAAAATGCATTTTCTTTATAATAGCCAAAGTTGTAAAGAAGGCTAAGGTTACAATGCTAGCCTCTACGCAAATTGTTGCATCATGGCCAAACTTGGTGTTACCGTTATGGTTTTGAAGATCTAATCTGGGTTAATAGTTTTGGCTCGTAGAAGAAACAATACGTAACAAAATACTGATCTAGCAGTGTGTAAAAAAAAAACGATATTACAGCTAGTGATACTAAAATTTAATTAAATTATTTAAATACATTTCTACACAAATTTGAATTCAGAAGCACAAAAAAGTCCTAAAAACACAGATATTAATTTATGCACACAATAATATAACGTCTCGTATGTCTATCTGCTAAGAAACCTGGTGGGCTTTATATGGCAATTAAATCCGAACGTTCTAGTAAAGAAAATCTAGAAATTGTGTAACATAATGGCATTCTTGAGAAGAAATGGAACGCTTTCGAAGGTAAATAACATTTTCCCAGCCACGAAAGGGACATGCAGGAAAAAGTGACACATCACACTTACACGGTGCCGTCTAGAGCGAGATCATTTCTAGCAGACAAGTTGTGATGGCTAAAAATAGCTTTATGTTGAACTTTTAAAAAAAAGCCAGACCTACGCTATACTAGACTACATATAACATTTGGTAAAGGCTGCGATTATTCGCACCCGGGTACCAGAAGTGAGAGGTTGGGATAAAAAAACTATTTAAATATTATTGTTGGGCTTGTAAGACAAAATTTGGTATCAAATGAAAGATAATTGAATGGACTATACGTTTGTAAACTTACTTTTTCAGTTTAACTAAAATAAACTACCACAAATGACATCCGAATGCAATGAGTCTAATGGGACCCGGGTGCGAATGGCGGTGCTGCGTGTCCGGGTCCATTTTGACAAAATTCTATTCATGTCCTTCATTCATATACCTACATATACTTCCCCCTCTTGGAGACATTTCACGCGGCACACCTGACATCATCTTTTGTCACACCAGTGTACCGTGACACACCTGAAATATTGTCGTAGCATACCAGTGTACCGGGGCACACCTGACATCATCTGGTGGCACACCAGTGTACCGGGGCGCACCTGACATCATCTTGTGGCACACCAGTGTACCGGCGCACACCTGACATCACCAGTGTACCGCCGCGGAGCTCTGATTAAGATCAAAATCTTGCGACACAACCGTTGGAATCTGCTGTACTGGGCTACATGTTTAGGTTTTGCATAATTAACGATCTTTTAATCTTTAGAAGGACCACAAAATTTCAAATTTGTTGTTGAGTGTGGCTCACCTTAAGTAAATCTGGGAGCACTATTAAATGACATTAGTTGTGCGGTGGTGGGGGAGGAGGAGGGGGGTACAGCTAACTTCTGTTCAACGCAGCACAACACGGCCATAAACATAAGACAAATGGTCCACCCCCTGTCAATCATTGACCGCCTTTCTGCCAGGTTGTCAGACTTGAAAGCTAGACACTTTTACGACCTGCTTGCAGACCATTTCTTTTTATTCAGCCTTTTTGTTGTCAGACGTGACGTTTTGGAAAGTGTGGGAAATTGGATTCTGCAACATTTTTTGTTTGTTTTGTTTTTGTTGATAGGGTTTGGAAGTTGGGGGTAAATTCAGTGTCCATTTAATTTCTATCTACCCCTTTGACTTGTGGCGGCCGTCCTATAAAATTGAACTATTGATCCCCGCAAATGTTTTTGGATGTCCTGTGGGAAACAATTCTGGATAAGGAGATTTATGCTAAAAAGATTTGAAATGGTTCTCAGGCGGCATGGTGATATGGACCTTAATGTTTTCAAGGTTACTGGAGTCACACGCAAAAAAACACGCTTTCATTCAAACTCAGGGTCATCCTGTGCATGACGTCATCTATGAGCTGTCCATTTCAGATCTGATTTGCGCGATAAATACGTCACAAGTGAATTTATCCGTTAAGCTCTAATTGTTGCTAACACTGTGGTGCCGAAAACATGAATGCAGATATTTATTGATACAGCTTTTTATATAAAGACCAGACTACAGACTCAGCATTTGTTTAACAGTTTTTACATGAGATAATCATATAATACCAACAAGCATCACGAATTATTTTTAAAAATCATTTTAAATCTACACTATTGTTACGGACAAGCCACATTTTTACGCATAAAATGAATTTATGAAGCTAAAAAAAAAATTCAACTATTGGTACGACTCTATTTTTATGTGTGATTCTATGTCACATGACCACGAGGCCGTATGGTCGTGGTCATTTTTGACAAACTTTTCATTCCACTTGGAGTAAGCTTTTCTTGTTGTCTTTACTTCGGATTTCTTTGGAGTTCTCTTTTAACGCCAAATCGTACAATCTAGAAGCTGAGCTTTGGTGCACATCTGAACTTTTGTGCACGCTGAACTTTGGTGCACAGCTGCACTTTGGTACACAGATGAACTTTGGTGCACAGCTAAACTGGTGCACAGGTGAACTTTGGTGCACAGCTGAACTTTGTGCACAGCTGAACTTTTGTGCACAGCTGAACTTTTGTGCACAGATGTAATGGGAGCATAAAATTTCGACCAACAGATCTGAAATTGATCAGGCATATTGCTTTGATCAACAAAAACAACCCACGACAGACTGCACACGAAGAAGACATTGCTGCACATGAAGAAGACATTGCTGCACATGAAGAAGACATTGCTGCACACGAAGAAGACATTGCAGCACACGAAGAAGACATTGCTGCACACGAAGAAGACATTGCTGCACACGAAGAAGACATTGCTGCACACGAAGAAGACATTGCTGCACACGAAGAAGACATTGCTGCACACGAAGAAGACATTGCTGCACACGAAGAAGACATTGCAGCACACGAAGAAGACATTGCTGCACACGAAAAAGACATTGCTGCACACGAAGAAGACATTGCTGCACACGAAGAAGACATTGCTGCACACGAAGAAGACATTGCTGCACACGAAGAAGACATTGCTGCACACGAAGAAGACATTGCTGCACACGAAGAAGACATTGCTGCACACGAAGAAGACATTGCTGCACACGAACAAGACATTGCTGCACACGAAGAAGACATTGCGCATATTCCACATGCCAGCTACCCCAGTTTAGAATTTAAAAGGAAATAAAATGTCGTTTTTTTGTGATATATACTAATAGTTAATTTCGTCAAAATATTCCTACCCATTTCGTGAATCCACCCAGATTTTGTCCCTTGTTCCATTTAACAAAAACGCATTTTGGATCATGGCTTAGTATTAAGAAAAAAATATTACTTCTTAATTTGTGCACAGAACTCCAGATGTCCCTGGCACCGCAAAGGACAAAGAAAAGTTTGTGGACACCATGTCCTCAGTATTATCTTACCGCCATCCCTTGCCCAGCATGCGATTAGGTAGTCGATAATGTCACACATTGTCTCACGTCCGCGTCGGCAGCAGACGGCTTGAACTTTCTCTTTATTTGGGTTAGCGGACTTAGTGAATTGCTTTCTGCCGCCCTGTTGCGAAACTTCACTGTCCCCCCCCCCCCCCCGCCCCCACTTTTCAAAGTGAGCGGGAAAAAAGTCAAACGTTTTGTGGTGAGAAAATAGTCACGGGAAATAAAAGTCACAGGAAAATAGTCACATGAAGAAAAGTGATAAGAAGGAAATAACAAAATAGGAAAAACACACACACACATACATAAATATATATATATATATTTATAAACATTGATGAATATCACATAAACAAATGAATAGATCCGTCCTTTGATTCCATTACTATGTGAGATATGTCGGCGAGATCAGTGACCTACTCTCTTCAATCACGCACAATCATTAACGAGAATACAATTATTTTTCAACTCGAGCGAGAATCAAGGAACGATCCTTTTTGGACGAGAGCTTATTCTCTGCCAACTGGCTTACTTCCAATTATTGTTATTCAATCTGTAATGTTCGTGTTTATTGGCTTCATGCATAACAATGTAAGTAATTAAGAAAAAATTATAGAACGTATATACAAATAATAAACACATATTTAACCCGAAGCGAGAATAGAACCACTATCTTAATTAGCCGTCTCTTACTTCCATTGACTGATATTCAGTATATAATAAACATTTCTAATTTAAACGGAGTAAACATTTCTAATTTATGTGCAGTTATGCATAAAATTATTTTTTGCCTGTGACTTTTTTTCTGTGACATTTTTTCCTCTGACTTTTTTCTGTGACATTTTATTTCCTGTGATATTTTTCTGTGACATTTTTTCAAATGACTTTTTCCCCCTCTCACAAACCCCCATCCATCCCCACCTCGACCTTTATTTTGTACAATATCATGGACCTCATTATTTAGGAAAAAATAATCTAATAATCTATCGGTATTACTACTTCTCATTTGGCAAATAAACACCACATGATGTAAAGTTGGTTTGAGACATAAACATCTTGGGATAATAATGATACTAGAGCAGCGGTTCCCAAACTTTTTTCTCCCGTAACCCTTGATTAGACTTTTCATTTATGAATACCCCCCCCCCCCCAACCAACACTACACCTAGCTAGACCCACTCTTCCCTTAAACAATTCTTAAAATTAAATGTGCTAATTACTTTAATGAAGCAGATGAGGCTAATGACGTCGTGGGCTTTTATTTTATACTTAACAAGCTATTGCAATTTCTTATGTCATAATTTTTTTTTAAATGATCAATAAATGTAAGCGACATTAACTTTCAATGAAACTACAATGGCAATTCATCAACTCTAAACATACAGTTACCGTATTCATGTTAAATATTGAAACAAAACTTCTTGTAAATCAATCGGTGTACACAACAACAAACGACCGCTTTGCCACCATTATCAATATAACGTTTGCGTATACCCAAGCAGTCGGAACTATGCCCCCCTGGTCAGGCATACTGGGTTAGGTCAGTGTTCGGCAAACCGCGGCTCTTTAGCGACCTGAGTGCGGCTCGGCCAGAAATCAGGTTTGACTCCGAAAAACATTGATCTTGACAAGATATTTGGCTCTCAAACATTTTTATTCGTCCTGCCACTGATGTTTGGCTCTTTTGACTAATGAGTTTGCCGAGCACTGGGTTAGGTACCTCTGTGTTAGAGCAAAGGTTTCCAGCTCATGGGAGGCGACCTCAGATAGGGTTGCGAAGGGATTTTTGTTGGGTCGCCGGCTGAAACAATAGACTTAGAGAAGTAGAGATTTTTAATAGTTTTCTTTTTTAGTTGTTGTCTCGGAGTTTGAGTTACAATTTCATTCATGATATTAAATATGTCGCCTAGTCCATTCGATTGGAAAATAAAGTTTTAAAATGTTTTTCTTTCCAAGAATTTACCCGATTTTAAAAAAATGGTTTTTATCAATTTATCATGGTAAAGGCACTTCGATTCTATGTGAATGTGGTCGTGACTTGAAAACGCGTGAGAACCTGCGTGCTAGAGCGACTGAACTTAGTAATGCAGCGCAATTAACTAGATTTTACTATTCTCTTTTTAAAACTAAATTTAAAAAAAAAATAATCTCAAAGTGTGTACCCGGGTTCCCGGTGATTCTTTTTTTAAATAAGAGAAACCCTAGCCTCAGTCTGACCTATCCAACTACCTACAGCTTCTCGACCAACACCCTATATCCTTATTGTCCTAATATCTAATAGCTTTACAGCGACCACCAGCCCCCGGGTAAACTTGGTTTTATTTACCTACAGCTTCTCGACCAACACCCTATATCCTTATTGTCCTAATATCTAATAGCTTTACAGCGACCACCAGCCCCCAGGTAAACTTGGTTTTATTACAACTCATTGGCACACACTGTATTTCTGGTAACTTTACGGCTCAGCACGACTGAAAAGGTTTTTTTTTTAAAAAAAAGATATTGCCCCAGCTGCTTTGTAATTGGAAACGTGTAGATATATGTAGAAATAAGAATTGAATTAATTATGTTTGCAAAGGTAAAAAGCTTCTGTGTTTCACTGCCCCATTGACCACACCAACAAAGGTAAATAGCTTCTGTGTTGTACTGCCCCACTGACCACACCAACAAAGGTAAATAACTTTTGTGTTTTACTGCCCCACTGACCACACCAACAAAGGTAAATAACTTCTGTGTTTTATTGCCCCACTGACCACACCAAACCAGCCATCCCTCGAAAATTCACCGCTTTTATTGATTTCAGCAGGTAATCGATAGTAGACAAAAACAATGCAGTTTCACGTATTGATTGTAATCGATCCAAGCTGATGTCGATTGACCTTTTATCCCTGCAGCCAGTGATCTTCCATTATATTGGGATATCGATGTTTTATTGATTATAGCACGTAACTCGAACGTCAACACGTGTAGTTGTTTTGTTCTATAGAGAGATAGTTGTTTTGTTCTATAGAGAGATAGTTGTTTTGTTCTATAGAGAGATAGTTGTTTTGTTCTATAGAGAGATAGTTGTTTTGTTCTATAGAGAAATAGTTGTTTTGTTCTATAGAGAGATACTTGTTTTGTTCTATAGAGATAGTTGTTTTGTTCTATAGAGAGATAGTTGTTTTGTTCTATAGAGAGAAAGTTGTTTTGTTCTATAGAGAGATACTTGTTTTGTTCTATAGAGAGATAGTTGGTTTGTTCTATAGAGAGATAGTTGGTTTGTTCTATAGAGAGATACTTGTTTTGTTCTATAGAGAGATACTTGTTTTGTTCTATAGAGAGAACAGAACGAATCGATTTTAAAATTGTAAACATGTGTGCTTGTTTAGAATAAACATTTTTGTATGGCGTGGTTATTATTGTGTTTGTTTTTCGGTAGAGTCGATTGTATTTGGGATAACTCTTGAGCGAGTAGTCGAGGTGTTGAGTCTTGAAAGCCGACGGGTTTTGATGGCAGATCTACTACATTAGGTATGCGATTATGGTATGTGTGTCATGGTAATACTTGTATCATGGTGTGTGTTTTTATTTAAAGGATGGTAGATGTTACATTAAGGTTGGTGTTGTGTGATTGTAATGGTTGTAATACCGGTATGCGTCAAATTACAAGTGTGCTATGGTGCAAGTTGTATGCGGCTGTAGAGTGTATACGTGTATAAGTGTATAAGACTATAAGTGGTATAAATGTGCGGTAATGGTCAATGATCCATGATGGTCGAATTGTATCATGATAATTTTAAGGGATAGGTCGGTTTGGCATGACGTGTCGTGATGGAAAATGATTACGATGGGATGGTTGGTGATGGGTGATTGATGATGATGGTCCATCGGTTATGAAGGTTGATTCGCCTGGAAAGCACAAATAACCCTTCCCTATTTTGTATTTTGGCTAAATAGGTATGCGGTGCGTTTGAACATTTAACCAATCAGTTAACCTCATCACTCATTAAAAGAGTCCTCAGTTTATGTTATATCATGTTTTCTTTTCTTGAACATTGCTAGATATAACAACCGTTGTAATATGGCGAGAAATGCAATGGAGAATTATGTTCTGTTTCTCCTGGGAACTAATGGATGACAGAAGAATAGATTTTTCTGTTTTTTTTTAAACAAGGGGAAATAATTCTGTATTAAGCCCTGGCGTTACATAGTGAGTTAAGGTTACTGGTTATAAGTAAAGTCGGTTTGGGAAGTGCCGCAAACTTCCGGGATTCCGGTTGACAAGTCTGTAGTGACTTGCCGATTTGGAAGCGCTGGCCACCGACCCCCTCGGCGTTAACCCGGGGCACATTACAACCATTGCGTGTCCCGCGTGGCAGACACGGCCATGCATGGTAGTTGCTGGAATAAACAGCTCCTACAGGGCTGCCACCTGTGATGCTTCACAGGGGGAAGAAAAGGCAAACACAGGGTAGGGATCATGATTACAAGTTGCCGTTAAGGGATATGAGGCTATAGGCTGTGGTGGAAGCCTATAGCCGGTGATTCTAAATATGCAGCCCTGAGAAAGCTGCTCCTAGGCAACCGTTTCGTCCCAGCTATTTCGCGAACTAGTCGCGAGGTGGAAACCCACTGTAGAATCCCTCTTAGAGGGCGTCCGATGCTTCCCCGGGACGGGTGGGGGGAGATATTAGGACGTTAATTTACCGTCCCGGCCCCTGGGAGAGTGGACTACGGACGCTTGAAACACAGCGTCTTTGGTCGACAAGATGTCTCCGGTCGGGGAGGGTCTCCGTCGGCGAACCCGATCGAGCGGTTGCGGGCGGGGACGCTCCACGCCCGAGGAGGTCTCTGGCGCCCTTCCGCACGGCCTGCCGCCGAGGCGGCCGGCAGGTGCGGGTGGGCGCCGGGGAGGGCATAAGGAGCGTAAGCTCGACGGCCCGCTGACGCCATTTCCTAATGTGATATTCGAGTGCCGCAAACTAACGCTGATGTCGTGATGGTGACTGTCATACGTGTTACATTGGCTGATGTCGTGATGGTGACTGTCATACGTGTTACATTGGTTGATGTCGTGATGGTGACTGTCATGCGTGTTACATTGGTTGATGTCGTGATGGTGACTGTCATGCGTGTTACATTGGTTGATGTCGTGATGGTGACTGTCATGCGTGTTACATTGGTTGATGTCGTGATGGTGACTGTCATGCGTGTTACATTGGTTGATGTCGTGATGGTGACTGTCATGCGTGTTACATTGGTTGATGTCGTGATGGTGACTGTCATACGTGTTACATTGGTTGATGTCGTGATGGTGACTGTCATGCGTGTTACATTGGCTGATGTCGTGATGGTGACTGTCATACGTGTTACATTGGCTGATGTCGTGATGGTGACTGTCATGCGTGTTACATTGGCTGATGTCGTGATGGTGACTGTCATACGTGTTACATTGGCTGATGTCGTGATGGTGACTGTCATACGTGTTACATTGGTTGATGTCGTGAAGGTGACTGTCATACGTGTTACATTGGTCGATGTCGTGAAGGTGACTGTCATACGTGTTAAATTGGTTGATGTCGTGATGGTGACTGTCATACGTGTTACATTGGCTGATGTCGTGATGGTGACTGTCATGCGTGTTACATTGGTTGATGTCGTGATGGTGACTGCCATACGTGTTACATTGGTTGATGTCGTGATGGTGACTGTCATACGTGTTACATTGGCTGATGTCGTGATGGTGACTGTCATACGTGTTACATTGGCTGATGTCGTGATGGTGACTGTCATACGTGTTACATTGGCTGATGTCGTGATGGTGACTGTCATACGTGTTACATTGTTTGATATCGTGAAGGTGACTGTCATACGTGTTACATTGGCTTATGTCGTAATGGTGACTGTCATACGTGTTACATTGGTTGATGTCGTGAAGGTGACTGTCATACGTGTTACATTGGCTGATGTCGTGATGGTGACTGTCATACATGTTACATTGGCTGATGTCGTGATGGTGACTGTCATACGTGTTACATTGGTTGATGTCGTGATGGTGACTGTCATGCGTGTTACATTGGTTGATGTCGTGATGGTGACTGTCATGCGTGTTACATTGGTTGATGTCGTGATGGTGACTGTCATGCGTGTTACATTGGTTGATGTCGTGATGGTGACTGTCATGCGTGTTACATTGGTTGATGTCGTGATGGTGACTGTCATGCGTGTTACATTGGTTGATGTCGTGGTGGTGACTGTCATGCGTGTTACATTGGTTGATGTCGTGATGGTGACTGTCATGCGTGTTACATTGGTTGATGTCGTGATGGTGACTGTCATGCGTGTTACATTGGTTGATGTCGTGATGGTGACTGTCATGCGTGTTACATTGGCTGATGTCGTGATGGTGACTGTCATGCGTGTTACATTGGCTGATGTCGTGATGGTGACTGTCATACGTGTTACATTGTTTGATGTCGTGATGGTGACTGTCATACGTGTTACATTGGTTGATGTCGTGATGGTGACTGTCATACGTGTTACATTTGTTGATGTCGTGATGGTGACTGTCATGCGTGTTACATTGGTTGATGTCGTGATGGTGACTGTCATGCGTGTTACATTGGTTGATGTCGTGATGGTGACTGTCATACGTGTTACATTGGTTGATGTCGTGATGGTGACTGTCATGCGTGTTACACTTGTTATCTTCATGTTGACTTTAAATAATGAACCCCAATTCAAACTATATAGTGATCATGACCTTGACCTTGTCTTAATTGAGTTTAAAATTGGACGGTCAAGTTTCATTATATTTGTATTGTGTTAAAAAGTTTGTGGCTGTATTCAAATGACGTGGATTCCTTCATGTGGTGTGTACCACCGATGTTGCCCATCAAATGTCTCCTTCTGACCAAGGACATATTGTTGTTTATCGATTGTCTTTTCTACTGTTGTACATCAAATGTGTCCTTCCGACCAATGGCATCGAATGTCTCCTACGCCTACCAATCAATGAAATATTGTCCATTTTCAATATGTCCTACAGACCAAAGACACATTGTTGTCCATCAAATGTCTCATACTGACCAATGACATACTGTTGTCCATCAAATGTCTCCAACTGACCAAAGGCATACTGTTGTCCATCAATTGTCTCATACTGACCAATGACATACTGTTGTCCATCAAATGTCTGCAACTGACCAATGACATACTGACCAATGACATACTGACCAATGACATACTGTTGCCCCTAAATGCCAGACTTGTTATCCACCCAAACCATAAACAGCCTCCGCCACCCACCACGCCCACCCATTAAACAATCCCAACCACGTGAAAGTTTCATTCTTCTCTTCTTCCCGTTTCGATTTTCTTGCCTAGTTTCAAAGTGTAAAAGGTCGCCGCAGGCTCACGTGGTTACACCGTCATGGCATCAAGTGAATATTGACGACTTTCCCCTCTTACTACCAACCTCAAACCAAAGCTTTGGTCGGTTTCTCGTTAACCTTGCCCGGGCTCAGAATAGACTGGAAGAAGCCATGCGTGCAGTGGGCCAGTTGTTGGGATGTCACGGCTCTAAGATCACGGGGATATTAATTTTGGTTCTATGCCTCGTCGACAGCTTCTATCAAAACGTGCATTCCTTCTAGTGTTTGCGTAATGTGAAAATTGATGTTCGATATTTCTCTAAGTGGGAGATCACGTTGTTGCCAGCGTGGCGTGTCTAGGACGGTGGATGGATCTATCAGCAGCCGTACCACCACCAGCAGAACCTGCAGTGTCATTCAACGTACTCCCGTCTCCCCAACTGTTTGCAAATGGTGTTCTAAATAAGTGACTTTTTTGGTCCAGGCATGTATTACCATTTATTTCACTTCATATTTAGGTTAAGTCTGAATCGGAAGCGAAAGTGAATCTCTTTCATTTAAATTAAAATATATTTTTATTTTTAAAAAATGTTTTTAAATTTGGGATTTTTATTAAAAAATATTGTGAACTTTTCTTTGATATTTATTGTCTGTGATGGAAGTTTATATTAATAATTGATACAATTTTGACATGTTTAAATCTTTATGTGTGGGAACAAAGCCTTTCTTTCAATGGCATTCCATTAGCAGCCATTGTCGTTTAAAAGAAAGAGGAAAATAATTAAATGTTTTTTTCCCCGTCGTAAATTTGCCATGTCCGTGTGGTAGTGGAGTTATGGTGGTGTGGTGGCGGTGTTTGTTTAGTTTGTGGGGAAAGGAGGGGATGCCTGGTTATGAATTTAAGTGTCATTGAAGATGTTTAGATATTTCATTAAGTCTGCCACGTCAAGTTCCCAACATAGTATCAACTATCATCCGGTAAACGTTTCCTTGAAACCCGATATGCGTTCGAATCGTTTGATGGTTGGTGACATTCTTCAACACACTACTAATGGTCTCGTGTTTACCAATCTGGAGGGGGGGGGGGTCTGCTTCGATGACTACGCCGAATTTTAGCCAAGTTAACCAAGGGTGGTTGCTTTTAGCCAACTGTTTAACCACGGGTGGTTGTGTTAAGCCAACTGTTTAACCACGGGTGGATTGACACCACTAGGACAAGAGTACTTTTCCATGAGATGCAAATAACTCCCATCGTCAAAGAAATCTATTTCATTAACAGAATGCCTATGTTAACAGAATGCCTATGTTAACAGAATGCCTATGTTAACAGAATGCCTATGTTAACAGCATGCCTATGTTAACAGAATGCCTATGTTAACAGAATGCCTATGTTAACAGAATGCCTATGTTAACAGAATGCCTATGTTAACAGAATGTCTATGGATATAGTTATTATTTTATGGAGCATTGATGTGTCCAAAAATATCCCCTTTAAGAAGTGCAAGTTATTTGTTTAGCTATGGTTATGTTGTGATCTTAGGCTATCTATGGCTTATGTGTAGGTTGTGTTGTGATCTTAGGCTATCTATGGCGTATGTGTAGGTTGTGTTGGGATCTTAGGCTGTCTATAGCGTATCTTTAGGTTGTGTTGTGATCTTAGGCTATCTATGGCGTATGTGTAGGTTGTGTTGGGATCTTAGGCTATCTATAGCGTATCTGTAGGTTGTGTTGGGATCTTAGGCTGTCTATAGCGTATCTGTAGGTTGTGTTGTGATCTTAGGCTATCTATAGCGTATCTGTAGGTTGTGTTGGGATCTTAGGCTGTCTATAGCGTATCTGTAGGTTGTGTTGGGATCTTAGGCTATCTATAGCGTATCTGTAGGTTGTGTTGTGATCTTAGGCTATCTATAGCGTATCTGTAGGTTGTGTTGGGATCTTAGGCTATCTATGGCGTATGTGTAGGTTGTGTTGTGATCTTAGGCTATCTATAGCGTATCTGTAGGTTGTGTTGGGATCTTAGGCTATCTATAGCGTATCTGTAGGTTGTGTTGTGATCTTAGGCTATCTATAGCGTATCTGTAGGTTGTGTTGTGATTTTAGGCTATCTATAGCGTATCTGTAGGTTGTGTTGGGATCTTAGGCTATCTATGGCGTATCTGTAGGTTGTGTTGTGATCTTAGGCTATCTATAGCGTATCTGTAGGTTGTGTTGGGATCTTAGGCTATCTATGGCTTATGTGTAGGTTGCGTTGTGATATTAGGCTGTCAATGGCGTATGTGTAGTTTTGTTGTGATATTAGGCTGTCAATGGCTTATGTGTAGGTTGCGTTGTGATATTAGGCTGCCTATGGCTTATGTGTAGGTTGCGTTGTGATATTAGGCTGCCTATGGCTTATGTGTAGGTTGCGTTGTGATATTAGGCTGCCTATGGCTTATGTGTAGGTTGCGTTGTGATATTAGGCTGCCTATGGCTTATGTGTAGGTTGCGTTGTGATATTAGGCTGCCTATGGCTTATGTGTAGGTTTTTTTTGTGATCGTATGCTGTTTATGTTTTTTAAATGCCCTGTTCGTCCTAAAATTCGTTCATCTGATACATCCAAGGTGAATTACATTAATTCTTTTCTCTTGAGTAAACCAAATATGCTGTTGCTTTTTTAGTTCACGTTACATAACTGTTCGTTTAGTTTATCGGGTTTTGAAAATGTTTGACCAAAAACGTTCCATACGCTCCAACTTATTCTTGAGGGTT
This sequence comes from Omphiscola glabra, assembly GCA_964017045.1. NCBI lineage: Eukaryota > Metazoa > Mollusca > Gastropoda > Lymnaeidae > Omphiscola > Omphiscola glabra. Next base: position 22,983,312 of record OZ024795.1, read on the forward strand.
GACATTTAATTTACATCATAGCAGTGATACTGCAGTGTACATTATAGTAGTGAGACTGCAATGTACATCATATTATTGAGACTGCAGTGTACATCAAAGTATTGAGTCTGCAGTGTATAGTAGTTAGACTACAATGTACATCATAGTAGTGAGACTGCAGTGTACATCAAAGTAGTGAGTCTGCAGGGTATACTAGTGAAACTACAATGTACATGATAGTAGTGAGACTGCAGTGTACATCAAAGTAGTGAGTCTGCAGTGTATTGTAGTGAGAGTACAATGTACATCATAGTAGTGAGACTGCAGTGTACACCATATAAGTGAGACTACAATGTACATTATAATAGTGAGACTGCAGTGTATAGTAGTGAGACTTCAACGTACATCATAGTAGTGAGACTGCAGTGCACATTATTATTATTATTATTATATGTTGTCTTATATAGTGCGGTACCCCAGCCTAGGGCTAGGCTCACCGCGCTGTACATAAAAATATTAGCAAAAGAAACATAATCGTGACAGTAAAACAAAATCCATTTATGTCATAAAGAACAGCTGTATAGAGACAAAACAAAAACTAATGCATATTCACCCCATCCACCCCAGAACTTTTACATGTGAAGCCATGGACGGCGGCCAGCAGCATCGTTTATCGGTCAGATTTGAGGAATCAGTCAGGGTAATAGAGTTTAAAGAGATGTGTTTTGAGTGCAGTTTTGGAGGCCTGTGTGGTTGTTATATTGCGAATGTGTAGTGGAAGAGAATTCCATTGTTTTGGGGTGCAGAAAGAGAAAGATCGTTCACCGTATGTTTTAGTACGTCAAAGTAGTTAGTCTGCAGTGTATAGTAGTGAGACTACAAAGTACATCATAGTAGTGAGACTGCAATGTGCATCATAGTAATGAGACTGCAATGTGCATCATAGCCGTGAGAATGCAGTATACATCATAGTAGTGAGACTGCAATAATCATCATAGAAGTGATACTGAATTTTAAAATCTTTTTCAAACTATTTCAGATCCACCATTTACTGATAATAAAAAAAAATAAAAAAATAATTCATTGTACAGTTAGTCTTCGATTATCCGGACGTAGGAAATCCGGATTGCTTAACGATGAAAAAATTAAAAGGAGCGAGTTGAAGGGGATTTGCATCTCTAAACAAAAGTATGAAAAAAGAAAATGTCTGATCATAATTTAAATGAATTTTGTCCCCGTAAATATCCACTCTGTTCTATGTTCTTGATTAATTAATACTCCCTGTCGAGAAGGAATTTCTTTTCTGTCATAGTCTTTCCCAACCTGATATTGACAATCTTGTGATAGAGACTCTAGTGCAGATTCTTTACGTACATGTTCTTTATATGTACACGGTTCCAAAGCTTTGTAATTTATTCAAAAGTCGCTATGGCTACTGAGACAAATCTAAGCCGTTTGTAATTGGCTAATCTGTTGCTATGGCTACTGTGACAACTCTAAACAGTTTGTAATTTGCTCTAAACACGTGCTTTCTTTTCTTGAGCTGTTGCTCTTTCTATTCTTTCATGTGTTTTTAAAGAGCCCCCCCCCCCCCATGACGTCACGCCGGTCTAATTGTCCAATAATGTCAGGTCGGAAAATGTACTGACGCGCAACACGACATATTACACTGTTGTTTTATCTTTTTTTTTAAATGCTGAAAGCGTGATTGGCGTTTGAAAATGAAAAGATAACATTGACAAAACATTGTTGTCCCCCTTAAATGGTCTGTGAGAAATCCATTGGCCTTGTGGGTGTACCTTTAAAAGCGACGGATCTGAGTCTAAAGTTAAAATACTGTGTAAAGGCGTGCGCGTCTGCCCAAATTTAGCGGACTTTGTGTCCCAGCTCAGCGGTCCAAACATGTTTGGGAGGAGACGTGTGGTAGTTAGCGCCCACGAGTGTTGGTGTGTAAGTCGGTAAGGACATGTTGCCTCGGTGATACACCAGGGAAGTTTCCACGAGACAGCCATGGTAAGGTGTTATATAAACCGATACGTGGACTGATGAATCTCAAACTGTATCCTTGTTGGACGCAATGTCACTCGTCACGGTTTGTAAGTTTCAAGGAGTCGTTGGACCTAGTGAGCGAAATAAACCGATTTTTAAAAAATATTTCTCTCCCTTCTCCCCACCCCCTTGAGTTTTTTTACTTTAAAAACCACATGGGGTCTATCATTAAAATTGTTGAACCACACTGGGTTAGGTACTGTTTCATGAATCCTATGTTGTTGAAGCACCCAGTGTGTTGGTCGGTCGTGTTGACGCCTTACATGCACAGTGGTCTTAGGACGTTGTGGTCATATGATGATGTCAGTGTCCAATGACAGTCAATTCAAGGGAGTTTGGCGGTAGTACGGCAGTGAATGATGTATCAGTTCTCCTGTCCGTTCATCCGTGGCGACCGTCCCAGATGACCTCGTGACGCGAAGTAACTGGAGCTTAATTGTTGCGTACTGCAAGTTGTCTTCTTCAGTTGTTGTGAACCTGCTTTTCAATAGTGAGTGACTTCTAGTGAAGGCGTGGTGTTAGCATTGCCCTGCAGGTGAGTAGTGCTCAGTGTGAAGCCTTGCAGGTGAGTAGTACTCAGTCTGAAGCCCTGCAGGTGAGTAGTACTCAGTGTGAATCCCTGCAGGTGAGTAGTTACCAGTGTGAAGCCCTGCAGGTGAGTAGTACTCAGTGTGAAGCCCTGCAGGTGAGTAGTACTCAGTCTTAAGCCCTGCAGGTGAGTAGTCTGAAGCTAAAAAAGAAGTCGGTAAGCTAGACGTAGTACTCACATTTTTAAATTAATTTCATGTTGTGGTTTTGCACATTTGAATTCATGGGTTTGGGACAGTGTTGTAGCCCGTATTGGGACAGTGTTGTAGCCCGTATTGGGACAGTGTTGTAGCCCGTATTGGGACAGTGTTGTAGCCCGTATTAAAACTATTCAGTTATCGCCAAGTATGCCAACTCATTAACGTTCACGCCATGACACTCGACACCTGGAAAGAAAGTGGTAATTTTATAAAAAAAAATTGGGGGTGGGGGGGAGAGAGAGAGAGAGAGAAAGAGACTGCAATCAGGTTAGATTAACGGAAATGAGCGAAACAAAGTTTGGGAAAACCTGAAAAAGAACGCAACAAAACAATAAGCCGTCATCAGCCTAAAAACATCGGTAAAAATAAATCAAAATAACACTTAGCTGCAATGTAGTATTAAGAGGTCAGCTAGAAGAATATGCAAGGGGAGAGAAGTTTGGTGAAATGATTTGGAGAGAAGACCTTAGTGCTAAAAGTACTTAAGTCACAAAATGCACATTTTGAGATAATCAAGTTCAAATATACTTTTCGTCTATAAAATGTGACTATTTTCATTTTTTTGTCTTGTTTAATTAAGGGCCTAATGCACATTTTAATGTCTTCAAATTTCTGCAGTACACTTGGCTAAACTGGGTAAGAAAAGATCACAGTTTAGATTGATTTTGACAAAAATGTGACTTAAGTACTTTTAGTCTTGGTGTTGTATATCGATTTGGAAACAGAATGTCAACTATTAAGTGATTTGCGAGAAAATGATTATACATAGCTGCGTGGTCAAATTGTTTTCTATGGTTTTGGAAGTATGACTTAGGCAAAGTATGCTGATATGGGACCACAGTATAAGGCTCATAGAACAACTAGAACCGTGTTTAACCTCAGACCCTTAAGCTGACGATTACACTGACTTAGGCAAATTATGCTATGGGACCACATAATGCTCATAGAACAAGTAGAACCGCGTTTAACCACAGACCGTTAAGCTGACGATTACACACATTTTATACGATGCGTAGAGTTTGATTTTCAAGTACGTCAAGAAAATTTAACGCGGGTTCTAATGGTATGACGAATGCTTTGAGATGCCAGTAATATATATTCATGAGTGGGTGTTTCAAAGGCTGGTTTGGGGACCATTCGTTACGGCGTGATTTCTTAGTTTGGTTTTTGTTGGGGTGGGGAGGGGGGTATTTTTCAATGCATTTTAAGCATCAAGTCGTTTAACAGAAACGTGGGATGGTTGGTCTGTGTTAGGTTGTAAAGTCATGTAACAGAAACATGAGATGGTTGGTCCGTGTATTAAAGTTTTTAAGATATTAAATCAGCTTTGTCCAAGATGACAACTCATGATAAAGTCATATACCAATAATCCACAAGCGGTGACTAAAGGTTGGGTGGGGGGGACTTCATTTTCGTGGAAAGGACTAAAGTTTTGAACTTGAACAAGATGTTAACAGAAGGATGCGTTTACACTGGGCTTAGATATCTTGTGGGTGTCCTGTATAGAGTTACGGAAAAGTTTTCTTTACCATATATTTGTATGCATGCACTCTAATATTAATATAAGACTGAAAGTCTTGTTTATTGATCTGTGTTTGCTGTCTAACGTGTCTGATGTTTATCAGAGAGCCCCCTCTGAACACAAGGTAATGCACAACAATAAGGAAACTATACAACGAATGGGTCTGCAAAAAGCCTTCTCCTGGGAACAATAACAAGAGCTAAGAAAATATCTTTTGATCACCTCGCCATTGTCTGAGATCTTGCTCTCTCTCTCTCCTCCCCTTCCCCCTTCCAACGGGTGGTGAAAAAATGAAGGTAGGATGGGAAGTTGTTTTTTTAAAAAAAAAGCAATGCAAACATGTTTTTCACATTGGATGAACTTTTCTGCTGGTATATGACTGCACTTACGCCTCCACTTGAATCTTGAACAGTAGTGATTGCTGCCACACACCTGGTCCCCGTGACGAGGCTGTCACGAGTAACGATCGTGACGTCATGGTGATGCAGCAAGACACGAGTTTGGTCTTCGTGTAAGACGTGAAAGGCCAGGGGAATGTGTTTAAAAAGCGAGAGAGGGAGAGAGGGTGTGTGTGTATGTGACACGGAGTTTACTATTAGGCTAGTTAGTGTTGTGTGTGTGAGAGAGAGAAAGATTGTGTGAGGCGTGCAAGAACTTCATGCTTGAGAAATGTGTTAAAAAGATAGACAGTTTTGGAACGATGACGTAATATTTATGTGCAAGACTATATAGCTGTGTATTTTTATTTGCGTGCACCGTCGGAAAAGTGTGCGTGCACCGTCGGAAATGTGCGCGTGCACTGCCGAGAAAGTGTGCGTGCACCGTCGGGAAAGTGTACGTTTGATCAGGGCCTATCACATTCGGTTCAGTCAGACCTGTTTGCCCTGACCACACAATCACAGGATCTGAAACCAGGGTTGCCAACCGTCACGGGCATAAGGAGGGGCGGCATTTTCGATTCTTTATAGTACACTTAATATGGTTTATTCTGCATATGCATTGTGGTTTACGTGAATGAGGGGCGCCAGATACGAAGACTTTTTCACCGTCACAATGTCTATGTTAGAGTCACTCTGCTGCCAAATGTCTAGGTTAGAGTCTAGCCACTCTGCTGTCAACTGTCTAGGCTAGAGTCTAGCCACCCTGCTGCCAACTGTCTAGGCTAGAGTCCAGCCACTTTGCTGCCAACTGTCTAGACTAGCGTCTAGCCACTCTGCTGCCAACTGTCTAGGCTAGAGTCTAGCTACTCTGCTGCCAACTGTCTAGGCTAGAATCTAGCCACTCTGCTGCCAACTGTCTAGACTAGAATCTAGCCACTCTGCTGCCAACTGTCGTTGCATTTACGACTTTTCCTAAAATTCTGACCTAAAACGAATTGACCGTATAAATCCGCAAGAATTTTTAGGATATCCGTAAATATATAAAAATAAAATTATCCATTTTTCTCAAGGCTTTTGAACCGCAATATGCAAACTGGAAATATCGATGTTTGTGGTTTCGTCTTGCTTTCCTTAAACACGGGTGAGAGTAAGCAAGAGAAACTCGGCACTGATGAGAATTACATACAACAAAAAATAACAGTTACCTGCATATACTTTGTAGAGATATCACGGATATTTTAATTGTTTCAGGTACGTAGATCTAACACATTTATGTTGAAAAGATGTCAAAAAAATATGTTTATCCCTAAATGTGAAGATAAAAAAAAATAATCCGAAAATTTGAAATGATTTATAGGCCTACTTGACATTATGACAAACCTACTTCAGTCCTGAGTCCGACGTGTTTCTGATAGTATCGGATCTGTTATGTCTCACAAATATTTATGAGCGCGATTTGTTGTTAAAACTGGAACATTCGTTATAGCAGTACGATGCCTTCAATCAAGACTTTCACCAAGTCGGTTGACCTTGTTGATGGTGGCTTCTATTATGGCCGATGTACTAGTTATGTGTATGTGTTTACAGTTTGGAAAGACGGTTACAGCTTTTTCTGTATCTCTGTCACTTTTATTATACCAGGCTTGGCCTTATTTTCAATATTTCACAAAAAAAAAAAACAAAGCACATTTGAAATTATTTCGTTGTTGCTTTTAGTTTTTCGAATTTTTAAAGTCTGCGTGTCCCCCCCCCCCCCTTTTTTTTTCCCCGTACAATAGAAGCAGCTCTTCCGAAGGGTCTTTGCCTCTTAGCGGAGAATCGCCCCATTTAACGATTAGTTTGACTATTTACCATAGAATTGTTTGTTTAGGGAACCCTCGCATTAGAGTCTCGGTGTCGTGTCGCCTGGCATAACAACATTAAAATAAAATAAAGAAGGTAAAAAAAAAATAATGAAATAACTGTTGCCATAGTAACGAAAGACTCTGTCATCACGAAACTAACGGGGCCTGATAACTAACAGGACACAATTTTTACATGACAGAAAAAGATCTCAGCGTGCACCGGTTCAAAAGCAACAACAGTCAACAACGTCACAATAAATTAGCGACCAACACCCATGCCCGCCCATGGGAACAATTATAGAACATATCTGCTAATGGAAATGGCCCACGTTTTCATGATTAAAGACGGGGGGTAAATTGCATTATTTATCTGCGTCGTGCGCGGAGTTAAAGAAAATCGCGTCGTAGCTATAAGTTAAGAAAGCTGAGCTGTTTCGTGAGGTAGAAATAAAGTTATGTCATCGTGATGCGCAAAGTTTTAGCGCAGTCGTGGCATCAGCCAATCGAATTGAATGCGCGTTAAGCCTCGTCGTGACCTGAGCCAATCAAAATGAAGACAGTGTAATAGTTCTTGACGTGACCGTGTGGGATAATAAATATTGACATAGTTTGTTTCCTTCATTTTTTCTTCCTCTTCTTTTAAACTCTGCAAATACATTAGCTAGTCACGAATAATCTGATTTGATAATTAATCATATAAATTGTTTAGACCAGCCTAACAAAACGTGAAAAATTAAACTGCAGAGATGCGATCAGTTAATTATTATTTTTTCTTAGTACTTCAAAGAAATATGTATCCGATCATTTGGATTATGTAGTCGCCATTTAAGACAATGAGTTTCAACCTCTATTGCTATGTCATTATTTTACTCTTAGTCCTATTTAACATATATTAGAGGCCTTTAATACGAGTGTCTGTTCTTCGGAGCCGGTGTCTGTTGTTCAAAGCGGGTGTCTTTACTTCAGAGCGAGCGGGGTGTATGTTCTTCAGAGCGGGGTGTCTGTACTTCAGAGCGAGCGGGGTGTCTGTACTTCAGAGCGAGCGGGGTGTCTGTTCTTCAGAGCGGGGTGTCTGATCTTCAGAGCGGGGTGTCTGTTCTTCAGAGCGTTATGTCTGGTGCTTGCTGCTAATCTTCCTGTTCATTCCTTACCCCACGCATGGTTTTATTGTACTTCTTATTCTGTTCCTAGTTCGTGTCTCAACAACCAATTCACGTGACGATCATGGAGGAGACCACCAGACCAGAAGGTGGCCACAAAGCAGAGGAGCAGACTTTCACACATGAGCAGATACTGGAGGATGTCCACATCGGGGAAACCGTGCCGGGCGGCGAGGAAGTAAAGATAACAGAGTCTTGCAACAGCTCTGTGGCTAAATGGGAGAGAGAGGGCGACTATGATCTTTCAAACACTACGACCATCTCAGAAGATAAGTGTGCTATGGATAGTGAGAAAAATAGCATTGATCAGTCGCTGCCGACTGAAGGTTTGGATTATCCACACAGCGTCGTGACGGCCTGGGTGGAAACCGAAGCCGAGGAAGGCGAATCATTGCCTGGACAAGAGAAATCAGATTCGGATCTTCTTGAAAATCAAAATCCACTATTGACACCTGGGTCGGGCAGCGGTTCTCGTGCTGTTGTGGTGACAAATCCACCTATGGCATCACCCGGAAAAGCTCTGCCCTCTTCTTGGTCCCCAGTAGAATCCCAGTCAGGGCCACCGGGACAAATGACCCACAGCCAATTGTATCCGTCCATCAATATGCCCTCTTTAGGGTCAACCTCGCAACATCGACTTGTTCCCGAAGTGCCCAATTCCGTACCCGATCCAACAACACCAGAGTTCCCATCCTCACCATCGCCAGCCATCTTCACTATCTCTGGGGACGACAAGTCTCCACTCTACTGGGACGAGGCCTGTGTTGTTGAGATGGTAACTTTTTGCTTTTATTTCGTTTCGTTCATTCAACAATTTCCCGTTGCCTTTGCTCATTTATTTGGTATCTACTGGAAACTCTCTTAGAGTTTAATAGAGTTTCATTACATCTGGCTTCTGTCGCCTGAAGGAGCACAGTATTAAGTACTATGACACTCAATTTAAAAACAACTCTATACAAATTTATTTTGTGTATCCGACGGGTTTTTGTTACACATGATGACGTATTTCTGAACTTGTTCTGATTAACTTTAACTGTGGGGACAAGCGGTTGAGTTATTCAGGGAGCAGATGTTTTGTATTTGTAACATGTTAACACTGACGCCAGAGGATAGTTACCTCACTTTCATTATGCGCTACTCCCAAGTGCTCTATAAACTTACTCCCTTTGATTATGGTCTACACACGAGTGCTCCATAGATCACCTCCCTTTGATTACAATCTAAACCCCAGTGATTATTCAACTTTGTTGATCACTTGAAACAATGGGGCGTAAAAGAATTACAGTTTTATTTTATTCTCGTAACCTTTATAAATCTCAACCATTAATTATAATACGATATCAGCTACTTAGATGTATAACTAGTTAGGGGAAAGGGGGGTGTTAAAGGTGATATCATGGGCGTCACTTTAAAGGGCACACTAAAGGATCAGAAGACCATAAATGAAAGTTGCTATTACCCATTCCACCCATTCAGATATAAGACATTCAGAGCGATCTCTGAAAGGATGATGTTCCAGCATGGGTCAGAGGTTCAGTCCGTGCCTTATGTGCTATGTACCTCACATAGATACGCGCATACTGTGCCCTAATTACTTTTAGTTACGATACCGTAGCTAAGAGATGTGAAATATGTACTAGCTTAATAGATTATAGAAAACAGCCTGGCATTGCAATAAAACATTCACTCGTCAATTATATGCATTAAATATATTTGTGGCTGTCTCTACCCTGACCAATTCTTTCAGTATCGAACAGTGATTCTCACCCTTACTAATGCCGCGACCCTTAATACAGTTCCTCATGTTGTGGTGACCCCAACCATAAATTTATATTCGTTGCTGCTTCATTAATGTGTGTTTTCCGATGGTCTTAGGTGACGCCCTGCGTAAGGGTAGTTCGATTCCAAAAGCGGTCACTACCCTCAGGTTGAGAACCGCTTGTCTCGAAGTACACCCCGTTACAGTCCAAACCATTTATAGTAGCGGTGTTTTTTTGTTTTTTTTTTTGGGGGGGGGGGGGGATGGCTTGACTTCTGGAAAGAATGACCTTGTCAAATTAACCCTAGCTATTTGTATTTAGTGTCTGGCCCCTTTCTGTCTAGCAAAATCAGCAATGCAATACGTGATGGGGCACGTCTGTATGACGTCATATGTCATTCCATGTTTGTCGTGGTGTTATAATATCGTCGGTTTTAACTTCTTTTTTTACCTTTAACCTTGAATAGGTAAATGACCTTTATTTCTAAAATATGCAGGTGACAGATTCACGTTACCAATGTTACTCTTTCTTTTCTGTTTGTATTAATGACTTGATCAGTCACAGACATAACCGCATTAATGACTTGGTGAGTCACAGACATAACCGTATTAATGACTTGATCAGTTACAGACATAACCGTATTAATGACTTCATCAGTTACAGAGATAACCGCATTAATGACTTGATCAGTCACAGACATAACCGCATTAATGACTTGGTGAGTCACAGACATAACCGTATTAATGACTTGATCAGTTACAGACATAACCGCATTAATGACTTGATCAGTTACAAACATAACCGTATTAATGACTTGATCAGTCACAGACATAACCGCATTAATGACTTGATCAGTGACAGACATAACCGCATTAATGACTTGATCAGTTACAGACATAACCGCATTAATGACTTCATCAGTTACAGACATAACCGCATTAATGACTTCATCAGTTACAGACATAACCGTATTAATGACTTCATCAGTTACAGACATAACCGTATTAATGACTTCATCAGTTACAGACATAACCGTATTAATGACTTCATCAGTTACAGACATAACCGTATTAATGACTTCATCAGTTACAGAGATAACCGCTTGAGACCAGCTTTGCCGAGTGCAACATGGTCTAAACCTTTGTTCTCATCTGACAGGTTGTTCACTTTACTTACACATACAACTGTATGCCTATTTCTACGCGTAAAATTTGTGTCTAGTTACACTTGAACTGTTGCAGTTTGGTCTAACTTGATAACATTTATGTGCATACATTTGTTTTCTTGTCTATATCGTTTAAGGTGCAATATTTCTAAACGATTTTTATAGGAAGTTATACATTGGTTTTTGAGAACTTAATGCCTTGTAATTTCAATAGTATATTTAAAGAGTTTCTGTCTTAACATTACCGGAGGCTGGCCTTAGGTAGGGTGAGGTGGTGCGCCGCTTAAAGAACGGTAAAGGAGTTTGGTCTCCCCTCCTTTAATATAATGGTCAGTGCCGAGGATGCCAAGTTTCCTAAGGCCGGCATTTGACCGGAGGTGCCGAGTTGGATAAGGCCGGCATTTGACCGGAGGTTCTGAGTTGGATAAGGCCGGCATTTGACCGGAGGTTCTGAGTTGGATAAGGCCGGCATTTGACCGGAGGCTCTGAGTTGGATAAGGCCGGCATTTGACCGGAGGTGCCGAGTTGGATAAGGCCGGCATTTGACCGGAGGTGCCGAGTTGGATAAGGCCGGCATTTGACCGGAGGTGCCGAGTTGGATAAGGCCGGCATTTGACCGGAGGTGCCGAGTTGGATAAGGCCGGCATTTGACCGGAGGTGCCGAGTTGGATAAGGCCGGCATTTGACCGGAGGTGCCGAGTTGGATAAGGCCGGCATTTGACCGGAGGTGCCGAGTTGGATAAGGCCGGCATTTGACCGGAGGTGCCGAGTTGGATAAGGCCGGCATTTGACCGGAGGTGCCGAGTTGGATAAGGCCGGCATTTGACCGGAGGTGCCGAGTTGGATAAGGCCGGCATTTGACCGGAGGTGCCGAGTTGGATAAGGCCGGTGTTACGGCCTACTTTCGTTGTCTAGGGTCTTTGATACATGTGACTTATTTATTACGTCTATGATTCAACTATGTCTTGGTACGCCCTACTGGGCTGACAGCTACGGATCACCAATCACACAATTAAGTCCACAAGTATCTGCAGTTTCATAACTCAATCCTTTATTCCTATCATAAACAAATGTAGTCCCATCAAGAGTCACAAACACATAATCAAATCCTCATTACACAGGTATGAAATTAACTCGCACTACCACAGGTGTTCATCACGATCTCTCTGATCTTCCCCCCAACTCAACTTGTCTCACGCCTTATATCCACTCACTTGTTTATTAATATGTCCCTGTCATCCAATGACCATTCAGCCCCAATAATACAATTCATGACATAACTCATGGACCAAAAAGTGTTCAACAGCCGGCATATGACAGGAGGTTCTGAGTTGGATAAGGCCGGCATTTGACCGAAGGTTCTGAGTTGGATAAGGCCGGCATTTGACCGGAGGTTCTGAGTTGGATAAGGCCGGCATTTGACCGGAGGCTCTGAGTTGGATAAGGCCGGCATTTGACCGGAGGCTCTGAGTTGGATAAGGCAGGCGTTGGTATGAGTGACCCAAGTAGGATAATGCTGGCTTTTAACGGAGAGTGCTAAATATAATAATGCCGGAAGTTCTTAATACTCTATGCGCAATATCATCCAAACCCATTTAGTATCCATAGTTACCCGGGGTGATATTTTCTTATACATCGCGTCGATTCTGAAAATAAGAGTACAGCAATAATGCGTCGCAAATAACCTAAACTGTCTTTATAATCCCATTGGATTGTTTCCATATTATTCAAGTCGGAACTAAAACTGCTGTTTAAAAAGTTTTTTTTCTGGCAATTATTCAGATCTGGCTTCGAGTTTAAGGAACAGAAACTTCATCTATCTTCGACACTATAGAAAGCCACTTGGCTTCTGGAAATGGGTTTAACGGCCTTAACGAATCGTTCACACGTCAAGCGTTCGAGCTCACAGGCAGTGTTTTTTTCAGACATTTCCCTCCCCCCCGGGGGGGGGGGATTTTAGATTTTCAAGGGGGCAGTGCCAGTAGCCAGAGGCGTAGCTAAGGGATGGTGGCTGGGTCATACGTCCCGGGGCGCCAGACTAGCGCGGGGCGGGGGTGGATTGGGCTTTGATGGTATTTAATGGTTGAATGTAATTTGTTTCAGAGTTGAGGGGGGAGACGCCAAACACTATAGATACGCCCCTGCTAGTAATCGAAATAGGGCGAGTTGGGTGGTCCACCCAGGCGTCACTTTTACTTTATATGCTGGTTTGGCATTTTTGGCAAACTGCAGAGTATGTATCGTGAAAGGTAGCTGCGCCACTAGGCAGTGTATCTATCGATACCGAAATCGGCGATCATTTTCATCGGACAGTAGGGCGGAAATCGAGGGCGCCAATTAATCTTGATCGGTGGAGGGGTCTTAGGTCCCTTCAATTTGAAGAAATTTTTTAAAATGCAGTGATGATATTTTAAGGTTTTATAATGACGCTTTTCACTATTTAACAGTCATGCTTTGATGATGAAATATAAATTGAAAACAGATTGCACACTTTTAATACTAAGCAAGATCTTTATTCAATTTATAGACCTTTATATCGATGTAAAGTTTGTTTAATGCCGTGTTTTTAAAGCCTTTCAACTTGTGAAGTTGCAAAATATAAATAAATAAAAATAACGATAAATGCGAACAACAAAAAGTACAATTTTGGCTTTTGACAATGGTCGGCAAACTGCGGCTCGCGAGCCGCTTGTGGCTCTTAAGCGACCCGAGTGCGACTCGGCCAGTCGGCCACAAATCAGTTTTGACTCCGAAAAACATTGTTCTTGGCAGAGTCTTGAAAAGAAATTTGGCTCTCAACATTTTTTTATCGCCCTGTTGCTCATTTTTGACTCTTTTAACTAATGAGTTTGCCGACCACTGGCTTATGATCAGGAGCTGCCAGTTTTCAAAACATTACGATTTTTATAATCGAATTCTTATTGAGCAAAGCGATATTTTATTGCTTCCATTAATTGTAATCGATTAAAGGTATACAATTCTATAACTTTGAAAAATGATAAGTTATAAAAATTAAAATTTGGTTGTTTTTTATTACAAAAATTATATTTTCTTACACAATTTTTCACGGGGGTGGGGAGCACTTGACTTGCTCCGGGGAGGGGGTGGCACGGGGGTATGCCTGAAAGAAACCCTGCTCACGGGTCATATCTCACAGCCGCATGTCAAAGCTGATAAGAGAATTGGGCCTGTGTAATTTAGCGACATTCCTAAATTCACGAGATTAAGAACCTGAAGATTGACAACTTGTTAGAGCTTTTCAGCTTTCACGTTTCAAAGGAAGCCGCCATTTTTAAGGGGAGGTGATCCCGTAACCTCAATTATCCTACTGCCTCCCTTGATCCGATTAACTGACGTCATTGTTTTTTTGGTTCATTTTTGTGTCGTTGGGTTGGGGGCGGTTGATATCTCACGCTTTATGTGGAGCCCCATAAAAACTGCAATATCTTTGGCTCAGAAGTGACAGCCGGCTAGTACATGCAGCCCAAGAACTTTACTAACGTGATTTCTCACATATTAAATCTCTCAACAAATGTATAGCAGGCAACCATTGACGTTGCTTCTATGTGATGATTTCATAACTATTTGCTATTTGGTACGAAAGCACCGTGCTGCCAGGACCAGACCGCTGCTTTGATTATCACAATCTGAGGGGCCACAAAGGTGAATGAGATTACGTTGTTTAAAATGGCTTATATTAAGCTGGCAGCAGCAGACTGCAAATAGATTTGATTGCCATGCAATAGGAAATAATTAGCGAAGACAAGATACCCATTTTAATCAATGAAGTTTCGGTGAGCATACATGGTTTTTTTTTCCGTGAGCATGAATGTTGTTTCCGTGGGCTTGTATGATGTTTCCGTGGGCTTGTATGATGTTTCCGTGGGCATGAATGATGTTTCCGTGGGCATGAATGGTGTTTCCGTGGGCTTGTATGATGTTTCCGTGGGCTTGTATGATGTTTCCGTGGGCATGAATGGTGTTTCCGTGGGCATGAATGGTGTTTCCGTGGGCATGAATGGTGTTTCCGTGGGCATGAATGGTGTTTCCGTGGGCATGAATGATGTTTCCGTGGGCATGAATGGTGTTTCCGTGGGCTTGTATGATGTTTCCGTGGGCATGAATGGTGTTTCCGTGGGCATGAATGGTGTTTCCTTGGGCATGAATGGTGTTTCCGTGGGCATGAATGGTGTTTCCGTGGGCTTGTATGATGTTTCCGTGGGCATGAATGGTGTTTCCGTGGGCTTGTATGATGTTTCCGTGGGCATGAATGGTGTTTCCGTGGGCATGAATGGTGTTTCCGTGGGCTTGTATGATGTTTCCGTGGGCATGAATGGTGTTTCCGTGGGCTTGTATGATGTTTCCGTGGGCATGAATGGTGTTTCCGTGGGCATGAATGGTGTTTCCGTGGGCATGAATGATGTTTCCGTGGGCATGAATGATGTTTCCGTGGGCATGAATGGTGTTTCCGTGGGCTTGTATGATGTTTCCGTGGGCATGAATGGTGTTTCCGTGGGCATGAATGATGTTTCCGTGGGCATGAATGGTGTTTCCGTGGGCTTGTATGATGTTTCCGTGGGCATGAATGGTGTTTCCGTGGGCATGAATGGTGTTTCCGTGGGCATGAATGATGTTTCCCTGGGCATGAATGGTGTTTCCGTGGGCTTGTATGATGTTTCCGTGGGCATGAATGGTGTTTCCGTGGGCATGAATGATGTTTCCGTGGGCATGAATGGTGTTTCCGTTGGCTTGTATGATGTTTCCGTGGGCATGAATGGTGTTTCCGTGGGCATGAATGATGTTTCCGTGGGCATGAATGGTGTTTCCGTGGGCTTGTATGATGTTTCCGTGGACATGAATGGTGTTTCCGTGGGCATGAATGATGTTTCCGTGGGCTTGAATGATGTTTCCGTGGGCATGAATGATGTTTCCGTGGGCATGAATAGTGTTTCCGTGGGCTTGTATGATGTTTCCGTGGGCATGAATGGTGTTTCCGTTGGCTTGTATGATGTTTCCGTGGGCATGAATGGTGTTTCCGTGGGCTTGTATGATGTTTCCGTGGGCATGAATGATGTTTCCGTGGGCATGAATGGTGTTTCCGTGGGCTTGTATGATGTTTCCGTGGGCATGAATGGTGTTTCCGTGGGCTTGTATGATGTTTCCGTGGGCATGAATGGTGTTTCCGTGGGCTTGTATGATGTTTCCGTGGGCATGAATGGTGTTTCCGTGGGCATGAATGATGTTTCCGTGGGCATGAATGATGTTTCCGTGGGCTTGTATGATGTTTCCGTGGGCATGAATGGTGTTTCCTGGGACATGAATGATGTTTCCGTGTGCATGAATGGTGTTTCCGTTGGCTTGTATGATGTTTCCGTGGGCATGAATGATGTTTCCGTGGGCATGAATGGTGTTTCCGTGGGCTTGTATGGTGTTTCCTTGGACATGAATGGTGTTTCCGTGGGCATGAATGGTGTTTCCGTGGGCATGACTGGTAATCGCAAAATTACGACAAAGACAAAGACGTGCGTGGAATGAGGTCTCTTGCGTGCAGAAGTAATTAACTGTTTAGTCTAATTCTATCTTTGACATCATCCCAGGGGAGAAATATGGCTGCGTCATTTTTATAATTTTATTTTTTACACACAAAATTGTGTGGAGGGAGAAAACTGTTGAAGGTCGATACGGTTATTTATAACTAAAGATGGCGGTGACAGATGAACAATAACTTTTTTAAAAAATAAGTGTTGAAAATCCATCTAGTTCATCTTGTGTTGGCCATCCATCTAGTTCATCTTGTGTTGGCCATCCATCTAGTTCATCTTGTGTTGGCCATCCATCTAGTTCATCTTGTGTTGGCCATCCATCTAGTTCATCTTGTGTTGGCCATCCATCTAGTTCATCTTGTGTTGGCCATCCATCTAGTTCATCTTGTGTTGGCCATTCTAAGCTTTTCTGGACCGAGTGCCTTAACAACAATTCTAATACTTTGGACTTTTTAAACGAACTTCATAAGCTGAAAGTATTTTTATGTTAAAAAAGACACCCCCCAAAAAACACATTGTTTCCTATAAATCCTTTATAACATGTAACATCGAGCGATTGGGGGAGGGGGCTGAAAATTGGACAAAGCATCCACTTAAGTAACGCACTTTATAAGAATCCCAAATGAGTGCCCCCTCCTCTTTCCCCGGGGCTCGCAATCGTACATTTTTTTCACGCCCCTGAACTATATTAATATTCTTAATCTCAGCGGCATTTACACAGCAGTTTATTTCACGAACACTTTCAGAAAAACAAAATAAACTAAACGCACTTGCGATACGTTTTTAAAAGATTCTCATTTAGCGCAGTTATCGGGAATTTCATTTTATCTTTCCTTAAAAACAGAAAAACAGATTTTTTTGGAGGTTGGGGCTGAAAATGTGAAATTTGTTGTCACAGGTAACGATTCTATGTGCCAAGTCTCAGCTCGATAGGTTGACGGGAAGTGGGTCCAGTAGCCGTCCGAAGATATTGACACCCACCCACCCACAAACAAAAGCGACGTTAAAACGGATTTAAAAATAGAATTGTTTTTGTTTAGAACCGAAGCTGAGAATTCTGGTCAAAAAGAATTGCTTTAAAACAGACACATTTGGTACACCTGCTTGTTTGTACTTTATGGAGTTGCAAGAAGTTCCAATCGGGGTTTCGATGGGTCTAAACTGAGTCAATCCCAAGCTTGTGGATTGGAGCTCAGTCTCCAGCCAAAAATGAAAGACAAGCAAAAACATCACCAGCACCCCGGGTGGATGGGACACGCTCACCCTGGATGGCGACTCATCTAAGAGAGGGCAAACTCTGAAATCAAAACTCGGAGATAGAGTCCCATAGGCGGTATGATAGTGACACAATGAAAGTTCCAACTTCCTGCATCAGGAGCACAGTGAAAAACATATAAAACCCTGCTGGTCATCTACTGCATCCTGTTATATTTCCAGTAGTCCTGACTAAGTACAAGGACGAACAATTTAAAAAAAGTCATTGTCAGCTCATCTGTCGTATGTTTCGCTCCTGTCTTCATGTGTCTTCATGTGTCTACATGTGTCTTCATGTGTCTTCGTGTGTCTTCGTGTGTCTTCGTGTGTCTTCGTGTGTCTTCATGTGTCTTCATGTGTCTTCATGTGTCGCTCCTGTATGTAATAAAGTAATCAGTGAACTTTTGCTTTGGGATGACACAACTTGGCATGTAGTCGAGGTGATATCACGTGACATTTACTGTAGATTTTTGGCCACGGAAACCCATATGAATAATAAATGTCATCGCGACCTTTGTGTGACCATATAGAATTGGCTTTGTTTGAAATGTAGTCAATTACTAGGTGCAATAAACCAGTCAGTTTGGTCCTCGTCGTGACTCTACTACTGTTTGAAGTTCTTATCTATACAAAAAACTCACACCACGTGCGTCATATCAGTGCCGTAGGAAGGGGTAGGCAGAAGGGGCGGTCAGAAGGGGCGGGCAGAAGGGGCGGGTAGAAGGGGCAGGCAGAAGGGGCAGGCAGAAGGGGCGGGCAGAAGGGGCGGGCAGAAGGGGTAGGCAGAAGGGGCAGGCAGAAGGGGCGGAACATTTTTTTCATTAAAAAGTGGGGCGGCATTTTCGGCGGGTAGAAGGGGCAGGCAGAAGGTGCGGGCAGAAGGGGCAGGCAGAAGGGGCGGGCCGAAGGGGCGGGCAGAAGGGGCGGGTAGAAGGGGCAGGCAGAAGGGGCAGGCATTAAAAAGTGGGGCGACATTTTCGGCCAAGTTCAGAGTTTATTTCGTGGAAAGGACAGCAACATTATTGGCCTGCCAGGACGACACTAACATAGACACGCCACTGCGTTCAATATAATTAACAAGTATTTTATGACGTGGAAGATAGTATTTCGTTTCATTTTAAAATTGGTTTATTTGATAGTTCATAAATTAATTGACTATCCGAAAACATAATATCAATAATTTGTGAAGAAAACAATTTTCCTCAAATAGTTGTTACAACGTAAATGTCCTGATAATTATTGGTGATTTTATAGAATTTGTTGGGATTATTATTGTCATTATTATTAAGGTGGTTGTTATATAGCGCAGTATCCCAGCCCAGGGCTAGGCTCACTTATATAGCGCAGTACCCCAGCCCAGGGCTAGGCTCACTTATATAGCACAGTACCCCAGCCCAGGGCTAGGCTCACTTATATAGCACAGTACCCCAGCCCAGGGCTAGGCTCACTTATATAGCGCAGTACCCCAGCCCAGGGCTAGGCTCACTTATATAGCACAGTACCCCAGCCCAGGGCTAGGCTCACTTATATAGCACAGTACCCCAGCCCAGGGCTAGGCTCACTTATATAGCGCAGTACCCCAGCCCAGGGCTAGGCTCACTTATATAGCGCAGTACCCCAGCCCAGGGCTAGGCTCACTTATATAGCGCAGTACCCCAGCCCAGGGCTAGGCTCACTTATATAGCGCAGTACCCCAGCCCAGGGCTAGGCTCACTTATATAGCGCAGTACCCCAGCCCAGGGCTAGGCTCACTTATATAGCGCAGTACCCCAGCCCAGGGCTAAGCTCACTTATATAGCACAGTACCCCAGCCCAGGGCTAGGCTCACTTATATAGCGCAGTACCCCAGCCCAGGGCTAGGCTCACTTATATAGCGCAGTACCCCAGCCCAGGGCTAGGCTCACTTATATAGCACAGTACCCCAGCCCAGGGCTAGGCTCACTTATATAGCACAGTACCCCAGCCCAGGGCTAGGCTCACTTATATAGCGCAGTACCCCAGCTCAGGGCTAGGCTCACTTATATAGCGCAGTACCCCAGCCCAGGGCTAGGCTCACTTATATAGCGCAGTACCCCAGCCCAGGGCTAGGCTCACTTATATAGCGCAGTACCCCAGCCCAGGGCTAGGCTCACTTATATAGCGCAGTACCCCAGCCCAGGGCTAGGCTCACTTATATAGCGCAGTACCCCAGCCCAGGGCTAGGCTCACTTATATAGCGCAGTACCCCAGCCCAGGGCTAGGCTCACTTATATAGGGCAGTACCCCAGCCCAGGGCTAGGCTCACTTATATAGGGCAGTACCCCAGCCCAGGGCTAGGCTCACTTATATAGCGCAGTACCCCAGCCCAGGGCTAGGCTCACTTATATAGCGCAGTACCCCAGCCCAGGGCTAGGCTCACTGCGCTTTACATAAAAATTAGCAATTACAGAAACGTATACATTCAAAAAACAAGAATTGGTGGAAAGCTCGACCTCACCCACCCAAGTACTATCTACCCCTTTCCAGCCATGGACAGCATCCAGCAGAATTTGAGCGTTGTTTATCAGGCAGAGGGTGATGAGAATGGGTCGGCATAGTACAGTTGAAAGAGATGGGTCTCTAGGGCAGTTTTGTAGGCTGTGATGGTCGTTATATTGTTTGTAAAGACGTTAACTTATTAACGATGGGTTGTGTGTCTCTCTGTGTGTATGTGTCTGTATTTCTGTGTGTGTGTGTCTGCATTTCTGTGTGTGTGTCTGCATTTCTGTGTGTGTGTCTGCATTTCTGTGCGTGTGTTTGTCTGCATTTCTGTGTGTGTGTCTTTATTTCTGTGTGCGTGTGTATGTGTATCTATCTGTCGGTGTGCCTGTGTGTCTCTGTGTGTATCGCTAGTATTTGTCTTTGTGTGTGTCTTTGTGTGTGTCTTTGTGTGTGTCTTTGTGTGTGTATGTGTCCACGTGGGCGTGTCTGTGTGTCTATTACTGTATCGTTAAAAATGTCACACCACCCCTCTAAGTTACTTGTACAAATGGCAACTGAAACACCAATATTCCTAGTAACACTTCGTAGTAAAGCAGCATGACTCTAGTACCAGGGACACATTAATACTTACTAGTTTTTTCTTAAAATCACTTTATTACATTGTTAATTCGTCAGTGTTACATTTTATAATTGATAAAAACTAATGTAACCCCCATAAATTAGCCGCTAAAGACAGGAGGGCGCCTGCTTCGCTTATGCGTAACACGGGCGATGCATAAATGTTTAGTAATGAGTATAGAGGTCGTCCCCACATGTAAAATAAACGTCTTATTTTAAATGAGCCATTACACCGTGTGTGTGTGTGACACAAAATACAGCTGATGTATGGAGTTTTTGTGTGCGTGTGTGTGATATAATTTTGAATTGTCTATCTTATCCTTA
Organism: Omphiscola glabra; assembly: GCA_964017045.1. Lineage (NCBI taxonomy): Eukaryota > Metazoa > Mollusca > Gastropoda > Lymnaeidae > Omphiscola > Omphiscola glabra. The sequence continues at coordinate 23,004,158 of OZ024795.1, forward strand.
TGTTTCGCTTATTTTGTTATGTCATTTAATTTACATTGATTTTTCTAGTTATTTTCTTCATTCCACTCTCCCTCCGCTCTCCCCCCACTCTCCCTTCTCCTCTCCCCTCCTCTATACCGCCCCCTTCCTCCACTCTCACTCCCACCCTTATCTCCCTACACTCTACCCCCACTCTTCCTACACTCTCCCTCCACCCATGTAATTTGAGACCTATTTAAAATATAGAGTGACTCATTAATATTTAATTTCTGAATGTCTCACATATCACAAGTCATGTCGTGCACCAGCATGGAAGACAAAAGGGTACACACCTATTAAAAACACGATTTGAAACCAACTCAAAGAAATGTGAATACTCCTTGGTAACGACCCAAGTGGATCATTATGTTCACATTTCCTACATCACTAACATTATATTCCTTCTAGTTATATCCCGACAAAAAATGGAGGAGACAATGCGTGAACTACCCATCTACTAACATTACATCACAAAAAATGCATTCTATTAACTTAATAAGAATCCCAATTAGTGCTCCCCCCCCCCCGGTACACCAACACACACTTTCTTTGTGCCCCTGAACTACATTAATATGCTAATGTCCCAACCCTCTATATACTGCAGATTTATAACACTATATTTAAGTTGAGACTTTTCCCGTAAAATGAAAGAAACAAATACACACCAAACGCACTTGCGGAATTTTTAAGAATCTCATTTAGCGCAGTTATCGGGAATTTAATTTTGCACGCCATTGAACTCACCATTATTACTCCACACTTTCTTTCAATTCATATAAAGAGAATTACATTGATTGATCCTATATTAACCTTCCCACCATCCTCACACATCATGCTGCAAACTCATTACATGCTTGCAACAATTGCATATTGTAAACATACCATATGCTCTCAACGAGTTTTTAAAGTGATGCAGTCACAGAATGTAGAATGTATCACGCAAGTGGAAGTTAACATTATTTTCATAGCTTAGTTAAGTAAATAGCGAAATATGAAATGTATGTGCCCCCCACTCGCCCCTCAGTCTAGAAGCCCATAACATAAGGTTAAAACTCATTTATCCATATGTTATAAGTTTACCTCATTAACTGCCGTGCATATAATATATATTTCCAAATTGCCCTTAATTTACATATTGCAAAATGTACAGACCCCCCCCCCCCCCCCCCCAACGTAGATCAACTCACACAAGTCTCAAAATCTGTTTCTTAATTATTATTTTTTAATCTATCAACATAAATGAATTAAAAATAGAAAAAAAGCTCTGTCCTTAGTGTAATGAATCTATCGGTGGGTGATTACGTTGCATGAGATCATTATTTTGTGAATACAAATGTTTTGATCAAGATTCACATTGACTAATTTTGTCAAACTGTTTACAGAAATACTATATCGGGGTTTTCATCCTTATATCCCCATCCCCTTTTCTACTTTTGCAGAGAATTCTCCAAAAGACAGAGCTGCCGAATGGAGCCCCCCTCACCGAGGGAGGGCCGCCCCTGGCGGAGAGGTGTGACTCCACATTGTCATCCCTCTCAGAGAAGTTGGACATTTGCAGGATATGCCACTGTGAGGGGGAGGAGAGCAACAAGTAGGTTGGGGAAGAGATACAAACGTGTAGATTGGGAGAAGTGAGATAAAAACATAGATTAGGAGTGGAGAGATACAAACATGCAGTTCAGGGGGAGGAGATATACAAACGTATAGTTTGGGAGAGGAGAGATACATACTTGTTTTTTGGGAGAGAAGATAGACAAACTTGTAGTTTGGGGGAGGAGGGGTAAAAATTGTTGGTTGTGAGAATAGAGAAAATATCTAGGTTGGGAGAGGAGAATATAAACTTAGGTTGGGGAGGCAAGTAATTCTTATTGCTAAAATATATGTTCAAATAACAAGTAACGTGTCGTGTCCTTTGATTGTCTCCTATCTCCAGACTTATCTCCCCTTGCCTGTGTTCCGGAAGTCTCAAGTTCATCCACCTGACATGTCTGCAGAAGTGGATCAAGAGTTCTGACAAGAAATCCTGTGAGCTATGCAACTTTGATTATATCATGACCACCAAGACACGGCCTTTCAAACAGGTGAGTACACATTTGAGTTTTAAGACACAGCCTTTCAAACAGGTGAGTACACATTTGAGTTTTAAGACACGGCCTTTCAAACAGGCGAGTCCACATCTGAGTTTGAATAGGGGGCAATACTTGAAGTGAAATTAGCTTTTTCGTAGTTGTTAAATCCAAAAATTTTACACCGGCAGTCCCCACTCAACCTCAGCCCCCACACATCAGCGCACACACCCACCCTCGCAATAAAAAAGCAATATAAGGTTGATCAATCATTAATGCAGGCATTTGCCCCCGGGGCCCGATTGCCTTCCAGGTATAGTTAAGCCATATTGCAGACCTGTTTACTCTTACGAGTTTGGCGTACAATGTACGATTTTGAGGTGTATACATTATATGAACTGTATGTTTATTTTTTACTATTAAAATAATGTATTGAACGATTTTGTGATGATATTGTACTATTTTAAGAGTTTGAGGGTAAACAGGTCTGATATTGGTCTGTCCGTGTAGACTGACGTTAGCCGATAATAGCATCGCCTGCTTAAAAGTCTAGGCTATTTTAAGACTTGTCCTTAAACTTCTTTATGACATGAACATGTAGCTATGTTATATTGGCTCTATGACATGAACATGTGGTTATGTTATATTGGCTCTATGAGATGAACATGTAGTTATGTTATATTGGCTCTATGAGATGAACATGTAGTTATGTTATATTGGCTCTATGACATGAACATGTAGTTATGTTATATTGGCTCTATGACATGAACATGTAGCTATGTTATATTGGCTCTATGACATGAACATGTGGTTATGTTATATTGGCTCTATGAGATGAACATGTAGCTATGTTATATTGGCTCTATGAGATGAACATGTAGTTATGTTATATTGGCTCTATGACATGAACATGTAGCTATGTTATATTGGCTCTATGACATGAACATGTAGTTATGTTATATTGGCTCTATGAGATGAACATGTAGTTATGTTATATTGGCTCTATGAGATGAACATGTAGTTATGTTATATTGGCTCTATGAGATGAACATTTAGCTATGTTATATTGGCTCTATGAGAAGAACATTTAGCTATGTTATATTGGCTCTATGACATGAACATGTGGTTATGTTATATTGGCTCTATGAGATGAACATGTAATGTTATATTGGCTCTATGAGATGAACATGTAGCTATGTTATATTGGCTCTATGAGATGAACATGTAGCTATGTTATATTGGCTCTATGAGATTAACATGTAGCTATGTTATATTGGCACAAACGCTCCCTAAAATTGATGGTCCCTGAAATGCGCTTAATTAGTCGGTTATTTCTGTAGGATGAAAAAAAAAGTGAGAATAGTTTTGACGATGAAGCCGGTGTTGTGTATAGATTATTGGTCATTTTATTATTTCACAATTAGTTTATTTGATCGGTTAGATCAAGGGGTAAATCTTTTTGTACAGTGGCACCCCTCTTGTTTAAAAAAATCATTTCCCACGGCCCCACTAGGTAATAGAATACTATATTAAAAATGCAGTAAACCTGATTCTCTCGTTCTTTCCGCACCCCAGATTTGTGGGTATCCCTGGTTAAGATCCCCTTCGTTATGTTTATTAGATCTAACCACCCCCCCGCCCCAAACCTTCTTTCAAAGCCATATTGTCAGATTTAATGTTGTAGCCAAGCAGTTCAGCTATTTCAGCTATTGGATGCATGGTCAACTCTAGGCTGTTCAATTCTTTGGATGCATGGTCAACTCTAGGCTGTTCAAATCTTTGGATGCATGGTCAACTCTAGGCTGTTCAAATCTTTGGATGCATGGTCAACTCTAGGCTGTTCAAATCTTTGGATGCATTGTCAACTCTAGGCTGTTCAAATCTTTGGATGCATGGTCAACTCTAGGCTATTCAATTCTTTGGATGCATGGTCAACTCTAGGCTGTTCAATTCTTTGGATGCATGGTCAACTCTAGGCTGTTCAATTCTTTGGATGCATGGTCAACTCTAGGCTGTTCAAATCTTTGGATGCATGGTCAACTCTAGGCTGTTCAAATCTTTGGATGCATGGTCAACTCTAGGCTGTTCAAATCTTTGGATGCATGGTCAACTCTAGGCTGTTCAAATCTTTGGATGCATGGTCAACTCTAGGCTATTCAATTCTTTGGATGCATGGTCAACTCTAGGCTGTTCAATTCTTTGGATGCATGGTCAACTCTAGGCTGTTCAATTCTTTGGATGCATGGTCAACTCTAGGCTGTTCAAATCTTTGGATGCATGGTCAACTCTAGGCTATTCAAATCTTTGGATGCATGGTCAACTCTAGGCTGTTCAAATCTTTGGATGCATGGTCAACTCTAGGCTATTCAATTCTTTGGATGCATGGTCAACTCTAGGCTATTCAATTATTTGGATGCATGGTCAACTCTAGGCTATTCAATTCTTTGGATGCATGGTCAACTCTAGGATATTCAATTCTTTGGATGCATGGTCAACTCTAGGCTATTCAATTATTTGGATGCATGGTCAACTCTAGGCTATTCAATTATTTGGATGCATGGTCAACTCTAGGCTATTCAATTATTTGGATGCATGGTCAACTCTAGGCTATTCAATTATTTGGATGCATGGTCAACTCTAGGCTATTCAATTCTTTGGATGCATGGTCAACTCTAGGCTATTCAATTATTTGGATGCATGGTCAACTCTAGGCTATTCAATTCTTTGGATGCATGGTCAAATCTAGGCTATTCAATTCTTTGGATGCATGGTCAATTCTAGGCTATTCAATTATTTGGATGCATGGTCAACTCTAGGCTATTCAATTATTTGGATGCATGGTCAACTCTAGGCTATTCAATTCTTTGGATGCATGGTCAACTCTAGGCTATTCAATTCTTTGGATGCATGGTCAATTCTAGGCTATTCAATTATTTGGATGCATGGTCAACTGTTGGCTATTCAATTCTTTGGATGCATGGTCAATTCTAGGCTATTCAATTCTTTGGATGCATGGTCAACTCTAGGCTATTCAATTCTTTGGATGCATTGTCAACTCTAGGATATTCAATTCTTTGGATGCATCGTCAACTCTAGGCTATTCAATTCTATGGATGCATTGTCAACTCTAGGATATTCAATTCTATGGATGCATAGTCAACTCTAGGCTATTCAATTCTATGGATGCATGGTCAACTCTACGGGATATTCTTTGAATAACGAAAGTTGAATCGAGTGATATAGATTTATGGATTTGATTTCTGCTAATATTACCCCCCCCCCCCCCCCGTTTTTTCTCCGCCACGCCTATCACCCCTTCCCCACCAATCCCAAACAACATGATTTACTCGGGCACCCGGTTACGTGACACTATCACTGGCCGATCTGTACTGTCTAAAACGATTCAGTATGATCACTACTGAATGATCTAGGATTTCTCTACGCTGACTATTCGGTGCTGCCTAATTAATGCTGTTCTGTCCCACGCTGCCTGTCCAGTTCTGCCTATTCAATTATGGCTAACCCATCACTGGCTGCCTGTCCAGTTCTGCCTATTCAATGTAGGCTAACCCATCACTGGCTGCCTGTCCAGTTCTGCCTATTCTATGTTTGTCAACCCAGCACTGGCTGCCTGTCCAGTTCTGCCTATTCTATGTTGGCTAACCCATCACTGGCTGCCTGTCCAGTTCTGCCTATTCTATGTTTGCCAACCCAGCACTGGCTGCCTGTCCAGTTCTGCCTATTCTATGTTTGCCAACCCAGCAATGGCTGCCTGTCCAGTTCTGCCTATTCTATGTTTGCCAACCCAGCACTGGCTGCCTGTCCAGTTCTGCCTATTCTATGTTTGCCAACCCAGCACTGGCTGCCTGTCCAGTTCTGCCTATTCTATGTTTGCCAACCCAGCACTGGCTGCCTGTCCAGTTCTACCTTTTCTATGTTTGCCAACCCAGCACTGGCTGCCTGTCCAGTTCTACCTATTCTATGTTTGCCAACCCAGCACTGGCTGCCTGTCCAGTTCTGCCTATTCTATGTTTGCCAACCCAGCACTGGCTGCCTGTCCAGTTCTACCTTTTCTATGTTTGCCAACCCAGCACTGGCTGCCTGTCCAGTTCTACCTATTCTATGTTTGCCAACCCAGCACTGGCTGCCTGTCCAGTTCTGCCTATTCTACGTTTGCCAACCCCGCACTGGCTGTCTGTCCAGTTCTACCTATTCTATGTTTGCCAACCCAGCACTGGCTGCATGTCCAGTTCTACCTTTTCTATGTTTGCCAACCCAGCACTGGCTGCCTGTCCAGTTCTGCCTATTCTATGTTTGCTAACCCAGCACTGGTTGCCTGTCCAGTTCTACCTGTTCTATGTTTGCCAACCCAGCACTGACTGCCTGTCCAGTGCTACCTATTCTATGTTTGCTAACCCAGCACTGGTTGCCTGTCCAGTTCTGCCTATTCTATGTTTGCTAACCCAGCACTGGCTGCCTGTTAAATGTTGCCGGTTCAATACATATTTAAATTACCCGTGTATAGGCTAATTAAATATTCTTTTTTCGAATCATTTGAAATAGCCAACACAGGCGTCACATGTTGAAATAGCCAACACAGATGTCACATGTTGAAATAGCCAACACAGATGTCACATGTTGAAATAGCCAACACAGGCGTCACATGTTGAAATAGCCAACACATAGGTCACATGTTGAAATAGCCAACACAGATGTCACATGTTGAAATAGCCAACACAGATGTCACATGTTGAAATAGCCATCACAGATGTCACATGTTGAAATAGCCAACACAGATGTCACATGTTGAAATAGCCAACACAGATGTCACATATTGAAATAGCCAACACAGATGTCACATGTTGAAATAGCCAACACAGATGTCACATGTTGAAATAGCCAACACAGATGTCACATGTTGAAATAGCCAACACAGATGTCACATGTTGAAATAGCCAACACAGATGTCACATGTTGAAATAGCCAACACAGATGTCACATGTTGAAATAGCCAACACAGGCGTCACATGTTGAAATAGCCAACACATATGTCACATGTTGAAATAGCCAACACAGGCGTCACATGTTGAAATAGCCATCACAGATGTCACATGTTGAAATAGCCAACACAGATGTCACATGTTGAAATAGCCAACACAGATGTCACATATTGAAAAGGCCAACAAAACTACCATGTGCATGTTTTAACTACATTTAAAACACAATTCTTAACCTGTCATCTTGTGTTAATTACGTAAAGTTATTTTGCGAAGTACTTGTCGCTAAATTGTAGCTTGAATCTCACGATAGCATCTAGCACACGATTTCACGATAGCATCTAGCACATGATTTCACGATAGCATCTAGCACATGATTTCATGATAGCATCTAGCACACGATTTCACGATAGCATCTAGCACATGATTTCACGATAGCATCTAGCACACGATTTCACGATAGCATCTAGCACATGATTTCACGATAGCATCTAGCACATGATTTCACGATAGCATCTAGCACATGATTTCACGATAGCATCTAGCACACGATTTCACGATAGCATCTAGCACACGATTTCACGACAGCATCTAGCACATGATTTCACGATAGCATCTAGCACATGATTTCACGATAGCATCTAGCACATGATTTCACGATAGCATCTAGCACATGATCTCACGATAGCATCTAGCACATGATTTCACGATAGCATCTAGCACATGATTTCACGATAGCATCTAGCACATGATTTCACGATAGCATCTAGCACATGATTTCACGATAGCATCTAGCACATGATTTCACGATAGCATCTAGCACATGATTTCACGATAGCATCTAACACACGATTTCACGATAGCATCTAGCACATGATTTCACGATAGCATCTAGCACATGATTTCACGATAGTATCTAGCACATGATTTCACGATAGCATCTAGCACATGATCTCACGATAGCATCTAGCACATGATTTCACGATAGCATCTAGCATCGTTTAACTAAAGGAAATCCCATTTAATTCCTTTTTTTTTCTTTTCAAGGAATATCTTGTACAAACCTCTCACTCTATTCTATACAAACCTCTCACTCTATTCTATACAAACCTCTCACTCTATTCTATACAAACCTCTCACTCTATTCTATACAAACCTCTCACTCTATTCTATACAAACCTCTCACTCTATTCTATACAAACCTCTCACTCTATTCTATACAAACTCCTTTCACTCTATTCTATACAAACTCCTCTCACTCTATTCTATACAAGCCTCTCACTCTATTCTATACAAACCTCTCACTCTATTCTATACAAACTCCTCTCACTCTATTCTATACAAACCTCTCACTCTATTCTATACAAACTCCTCTCACTCTATTCTATACAAGCCTCTCACTCTATTCTATACAAACTCCTCTCACTCTATTCTATACAGGCCTCTCACTCTATTCTATACAAACCTCTCACTCTATTCTATACAAACTCCTCTCACTCTATTCTATACAAACTCCTCTCACTCTATTCTATACAAACCTCTCACTCTATTCTATACAAACTCCTCTCACTCTATTCTATACAAACCTCTCACTCTATTCTATACAAACTCCTCTCACTCTATTCTATACAAGCCTCTCACTCTATTCTATAGAAACCTCTCACTCTATTCTATACAGGCCTCTCACTCTATTCTATATAAACTCCTCTCACTCTATTCTATACAAACCTCTCACTTTATTCTATACAAACTCCTCTCACTCTATTATATACAAGCCTCTCACTCTATTCTATACAAACTCCTCTCACTTTATTCTATAGAAACCTCTCACTCTATTCTATACAAACTCCTCTCACTCCATTCTATACAAACCTCTCACTCTATTCTATACAAACTCATCTCACTCTATTCTATACAAGTCTCTCACTCTATTCTATACAAGTGTCTCACTCTATTCTATACAAACTCCTCTCACTCTATTCTATACAAACCTCTCACTCTATTCTATACAAACTCCTCTCACTCTATTCTATACAAACCTCTCACTCTATTCTATACAAACCTCTCACTCTATTCTATACAAACTCCTCTCACTCTATTCTATACAAACTCCCTTCACTCTATTCTATACAAACTCCTCTCACTCTATTCTAAACAAACTCCCCTCACTCTATTCTCTGTGTCTGGATTCCATGGATCCATTCGTTGCCATTCTCTGCAGCAAATGAGCTAATCTAATTGGGTAGAACTCAGCACGTAAACTGTTATTACTAAATATTCTTTATGTGTACAAGTACAAGCTAGTTATGAAATACACTCATTTGGGACGTCCAATAATGAGAGCTGGTCCTTTCCGAGTCCAAATATATTTGTCAAGTCATCTCTAGGCACTGGGGTTATTTCCCTTATGTGCAGCCGGAAATGAAAAGACTTATTTCCCTTTTCACCCACATCCCCCCACCCCAACCCCACATTATTTCTTTGACCTTTTCTTTTGGCTACATATAATATAGTTGTCGCGATTTTTAAAACTATTTAGCACTTAGATGCCCCCAGCAATGTCTGTCTTTGACAGTATTAAACCAGAGGGGATTTTATCATGTCTATTTTGGAACAGTTCATTTATTCCCACAGCGGTTCAAAATCGTTTGTTCACCGGGCCTCTTTTTGCCAAGACACCACAATATGGTTTTTAGAAAAAAACAATTTTGTTTAAAAGTCAACCGACGATTTAACAGAACTTGATTAAGATTGAAACAAAATACTTTAAGGTAAAGGACAGTAGGCGTATGCTGTTTAGGACGCCTATGCTGTTAGGAGGCCTGTGATGTTTAGGAGGCCTATGCTGTTTAGGAGGCCCATGCTGTTTAGGAGGCCCATGCTGTTTAGGAGGCCTATGCTGTTTATGAGGCCTATGCTGTTTAGGAGGCCTATGCTGTTTAGGAGGCCTATGCTGTTTAGGAGGCCTATGCTGTTTATGAGGTCTGCTGTTTAGGAGGCCTATGCTGTTAGGAGGCCCGTGCTGTTTAGGAGGCCTGTGCTGTTAGGAGGCCTATGCTGTTTAGGAGGCCTATGCTGTTTAGGAGGCCTATGTTGTTTAGGAGGCGTATGCTGTTTAGGAGGCCTATGCTGTTTAGGAGGCCCGTGCTGTTTAGGAGGCCCATGCTGTTTAGTCATTTGATCCTTGTTACAACAATGTTGTGGTGCATGTGTTGTCCAATACTACTAGACTAGCCAACGGCAGTTGTATTTTTCTAAGAGTTAATTGTGAAGTAATTTTTTTTTTTTAAACTACGTTCTGTTTCTTCTTTTTGACAGTGGGAGAAGCTGGAGATGACCGCCGCCGAGCGTCGAAAGATCGTCTGCTCCGTGACATTCCACATCATCGCCATAACCTGCGTCATCTGGTCACTGTACGTCCTCATTGACCGCAGCACCGAGGAGGTCCACTCGGGAACACTGGACTGGCCGTTCTGGACTAAACTCATCGTGGTCGCCATCGGCTTCACGGGCGGCCTGGTGTTCATGTACGTCCAGTGCAAGATGTACATTCAACTCTGCTTTAGGTGGCGCCAGTTCAACAAGCTCATCAACATCGAAAACGCCCCCGAGGACCCCGACCTGCGGGCCGAGGCCGCGGCCAGGATAAAGGCGAAATCAAATGAGAAGGCGGGTGTGGTCAACACGGTGGCGTTGACGGAAGTTGACTCATTCTGAAACAAATATGGTCCCTTTCCCGACCTGACTTGTGCCCCTTTCCCGACCTGACTGGTGCCCCCTTTCCGACCTGACTGGTGCCCCCTTCCCGACCTAACTGGTGCCCCCTTCCCAACCTAACTGGTGCCTCCTTCCCGACCTAACTGGTGCCCCCTTCCCGACCTGACTTGTGCCGCCTTCCCGACCTAACTGGTGCCCCCTTCCCGACCTAACTGGTGCCCCCTTCCCGACCTGACCTGTGAATACTGGAATAGATGTTTCGGCATTGTAGGAAACTTGCCACATAACTTGTAGGATTTCAGGAGATTCAAAATGTGTCATCATTAAAATGGGTGATAAAGTGAAGTTAACGGAAAAGAGTTTTTGTGTATATCTTTCTGAAAACTGACACATTTGCTAATTCTGATTGTGCTAAATAAGCGATAGTTTTCAAATTCTCGTACATTTCTCAAATTTGATGGAATTCTGTGATGAAATCATCTCTGATGTACTTGGCCAGCCCCTTGTCATGTGTGTTGTCATTGATAGATGGCTGCTCTACAGAGCCACTTCACTGTTACATATGTACATTTGTATACTCTTTAAAAAACTTCTTACTTCAAACGGGCAGTTAAGTCCCATGATTTGTGTTTTAACTTGTAAACTTTAACATTCCAATATTTGTATCATATTGTCAATGGAAACAATATATTTGTATCATATTGTCACAAAAAACAAAATATTTGTATTTTTATATTGTCACAAAAAAACCACAAAATATTTGAATCATATTGTCATTAGAAAATAAAATATTTGCATCACATTGGCACAGAAAATAAACTATTTCTTGCCTGCAAGGAAAAATGACAATGGGTTGTTTATGGGTCTCTGTCCCAATGGAAACAATCAATTTTATTCCAAAACTACACACACATGAAATGCTTGTTTATTTGTATGGTAAATGTCATTTGATTAGTTTTTTATGTAGTACATTTTGTATGTATACATAACGTAGCAATGAATTTCAAAGACCGAACAAAACCTACCAAGAGAAATACATTGATAAAGATTTTACCAAAAAATAACATGATAAAGAATTTAAAAAAAACATGTATTGCTATTGACTATAAAAATGATGATCAGGAATATGTAGATAAGTTGTTGTAGACCTTGAACATAAGAAGAGATATGGAACATAGCAAATATATAACATAAGCAGATATACAGGTATAAAAATCTTGAAATATGGCCATTTTAAGTCCAGTTTAAGTATGTAATTCAGGGACACAAAACACCTTTGTTATGCTCAGTTCACACGATAAAATTTTCTTCAAATTCCATTTTGAAAGCACTAATTTGTTTTACTATACACCCCACTTCTTCTCCATATTCTACCACCCACCCTCACCCTACCACACCTTGCTCACCACTCTAGCCATTAGTATTCACTGAATTGTAGTTTGAGAATATAAGCCAAACTGACTTGCCCTGTCCATCAAGTGATGCAAATCTTCATGCCAGTATTAAATAACTCTTAAATAATTGAATCATTCTCACCATGGGTTGTATGCCCTGTGGGATATATTTAGCAACAGTAGGTCATTGGTTATTTGAGGATAAATACCACAGACACTATGAAACAAGAACATGTTTAACAGTCACACTATGAAACCTGAACATATATCACAGTCATCCTGTTTTAAAACCTGAACATGTATCAGTCACACTGTTGTGGAACTTAAACATGATTTAAAAAATGTTTATTTTAGGGGAGAAACAAAAAAGTGAGTTATTTTTGCTTGCATATCATTGTTTGGCTTTGTAAACATGGATTGGATGATGATAAATTGCAAGGAAAGAAATTATTCAGATTAAAAATGTAGTTTTTTTTAAAAAGTATATATTTTCGGTCTTTTTTAATTAGCCCTACCAGTACTCAATTTACTTGAATTATGTTAAGAAAAATGAAATAGGAACACCATGAAGTGTAAAAATTGGGAGATGTCCAAAACTCATTAAAAAATTGGATGTACCCCATATCAGTCTCATACTGAAATATTTTACATTGCTAGATTGACTCATTTTACGGAATTCAGTAAATCCAAATGATAAGTTTGGTCTCTTGGCAATTTATGACACTGATACAAATTGTATGATGGTTAGTGAGTTAAAATGTCTACAGTTGCCAAATGATGACCAGTATTGCTCTCTAGTTGTCAACCTGATAAATGACCAGTATTGTACACCAGTTGAATGACCAGTGAGCATGTCTGTGTGACTGTGAAAGGGCTTCCAATGCCAAGGATTTTTCTATCAATTCATTGCTAAATATTGACAGATTAAAGCCTAACAGAGAGTGTTGGACCTGTGTATGTTTGTAGTTATGTTTACCTAGGTCTAGTACATTTATTTTACTTTCGTTTACCAAGTGGAGCATCAGCATGCGCTGTATTGCTGCTAGTGGATCATGCTGAGTATTTCTGCTAGTGGAGTGTTCTCTGTATTGCCGCTGGTGGATCATTCTCTGTAATACTGCTAGTGGAACGTTTTCTGTATTGCAGCTTGTAGAACATTATCTGTATTGCTCTTAGTGGTGCATTCTGAGTGCTGCTTGTAGTGATCTCCCTTAATCACTATTTATATTTAGCCTTTGGTATTACATGAGAGACTCACAAGTAAATTTTTTTTTTGGGGGGGTGGGGGGTGGTAGATTCTTATCATGTAGCCCAGTGGTTCTCAACCCTCCTAATGTCGCGACCCACTGGTTGAGAACCGTTGTGTAGCCAGTATATAGTTTCACAAATGACTCCTAAGTTGTTCTGAGTAGTTTAGTTCCAACCTTTAGTGACTTTTATAGAGATATGAAATGGCTTAAGGGTGAGGTGGTCCAGAGAAGCTATTGAGATAAGACAATGTGGCCTGAAACATCATACTTTAGATCAGTGGTTATATTGTACTGAGGCTATGGCTAAAAATTGGAAGTCATATGATACTGGGGCTATGGCTAAAAATTGGAAGCCCTTGTCAAAATTTCATTGTGTCAGTGTGTGTTTCCTTGATGTACACCTAAAATCCACACTAACATTGTAACATTCTAGGATAACTGAATGTTAGTTGAATCTTATTCCTTCAGACTTCTTTTATATAAGAATGTCTATATGGAAAGTATTTTAAGCTGAAATAGCATTTTCTTTTAGATACCGGTACTTGTTCTTTGACTTATTATTTGTTTATTTCATAAGAAGTAAAGATTTTTTTCTGTCTCACTAAACAAAACTAACATCCACTTTCAACTTTCTCGATATTTAAGAAATATATTTTTAAAAACTCCAGTAATAAAAAATGCCATTATTATTGTTAGAAAAAGAAAACCACATCAAGAAATTATATTTATTAATTAAGAGAAAACATTTTAGAGTAGTTTTTTATGGTCTGGTTTTTAACACAAAGTCAAATTTCACTCACTTTAAAAATAATAGTTTTAGTTTTACAGTCCTATTTCAAATGTTATTCTAAGTAATTTTCATCTTAGAAGAACGGAAATGATTTTAGTTTTACAGTCCTATTTCAAATGTTATTCTAAGTAATTTTCATCTTAGAAGAACGGAAATTATTTTAGTTTTACAGTCCTATTTCAAATGTTATTCTAAGTAATTTTCATCTTAGAAGAACGGAAATGATTTTAGTTTTAACTATGTTTGAATCTCATTCCTTTAAGATCTTTTTTAAAAATATATATTTTTTTTACAAAGACATTTATTAATAAAATACTGTTTTAGCTGATCACCTTGTTGAAGTTGTATCTGGCAACTAAGAGGGCATGAGCGTGTTGTATCTAGCAACTAAGAGAGCATGAGCGTGTTGTATCTAGCAACTAGCAGCTTATGAACATGAGTTTATTAGTCGCATACAGCTTCAGGTCAGTAACCATGGTAAATAACGGCCATAGGAGGATGATGATGATGATGATTGAGTACTTTTATATAGCGCTTGTGTCCATGCTATTTTAGCATTCTCACAGCTCTCTGATGTTTATATCATTACCCATGGTCTATAATATCAGAAATGTACAACTTCATGTCAATATGCTATTCCATACATGAAGACAGTATCTCAAGTGTTTATTAAAACCAAGGTGGAATAATTGTGTGTAAATGTTAATTTATAATTTAATACTTATGACATCAGACACAGATTTGAAATTTTTTTAAAACGAGTTTTTTTGAGTGTGCTCTGTCTACAAGGATCTCCATTTGAAAGCAACCAAATTATTGTACTTTTAAGAATTAAGTTCTTTGTTGATAAAAAATAAATAAATGAATTTAACCTATATATATTCCTGTGCTGACAGTGTGCAACTTGATTTCTAGATGTCTTTCTGCTGGCATGCATGGGACTGGCATCAGTTATGTTCTTTAGCCTTCCCATCCTCTTCATGTATTAACTAACAGGTTCCCAAAACATTGATGCCCAGTTCCCAAAACATTGATGCCCAGTTCCCAAAACATTGATGCCCAGTTCCCAAAACATTGATGCCCAGTTCCCAAAACATTGATGCCCAGCTCCCAAAACATTGATGCCCAGCTCCCAAAACATTGATGCCCAGCTCCCAAAACATTGATGCCCAGTTCCTACAACATTAATGCCCATCTCCCAAAACCCTTGATCCATAGGTCAGTAGTTCTCAACCTTATTAATGCCTCGACCCTTTACTTCAGTTCCTCATGTTGTGGCTACCGCCAGCAATAAAATTATTTTTGTTTCCACTTCATAACTGTAGAGTATATGTGTTTTCAGATGGTCTTAGGCGACCCCCAAGTTGAGAACGGCTTGCATAGGGTATTCCAATGTTGCAAGCTGTTAGTTATTCAGTGTTCATCCATTATATTGTGCACTCTGGCCGGTTGTTTTTCTCATTTTTTTAAAATGATTTCTGTGTTGTGTTTTTATTTCTCATGTATTTTAATTTTTCCTATTTAACAAGTTTGAATTACAAAGCTCTTTTTTGTAAATACTGATTTAAATTTTTATTTTTATTTTTTACAAACTTGATATAAAATCAAAAGATTTTCTTTACACTTGATGTACTTATTTTTAGCAAATGTTTGTTCAGTTTGAGAGTAAGAAGCATACTGAGAGTAAGAATCATACTGTATTCAGAATGATTGTTTGCCATGAGTCTTTCACAAAAGCAAACATTAAAAACTTGTCCGAAGAAGTTTTGGAAGACTGGAAACTAATCAATAAATGACATTTTAAACAATAACATATTTCTTACAGTGTTAATGTTATATCATTGTAATTTTTTAAAAATTAATTTAAACCCTGGTTCTCATCTGTTCTCAAACTTTTTGGATGAGACTTTGTTATTTATTGTCTTAAGTCTCATTCACTATACCATAATACACTTTTCTCCTTCTGGTTTAAATTCCCTAGGGCCAAAATGCCTCATCTCACCTCATCTCACCTCATCTCACCTCATCCCACCTTATCCAGCTTATACAACAAAGTGCACGTGTCCTCTTATTATAATCCAAAAATAGCTGAACAACTTAGAAGTTTTAACAAAAATCACGTTTGGATAATCCAACTAATTTTAAGTGTTGGACTTCAACAAAGCGTTGAAGATGATTAATGAGACACCAACAATTTGTGTAAATAAAACAATATAGGTTGAGCTTTAATGATGGTTCCAGCAAATACAAATTTAAACGTTTCGGCCGAAATGCCTTCATTCGTGCAACAAAAAACATTCATATAATATAATCCACAATAATGTCATGTCATGTCTGTATCACAAGACAATCAGTTGTTTGTCTCCTGCCCCCCCCCATCCCCACCCTGCCTCTCCCTCACTCTACCTGGGGATCAATACCAGGTCAGTGGTAGACAAGGAAGGATGCAGTCACCTGACATTTTCAGCCCAGCAGAAACCAATAAAACAAACATTAGAGAAGTCACGTTTTTCAGGGTGGAGATCAATTCTTCCTGGCATACTCAAGGTACACACACACACACATAAAAATGAACTTTTGCTTCACAAAGCAATTGCTTAGTCTTGAACATGACTTATGACCGCTTGATAAGTCTGTGTGTGTGTGTCTAACAGTATAGTATAGAAAGTTATTTTTCAAATACTAGATAAAAATTTACGTGATTCGTTCTTACGATGGTCCACTCCCCCCCCCCCCGGCTATTTAGATAGCTTCCTACACTGTCATGCCATATTTGCTCTGTCATGTGACTTGCCTGATACTTCAACCCCACGTGATGTTGGAAGTTTTTTTTTTTATGATGGGCTTACCATTATAATGTAGAAAAAAAAGGGGGGGGGGATACTTTTCTTTTGCATTATAAATGTATTTTTCAATGTGTTGATATGGTCATCTTGTTAGATATCCCACTATTCAAGCTGGTTAGTGCAGGTTTGAATCTCACGTTAAAGCTATTGGGATTAAAGAATTTGATACGGACCCGTAAATGAATCGGGCTGCAGATCACTGAACTGTTTTTAAAAGAAGAGATCGGAAACAAAATAAATGCTTTCTTTAGTGGCAGTGATAAGCAGCATAAATGCTTTCTCTAGTGGTAGATTTTAGATTCGGACCAGATTTAAGGGGTTGTGGGGGGGGGGGGGGGGCATAATCATGCAAGTACATGAAATGTCATTGGAGCAAGGGCAAAAGATAAAATATTCTGTAAGACGTTTGAAAGCCAGATTGCCATTTCCAGCATTCATTAATTGAACAAAGACATATCAAGAGTGATAGTTCTGGTCAGTGGTTCTGACATATGGTGCACTGCAACAAACAACAACAACGTATGGCCATTTTTGTTCAGTTCATATACACCGTACTTGTAGTTATAAATCGTTGAACTTTACAAGGTGTGATGTCTGTTTTTTATGTTAATTCTATCATTATAAAAAAATTAAAATTCACTCACTTTATCATTTAATTATGTTTCTGTTATCAAATTAAATAGATTAAAGAAAAATTGTATTAATTTAGTAGTTTTGGGACTAATTGTATTTATTTCGTAGATTATGGACAAATTGTTTGTCATCTGAAGATAAATTGCATAGAGCATCCATTTGATTTACAAATGTATTTACAATTTGTGTTTGTTTTATCATCTATTTTCGAATTTTAAAAAAGGGTTTTAATCGTCTTGTAATCTAGATAACAGATCGTACCTTTAAATAGTTTATTATGGCTTCGTTTTGATATTTGCAATTATAATTTACTTGTTGGCTCTTGTGATGTAATCCAATGTTTTACTACTTACTTTTATTTTATAGTATGTTTTGGTAATATATTGTAGATAAAGAGTGTAGCGTTAAAAGAAAAGAGGAGACATAATGATATTCACTCACATTGTGATTGTAACTGTTGTTGCCACTCAAAACATTTACTCCTAAATTTTGATGCACCCTGTCCTGTGTAAAAATGAGGACTATATTTGGAACTAAATTTTGTTGGATTAATTATTGCATAAATTCATCAACCTTTCGTCTGAACTATTTCAAACTTAATTGTTGGTATAAATATCATCTGATGTCTGTAGCTTAACTCTTCGAATTGCATTAGTGGTCAATTTTAAAGCAGTTTCCTGGTTTAAATGTTAAGTGAAAAAATACAGGAAATTTGGAAATAATAATTATTTAGTTGTCACCCTTCTTAAACTTCAAGTGAATAAAATGTAAAATTAAAGGGAGAAAATACTGGAAATTCGGAAAGTATAATTATTAAGTTGTCACCCTTGTTAAACCTCAAGTAAATAAAATGTAAAATTCAAGGGAGAAAATACGGTAGTTAGCGCATGCAACAATTTTTATTCAAACAATATAATTAATGGTTATATAACTTATCGTCTTCTTGATGTAGCTTGCACCTATTTTAAGGATGGACATTTATTTTTCAGTTAGTATTCAGCTAAGTCTGACTGATTATTATGATATATTATTTTATCATAAAATCCATTCTTCAGCAATTTCGCTTTTATTCAAGGCAAAATGGTGAACCAGGTGTCCACCGAGCAGGTCTTAGTTACACTTTATACAAGAATTACTTTTTTTTTTCAAATAGCACCAGCATGTTTTAGAGATTTTTCCCCCCAAAAAAATTCATTTTTCTTTAATTAATGTGTATACAGTGTAAGAACCATTAGTCTGATTCACTAATGATGAAATGAACATCTGAACATGCAACAAACTGATGATGTGCTGATGTGACTTTGTACAGTCGACTTGTGTCATGCTTTCTTCAGGGAGTAATTATTGCACTTGTCGGACAGGAGCATGAACATGGCATCTATTGTTGAAACCTATTAGTTATCACATTTTTGCTCTTACCACAAAGTACTGTGGCTTTTAGCCTAAGTTTAACAAAATCTTGTTCAAGCACTGGGGTAATATGTACTGGAGTAATATGTACTGGAGTAATATATACTGGAGTAATATGTACTGGAGTAATATGTACTAGAGTGACATGTAATCTGTAAATTTTCTTGTGAATAATTATCACAACTCATCCTTTCAGAATGTCTTGGAGAAATATTAATGTTAAAAGAAATAAAAACAACATTTCTCATTTTTTTAAATTTATTTTAATATTTCTAAATTGTTGTATTAAATTGTTGATTCTATACATGGCCACTTTGCTCTTGACTCCGAATGACGTCACCAATCTCATGTACAGTATGGGCCAAAACTAACAGTACTAAAGTCCCTCCTCTTGAACGCGTGCTGTGGGTTTGTCAACAGTGATTAGCTCAAGCCGTGACATATTTCCTTTACAAAAATTATCTTTCTATGAGGGCGAAAAATCGGTAACAATATACAGCATAACTGTGTTACTTGTAGCCATCTTTTTAAACCTCTGTCAGAACTGTTCAGCCACTTGTCAGTCAGACCCTTTTCCTCCATACGACCACTGACGTGCCAGCACAAATCATGGTCATTTATGACCATACTTTTTCCTCAGCCGAGCGACCCATTTCCAAAAACAACTACCCGACATATATTCCCTTTCACTAATTGGTACACATGGCGGCTGGAGCTATGCACCATAGCCAAACGTGCGTACGCGTTCAAGATGCGGGATTAAAAAAAAATAAAAAATACCACTGTTAGTTTAGCGGATACTTTACTTCTTAGATTATACAGAAACGTTTCACAAATCTTTTGGTTTCAGAAATGTCATGGTTTCACAAATCTCATGGTTTCACAGATCTCACCGTTTCACAAATGTCAGGATTTCACAAATCTCATGGTTTCACAAATCTCTTGGTTTCACAAATGTCATGGTTTCACAAATCTCATGGTTTCACAAATCTCTTGGTTTCACAAATGTCATGATTTCACAAATCTCTTGGTTTCACAAATGTCATGGTTTCACAAATCTTTTGGTTTCAGAAATGTCATGGTTTCACAAATCTCATGGTTTCACAGATCTCACCGTTTCACAAATGTCAGGATTTCACAAATCTCATGGTTTCACAAATCTCTTGGTTTCACAAATGTCATGGTTTCACAAATCTCATGGTTTCACAAATCTCTTGGTTTCACAATAAATGTCATGGTTTCACAAATCTCATGGTTTCACAAATCTCTTGGTTTCACAAATCTCTTGGTTTCACAAATCTCATGGTTTCACAAATCTCACCGTTTCACAAATCTCTTGGTTTCACAAAGCTCACGTTTTCACAAATCTCACGTTTTCACAAATCTCATGGTTTCACAGATATTACGGACAGCTATTAATGGAGAATTTTATCTCTTAGTTTAGTGTATCGGCTCGTTTCACAACAGTCCATAATAAAGTACGATACCAAAGCTTAAAAACAATAACAAATAAACGATACACAAAGTCAGGGCTAATTACAATTAATACGTTTTTAATTTGTGAATTTCAATGAATTACAAGAGTAAAAGAATATGATAAAAATGTTTAACTTACAGTATGGCTGGTACCGGTACTGTATATAAAAATACAATGAACACAATTTGCACAAATGAAAGAAAATCTACACACAACAAAGCACTGTATAGTATTAAATAACGACACACTGCACGTCTCGTGATAAAGGAAAGGATCTCTCTGGCCCATTCAATCGTTCAGCCTTTTTATAGACATTTCCTACTAATGTCTCTCGAACCGTCTAACGCATTGTTTTGCTTTCCCGTTTTACCCAGATTCTTCTATAAGGTTCTGACTAACCAAGCTTTAGTAAACAAGGTTACATTTTGCTAGCCACACCCCAAAACGGCCTCGACTGTAAGAGGTCATGCACGTGGAAAGCGGGTTTCACAAACCTCACGGTTTCACAAATATCATGGTTTCACAAATCTCAAGGTTTCACAAATCTCAACGTTTCATAAATGTCATGGTGACGGTTTCCAAAATTGTAAACCAAATAAATAAATCATTTTTAAATCTGCCCGTCGTATCTCATGTGTGGCGCTAAAATGAAAATGGAATGTTCAATGAACTAGGACCAAGTCTGCTAACCCCGTAAATGTGGACTCTGTCTTGTCAGTTGTCTTAAGACGGTTCAACAAAAATTGATATCATGTCACTTCATCATTCATGTGTCAGTTTTTTTTGTTCAAAACTGAGCCGTGCATGAGTAACTGAAATAATATTACCTGCCATTAGAGCTATACATTTCATGAGAAGCAATTCATCATTGCAGCTGCATCTAAATGAGCTTAATATTTGACTACAAGGTTAGATCAAGACTGTCATGTTGCTTTGACTACAGGGCAATAAGAAGAATGCCACGGTGTTTTAGCTACAAGGTTAGATCAAGACTGCTATGGTGCTTCAACAGTAAAGACATTCATTTAATAAAACCTTGTATTTTTGTCAGTGATATGGAATCAAGTCAGCTGTAAATTGTATACAGTCTGTAATTATATGACAAATGATAAACTTGATACATTTTATGTACACACAAATTCAGAGATGAGTTTACAAGCTGATGTAAAGATCTTACAGAACTGTCATGAATGTTTGTTCTTGTTCCTGATCCATGTTTGTTCTTGCTCTTGATCCATGTTTGTTCTTGTCCCTGATCCATGTTTGTTCTTGTTCCTGATCCATGTTTGTTCTTGTTCCTGATCCATGTTTGTTCTTGTTCCTGATCCATGTTTGTCACAACTAATGACTTATACCGCAATTACCTTTCCCACAGATGGTGAAACTGCTTTTCAGCTTGGAACAGTTGACATCCAAGGAATGGAATATCTGAGACTAGAGTTGTGTGTCCAGAACTTAGCAGTCTTCTGTAGAGGTCTTCTGTAGCAGTCTTCTGTAGCAGTCTTCCGTAGCAGTCTATTTAGCAGTCTTCTGTGGAAGTCTTCCGTAGCAGACTTCTGTAGCAGTCTTCTGTAGCAGTCTTCTGTGTTAGTCTTCAGTGGAAGTCTTCTGTAGTAGTCGTCTGTTCTTCTATAGCAGTCTGCTGGTGCGATTCTGTTTCAGAATGACAGCCGCCAGCTAGCCGGGTACTAACAGTTATTCTGACAATGTGTGGATTGTGGATCACAGTGTGATCGAAAACAAACATTTGAAAAACACAATGCGTGTTGCTATTATTCAACAAACTACCGGACCATTTATATGCAATAAAATTCAGTTTCGTTTCACTCACTGATACGTTTTCCATGCGTCACAAACTGCATTGGGTGGGGCTTCAGAGTTGGGTGCTTAGAGGAAACTATCAGTCTATATCATAACTGCGGATTATCAGAAGTAAGTGTATCACCGTATAATGTAGACCAATTCTAAGAAAGGGACCACGATCGCTTTGATAGGTTGTAATAAGTTCTGCAATACCATGATTTCAACCTGATGACATAATCTTTGAATCAGGTGTTGCTATTTCAGATCAAGAAACGCTTAGCGCCTTCCTTCAAGTAAATAAATAATTGGAGGGTCGCGACGTTCATTGCACACGAAATTGAAGACTTTAATGCCATTGACAGATCCAGTAGCGCCCACCACAACCGCGTCTCAACCCAAATCTACTTCCTGTGCATTGAAATCGCAATCAATAAAACGTCCAGTCTTGTCAAACCAAGCAGCTATGTGTACGCCAAGCTTTTGTTCAAAGGGGCATACCTCGAATCCGCAGGTGCAAAGGGGCAATGAGACTTATGTGATCAAATTTAAAAAAAAAAAAAAAAAAAAATTCATTGAAAAGACACGGTGACACTTGAAATATTTGCTCGTATTTGGCGTGTCTGCTTTAGGTGCTAGGAGGGATGTTCTAGGAGGGGTGTTCTTCACTTGGAAGGGTCTTCTTCACTTGGAGGTGTGTTTTCAAATCCGCTCAAGTAGCGGATATTTGACAAAAATGTTTCAAACACGGTGTTACCACAAAGAATTGTACGTGTGTTTCCTTTTAACTAGCGGTTTTACGGTGTACGTTATTAAACTGACTGAAGGCGTTTCGGGTGACTCCATTTAATACCACAAGATTCTCATTTCATTGGCCTGACGCCCCTGTTACAATTTGAATAACACATTTCAGACGTACTAACAATGCGAGCTTCGTTCTTTGAAATAGTATTACGCTGAAATAATTGACTAGCTATGCAGTGAGATATCTAACATATCGATTCATTCATTTAGATTATGGAGTGCATCTAAAAAAAATCGAACATTTATTTTGAGTCCAATTTCAACCACAGTTCTGTTCAGTGTGCTATTTATAATTGGGTCGCAAACAAGGGAGGCAACTAAGAGAGGTGAGCAATTTTCTTATTTCAATTTTTATTTCGTATTCTTTTTTATTTTTTGAAACGGTGAACCGCTCAAATTTGAAATATGTAAATATATTTTCAGCTACTGTCCCTTTTGAAACTGATCACATTTATATAAACTGTTTTCCTATTGTGTGGTC
This sequence comes from Omphiscola glabra, assembly GCA_964017045.1. Lineage (NCBI taxonomy): Eukaryota > Metazoa > Mollusca > Gastropoda > Lymnaeidae > Omphiscola > Omphiscola glabra. The sequence continues at coordinate 23,027,841 of OZ024795.1, forward strand.
GATACAAACTTTAAAAAAAAAGAGTTTAAATCTAGTTATAGATTAATTAGGTATATATATTTTGTACTTGATTGTTCTTATTTGGCACTTAACTTAAGAACAGCTCACTGAGATTATTTTAGTTATTAATATAGCTTCCATTTTGTAAGGTAAAGATAACGCTTTAAAAAAAATAACATCATTTTGTTATCTTATCTTACAACAAACAAAGCAATAAAACTATTACTTAAATTTTTTAAAATAAAAATTGAAATTTCGATTAAAAAATTTAGATTGGATCCAGGTACCATATTGCCAGCAATATAATATATAATATTAAACTTCTTACGCTAATGAAGGTGATTTGTTTGATCGGAATGCAATAATTCATTACTAATTAAAAATATTCCTTAGATTTATAGGCAAATAAAAGTATGTACAGTGGAACTTCAGATAACAAACGCCATATTTATCGAACACATTTTGTGAACGAACACATTTTATGAAACATTTTTCTCTGGGTTAATAACGAACGATACATCGGGTTACGAACATACGACGCATCCAATCTCAACGGTTCAGTAGTTCCCTGGCGTGTTGGCAGAAAATATCGGTTGTCCCCGTAGAAACATTATTATTATTATTATTATTAGCTGGGGTACCACGCTATAGAAAACTACCCATAATAATAATAATAATAATAAGAAACATTACTTTGTGTTATTTTAGCCTTCATTATGCCGCCTACAGGAAAAAAGTCTTATTAACAGAAACCGCCTTAATGTGGACTTAAAGACTAAAATTGTATAAAAATTTTGATAATTTCAATTTGGGGTTTTATTTATTTTACAGTTATGTCTCTATAATTAAGGATATTGTTATTTGATTCTTTTTTTTTTCCCTACAGGAAAGACTTAAAATGTAAAAATTCCATATACCTATGGCTGGAACATACTAATTGAAATGACATGGATTCCAATGGGAAAACTTACTTCAGTTAGCGAACGTTTTGGTTTAAGATCGGATTCACGAAGCAGATTAAGTTAGGTTTAACTGTAACTTATAATTTAAATTGTGTACTAAAGAACAATCAGGTCAATCCGTTCATCTTGTGAATCCACTTGTTGTGCCACATATATATATATATATATATATATATATATATATATTGTTTTATAGAAATAGAAGGATGTGGTAAAAAAAAACTTTTTTTGGAGAGTAGTCGCGGTGTCAGGTCATGAACAAGGGTGAGTAAAAACATGCACCAATCCCTTGTAAACAGGGGCCAATAGCGCCATGCTACTAAAAGAATATTCTTTCGAAATTTTTAAAATCTTTGTTTAATAGGGGCGCAAATTTATCATCCGCATGAATTTTACAAACTGATGTAAAGATCTTATAGGACTGTCAGGAATATTTGTTTTTGTTCCTGATCCATGTTTGTTTTTGTTCCTGATCCGTGTTTGTTTTTGTTCCTGATCCATTTTTGTTTTTGTTCCTGACTAATGGCTTCTTCCTCAACTACCTTTCCCACATTTTGTCCACATGCTGATGTCCGTAAGTTTAAAGTCAGCAACTGAAATAAAATCATTTTGTTATAATAACGGCAACATATTTCAGGGACCTTTGAGTAAGGGAGGTCGGTCGTGTGGGGAAGGATATCAGCTCAGCAAGTAATGTACTGAGTAGATCTTGATTCATATTGAATAATGCAACTCTTCTGTCCCAGTTTGCCACGTCCACACCCACTCTAAATTCCCATCAGACGCCTTTGAATAGACATGTCTCAACAGCCTCAAGACTTTGTTGATTTAATGCAGTCGGTGTATCCCATAAATGTGTCTACCTTGTAGCCACTCAAAGACCCGCGAAACGCTTCAGTGATTCATACGCTTGATCTGCGTGGGTTTACACCACGGTATTCGCAGTTACCTTCTTTTAAAATTATGGAAAAACTAGCATGGGAGGTAAACCAATGTAGTTGACATAAATTGATAATTCTGACGAATATAATATTCGCTATTATTCATTGGTTCGTAGCTACATGTGCATTTTTTCCCTCTAGGTTACACCCATCTCTTACACGATGTCGAACACTTTGTTTAATAAAAAAAGAAATCTGCAATCGTTTTTCGTGGGGTGGGGGGGGGGGGGAAGGAAGGAAGATGGGATCTCGACACTCAGCTCCCACAAGGAAGATGGGATCTCGACACTCAGCTCCCACAAAGATAGTGCATCAAAAGACTGGCGATGTTACCATTGGGCGTCATCTGACGCTCTATGTTTAGAGTTCACGTGCGCCTAACAGGCAGTAGTGAAACCTCTCGAGCATTTTCGCACATCGGAGCGCCGTGAGCATGCTATCATAGCATGTAAATGAGCGCTATATAAGTACTCAAATCAATGAAGCAATCTCACCTTTAGAAGGATTTATAGATCTTTTCGTAAAAGAATTCTTATAGAGAAAGCTGCCCTAGGTTGATAGTTCTACACAAATTAACTATGTACACAGGTATTTGGAAGTTAACGGGTGGATAGATTTGAATTAAATTTGTCACGTGACTTTGTTAGTTATTGTTTCATGTTGTTGATTCCTGCATGGTAACTGCGCGTGTTACTAGATTTTACGGAGGGGATCTATATTTTACACGCTCTATTTCTATTTCTAGTAATCTTGGTGTTAAACAAAAAAAATTGTGTTAACCTGAAAAGTCAAATGTATAACAACCAAATAGCGTAGCTTGGGTTAGTGCCACCAGGGGCGTGCCGAGAACGTTACCGCTCCCATCCAAGAAAAACATATGTAGTTAGTCGAAAATTCCGCTCCTCTATTTAAAGTTAAAAAGTGCCGCCCGGGATGGACCGCCCCCCTCAGCACCCCCGGGATGGACCACCTCTCTCGGCACCCCGGGATGGACCACCCCCTTGACAGCCCCGGGATTGACCGCCCCCTTCGGCATCCCCGGGCTGGACAACCCCCCTTGACAGCCCCGGGTTGGACCGCCTCCCTCGGCATCCCCGGGGATGGACCTCGTCACCCCCTGCCTACGCCACAGATAACACTTGCCTGGGAATTATAACTAATTAAACACGTTTTTATTTTTCAGGGTTCCTTCACATTGTGAAAGTTCAAACTGAACTCTCAAGCCAATCATGACGCAAGCAGGCTCACCAAGCCAATCATGACGCAAGCAGGCTCACCAAGCCAACCATGACGAAAGCAGGTTCACCAACCTTCCCGTATCAACAAACATGAACACAAAACTATCGGCAGTGAATGGTAAACATGGATGAATTTCACAAGGAATTTACAGCGACACAAACATAAAGTCATGCTCCTCTGTAATGGGCATATGATAACCATTATCAAACTCCACATGAATGGCTTTCTTAATCTAAATCTGCCATTTTATCGTCATCTGTTTTATCGATATCCGAAAGGATACTTCAGAACGTCTTCAGTGATGGTGTCACGTGCCAGATTGGTCATCAATTTTCTGTGGTATTTCTGTGTATTTTGAAATATAATTACATTCCATAAGCGAGACCAAATAACACCCTGAACATGATTTCATCCGTTGGCGACAAAAGTCAGAGGTCAAGGTCAACAGATGGACAAGGCGTGAGGTTAAAGGTCGACGCCAAACCGACCATGAAGCTCCGGGAACGCGTCGAAGAATTCCGTTTGTTGTCTAACGACGAGGCTGTCAGAGAGGTGGAGTACGACAAGCGACGAGGCGAGTGGACGCGACGGGGCGAGCTGCTCAAACTGGACAAACCCTTGCAGAGGTGGAAGAAGTGTTACATCCCGTCCGTCCTATCCGTCGTCGGCGGTGCTTTTCTACTGTTCGTCTGCAGCATCAAGGGTCTGTCCGGAGACTCCGTGTTCTTTCACCAAAAAATCGCGTTCCAGGTAGTAGGCGGGGTTCTGGTCGGAATGGGCGTGGTTTTGATCATGGTGACAGCCGTCTGCACATATAAGAGAGAAGAATTCATCGGAACGAAATCGGGATTCCCGAAACCATTTAACTCCACATCGTCCTACAAACGATCGACTTCGCTCCCCACTGAGTTCACGAGAACCCAAAACGACTTAGACATAGAAGACATTATTACAAGAAAAACCAACGGCTACAAAAACCTCCACAGTCACACCTCCACGGAATCAGGATATTCTGGATCTCCAGTGGACAGTCTCGGAGAGAGTTTCTCATCCACACGGTCGGCGAGACAGTGGATACACACCCACGCGCCGATGTTTCCAGCGGGTAGCGGGACCATAAGGCGCCAGTCTAGTGACACTGTACTGGACAAGAGCTTCGCCAGGGCTCGTCTTCTCGCGTGGGACGAGTTCTATAAGTCGGGAAATCACGTGGTAGCCAGATGTATGCAGGAGTGGTCGAATGGAAAGTGTATAGATGGCAGCTACAATAATTTTGAATGTAAACCGCCGAGACATGATGTTAAATGTGATAAATTACGTATCCACGAGGCACCAAAATTATACCCACAAGGCACGACAGGTATGGTGCGTCCCGTTGTAGTCAATATAAAAGGCTGATGGATCAACTTAAAATCCTTACTGGTCTTTTCTCAAACTTTGTGACAAAACAAACGTCAAATGTGTGCTAAACGTATAAAAATACAGGCACCAGTTCCAACTATTTAGAGTCAAATGACAAACCGCTCACAGCACAATGTACAGCTGATAACACACTGGTCAGTTGAGAACCCAGTGGTCAACTCATAACCCAGTCGTCAACTCATAACCCAGTGGTCAACTCAAAACCAGTGGTCAACTCATAACCCAGTGGTCAACTCAAAACCCAGTGGTCAACTCATAACCCAGTGGTCAACTCATAACCCAGTGGTCAACGCATAACCCGGTCGTCAACTTATAACCCAGTGGTCAACTCATAATGCAGTTTTAATCTAACACCCCAGTGTTCATCTCACAACCCACATCGGTCACCAGCAACACACAGATGCTGTGTATCAAATTAACGTGATTTACTTCATGTCAATAGTAAAATCTGCTACACGAGTCAAATCCCAATGAACAGAGATCAAAATAGGAATGTGTAAATCTTATCATAGATCTCTAGGTCTAATCCAGATTCTAGATGACAAATAGATTATTAGTTCGTTGTAAATTGTCTACTCTCACGCCAACTTATATCATTGAAGGGGGCGTCCATTAATTATGTCAAGAAAATAGGACGTGGCTGGGCTTAAAAATGTTTGACAGTTGTTGACAAGGGGGAGGGGTGAGCTTGAAAATGTTTAACAGTTGTTGACAAGAGGGAGGGGGTGGGCTTGAAAATGTTTGACAGTTGTTGACAAGAGGGAGGGGGTGGGCTTGAAAATGTTTGACAGTTGTTGACAAGAGGGAGGGGGTGGGCTTGAAAATGTTTGACAGTTGTTGACAAGAGGGAGGAGTGGAGATTAGATTAGATGACGTCATCAATCATGTTTTCTCTATTAAAAGTTTAATCTTAAAATTTGACTGGTTGTGACATTATTTTTAAAAATTATAAGCGTAAAAGAGTGTAAATAGTAATATGAATTTTAGGCTTTTAACAATATAACATTTATTTAATGTATGTCTGTCTGTGCACTTCAGATGGCTGGTCAGAATGTTAGCACGCTTTGTTAGTGCAAGAGAAGGCAAAAGTTGGCCTCTCTTCAACTGTAGATTCTGTTTGACGCAAATGACTACTAGGGCTGTATGTTTGCGATCATGTTGCAGGTGTGGAACAAGGACAAGGTTCAAGTGTCATGCGCAATCAAGATAAATGATATTGATTGAGCAGAAATACGAAATTTTGAGACTTAGGGGAAAGTAAAGTGAGTAACAATAATAACATCGCTGCTTGGACGGATTTGCAAAATGTGTAACATGTATTTTGTATCACAAGTTATGTTGAAAAAGCGTGTTCAACATCACCGTCAATGCCCCCTTGAGCATAAAAAATTAGCACCTGCTCCTCAACAAAAAAAAAAGGATTCGACCACTGCGAGTAGCTGCAAGGAGATAGAGACACAGAGAGCTTATGGCTATTATTGCTCACACCGACAATGTTTCTATTTTAAGTGCTGAATGGTTAGATGAGGATGATGTTGACCTGTCTGGTGTTTCAGTTAGATGAGGATGATGTTGACTTGTCTGATGTTTCAGTTAGATGAGGATGATGTTGACCTGTCTGGTATTTCAGTTAGATGAGGATGATGTTGACCTGTCTGGTATATCAGTTAGATGAGGATGATGTTGACCTGTCTGGTATATCAGTTAGATGAGGATGATGTTGACCTGTCTGGTATTTCAGTTAGATGAGGATGATGTTGACCTGTCTGGTATATCAGTTAGATGAGGATGATGTTGACCTGTCTGGTATATCAGTTAGATGAGGATGATGTTGACCTGTCTGGTATTTCAGTTAGATGAGGATGATGTTGACCTGTCTGGTATATCAGTTAGATGAGGATGATGTTGACCTGTCTGGTATATCAGTTAGATGAGGATGATGTTGACCTGTCTGGTATATCAGTTAGATGAGGATGATGTTGACCTGTCTGGTATATCAGTTAGATGAGGATGATGTTGACCTGTGTGGTATATCAGTTAGATGAGGATGATGTTGACCTGTCTGGTATTTCAGTTAGATGAGGATGATGTTGACCTGTCTGGTATATCAGTTAGATGAGGATGATGTTGACCTGTCTGGTATATCAGTTAGATGAGGATGATGTTGACCTGTCTGGTATATCAGTTAGATGAGGATGATGTTGACTTGTCTGGTATATCAGTTAGATGAGGATGATGTTGACCTGTCTGGTATATCAGTTAGATGAGGATGATGTTGACCTGTCTGGTATATCAGTTAGATGAGGATGATGTTGACCTGTCTGGTATATCAGTTAGATGAGGATGATGTTGACCTGTCTGGTATATCAGTTAGATGAGGATGATGTTGACCTGTCTGGTATATCAGTTAGATGAGGATGATGTTGACCTGTCTGGTATATCAGTTAGATGAGGATGATGTTGACCTGTCTGGTGTTTCAGTTAGATGAGGATGATGTTGACCTGTCTGGTATATCAGTTAGATGAGGATGATGTTGACCTGTCTGGTATATCAGTTAGATGAGGATGATGTTGACCTGTCTGGTATATCAGTTAGATGAGGATGATGTTGACCTGTCTGATGTTTCAGTTAGATGAGGATGATGTTGACCTGTCTGGTGTTTCAGTTCCGCAAGATGAAAATAGCAAATCAGTTACTGTAGACTATGACCACCAGGGGCGTCATTTCAGGGTTTTTTCAAAGGCGTGAGCAAAACCAAAACTTGGTCGACTTGTTAAGTAGTTAATTACTGGAGGTGCCACAGTACATGGCAATTTAAATAAAACCTGCTAATTTGGGGGGGGGGGGGCAAATACCCCCTGTCCTACCCGAAAGTTGGCTACTCCATGGGAAGATGAAAGCAGCTAGAAACTATACTATAATTATCAGCTTTACTGACAATAATCATAGTTATACCAAAAACAATGATATTTAGTCTTTTAAGAAACCCTTTAATTGATTCTGCATCACAAAATTTAAGTGTAAAAACTTTTTAACTTGTTGATAAATAAAGCTAAAGATGTAATAAAATGTTTTTCCTACAATTTTGTGTCATTCAAATAGATCAGCAAAAAGGTAAAATGTATTTATACATTTATTTATATGATAATTATTTAATTTTTTTTTTTTTGGGGGGTGGGGTTATAAAATGTTTACATAATTAAATAGGGGGTCATTGAAAGTTTGACAGTTGTTGACAAAGGAGGGGAGGGGGTAAACAATTGTGTAAAAATTTTGACGTACATAATGGACGACCCCTTAGAATGTTTTACTAAGTATATTGTTACTAGTAGTTAAAAAAATATCAAATTATTATTGTTGTAAGGATTGCGTCAAAATCAAAGGGAAGTAATGCATAATATTTAGTACAACTTCTTGCAATAGTTACAATTCTTGACTTATTCAACAGGAAATAAAAGAAAATGTCATTCTGTGTTAAGAAATCAGAAGAATATTGTTTCGGCCATTAATTGTTATAAATGTTCCCACAGACAGTCATTGTAATTTAAAGATAATTAAGATGCTTTTATATAAAAAAAATTATTTGTTAAAAAGAATCGTAAAGGTGAAATTAACTTAAGGCTTAAGGTGACAACTCATTGTCATATTCTCCTACTTTTACCAATAGAATACAATATTGGATTCGTATCTTTGTCCTGATTACTGTAAGCTGTGATCTGTAACCAGAATTAAAAAAAATGTTTTATTTTAACGTCCTGGCATAATAATATATGTTTTAAAATATTTATTTTTTCATCCATATTAGTATTAGCATCACCATAATCATAACACTTTTTGCACATAATATCGCCTCACAGACAGAAGGGTTCTCAGAATAAACACAATTAATTATTTAACTACCCCCCAACCACTTTCCCTACCAGTAAATTTTAAAATATTTTTTAGTTTTCTTTTACAATATTTAAAAATATCCCGGTTTTGTTTTTCTTTTTGAAAAAGTTAAACATTTTAGTTTTTGTCTACTTTGTGATTTGTTTTTATGATGTCAAAGGTCAAAGGTAAAGTCCCGAATGAACTTACGTTGTGGTTTAATTATTCTAACAAGTACAGGAAAGTAAGTACATATTCTTTCATTGTCTGATGGCATTTCTTCATTGCCTTTCGTTAATCCATTCCTAAAAGCATGTTGTCAAATTGTAGAAATGTTTCAGTCTGAGTTCTTGACATTCATTTTAAAAATGATACACTATGGACTGGACTCAAACATATTCATAAAGTGTTGTGATGGGCGGTAAGGGAGTAAATAATTTAACGAACTTTTCAAAAAAATTGCTTAGTGTCTTATTCTGAAATATAAATATATTTTTTTTCAGGGTTGTTTTACTCTCATTTTCTGTCTCAATATATCCCTTTATAAAACGAACAGATGTCAGTGTTGTTGATGCCTGTTCATCCGGCCCGACGACTTTACTACAACTTGCTTCATAAAATGTATGGAACACGAGACGTTGTGATACAATTTAAATTTCAATATTATGTTCAGAATACTAGGAGATTTCACACGTGCGGAGACCTCCTGGCTGATATGCGCCTTAATTTATCATTCTCAATTTTAAATTATTGTATCTGGATTTTCTTGTTTATTAAAGACTTGTTTATCCCCGAACTCCCAAAATCGTACAATACGTATCTTAATAGTAAATCAATAAATATACGGAATGTAAAGTGGATACAATAACTACTCCCTTCGCAGTGCCTGGTGGGATGGAGTTAAGCTGGCGCCATAAAGTTAACTACTACTATATGTGCGCATTAGGTCTGATGTAACTATCTTTTTGCTAACGTCGCCTTCTTTGCTAACTTTTTTAGTAAACAAATATGTTTTTTGACTTTGCTTTTATTCATTGCATGCCACTCACCAATGATTAACTTGGAATACTAAATTTAGTTTTTCGTATTTTTTCCCACAGCTTTCGTTTTTGCTTGTAAGTATTGTACAGAATGATTATCCGGCCCGAGGTCGTCATTTCTTCCCGTTATCCGGTCCGTCGTGAATAAGTTTGGTGACCCTTGGTTTAATGTACAGCATTATTGCCCTTGGTTTAATGTACAGCGTTATTGCCCTTGGTTTAATGTACAGCATTATTGCCCTTGGTTTAATGTACAGCATTATTGCCCTTGGTTTAATGTACAGCGTTATTGCCCTTGGTTTAATGTACAGCATTATTGCCCTTGGTTTAATGTACAGCATTATTGCCCTTGGTTTAATGTACAGCATTATTGCCCTTGGTTTAATGTACAGCATTATTGCCCTTGGTTTAATGTAAAGCATTATTGCCCTTGGTTTAATGTACAGCATTATTGCCCTTGGTTTAATGTACAGCATTATTGTCCTTGGTTTAATGTACAGCATTATTGCCCTTGGTTTAATGTAAAGCATTATTGCCCTTGGTTTAATGTACAGCATTATTGTCCTTGGTTTAATGTACAGCATTATTGCCCTTGGTTTAATGTAAAGCATTATTGCCCTTGGTTTAATGTACAGCATTATTGTCCGTGTTAAATTTCTGCTGGTTATGATCCGTCACGTTTCAAGTACCGGTATGTAAGAAAAAAAATTAAAAAGATGTTCCTATTTTTTCGCTTAAAAAATTGCTCTTTATTCAAGCTTCAACATTCCTTTATCTACTATTTCCTTCACACAACGTGAACGCAGTCCTTCAATGATTTTATTTTAATTGAAACTGGCTCTGGTAAAACGATACCAAAGGTAGTGATATTGACAATGCTTTAAATTTATGATACAATTTCAAACACATAGAAATAAAAGCTGTATTAACTCACAAAACACAAAGTGAACAAATATAATCGCCCAAGAATGTAAACAATGATACAGTCACACATTCAATAGGGAAGGATCTGCACATCTACTAAAGAAATCAGCAGGTATAGATTCTCATACTAAGGTAGTCTCAGACCACTCGAGAGGCCAAAATGTACAAACATTCAAAGGCATATCGCTGACCCAACTGGATGATGCAACAACACGAAACACCACAGATGTCGACATCAACAATAGCGCTGATATCAAAAAAGTGTTGAGTTGCCAAAGAACTGCAAATATTTGTGGGAGCGAAAGAGATGGTCGCTAAAGGGTAGGAAAATCGAGCCTTGATGTACAACATCGTAATCGTCATGACTGAGCCCATGATAGTATTAGCGGAAGCTTTCCGTTAGCTGTATGTGGCTTGGAATTGCATTAATTTTGGGTGTATGTGGATTTCATCTTTTTCAAAATCTATCGTAATGGACTACGATGAGTCACTTCCTTGTTTTGTCACGTGATACGTGTAAGCCTTCGGTAGCCTATGCTACACATAACAACACATAACAACAGACAACAACTGATCAGCCATTATCATTAATTTTAAAGCAAAATTTTTGTCTCCATCAGCGCTTCCCCAATGTTAATTAAAAATTTTATTTTTCAAAATATTCTTGAATACACATGTTTTTTTAAACGACATTCATAAATGTGACAATAATTATAATTCAGTTATGATTAAAGGAAGAAAGTTGTTTGAAGAAAAATGTGTGAGCGACTAGTGTGTTGCAGACAGTCTACCGGAAGTCTTACTCGTACTTACGCTTATCACGTGACAAAACAATCGACTCATCGTAGTCCATTGAGGCTATGTCTGCCGCACACCTAACTGAGGATATGCTTATCTCATACCGTACTGAGGCTATGTCTGTCTCTTATCGTACTGAGGCTATGTCTGTCTCTTATCGTACTGAGGCTATGTCTGTCTCTTATCGTACTGAGGCTATGTCTGTCTCTTATCGTACTGAGGCTATGTCTGTCTCTTATCGTACTGAGGCTATGTCTGTCTCTTATCGTACTGAGGCTATGTCTGTCTCATACAGTAACAGAGGCTATGTCTGCCGCATACCGTAACTGAGGCTATGTCTGTCTCATACAGTAACTGAGGTAATGTCTGCATGATACAGTTGTGTTCTGCGGAAATGTGTAACAACTCTAAACATTGGGGGTACATTTATTGGATACTTTAAATACATTTTAGAAAATATTTTCTTATTACCATTCAAGTGATGGACTGGCCTTGGGTTTTCCCCTTTGATAGAACAGTTAATGGCAGAAAAGAGTAATATTCAATTTTTATTTGGTCAATGACAATATCATTGGATAATACTTTGTACATTAAATTACAACGTAAAATGTCTTACTTATGGGAAAAAGAAACACCTGTCAAAATAAACCAAAGCAAATAAGAATACATGCTTAATTTTTTACACTTCAATTTTGAGCAATTGTTTAGGAACCTTTATGGGTACACAGTTAGAATCTGTTCTAGCCAAAGGGACAACTTTAATTTTATCAAATGAGGTCAATTTTAGAGGCGAGGGATCAGAAAGACCTGGGCTTTGATTAACAAACAAGAACAGAACCTTCCCATGTCTGACAGCCCCAACGATTGCCTCTGATTTCCTGTCAATACTGAACACGTTTTCTTCTTTGGTAACACTCAATGAGTTGTCACTTCCGGATGTCACTTGCAGTAGAAGACCTTGTTCTGTCAGCAAATATGTGTCGTCTTTCATTATACTAGGATCAGATATTATTTGATAGTCAAACGGCTGTATTTGGTTAAAGTTAACTTTAGCGTTGGATATCCAGTCTTTGTCATCCTTTGACTGCCACGTGACTGTGTCTAGGTAAGTTATGTGTGACATACAAACTGTTTTCTTTCTCGGCTGTGTTGCCCCTAACCCCCCTAATCCAGTAGTTTTAAAAGGAACACTACCGAAATTAAAGCCGGCATTCAAGCCAGATCTTGAATTAGACATATTGACGGGTTCCTCGATTTCCGTCTCTGAGGAATGAGAAATAATTAGTTTATCTTCAAACATTCCAAAACTACTGGCAGTACTTTGTGCATTGTAAACACAAACCCACACCGAGCTGTCGGGGCATTGCAAATTTAATCTGCATATCTGAAACTGTGCAATGCAATAAAGGTAATTCTTGGTAAACATGAAGGAATGGCTTCCATCTGGCACTTCAGTGAAACATTCCCATTGACCAGATGACTGGAATTCAAATATACTGCCGACATCTTTCCCACCAACGGACTGACCAATCAGAAGGTAAAGTTGATTTTTGTACGAATACACATTTTTCGTTGATCCATCTTTAGGCAGACCATTACGAGGAAGGGAATAAGTCTTTCTTGTGTCTAAAACGTAGGCCAGAATTGCTTTAAAAGATGCTTGTAAATACACGACAACAGGAACCGTGTCTTCAACAACTTGTAGGCTATCAAATTGTTGATCTTCTGAAGATACATAAAAAACTGAACTAGAACTACTTTTCTTGCTTGTGATCTCTCTGTCCAAATGTTTCTTGTCTTTACGGTCAGCGAAGGCGTGCCTCACAATTGTCCTGGCTTCTCTACATTCAATGATGTCATCATTGTTTAATAAAGTCAGCAGACAATCTTGACTGACGTCATCCAGATTTATCAGTTTCATCACATCACCCAGGTTGTCTTTTCTTTGACTTGAACTTTCAACTTTGTATGTTATCTCGTCAACTGATTTAAATATAACATCGATTGCTTTTGTGGATAAATTTCCTTGAGTATCATGTAACATCTGTTGTGCATCGTTGAGTTTATTTGTTTTCTGTTCTTTCTGAAATCTCCCAGTACTATCCATTGATCTGGGTTTATAATCCATCCAATAAAGAACAGTACTGACCAAGTCGTCACGTGATTTCAGAACTAGGTCATCATGTCCTATAACTGACAGTAAACAATTATAAGACAGATTTAAGAAATCCTCAGTTTTGCTTATCCTCTCAAAGTTTTGAGCCATAAAACTCTGTATTGATTTTATGATTCTATCAGAGGTTTGTTCAACTGCCATTTTATAAATGATAAAAAAGTTATCGTCTCTGATCTTTCTAGAGATAAAATGTTCCAGTTTGTTAACCAAGAAGTCAATTTGTAGATGATGTGAGGCGTGCCATAGATCTAACATGTTGTCAGTGGTCACGGTGAGCTCCCCTTTGTAAACAGAAAGCAAAATAGCATTAAAAGTCTCCGGAGCCAATCCTTTAATAGTGACAGCGATGACGTCACTAGAAGCTTTCATTGTCTGTGACTTCAAGAGAACTCTAAAAAACTCGGAGCAGGCGCTCAAATGAAATCTGTGACAGTTAAATTGGATGTCATCAATAATAATGTTAATGTCACTCAGTTCATCGTCCTCCCATAACTGACCAAGTTTCCTGACTATACAGGTGGCGAAGTTTTCGTCTGTGGCCATGTTAGTAGTAGTAGCTGGGATGTTCACCTCTTTTATTAAAACACGTCGGGTTCAACTAGAGTCCTTAAGATAACAGAACACAAAAATATACTGATTATAAAAGTTACTGTGAGAATAGTGAAGAAATTAAATGTCTAAAGTTAATGTCTAAAGTTAATGTCTAAACTTAATGTCTTAACTTAATGTCTAAACTTAATGTCTTAACTTAATGTCTTAACTTAATGTCTAAACTTAATGTCTAAACTTAATGTCTAAACTTAATGTCTAAACTTAATGTCTAACCTTAATGTCTAAACTTAATGTCTAAACTTAATGTCTAAACTTAATGTCTTAACTTAATGTCTAAACTTAATGTCTAAACTTAATGTCTAAACTTAATGTCTAAACTTAAAATCTAAGCTTAACGTCTAATTTGGAAATAACGTCCCGGTCTTGAATTTCCTGGACTATTTTTCTTAAATACAAAATTTATTTAAAAAAACAAATAACTTTTTTTTCAAATGACATAGTTTGGTGTCAAGGCTATTTCAATTTTTATTTTAAAGATTTATTGTTACTTTCTTGACATGCACCATGACCATGGCCATGCAAAGGGAGCATTCTTCCCATATGCCAACATTATAAAAAAGTGGTGGGGGGGGGGCGACGACGACAAAAATCTCCTTTAGATAGAACCTTACTAGTGAAGTAAACGCTCTAACCTTATGTTCTTCACAAAGAACTCTTTACAAAGTCAGTTTTGACTACTCTGTCCCGAGACATTATATCTATATTTTGATGTGTGACATTTTCAGGCTACGCCCCCGGCGCCGCTTTGTCTATGCACGGCCCTAACCATGACTGTGCTTAGGTATATAAAACGATATACTTTACCGTAACTACACCTGCAAATCTTAAATGACATGCAGAACTGCCAGTAAGAAAACTATTGCGATTGTTTTGTTATTTTCCTAATGTAACCTGAATTAACATCAAAGTGTTGAAATCAATTAAGAACAAACATTTCATGAAGGTAGTGAAAGAACAAACATTTCATGAAGGTAGTGAAAGAACAAACATTTCATGAAGGTAGTGAAAGAAATAAACATTTCATGAAGGTAGTGAAAGAACAAACATTTCATGAAGGTAGTGAAAGAACAAACATTTCATGAAGGTAGTGAAAGAAAAAACATTTCATGAAGGTAGTGAAAGAACAAACATTTCATGAAGGTAGTGAAAGAACAAACATTTCATGAAGGTAGTGAAAGAACAAACATTTCATGAAGGTAGTGAAAGAACAAACATTTTTTTCCTTTACATGAATAAACGCATCATTACTTAATAAACACTCAAGTCAGGGATGGACAACCCACGTCCCGTGGACCACATGTGACCCAGCATGTTAAAGTTGCAGCCCGCCAATTGTATACAAAATAAACTTCTTCTCTTCATTTAAACTTTATCTTTTTTCGTGACGATACGCACAACTTTTGTATTGCAGCCCCTATTTTGAACTAATTAGAATAAAAATTATGTTTAAAAAAATAACCTCAAATCTTCAATACAAATTATAAGCAAATACTAAATATAAAGATTTGTACAAACAAAACCATGTCGCGGGAACCAATATTTTTTTGATTGCTCAACGATTGAATATAGAATGGTGCACAGATAAATGCTTGCCAGTAATTTGAATTTATGAAAAAAAATTAAAAATGGCCCAGGAGCATTGTGAGTCATCCCTAACTCCGATGCTGCAATGATAACAAGTTTTGGCCACTTCCCGTCAAACTATTGAGTTGAAACTTGACACATAGACTCGCTGTCGATGAAAACACATTCTTTAAACTTTTCAGTCTCACCCATAATCCCCCCAAAAATCTTTTTTTTTTCTGGGGAACATAAAAGAAAATTCCCAATAAATGCGCTAAATGATAATAAATGAGATTTTTTAAAATATCGTAAGTGCGTTTGGTGCGTAATATTTACTTTTGCTTTTCTGAAATGGTTGGTGAAATAAATCTATCGTGTAAAAGCGGGTGGGTCATTATAATATTATCATAATTCAGGGGCGTGAAAAAAATGTGCGGTGGCGAGCCTTGGGAGGGGGAGCACTAATTTGGATTCTTATAAAGTGGTTACTTGCATGCATGTTTTGTCAAATTTTCATTCCCAACCCCCATGGCTAGATATTGCATTTTTATAAAGGGTTTATGTGAACTACTATGTTTTTAGGTTTTTTTTAATTGACCACCACAAAACATTTATTTTATAGGTTTTGTGTATAGCATTTTATCACAATATAGCGTTCATGATTCACATCATTAGAGCTAAAAACTGTGTAGGTTTTTCAGTTTTTTAAAATAATGTTTGAAATAGTCGCTAGAGTAAAAAATGCGTAGTAAATAATCTTCTTGAAAGAAGGTTTTATTAATTTTTTTTTTTTTTTACAAATTTAAATATACAACTTTACCTTAAAAAACCCAACAATTTATCTTCATGCTATAATTTTAAAAAATGATTTAATGAAAGCACTAAAAAGATCAGATAATATTATATCGAACCGCTATCAAACCATAACATTTACGTATAACATGGTGAACTAATTTTTTATGAGCCAACTGTACGCTGAAAAGCAATATATCCCCACCAACCTTCGGATTACTAGAACTGTCCTCGTCCAGTGGACGGAAAACACGCATACCTTTTTCAGTTTGATTTATCACAATGTTATTCTCTTGACCTGGAAGGCTACAGTCGTTGGATTCACCCGGCCACCATGTTGTTTTCGTAACATAGGCCTACCTTTACTTGAATTAACAGCAACAACAAAAAATGTTCAATAGCAGTTAGAATTAAATAATACGCTTTGGAAAAAAAAAGGTTGATTAGATTATTAAGGACGTTTAGATCCTAAATTTGCAAATTACTTACAATTGTTGAAGCTTTATGAAGGACGAATGACAACAGAAACAGATGTCCAAATACGCTAGGACGCCATGAGCATATCGTGACACGTTTATCAACACAGATAACACTGTAATGTAGAAGCTACGAGAACTTTGGTATTGTTTTCCTTAATAAAACAAGTCGTTATATTTTTTTTTTTTTTTTGTAGTTTTTTGTAATCAGAAGAAAATGCTACGCTGAAAACACTTCAAATGCATGTTTCTTACTACAAGTAAATTTTTGTTCGCGTGTATTTAGTAATTTACAATAAACCACCATTGCAAGGCTGGTTCTTAAAAAAACATATTTTAAAAGAACCATACTGTTTCCAAGTAATATTTCTTTTTTGAAAATAAAACTAACCAATACAATAATGACGTCTCTTTAAACAATCCCAAAGGCTCTTGAAATGTCAGCCACAGCTGTACACCGAATGTGTCACAGCATTACACAGAATGCGTCGCAGCTTTACACCGAATGTGTCACAGCTTTACACCGAATGTGTCACAGCTTTACACCGAATGTGTCACAGCATTACACAGAATGCGTCGCAGCTTTACACCGAATGTGTCACAGCTTTACACAGAATGTGTCACAGCTTTACACAGAATGCGTCGCAGCTTTACACAGAATGCGTCGCAGCTTTACAACGAATGTGTCACAGCTTTACACCGAATGTGTCACAGCTTTACACAGAATGTGTCACAGCTTTACACCGAATGTGTCACATCTTTACACAGAATGTGTCACAGCTTTACACCGAATGTGTCACAGCTTTACACAGAATGTGTCACAGCTTTACAACGAATGTGTCACAGCTTTACACAGAATGTGTCACAGCTTTACACAGAATGTTTCACAGCTTTACAACGAATGTGTCACAGCTTTACACCGAATGTGTCACAGCTTTACAACGAATGTGTCACAGCTTTACACCGAATGTGTCACAGCTTTACACCGAATGTGTCACAGCTTTACACCGAATGTGTCACAGCTTTACACCGAATGTGTCACAGCTTTACACCGACTGTGTCGCTGGACTTGAGCTCATTATCAGCCCGCGTGTGGTGCTCCCTCCAAGGATTGTTGTCGGCATTTGCTACCCGGGCTTGCCAAAATAGTGAGGGTGGGGGGGGGAGAGTCGTACCGAGGTTATATCGCGATCAAACGTGAGAATCCTTCTTTTTTATATAATCAAGACTCGCCCCGGTAGTACACTTGGACAGCAGAGTAAGCTCAACTAGCTCTGAAGCAATTTAAAATATAAGTTGTAGTACTTAAAAAGTTGCGTCCCTCTCTTTCTCACGTGGTAACCCTTGGTACGCCGGAATGAAACGTTCAAGTGACCTTTTCAGAGGCGTCACTAGTGTTGGTGTCACCCGGTCCTGTTATCTTATGGTTTCACCCTTCTACGGATTCTTCCACCCTCCTGGATCTCCCCTTCCGGAACTGTACCCAGTAATTCTTAACAAGATCATACAGAATCGTTTAAAGTACTGTTACGTATTTGAAGATTTAATCGGTGTTAAGATTTGGCTCCTTTAATAAACAATACATAGCAAATGACTGGGAAAAACAGTATGAAAAGAATAACCATACAAAAGCTTTTAATACTATATTTTATATTTAATGTTGTTATACAAATACAATTTCTATAGAAATACAAAGTCTAGTAAAAACGCAAAAATAATATACAGCAAGTGAAACAAGTACATTCCTAAAAAAATAACAATTATTTAACGTCTCGCATAGCAAAAATCTCTCTATCTTTCTCTATTTGTCTCGCTCGGTCAATCTACTAAGACAGCAGACAGCGTATTTATAGAAACCAAATTAGAACGTCCTAGTACAGAAATTCTAGAAATTGCGTCACCTAATGGCATTCTTTACAATAAACGGAACACATTCAAATGTAAACAATCTTTTCCCAGCCAAGAAAGGGGCGGACAAGGCAGGCGTGATTTTTAAAATTATATTTTAAAACTTTTTTTAACAATGTTTTATATTTATGCCACCCTTTTTAAGGTGAGACCCAAAGACATAAACTTTTAGTAAACACCACTGCTAATATCATAAGAAATTTTATATGTTTTTTCTTGCTTGAAAGAGAGCCAAATCACAAACGGGAAACGAGGGCATACCACCATAACTCAAGAGGAAATAGGCTCAAATTCAGACCTATACTTAGATGGATGCATGATGTGAAAAAGATCTAATGCATCTGGGATTCCATGCATGGAAAATAAAATCATCAATTAGGTCTGAGTGGAAGGAAGTGGTGAGGCCAGCCAAGCCCTACACCATTTTTTTATCATGGCCCTGGACACATACTCAACCGTATACAGAGTTATCTGTTCGATTTTATTAGGTTTAGAATGTTCAATATAAGGCGGAGACCCTTCAGTAGAAAGAATGAACATATAAAAGGAGGATAATAATCATTATAAACTATAAAGAAAACAAGGCTTGAAATAAACCTTCAGATACTGATGCTATTTTAATACTACATTATATAAAGGGATTTGACATACACGTTTCTTGTTTATCATATTCTGAAATAAACGCACTGAATCATGAATTATTTGACGTGCTGGACGGTCTTTTCTGATGGCACCCTACTCTTGTATTTAACTTAATAATGCAGAAACCGAATTGAGCGAGCTCTGTCAAATTTGCAATTGCCCATTTGGTTGGTGTCAATAACTATCAAGTGTTAGGTTATTTCCACAGAAGCTATTTCCTCAGCCCGCATTGAATGAAGGGCTTTAAAAACAATGGGTTTCCTCGAAATAGCCGTGTTACACTAATAGCCTAGAACAAACTCAGCATTTCCACCCTGGTGGTAGCTAAGATACCAAACTAAAGGGAAATCTTATTTTTGTCTGTTAAAGGAAACCAGTTAATTTAATAATGTCATTATAAGCCATAAGGTAATACAAGATTTACATGTAAAATAAAAAACACATCTTCATGTGTTTTAATTATTCTTAGTAGAGAAATGTATCTTTTCTCTTGATATCAAATATTTGGAATCTCATAATGCCTATCATGATACAAATTCTTAACTCCCCTGATAATAGGGCGTACAGCGGTGGCAAAGATATGCGCACACTTGCCTTCTTAAATCTTTAAAATTTAAATATGGTGCAGTTTGGGCCAGCTACAAAAAGATATAACAAATACTGTTTTGCAGGGTCAATAGATATTCAAAGAGTTTATTGTCCATAACTGTCTTAGTTTTGAAACGTTTTACAGATTTTATAAATTGGTCAGTTAACTTTATCACAAAAATATTGTAATAGAATGACACAATAATGGAAAGAGAATAAAGATATTTACAAAGGTATAATATATATTTTTTTCGTAATTAAAGTGTGATTTATCTTAAGAATGCTGCAGAAGCGTGAAATTCCTCCAAAAACAATAGCTTGACTTGAATTTGAATATTATATACATTATTAAAAATAATTTTAAAAATTAATAGATGTGACCTTTCTTAAAACTGTTGGATCCACTTAAACAAAGATGTTCCCAAAAATACAGTGAAACCCCGCAATGATATAATTCGTTTGGATGTAATTTATAACGCGGTCTTTATTTGGCTCCAAAAAATTCGTATATTCATTCGCAAATCAATTTTTTTAAAGTGGAAAAAAGAATATATAAATATATATATTCTCCTACAACACAAATACATTAAATGTATGATTCTACTTTAAAAAATCTCAAAGCCTTTCGAGCGGAAAGATGTAAAACTCAGGCTTAGTGTGTTATGGACCAAAATATCACCTTGTCACTGCGCCTAGATTTTATTTTATTGCCTTAAAAAATTATTAAAAAAACGGTTGTTGCAACTTCCAATTTTATACTAATCTTTAGATTGAGACGTAAGGGACCGTCCATAAAGTACGTCACGCACCGGAGAGGGTCTAAGTAAGTATGACAGTTTGTGACACGATGCGGCGGGGTGAAAAGATCTTGTGTGACGTCACACATTTATTACTATTTTTGTATCATACATAATAAAAGCTGAAATTGAGAGTGTTTTTTGAAATTTCTTTGTGATGGATATATTTTGACAGAAATTTAAAAGTAAAGAGTGTTGTGGATTAAATTGTAATTAGTTTTTATTTTTGAAACAATTTCTTAATTCGAAAGAGTGACTTACTTTTTCTTTGGGGGGGGGGGGGGGGTGGGTGTCTGATATTTGTGACACATTGTGACGAGGGCGAGGGAGGGGGTAAGTAAAATTGTACTTAAAGAGAGTGAAGTACTTTATGAAAAGCACCTAATATCTGCACCAATGCCTGGACAAAAGGAGGGAAGATTTTAAATTATTCTTATATTAAAAAGAGAACAGCAGTTTGTAAAATGATAAAAATCTATGAAACATTTCTTATGTTATTTACTGGTTAAACACACAAAACAAACTATGTCACAAAACAATGTTCAAATTTAATGAAGTAGAAACGATTTAGTTTCAATAATACTTGATGAAATAATCAGTTCTTTAATTAGTTATACAATATACAATTTACTGTAGTCATAGATTACCAAGTGTTACAAATAAGTTAAAACTTGTTAATCAAGTTAAAAAAAATAAATAATTGTTCGTCTTTCTACAAATTCTATTTTCTTTCATTCCTATTCTGTTAAACATTATTTGTGAAAAAAGGAGTTTGGAATACAATGTTTTGTGACCAAACATGCATCATACCTAGAAAATTATTATTTTTCATATTATAATATTATATTACACATTTAACGAAATTCCATGTTTGTGTAAAATGGATTTAAATGATTTTAAGAACATGATATGGTGAAACTTAAGGTGTTTTTTTGGATCAAGTCATATAATATAACTAAAGGTCAGGGCGTCAGTTGAAGAATAGGAGCGTACCATTTAAACTACACATATTAAAATAACATTCATGTGTTAATATATTATAAGAAATCAAAAGTTGCATTTATGGAAATAAAAAATTTCAGAGTCACAAAATGATTGATAACATCTTCCGCACGTATCATATTCATATTGATATTTGCCTTAAGACATAGTGGAAATGATCGATATAAAAATGACTGCTGAGATTTTATTGATAGAGAAGTCTAATACAAATATGAGGTTGATGATTGTGACATGAGGTAAACAACATGATTTAGTTACTAAAGATTATCATAATGCTTTTCTTAGAGAAGAAGAAAAGGATGATTTTGCAGGTCTTGGTAATAAATTCCTAACTGCAGGTAAGTGGCGGATGGTATTTAGATTAATTAACCAACTTAAAGAGGTGGGGTCGTCATAGCCTTTCAGAACCGGGGTGTGTTCTGATTTGTATATTCTATTTAATCGAATACACATATTTAATAGGTTATTTCACACGTCCGATATTAACAAGATTCATTTTAAGGATTTTTTTATTGATTGTCTGACTTAATTTACCACTTTTATCAAAGGTTCTGTAAAATATAGAATATTTGATATTAAAAGAATTTGTAATGTGATTTATATAATTTTAAGATTCTACCTCCAAGTTTAATTAAAGAGTTAATAAATTATGGTAGATACACAAATTAAAGAATAATCCGCTGTATACGTTTATATTTCACGATTCAGCCAGCGTTTAGGCGCCTTTAAAGGCACACAGTTGGATTCTGCGTATAATAAAGGGGCAATTCTTATCTCATTAAACGAGGTCAGTTTTAGAGTGCTAGGTTCACAAACACCTTGATTGATGAACACATAGAGAATATTCTTATATCGAACAGTTCCAACGGGTAGTAGAGTAACTTTGTCATTGGCAAATACTTTTTCCTCTGGTGTGACTTTCAATGACGTGTCACTGGGATGAGTCACGTGTAGCAACTGACCTTCCTGTGTCAACAGGTGCATATGCTCATAGATGTCCCCCGAAGGCGACGTGTGGAATTCCTCTCCATCGTATGGCTGCACGTAAAATACTGGAATATACTTTTTAGATATCCATTCATCATTATTTCCAGACTTCCACAAATTTAGATCAACGTAACCCATTACTATCATATTACATTCTGAGGGACATTCCTTATTTCTAAAACCCATAATCTTTTTGATATTAGGATGCGTGGCTATTGATAATGTTTTATCAGTTTGATACAATAGTGTTTTCCCAAACATGACAAAAGTTTGTTCATAAGTGCCGTCATAGATATAGTAAAGAACAATCCACACCAAACAGTCCACACATTCCATATTTAATCTGCAGACCTTATATTTCACAATACAATAAATGTAATTGTCGTTAAACATAAAGGAATGACTTCCATCTGGTACTTCAGTAAGACATTCCCATTGGCACGTTGGCTGTAACTTATATATACTTCTGACATCTTTCCCTTCTAAAGACTGACCAATCAGAAGGTAAAGTTGATTCTTGTACGAATACACATTTTTCGTTGATCCATCTTTAGGCAGACCATTGCGAGGAAGGGAATAAGTCTTTTGTGTGTTTAACACGTAGGCCAGAATTGCTTTAAAGGATAATTGTAAATACACGACAACAGGAACCGTGTCTTCAACAACTTCTGGGGCATCACATTGATGATGTTCTGAAGAGCTATCAGAAACTGTACTAAAAGAACTACTTTTAGTGTCTGTATTTTCTTTAACCAATGATGTCTTGTCTTTACGGTCAGCGAAGGCTTGTCTCACAATTGTCCTGGCTTCTCGACATTCAATGGTGTCGTCATTGTTTAATAATGTCAGCAGACAGTCTTGACTGACGTCATCCAGATTTATCAGTTTCATCAGTTCACCAAGGTTGTCTTTTCTTTGACTTGAACTTTCTACTTTATGTGTTAGCTCGTCAACTGATTGAAAAATCACATCAATTCCTTTTCTTGTATGTTTGTATTTGGTAGCATGTAACATCTGGGCTTTATCCACCAGTTTCTTTTCATTCAAGTTTGCACATTTACCTTCCTGAAATCTCCCAGTACTATCCATTGATCTGGGTTTATAATCCATCCAATAAAGAACAGAACTGACCAAGTGGTCGCGTGATTTCAGAACTAGGTCATCATGTCCTATAACTGACAGTAAACAATTGTAAGACAGATTTAAGAAATCCTCAGTTTTGCTTATCTTCTCAAAGTTTTGAGCTATGAAACTTTGTATTGATTTTATGATTCTATCAGAGGTTAGTTCAACTGCCATTTTATAATTGATAAAAAAGTTATCATCTGTGATATTTCTAGAGATAAAATGTTCCAGTTTGTTAACCAAAAAGTCAATTTGTAGATGATGTGAGGCGTGCCATAGATCTAACATGTTGTCGGTGGTCACTGTGAGCTCCCCTTTGTAAACAGAAAGCAAAATAGCATTAAAAGTCTCCGGAGCCAATCCTTTAATAGTGACAGCGATGACGTCACTAGAAGCTTTCATTGTCTGTGACTTCAAGAGAACTCTAAAAAACTCGGAGCAGGCGCTCAAATGAAATCTGTGACAGTTAAATTGGATGTCATCAATGACAATGTTAATGTCACTCAGTTCATCGTCCTCCCACAGCTGACCTAGTTTCTTGACGATACAACCGGCCAAGTTGTCGTCTGTAGCCATGATATTAGTAGTAGGAAGTGTATTTATCTTTTTTCCACTGTCTTTTATGAAAGTTCATGGGATTTAATAGGAGTCCATATCTGAAAGTATTAGAAAATATCACGTTAAACACTTGGTATGGTATTATATCTAATATTGTAGAAATAAATGCCAGTTTATTTAAATTTTAAAAAATAAATATGCACCAATCATTAAATTCAAGAACAGAACATTTATTTTATACCAATACGTTTGTTGTCAATGTTATATTATATAGTTCATTTGACTCTTGTACAATGTTGAATGTTCCATGAAGTGGGGGGAGTACTCGCCCCGAGCGCACAACATCGTGTGACTATCGGGGGGGGGGGGGGTATTGAAAATGACAGAAAATCATTTAGGAAACATTTAAAGACTTTTTTGTTTAATAGATTTGAGGAAACCAGAGCGCAGTGAGCATGTTAAGTAGCATGGATACCAGCGCTACAGAATTATCCAATCAATCAATCCTCTTCAGATAGAACGTTAATAGTGAATTAAATAATACAATCACATGTACTTCATAGAGAAAAGGGACGTCAACATCGTAATTTGACAGTTCTTAGGTCTATATGTTGTTATTAAAGTAAGAAGGTAACCTGTTTTTAACTTCAGAACTTAACAACTGCAATGTTTAAATTAATGAAGAAATAACTGTTTTGATAACAAGGAAGGTTATTTTTTGGGTTATCTGTATACGACATAGATACATCATTATAACCACTCAAGTCAGCGGTGGAAAACCCACGTACGGCATACGGCCCAGCGTGTTTAAGTTGCGGCCCGACAGACGTATGAAAGAACAAACTTCTGTCTTCATTCATTTTGCTCTTCCATTGAAGGTGAGCATCATTACGACATACCAGCCACTATTGTTATAAAACAAATAATAATAATTGTTAAAGATCTGTATAACACAGCCATGTCATTGGCACCCATATTTCAACTAGCATTTATGTTTGTGCTCTCCGATTAAGTCTGGAATAATGAAAAACAAAAGCATTCTTTAATTTTGAATTGATAAAAAAATTCTGGGGAGTGGCCTACTCTCTCCCCCAAACCCTCACTTTCACCTGGGAGTCTTCAAATGAGGGCTAGATTTCTTCTACCCCACCCCATCCCCGTCGAATAGTGACAGTGACCGACACCTTTTTTTATCTATAGAAAATATTATTATATAAGAATGAGCTAGGCTGACCGTAACGCCAAAGTGATGAAACGATTTAAATACGGTTAGATTCTTAAAAACAATTATAGTTATTTTCTATCAATTTACGGAAATATATTACATTTAAATGGGCAAAAATAAAATATATCCACTTTTATTTTAGTTAATGTTGAAGTCTAATGGGACCCGGGTGCGAATGGCGGCGCTGCGTGTCCTGGTCCATTTTGACTAAATGCTATTCGGACTCAAATTAAACTCTTAACAAGGGTCCTAACTGTCACAGAACAGATGATATTGTGACGGTATGGCCCGTACTTATGGTCGTATTGGAGTCATTGTGACTAATACAGGACCGCACCTCTCTGTAATGGTTCCCTGGTCCAGGCGTTGAAGATAACAACGAATAATACACAGGAAACTGATAAGATTAGGACACTTATGTGAAGAATACACAGGATACTAATAATAAGAAATCACAGTACACTAATAAGAAGAATACAAAGGACACTAATAAGAAGAATACAAAGGACACTAATAAGAAGAATACAAAGGACACTAATAAGAAGAATACAAAGGACACTAATAATAAGAATACAAAGGACACTAATAAGAAGAATACAAAGGACACTAATAAGAAGAATACAAAGGACACTAATAAGAAGAATACAAAGGACACTAATAAGAAGAATACAAAGGACACTAATAAGAAGAATACAAAGGACACTAATAAGAAGAATACAAAGGACACTAATAAGAAGAATACAAAGGACACTAATAAGAAGAATACAAAGGACACTAATAAGAAGAATACAAAGGACACTAATAAGAAGAATACAAAGGACACTAATAAGAAGAATACAAAGGACACTAATAAGAAGAATACAAAGGACACTAATAAGAAGAATACAAAGGACACTAATAAGAAGAATACACCGGACACTAATAAAGCATCGAACAGCTCATCAGCAACAAATATAAATAAAAAATATATTGATGAATATAGCCAACAAATCTAGTAATGACCTTTTTCTGAACTTTAACACTTGGCTGGCTATCCCTAGGTATAACTTTGACTTCGACTTTGGCCACTGTCTGTGACGTCAGATTGACCGGCTAAACTCTACTATTTATGTCATGAAGAGCTATATATAATATACGACCACCATTAATACCAACCACCATGGGTGGTCCAGAATGTTATCTATTAACACATCCCTGTCCTTCATTTCCGGTCAGTTAGGGACATCCTTCGTTAACCCCAAAATTATCATGCGAAGTCTGGAAGACCCGAAATTATGGAAAGAAACAATTGCCTCTATCTCAAGATGTGAGAATCTTCTTCTATAGGCCATTCTCACTCCTAATGGAGCATAGGCCATCCATAATACTTTTACATCTGTCCCTGTCCTAGGCTGTATTTACTACTTCAGCCCAACTTTTCTGCATTCTTTTCGCTTCTTCCTCTAATCCCCTTTTCCACGTGAGTGACTCTTTTCCCCTTTTCCTGGTACCTTGAGGATTCCAATTCAGGGCCTGTCTTCAAACTGTCTTGTTTTGTTAGTCTTTGGTTTCCTTAATGTGTGCCCTATCCATATCCATTTTCTCGTTTGTATCTCCGTTTCCACTGGAACACTTGTTTTCCCTCCTTAAGGAAAGGGTTACACATTTTTTCAAAGCACTTTATTTTGAGGATCCTTCGCAAGGATCTGTTTATAAAATTCTGCGGTTTTTTTAATGTTTGTTATTCTTGTTTTGCATGTTTCACTTTGATAGAAAAGATGTGCCTTGACTTTTGAGTTGAATATTTGCAACTTTTTTTTTTAACAATTCCTTTTCCAAAATCACAGTAATATCCGCCTGCTCCATAAGTCACCGTAACAACAATGAAGCTATGTACCCCACCCCAGTCATCTGTGACACTAACTACTGGTCGCCGAGGAAATCTTAAGCATTTCTTTTTAAATATTTTTTTTACTTAGTGTAGGTCTATATAATTCCAGATGTCACAGAGGCAAGCATTGGTCACAGAGGCAAGCATTGGTCACAGAGGCAAGCATTGGTCACAGAGGCAAGCATTGGTCACAGAGGCAAGCATTTGTCACAAAGGCAAGCATTGGTCACAGAGGCAAGCATTGGTCACAAAGGCAAACATTGGTCACAGAGGCAAGAATTGGTCACAGAGGCAAGCATTGGTCACAAAGGCAAGCATTGGTCACAGAGGCAAGCATTGGTCACAGAGGCAAGCATTGGTCACAGAGGCAAGAATTGAGTCATCCACAGAAAATATCTCTCTAATTTTTTCCATTTGATAACTAACCTCTAGTAGACGTTTTTTCCCCTCCAATTTCTCTCCCTTTTTTGGACCTAATATATCAATTTAACTGGGTCAGGATAAAAACTAAAGACACTGTATAGAATTTAGCCAATTAGTGTTCCAATACCACATGATAATGAGTAGTAATGGATAGTAAAATTAAATTATGCTTTGCGTCTTTTGCACCGAAAATGCCGCCCACCCCTATAAAGAAAAAGTGCAGAAAGGGGACCCCCCAACCCCATACACTCTCTTTCATAGTTACTGTCCGAGGATATTTTAAATGTTCGGGTGGGCGAACTACACTGTCTACAGTCTACAGTTTCCATCGTGGCGGGGGGGGGGGGGATCATTGCCCGCCCAGGGCGAAAATTCCCTCTAGCTATGCCACTGGGCAGTGCTTTTATCAGCGCCAAAATTAGGCTTAATGGCAAACAGAAAAAGAAAATCCAAAGTTTTCAGTAAATCTATATATAAACATTTTCCAAAATGCAGGAAAGTTTAAAAATTATAATTAACCAGCCAATGAAATTTTTGTTTAAGACTTAATTAAACTTTAATTAAAGAAAAGTTAATCTACTATCAACAACACAATGGCGAGTGAATCCAACACAGAAACTTAACATGAACCCTTAAATGACTTCATGTTGCCTATTTTAGCCTAAAAATCCAATTAAAATGGCTTTTAAAAAGTTTCTTTACTTACCATTAGTGTCATTTGATTATCAATAAATATGCTACAGGACATCATCCAAAGATGGATGAAAGAAACTGAAACAGTTGGTTCCAGGAAAACTATTTTTAGCAAATGAGAAATCCGTCATTACGGTTGGGTTGCCTATTTTCCCGATGCATTCGTGAAGCAAACTTTTAAGGTGGTTATACTGCTAAAGTATTTTACCGGCTTCCTTCCAAGACTGGTAGACTGTGATCATAGAAAAATATGTCGGACACTGTTGCTACAACCGATCACATTCGAATCTTCATTGTATTTCATAACAACGACCTTGAACTCTTATGACTAGTGGTGAAATGGTATTCATCCAACTGATTTCTTGTTGCAAGATAAGAAAAACAACTTTGTAGAAGTAATTTTTTTCTCCTACAAATTGCACATTCTAACTAGATTACTAGTAAATCTGTAAAGTTTCTTCGATGAAATTGTGGAATCAACAATTGAATCAAATGTGCCACTATTCTAATTTTATCGAAGTAGAAAGACTGTAGACTTAGAGCCATGTTCATAGTCCTTAAGTATTTGACACTAAGAAAGTGTCCGGTTATGTTAAGAGAATTTCCATGAGACATACTAGACACAGTAAAATGTTACAACGTGAAGTAAAACAGTAAACTCACCCCCACCCCTTTCTTAATAATGGGTTCATGCTGTTTTAGTATATACTTTTAATTGCTAACTGACGCTGTTGTCTTTATCTATAGATTCTTACTGTTATCAAGTAAGACTTCGATATCTTTATCTCATAATTATATTATAAATTACAGCCTGCTGAAAATGTGGTTGTTCATTTGTGTGCTGTCCCATGTATTATATATTTTCTGAAGTTGTGATTGTGTTTCTTTTAAAGTTTTAATCTGCTGAAACTTTACTTCTCTTTTGTATTTGATTGGTGATACAGCTACGAAATCAACACGCAACCCACATACAAATATACAGGGCCGCCTTAACAACATAGGGGGGCCCTGGGCACAGCAAAGCACTGGGGGCCCCTAGCAACACAAGATACCTGGGCCGCGAGAGGGGGGCGAAAGGGGCACTCGCCCCATCCTCAGACAGTGGTTGTGGGGGGGGGGGGGGGTAGAACAGTTGCTGCTTCCCATCAACTCACCAAGAGGAATAAAAATGTAAAATTTAAATAAACATTCAATTAAGTTAAACTTCGATGAATTCAATTTATTGATACAAAAAACAAAATCATTCCAAAATCAATAATAGTTTTAAAACGTTATCAGAAATAAGCTATAAATAATCACAGAGGATAATAAAGTATCATAATTGACGGATAGATAGAATAAATCATTTAATATAAATCAACATAATCGTTTGCGTATTTTTTTTGCAGAGAATTGTTTTATTATTGGTTTATCGTCAATGGTCTTAAGGGTGTCATTTTCTATGCACTTAAGTGTAAGCCAGTTGAAACGTTTTTGTCCCATTGGACTGCGAAGCTCATTCTTTATGATCTTCAATCTTGAAAATGAACGTTCCCCTGTACAGTGGGTTATCATCATGGACATGAACACTCTGAGTGCCATTTTCAACTTTAGGAATCATCTGTCAAGTTGTCTATAATTATTTGTTCATTGAAAGCAGCGATAGTGTCATAATTTTCATCAAGAACCAGGTAGTTCTTGAGATGCTTGCATTCATTCAATAGGTCATCCTCATTAATAAGGTCTTTGTGAAACATACTAGCTAGATCTTCACAATTTTTATTTAGCTCATCGGAATATATTGTTTTTAATTTTGTAAATGTTCAATCCAAAATAAGCTTGTTTACATTGTGTCAGGTCAGGGTTCAGGGAGTCCAAAATAGAAAGAAAATTTTTGATCTTGAACTTTTCACTTTTATCATATTTAGATAGATCTGTCACTTCTTCTGGTCCATCATATCTATACTTAGACGGACACTTCGATTTCGTTTCTGTTTCTTACCATCATATACTCCAATTCCGGACACATTCTCGTGGCCTTACTTTAATAGTTACTACACTTTTCTCTTTTTTCTTGAAGATATGATTTCAGACCCTCAAGAAGTTTTATGGCTACATGTATGTCAACATCTTTTGACTGTATGACCTTATTTGTTTTGTTAACTCTTTCCAGAATGGCGTTCTAAAGAATTGTCAGAAAGATGGTTTCCATGCTCTCCATTTTCTTACTTAGCCCTGCTACCTCGCGCCTCGTACTCACTTCCTGATCAGTGTCAGCTGATATAGAATCCAGCGCATCTTGAATTTTTTAGACCTTCATGCAGAGGATGGACGGCATCAAAATGTGCTGACCATCTTGTTTCAGGCAGAAGCATTACGACAACGAGAGATTATTTAAAAGGAAGATACTAGGACATTCAATCGCTGTGTAGAAGCTGAGAAAAGGGTATCTAGGCGCTGAACAAAGTCAAAGAATTTTCCAACTTGTAGACAACACTGCTGCTTTTAAGCCCACTAGTTCAGGCTGTGTCCAGCATGAGGGTACGCTCTGCCCAGTTTGAAAGGTTACAGTAATGATTCTGACATAATGCTGGCCCACTGCGAATCCAGTACGGTACTCAACTGTACAAGTATTCTTAATATTCCATAGCCCGGGACCAGTGCCGTGAATCACACTCTCGTTTTCAATTCCCCCAGCAGGTGAAATAGGTAATGGTATGTCTGGAACTGGATTGCTGGATACAATAGTGGATGTAGATAACGCTACTGTATTTTGAGGAGCAGAACTAGTAACTTCTATTGCGCTTGGATTTAACCAAGATGTTAATTTAGCAAGTTTAACCTTTTTCCTTGTCACCTCTGCAGCTCTTACTCTCTTCTATGCTCCACTCCTAAAACTACGTTTCATTTCCGCTTAAAGGGTTATACACCTTGAAGCATATAAATTTATTATAAATAGTTTTATTGTAATAGCGGTGATCCGTTCAAAAGATAATTAATACAATTAAATAAACGTAATTATTTTTAATAAAGTATTTGTCTGCCCTTTCCAACTCACAAGGGCCCCGTTATAAAAACGATCATTGGGAAATGACTGATATGGTGCAAT
This sequence comes from Omphiscola glabra, assembly GCA_964017045.1. Taxonomy (NCBI): domain Eukaryota; kingdom Metazoa; phylum Mollusca; class Gastropoda; family Lymnaeidae; genus Omphiscola; species Omphiscola glabra. The sequence goes on from OZ024795.1 coordinate 23,059,563, forward strand.
CAATCAAATCTATCTATCTATGTGTTTGAGCTACACTATACTATGTAATGTAACATGTACATGTCTTTGAGATTTTAAAAGTGACTGCAAATGATTATTATACATAGACACCTATATATTTCTGCCTTCACCAGCTACGGTGACCCTTGGGTTCTATTTATCTTCTACATGTGTCTCAAACACAGAAAACAATATACTTTTCAGTTTAGAAATTATAAATAATAATAAATAGTTTCTTTGTTTATTATTTTAATAATAAATTAACTTTTAAAAAGAATTATTCATTGGTGACCTACAAATTCCTTTATATAATTCTAATTAACTTCAGTCGTACTTTAAATGGTGCTAGAATAGACTTTTCTTCACTTATTTCCCTAGTGAGCAGTGGCGTAGCTAGGGTTATTACCGCCCGGGGCCAACATCTTTGTCTAACATTATTGTAAACATACATTCTTACCTTATTTTATTTCGATTCATATCTGGGAAATGTAAAACTTATTGTCGAGAGTTACTTTTCCTTTAATAGTTTTAGAACTGCCCAACTTTGAATCGCATTCATAATATTATTTTTGGAATGTGCTGATATGCATCGTGGGTGAAAATTGGGAAATTGGGAATTTTAAAATCCAAATAAATTGTTTTTATTTTTCAATAGTCTTTAAAAAGATATAAAGCATTATGCCTCTATAAGAGTGAGTCTCCTAGAAATGTGGGGCCCCTACAAGCGCGGGGCCCTGGGCCAGTGCCCACTGGACCCATACCTTAAGACGGCACTGCAAATATATATATATATATTAATTAAAATTTTGAGTATTTTTTCCATTTTCCTTATTGAAGAATCTTCCATACCAGCATTTCAATGTAAATGAAGAAACCAAAATAAAATAAAAACCACCAAACAATTAAATATGTTAAATATCAATGAAAGTATGAGTTTAATATATGCTTGTTTTAATGTTCAAATACTTTTGGTCTAATCATGTAAAAAAATATAAACAAATCAAATTTTTGAAGATACAAAAAAACACAAGTTACAAGTATTTAAAGATACTAATAAGTTAGTTGTGCTATGTACGAGCTTTGCCAGTGTCATACAACTTCTGGGAGTTCACTTTTTTTGTTTTGTTTTAGTAAGAAGCTTGTGCCATCTTGTATCCTCACTGTACATAGGTCATACTAATCAATGAATTAAAGTAACCTATAAGACAAGATTTCTTGAAGACAATCCACAATGCGAGTAACATTTTATGATTATATCGATTGCACATGATGGTGATCCAGAATGCTGAACTCATAGACCTTATGTGTCATCTCTATAAAGGTAGAGAGACAGTTTGTGGCGATGAAACACGGATTTTGAACTAATATTTAAACACTTCACGTAAAAAAAGCATTTAGGAACTTGTGTTGACATGTTATATAGGAACTTTGTGCTGAGACCAGTATTTGAAATTGGGTTTATGGAAGAAAAATCTTGGATGAATCTCCCCAACAACAGTCTTTACTGAGACGTTCAGCCCACTGTTTGAATGCCCTTCATGTTTTAAGTTCAATTCGTTGTTTCCTAACTTTTGTACATCAAAGTCAAAGAATTGTTTAAACTGCATCGTCCCATGAAGCACCGACTGTCACCGATGTCGTCTGAGAATGATGTAACCATTTTAACTTTAATATTGCATTTTTTTTAAATTTAAGTAAAACATACGGGATATTTTAGTAATAGATGCCGGTTATTAAATTACATGATAAGCGATATTTAAGTACTTGATACGGGAAATGAGTACTAGATACGGGATATTTATGTACTTGATACGTGTAATTTAATTACTAGATACATGTAATTAGAGTACTAGATAATGGATTTTTAAATACTAGATACGGACTACTTAAGTACTATAGATACGGCATATGTAAGAGCTAGATTTGGGATATTTAAGTACTAGAAACAGGCCCCGTAAGTTCTAGATACCACATATTTAAATACTAGATAGGGGAAATTGAAAAACTAGAGAATTGAAATTTATATGCATGATACCGGATATTTACGTTCTAGATACGGTTCTGTTCCGTTATGTTACGTGATATTTAAGTACAGGATACGGGATTTTTAAGTACTAGATTCGTGACATTTATTACAAGATAATGGGTATTTGAGTATATCTTCCAGATTTTTAGTACAACATACGGGATATTTTAGTACACGATACTCGAAAATTAAGTACTATTTACGAGATAAGTTAAGATACGATTCTTTTATTGATCCAAATAAATGGAAATGTTTTTTGATTACATTATATATGTACATTTTTAGCACATAAATAAATAGATCTAGATATTTTAATTAAGTCCACATTTTTCAACGAAAACAATTTGAACACAAGACATCTACATTAAATGATTTCACTATAATAAAAGCCATTCAGTGAACTTCCTTAGTCATAACAGGGACTTATTAGTTCTCATTAAGTTTTGTGACTTCTGGGGGAGCACGCTGGTAGATTCGTACAGATTGGGGAACAAAATAATTTGTATATCTTTTAGTCCTAGCCCTGAGAGCAAGAATTTCTGAGAGCAAGAATTTGTCCCGAACGGGCCGATCCTAAGTATAAGTGATGAAGAGGGTGGGATGTATCATCCCAAATGTGTTTAGTTTTACAATATCATCTTTCATCAAATAGTTATCAAGTGAATGATGTTTAGTTTGTGTTATGTTTCTAGATTTCTTGATTAGTCGGTTTATGCTGTGTTTAATATCAGACAATGAATTCCCACACCAGCAGGTAATACTGAAATTAAGTAGGCTTCCCATTGTTGCACTGTAGAATAAGTTAACGACTTGTTTGTTTACGCCAAAATTGTATCGTTTTTTAAGGTAGAAAAGTCTTTGCTTGAATTTTTATACAGCATTTAAGTACTAGACAATGAATATTTAATAACAGTATACTGGATATTTAAGTATTAGATACTGGATATTTAAGTACATGAAGCAGGATTTTCAAGTATTTGATACTTGGAATTTAAGTACTTGATACCGGATATTTAAATACAAGATACTTGATATTTAAGTACTAGATACGGGATATGAAAGTACTAGATACGGGATATTTAATTAATATGAAAAATGTATGCACTAGATATGTGATATTTAAGTACTACGATGCAGCAACGTACAGAACCAGATATGCCAGTTTATGGATGCAGCAACGTACCGAACCAGAACCAGAACCAGATAGTTAAGAACTAGATATGTGTTTTTAAAGTACAATGTACGGGCTATTTAAGTATTTGATATATGTAATTTAAGTACTAGATAGGTGATAATGAGGTACTAGATACGGCATATTTAAATACTAGATACGTGATATTTAACTTCATGATACGGGATATTTTAGTTCTAGATACGGGATCTGTAATTACAAGATACTGGATATTTAAGTATAAAAATGGGGATATTTAAGTACTAGTTAAGGGATATATATATAAGAATGAGCTATAGGGACATAACGCCAAAGAGCCGAAAATATTTTGATACATTCGGACTCTTAAAAACAAGCATAGTTATTTTCTATTATTTTACGGAAATCGAATAAATTTACATGCGCAAAAAATATTATATTTCCGCTTTTATTTTAGCAAAAGTTTAAGTATTATTATTATAAATTACAAATACATATAAAGAAACAACTTAGGAACTATCTTAAGCATTTTATATGCGTTTAAAAGTTATAAAAAAAATTAAATAGAAAAAATATGATCAAAGAAATACACAGTAATTACATTTATCGGGAAAACCTAAACATCAGTTGTTGTTAGTGCATTCTTTAGCGTGTTGTCAATAAGGCGAAATAAAATTAAAATTAATTAGTTCTAAATAATCACACAAATGACGTCATAGTGCGAATTGCCTATTTAGCCAAAGCTAAAAGTTATGGTTCTGGTTCTGTACGTTGCTGCATCCATAAACTGGCATATGTGCAACGGTTGGGGAAGCGATGTTTCCAATCTAACGGCTCCTAGCAGATGCCAGGGTGGCCTTGAAGCTTTCGATCGTTGTCGAGTTCACGGCCGTATTGTCCAGGTTGTTCCAAGCAATTACGGTGCGTGGAAAGAATGACTGCTTATGTTGCACTGTGTTACTCCGAGGCACCGTGAAGCATTTGTTATTGTTTCGGGTGTAATTTCTCATGGGGTTGACAGATGTTAAGTCAGTGTTAAGTGACTGTTTGGCTCTAATTAATCGGCCTGGCTTCTGTGGGGTAAGATAATTGTTTGCTGGGATGGCCGGAATTAGCCCCATGACCACTTTATATAAGAATGTTAGGCGGATCTTTTCTCGTCTGTCCTTGAGAGTGGGGATGTCAAATCTGTTTAAAAGGCCAGTGACGTAGCCAGGAGTGGTGGTTTTATAGTCACGTGCTATGAAGCGCATTGCGTTACGTTGGATTCGGTCCAATTTGTCCACGTCTTGCTTTTGGTATGGGTCCCAGATGATTGCACCATATTCCAGTATTGGACGGACGAGTGCAAGATAGGCATTTCGTTTGCAGGAGGTTGGGCAGTGGTGCAGATTTCTTCGAATGAAACCTAGTGTGGAGTTGGCTTTTTGTTGAAATTTTGTTTATGTTGAGTGACCATTTTAGGTTATTTGAGAAGAGAATTCCAAGGTATGGATTATGTGTTACTTGTTGGAGGATTGTCCTATTTAGGGAGTATATATAGCGTGATGTTTTTTTTTTCTTGAGATGCTCATTGTTTAGCATTAGGTTTCTTTAAAGTTCATGCCACATTTATCCGCCTAATTCATAAGGCACTTCAAATCTGCTTGAAGTTGGTTGTTGTCATCGAAGTCAATTATCTCTCTGTAGACAAGACAGTCATCTGCAAACAGTCTCACTTGAGATTTTACAGTATCAGGGAGGTCGTTTATGTGCCAGAGAAAAAGAAGGGGGTCCAGTACTGTGCCTTGAGGAACTACTGAGTCTACGGTGGCTTTGCCTGATCGGATGCCATCTACCACTTCTTGCATGGTCCGTTTTGTTAAAAATGTTCAGAGCCTGGAATGAACGTTGCCGGTAATGCCGAAGTGGTGGAGTTTATGTAGAAGAAGGCTGCGTGGAACAGTGTCGAAGGCCTTGGAGAAGTCGAAAATTGCCATGTGGACCGGTTACCTTTGTCATAGGAGGCAAGGAGGTCATTGGTGGTGATGATTAATTGAGAGTTTCTGTGGAGTATCCAGAGTGGAAACCGTGGTTTAGGGTTGTCAAAATGTTTTGGTGTTCAAGGTGGTTCATGATGTCACGACAGATGATGTGTTGTAGAATTTTGCATGGAACGGAGGTCATGGATATTGATCAATAGATTAGAAGTTTAAAAACAGTATTCAACTTATTATTTAGTTCCTACTGCTTTTTATTTCTTTTCCTATGATAAATTACAATAGAAAACGATAACAAATGTAATTTTAAGAAGGAAAAATTAACGGTTCTTGTTGCCACCGCATTTGTTACATGACAATATTTAATTTAAGATTGTTTCACATTATCATAAAGATAAATTAAAGTTTGTTTAATTATTGTTGTAGTGGGTTTTTTGTTTTTTGTTTGCTTCAAAACTGTATTCGAATATCCTGTTTTGTGTATTAGTTAATTTGTGCGTGCGTGTTTACGTGTGTATGTGTTGAGACCCGCTGGTCCTCACTTGTGTGAGACCCGCTGGCTCACACAACCTACCGGTCACTTGTCAGTCGCTTGTCACGTGATCGACTCAATTAGGCCAGTACTGATGATAATAATGACTCATAGTCAGAAAAAATGGAAGTTCCCGGTCAACCAGAAAAATGGTCAGCGTGTGACCAAGCTTGTGACCTAGGGTCAGATGGTGAACCATTGGTTGACCAGACGAAAAATTAGCATATAATATATTAATCATATGTATGACCCAGAGGTCACCGTTAACTGGACTTAGGTCAGCGTTAGTTCGATCCGAGTATATATAGAGTTGTAAGTCAGTTATTTGCTCTCTCTCGTCCCTGTAATTACGGTAGTGTAATTGACAGACAAGTATGAGCCTGGCTTATGACTATTTGCTTTTTGGAGTGTGTCCAATCAAGTGTCGTAGGGTTGGTAACATTATTATTGTTGTTACTTTCACATGTTTGTAATGTTAGCATTTTGTTAGAGGATATGTTAGGATTATAGTTAGTTATCAAGTCATTGTTAGAATACTACGTTATATGTATGATTAGTAATATTGTGATAAGACTGTAATTCTTAGTTGTAGCTTATGTTGTATCTATTATTCTCTTTACAGCCAGTTAGTTAGTTAGTATTTAGTTAGTAGTTAGTTAGTAGTTAGTTAGTACAGTCAGTTGAATGAGATTAGGCTCAGGGCTATAGAAGCAGATGCCATAGCAGAGCTCAGTAGACTAGAACTCAGTACTGTATAAGACGTCAGCGGTTAATAGTTTAACCCTGACGCAGTAATTGCACAAGGCAGATAATAACGAGCGAGTAACGCACTAGAGAGATAAGGTCAGCAGACGACCCAAACAGAAGTGTTGTAGAGGTAGCAGAGCGTGGCGAGCAGTTCCTCCCCACCCCCTGCACAGCTGAGTGACCAGTGGCGACCCTTCCAGGGTTTTGTGTGTGCTGTAAGAGTCTGGCAGTGTGTATAGCAGACGAGAAGCAGGCAAGAGAGGGCAAGCCGAGACGACCGTTCCACCGAACGTCCAGCATTATAACATTGAGTTATTAGTAAAGCATTGTATTTGTATCGACATTAAGTATTACTATTTGTATGTGTCTCTATATGTATTTAGTATTTTACTAATTAAAATAATTATTTGTGGCTGAACCACTGGTGTTTTTTTAGTAATAGTAACGTTATTGAGAGTGAGGAGTAATTTGGTATAACTGTTGATTGTAGTAATTATTCCCTAGACTTAGTCATAGTAATAGTAATCAACGTATCGCTAGGGACCTTTATCTATATATATATATCCCCTGTTCTGAAAGTAATTATTCGTGGTTCGACATTTTGGGGACCAGAAATATATAGATAAGAATAGAATTTTCGACAGTATGTGCTTGCCTGTATGTATGTGTTAGTGTTGTTTATTGCACGTGTGTGGGTGTAGTTATATGCGCAACCGAAAATAACACAATTTAAAATAAACTATGAACAAAGCATTTTGAGCATAAACGCTGAATCATTTATTTAACGTGGACAAGAAACTACAATGTTAACCGAATGCTTTTGGGTGACCATTGGACATTTTCTGTGGTGTTAAAAATAAATTCTTTTAATTAAAGTTAGATAACATTTCGAATGCAGATAAAGAGCCATATTAACATACATGTGAATGCATTACGAAACTGCAGTGGCTACAAACTTAAAATCTTTTGTTTAAAAATTAATAAAGGACTATGTATCACTTTGCAGCACAACCTACAACTATGTAGTATTATGCAGAACTGTAAGAACTATGTAACAAGGCAGCATTATACAACGACTATGTAGCACTATATAACGATTTTATAGCACTTTGTAGCACTGTGTAGCACTATGCAGCATTTTCAGTGTCACATTGATTTGTTCGAAGTCATTGAAACAAAAAAATTATAGAGGTCTTCCAAAGATTACTAAAGCAAAAATAAATGGTCAGTCATAACTCCAAATTATTTTTATTTCTAAGACAATATTTTAAACAACTGTCCATCGTTTATTGCTTAAGCATTAATACAGCCATAAAGAAGTTTACCTAGATATAGAATATTTTAAGATTTATAAACATTTTCCAAATTTCATATAGAGACAAAAATTTTAATATCTCTTCATATCGCAAACCAAATGTGACAACTTGATGTTGAACCAAATCATTTCAAGTAAAATAGTTAAAGTTTTTTAGGGGTAAAAATAGAGTTCAACATCAAGTATATTTCTTTTTTTAAAAAGCCACACTATACCTTTAATTTGACCACACGTGGAGCAAAGACTGCAGCTGCATACTGCAACGCACAACCAAATTGCTGCGTAAAAAGTGTCACCAATGTAGCGGAACTGGCAGATAACTTCTGGCATAAGTTCAAGAAAGCTACTGATTAATTGAATCCATTCAGTTATTTTGGATAAAGATGGCCGGTCTCGTCCAACGATCACTTTTGCTAAATGATTTGTGCATTGTTTAATGTACACTCGTTCATTGTTTAAAGATACAGTGGCTTTATTTAATAGAACAATAGGTTTTATTTAAAGGTGCAATGACTTTATTGAAAGACGGAGTGGCTTTATTTAATAGAATCAGTGGCTATTTAATAGAATCAGTGGTTTTATTTAATAGAATCATAGGTTTTATTTAATAGAATCAGAGGTTTTATTTAATAGAATCAGAGGTTTTATTTAATAGAATCAGAGGTTTTATTTAATAGAATCAGAGGTTTTATTTAATAGAATCAGAGGTTTTATTTAATAGAATCAGAGGTTTTATTTAATAGAATCAGAGGTTTTATTTAATAGAATCAGAGGTTTTATTTAATAGAATCAGAGGTTTTATTTAATAGAATCAGAGGTTTTATTTAATAGAATCAGAGGTTTTATTTAATAGAATCAGAGGTTTTATTTAATAGAATCAGAGGTTTTATTTAAAGGTACAATGACTCTATTGAAAGACGGAGTGGCTTTATTTTAAGAAATAGTGTCTTTAATTAAAGACACAGTGGCTTTATTTAAGATAATAGTTGCTTTATTAAGAAAAACTGTAGCTTTATTTCAAGATATAGTGGCTTTATTTAAAGATTCAGTGGCTATATTGAAATATACAGTGGCTTTATTTAAAGATTCAGTGGCTATATTGAAATATGCAGTGGCTTTATTTAAAGATTCAGTGGCTATATTGAAATATACAGTGGCTTTATTTAAAGATGTTAAGGCTTTATTTGAAAATACAGTGGTTTATTTAAATATATAGTGGCTTTATTTAAAGATATAGCAGCAGTATTTAAAGAAATAGTGGCTTTATTTAAAGATACATTGAATTTATTTAAGATAAAGTGGCTTTATTTAAGGATCCATTGTTTAAAAAACAGTTGCTTTATTAAAATATACAGTTATTATATTTAAAGATACAGCAGTTTTATTTAAAGATACAGCAGTTTTATTTAAAGATACGGTGGCTTTTGAAGAAAAAAGTGGCTTTTATTTAAAGATACAGAGGACTTATTTGAAGATACAGTGTCTTTAAAAAAATATATTGTGGCTTTATTTAAAGATATAGTAGCTTTATTAAAGAAATAGTGGCTTTATTTAAAGATACAGTGGCTTTATTTAATGATACAAGGGCTTTTCTTTTAAAGAACGCCGTTCACTTTCGTTCCTGATGTTGAGGAGTAAAGGAACGCCGTTCTCATGCGTGTCTGCGGGACTCGGGCTAATCCTAAACAGAAATTCTCTGTTATAAACATTTATATGATGTTACGATTAAATGAATACTTCTTCAATTTGGTTTTCCTATAGGTGCTTTAGATTTTACAAACCCATAACCAAAGTCAGAGAAGATGAGGGCCAATAACATACTGATTGTTTTTTCTGGGTTCATCGGTGTCTTGATGGAGGCTACAACATCATTGCCTAGTAAGTAATTTGTTCATTTGTATCATTTATTCATTTATTCAACCTGTAAAAATTCTTTGACCAAGTTTCGCTACAAAGTTGGGGGGGGGGGAGGGGGGAGAGAGAGAGAAAAAGAGAGAGAGAGAGCACAAATTGTGATTCTTATAACGTGCCTCACCTATTTGCATGTTTTGTCAAAATCTTTAAAGATACATCGATTTTATTTAAATATACAGTGGTTTTATTTAAAGATGCGGTGGCTATTTTAACGAAAAAGTGGCTTCATTTAAAGATACAAAAGCTTTATTGTAAGATAGAGAGGCTTTATTTTAAGAAATATTCGTTTTCATTTAAAGATAACGTGGCTTTATTGATTTTATTGATTACCTGGATTTTCTTTAGAGACATAGTGGCTTTATTTAAAGATTCAGTGGCTTTATTTAAGGATTCAGTGGCTTTATTTAAAGATTCAGTGGCTTTATTGAAAGATTCAGTGGCTTTATTGAAAGATTCAGTGGCTTTATTTAAAGATTCAGTGGCTTTATTTAAAGATTCAGTGGCTTTATTTAAATCTTCAGTGGCTTTATTTAAAGATTCAGTGGCTTTATTTAAAGATTCAGTGGCTTTATTTAAAGATTTTCTGTTTTAAAGAAACAGTAGCTTTATTTAAAGATATACTGGATTTTCTTTAGAGACATAGTGGCTTTATTTAAAGATTCAGTGGCTTTATTTAAAGATTCAGTGGCTTTATTTAAAGATACTGTGGTTTTAGTTCAAGATTCAGTGGCTATATTGAAATATACAATGGCTTTTTTTAAATATATAGTGGCTTTATTTAAAGATACCGTTGTTTTATGTAAAGATATAGTGGTTATATTTAAAGATACATCAGCTACCTTTAAAAAAGCCTTCGCTTCATTTAAAGATACAGTAATTATATATATAAAGATATATCAGCTTTATTTAAAGATACGGTGGCTTTATTTAAAGATACTGTGGCTTTTGGCAGAAAAAGTGGCTTATTTAAATTTACAGTGGCTCTTTAGGATATAAGGGCTTTATTTCAAGATACAGTGTGTTTAATTAAAAATACAGTGGCTGTTATTAAAGATATAGTGGCTTTATATAAAGATAACGTAGCTTTTTTTAAAAAAAAGATTTAGGGGCTTTACTCAAGTACAAGGTAGTGCTCAACGTTTTCTACCAAGCTCCTTCTCTTTCGTTTTCGAATGTCTGATTCCAAGCTGAAATTAAGTGAAAACAATATTATTGACAATAATTTTAACTTATAAAAATGACAATTTCAACTTAAATTTATAACTTATTTAGGCTACCGGCAAAAAAAAAAAAAAAAAAAAAAAAAAAAAAAAAAAAGAAAAATATAATATTTTAAAAAAAATGGATTTTAAATAAGATTTTTTAAATAATTTTTTTTAAATTTCCAATTTAAAATTTCCAGTTAGAAAGTTTAAGACCACCATTAAATAATTAGGATTTCCTTATGTAACAATTTTTTTTGTGCCCTCACCTTAAAACCGTACCTTGTGTGCCCTCACCTTAAAACCGTACCTTGTGTGCACTCAACTTCACACCGTACCTTGTGTGCCCTCACCTTAACACCGTACCTCGTGTGTCATTTATTTCCCCCGTGGCTCTAGTCGGCATGACGGGTAGGGCAATCCCATTACAGCATGTCCATTAAATGGCGCTGCCAACGGGGGTCCTGCGTTTGAGAGGAGACAAAGGTCTTGTATGGAATCTGCCACCGGGGGTCCTGCGTTTGAGAGGAGACAAAGGTCTTGTATGGAATCTGCCACCGGGGGTCCTGCGCTTGAGAGGAGACAAAGGTCTTGTATGGAATCTGCCACCGGGGGTCCTGTGCTTGAGAGGAGACAAAGGTCTTGTATGGAATCTGCCACCGGGGGTCCTGCGCTTGAGAGGAGACAAATGTCTTGCATGGAATCTGCCACCGGGGTTCCTGCGCTTGAGAGGAGACAAAGGTCTTGTATGGAATCTGCCACCGGGGGTCCTGTGCTTGAGAGGAGACAAAGGTCTTGCATGGAATCTGCCACCGGGGGTCCTGCGCTTGAGAGGAGACAAAGGTCTTGCATGGAATCTGCGTTAGAAAGAGTACAGCTGAATAGTTCCTACCCAGTGCAGTTGAAAATAACGCGAGAAGCAGGTCGGGATATAATAACATGTTGCCCTTGATGGGCATGTCTGGGTTGTGGCAACCCATGGTGATAATTCGATCATACTACAGTCTGTGAGGAGACTGCCCCTTGGCAGCCGTTTCGTCCCAGCTACTTAGGGACTTATTCAAACGGTAGAAAACTATTAGTTAAATCCCCGCTAGAAGGCGTCTGATGGCGCCCCGGGATGGGAAGGAGGTGTATTGGGGATGTTAAATTATATCTGTATCCAAGTTCATAGAAAGTTCAACTGCAGGGAGATGTCGCTCCACCTGCAGGGAGATGTCGCTCCACCTGCATAGTCAATCGAGTGAAAGGCGGGTGGGGCTGTCTCAGCTGCGGGGTGATTTTCGGGCTAGGGGGAAGATAATGTAAGTTGGTGAAGACCTAATGAGCTCTGGCTCGACCGTCTGCTATTTTTTTAAGAGATTCGATAAGATTCCATTTCTTCAATATATTATATTATCTTAAACCTTCCTTTATAATGTTTCTATTGATTACAAAAAAGCACACAATTTTATCCTAAGAAATGTTTAACACCCTTCAAGAGAGGATCTCAAATTATGATCATCCCATTAAGTCAATTGTTATTTTGAAGTATTTACTATTGTTTTGTTAAATTTAATTTATTTCTCTACTGTTCTAAATTCGTTAATTAAAAAAACCCTAAAAACAAAGTTTTTCCTATAAGTCCTTTATAAAATGTAATATTGGGAAATGGGGGTGGGGGTGGGTTTGGGAATGAAATTTTGACAAAACATGCAAATAGGTGACGCACTTTATAAGAATCACAATTAGTGCTTCCCCACCCACCTCCCTCCAGATTTTCAACCGTACATTTTAACCCCATGACTTATATAAATCTTCTTATGATCAACCCACTTTTACACAGCTGATTTATTTCAGCAACAATTATATTTCAGAAAAACAAAAGAACATATTCAGCCACAAAAACTCACTTGCGATATTTAAAAATTAGTGCAGTTATCGGGTATTTAGTTTTGTGAATTCATTTGCATCTGGTAGCGTGAAAACTTATATTTTTGGAATGGAGGTGGGGTTGAATATTTGAAACAATGTGTTGTCACATACAAAGACACTGTGTGCCACGTTTCTGCTCCATAGGTTGACGGGAAGTGGGTTCAAATAATCTACCGAAGAATTTGCTACGTACCGACAAAGAAAAGCACGAACTAAAGCGAATTTAATAATATAATGGATGAAAAATTACAACTTGATTTTTATCATTTTAAATGATGTGTTATAGCAGGGTTTCTCAAACTAGGAGATATGAGGTGACATTTCATTGTATTTATAAAAACAGGGTACATGTTGATTTTTAAGTTACGATATACAATAAATTTTACTTTAAAATAAGTCGCACGTGTGTTTTCTAAGTTCCACAGTTCTCAATGTAATTATTTTATTTTTAGTTTCATTGTCTCCGCATTTAAAATGCTTGGTTACTTTTCTAGCGAAACTTGGTCAAAGAATTTTTACAGATTGAATAAATGATAAAAATTTACAAATTACTTACTAGGCAATGATGTTGTAGCCTCCATCAAGACACCGATGAACACAAAAACAATCAGTAGGTTGTTGGCCCTCTTCGTCTCTGAGGTTATGGATTTGTATACTCTTAAACACCTAAAGGAAAACCAGATTGAAGTAGTATTAATTTAATCGTAACATCATATAAATGTATATTTAAGAGAATTTATGTTCAGGATTAGCCAGAGTCGTGCAGGCACGCATGAGAACGGCGTTCCTTTATTTGTTTAGAAACATCAGTTAAGTCGTGAGGAAGGGGGGATTTGGTGAGTTCCAACACGTTGATTCACACAATGTGGCGAAATATCAAACGTTGTTCTGGTAGTTTACACTGCGGAATTGATTCTGAGATTCAGAACCGGGTGTGATGTTGTAATTTGAAGGTGAGGTTATACAAAGTACGGTGTGGAGGGCAGGGCAAACAAAGTACATGTGAGGTCATACAAAGTACGGGTGAGGGCATACAAAGTACAGGTGATGGCATACAAAGTACGGTGTGGAAAAAACATCTAGCATTTTATAGTTCGGGAAAAAAGGGTTTCGGGGGGATACGTTACTATGATTGTAACAATATCTAAAAACCAGATGATGTTAAAGAAGGTCATCCATCCCTTGGCCCTACAGCTCATGTAGGGCTTTGGCCTGCCACAACACTATCTTCCATTTCTGAGCAATATAACATTTTCCTCGCGTAGGGCTCCCCCGCCGTCCAAGGATTTCCCCGAAAAATCTAGTGAGAAACATTCAGTCAGCAGATGCGCTATTGTCCCCGTGACCAGTCTGCAATGCCAGTAGGAAGAGTCCCTGTTGTGGTCAGCTGCACCTGTCATAGTAATTAACGACCCTATGGCCTGCTCCACCTATATGCAGGTTTCCGACTACGGTTTTTGCCAGTTTACCCACACCTGTCTCTTACCTATCACCACATGACTTTGTTGGTGATAAAAAAATGGATGTTTAAAATGACTCGCGCTATGACTTGCTCGAATTGTGGATCTCAGACTCTCGTACAACGCCGTGTGAGTGGAGCAGCAAGACAAGATCGAGTCGGCTCGGGACGTGGATTGGTTGCAGTGAATGACCACGTCGTTCTAAGTGTTTTGCCACGCTCTGAGTGATTCAAATCACTTTGACCAAGTAGTGGCTCCTCTTGTGAGACCGCTGGTCTAAAGCTTAACACTGAACAATGTAAGCGTCCTTTAGCGGTGGGACAGAGTATTTAGATATTGCTCTTTTATTAAACTGACTCATAGGCCGTCAACGGAAGTCTGACCAAAGTAAATAAACGAATTTTAAAACATGAACGGAAAACAAGCAAACACAGAACATAAGACAGATACTTACGCAATATTCTTGATCTTGATTCTGATTAAAGTCACGTAAACTCTGCTCTATTTAAAGTTAACCTGCGGGATTGACGTAGACTGAAGCGCAGGATGAAACGCTTCGAGTCCACGTGGGTTTGATTACAATGACCAATGAGGTCTCCCACGTTTATTCCAACCAGGTGTATTGTGTTAAAGAAATGAACTGCCAACATAATGTTCATCGGTTGCAATAAACCAACGTTATTCTCTTTACTCAGAGGCGTCACTAGGGTTTGTGCTAACAAAGTCATGATATTACTCACCACTCCCTCTGGATCTCCCTTAACGGACGAGAACTTAGTAATTTTTAGCCAGATTATGCAAAATCGCTTATAGTTTTGTTTTTAGTACTATGGTCTGGAGGAAACTTGTTCATTTGCCTGGTGACACCCTGGTCTGCTTGGTGACACCCTGGTCTGTCTCGTGACACCCTGGTCTGTCTGGTGACACCCTGGTCTGTCTAGTGACACCCTGGTCTGCTTGGTGACACCCTGGTCTGTCTCGTGACATCCTGGTCTATCTCGTGACATCCTGGTCTGTCTCGTGACATCCTGGTCTGCTATGTTGGCACCATTTTCTGGTGACACCCTTCTCTGGAACCACTCGGACTTATTGACACCCTGTTCTGATTGCATCTTGCTCCGATGACACCCTTTTCTGATTTCTCTCCGCCAAGATGGCACCATATGCTTGATACCCTCATTTTGTATTTAACTCAGGTCTGTTATAAAAACCTACTGGATCGAAACCTGTCTAATTTTCTATTGGTGTCACCTACTGTGAGGGTGTCACCCAGTGCGGTCCGCACTCTATAGTTACGCCACTGAGCATAATATAACTTTAAGAAAAATATCAGCTGTGTTGATGAGGAGGAGGGTCTCAGCAAATGCCTATACTTTGTTACATTTTTGCGAGTCTCATCTAAAATGTTACTAGATTTGTATTACATTTATGGGTCGTCTAGGATTGCCAAGTTTTTACAAGATACCCTATAAGGAAGATTTACCCCCCACCCCCACCCCCCGCCCACCAAAAAAATTGTAATTATTATCCTATTATGTCTACTCTTACTACTACAACAAAAATCACTATTTATTCGGCTACAGCTGTTCGATCAATAACCGCTACTTATAATAACACTACGACCGTCTCGTGGGTGTTGCAACCCATGTAACTAGAAGGGGTTCGAATAATTTAGGGGCTCAAATTTTTTTATTTTGGAAAAAAGTTAATACAACATCTTTGAATGCCGGGGGCACAGAGCGGAATATCGGCAGTTTTGTGTGGGGGGGGGGGGGGGGCGGCTCCAAACGTCACGCGCCTTTTAAAGTAACCATTCAGAGCAAACCACGATGTCAGTCAAGTCACGTGTTTTGTCGGAGACATTGCAGAGCAGTGTTTCTCAAATGGTGGTCCGCGAGCCTCACGTTGCCGGTCCGCACAACATAAATATTTATGGTCGAATTAATGTAATTGATAAACCTGGCGCAGGTCCCTGGTTCAGTTTCAAAACATGTCGACCGGTCCGTCCAACCGACCGGTCCGTCAACTTTAAATGTTTGGGATAAGCTGTTGTAGAGTAACACGCGTGTAGGCAATGATCCATTTTGAGCTTCTGTCCATCTCTTTAGCTCCAGCTACTAGTGTGACCAAATGATCAAAATCAATAAATCAATATCTATACAAAAACATCCATCGGCGCAATACCTTTGTATAAGAGGACATATGGCGTTAATGATCTTTGTCCATCTTTAGAATACACCAGAAGCAGTTGTTGTCTATACATTTGTATAGTCCCCTATTTTCATTATCAAGACCAGGTGCAGGGCAACTTGTGTGTGTGTGTTGCCTATAACGGTGTTTTCCCCAGGTCCAAAAATATCAGAACAACGCACACGATCATGTCGTACATAATATCTTTAAATTATGTCAAGCTTCTGCTGATCATCTTGACCGTGCATTACAGTAAACTGACTAATTATGAGTCACGTGTAGCAATCCTGTTATTGTTCCTTAACTCTTTTACATTTTTGTGGAGATTATTGTGGTGGGGAGGGGGTGGGAAGGGAGATACCATTCATGGGTTGTTTACTATGTCAATTTTCTCTCTAACTTTTTACTGGCCGTCGGTTTACTGTCCGTTTTTTTGATAACTGTCCTAGCAGTCACGTGGACATACAACCCCTTGGGCTGAACTGCAATTCCTTGGGCTGACATGCAACCCTTTGGCCGACATGCAATCCCTTGGGCTGACATGCAACCCTTTGGGCTGCATACTGCCTTCGTTATTTAAGGCTCCCAAAGTTTTGATGGGGAAAATATCTTAACTCATAAATTTGTATACACGGATCGCAAAACAGAAATAGTGCAGCGGTCCTCAAAATTTAAAAAAATCACGCGACAACTTTCATTACCACAATCACAAATATTATTGATGAATTTTTTTTTTACCCATTTATTTGATTTTAAATTAAACCTTTTTTTTTAATTCAGGAAAAATATTTTTTAAAATAAGTAAATAAAAAATTAAAAAATCCTATTTTACTTCCCATTAGAATCTCACAGTCAATCCCTCTAGATCCGGACATCATCCCTTCCCCCCTGCCCTTCTTCCCTCCCTCCCCTTCTTTCCGCCCTCCCCTTCCCCCACCACCCACATGGAACCCTACTGATCCCGAGTTTCCTCACGGTAAAAAAAACAAAAAAACTTGCCCAAAGATGAGCTCTTGATCATAAAATAAAATTCATAACACAGACCTTTAAAAAATATAAAGAAATAAATCTGTAATGTTTGCATGTTGTCCATTAGGTCGCGAACAAAAGATGGTCTCAAATTCATTAAAACAGGGCTCACACCTTGGTGTGCTCGTTGGTATTTCAGGGCAGAGAGGCGTAGGAATAAATGCAGAAGGGGCGGTGCGCCCCGAGGGGGCAATTTTTTTCCGTGTATTGAGAGTTGGGGCGGCAATTACGACAAACTGCAGAGATTGTTTTCGGGGAAGGGGTAACAAAAAGATTGGTTCGGCCCGGGTGGCATTAACTCTTGCTACGCCCTAAACTTGTCTTTCTAATCGTATGATGCCTGGCATATATGCCGAATGTTACGGGGACGTGTTTCATCTGCCCAATGACTCTTTGCGCATTTTGTTAAACATTGTTTCATCTGCCCAATGACTCTGCGCATTTTGTTAAACATTGTTTCATCTGCCCAATGACTCTTTGCGTATTTTGTTAAGCATTGTTTCAGCTGCCCAATGACTCTTTGCGCATTTTGTTAATGTTAACCATAGCTGGCTTTCACCTTTCGTTGATCGAAAAAAAAGATAATGAGAAAAAGGGCTGAGCAATTAATATTTCCTTGCACGTGCTAACTGAATGATGATACTGAGTAGCTAAGTTTTGTATGCGCGCGTGTCTGTGTATGTGTGTGAGTGTATGTGTGTGAGTGTGTGTGTGAGTGTATGTGTTTTATATGTATGCGTGTATATGTCTGTGTATGTTTGTGTGCGTGTGTATGTGTGTGTGTATTTGTTTGTGTATGTGTGTGTAATGTTTGTGCGTGTGTGTGTATGTTTGTGTGAGTGTGTTTTTGTGCGTGTGTTTGTATGTGTATGTGTGTATGTTTCTGTGTGCATGTCAATGTTCCCTCTAAGGTTTTCTGGTTCGTGTGCAAAATCATACAGTTGTGTGCAAATTTTTACAGCATCAATTTTTTCGTGTGCAAAATCATACAGTTATGTTCAAAGTTTTACAGCATCAATTTTTTTGTGTGCAAAATTTCACAGCCCTCAAACACACACACACACGGAAATTACATAACTTAACTTAACTTAAGTGCAAAAACTTGTATATAAATAAATCAGAAATGTCACAATAGTTCAATCAAAGCTATATTTATTTCTATTATTTATCACGTCTTTGGGTCATGCAACTAAATTCCAACACACCCAGTACTAATGGCCGGTAGTCTTTTGATTGAATCATTTCTGGAGGTACTCTGACGTCTGCCTTTCAACGATATACATCTTTTATACAAATTGTCAAGGTTGATCTCATGTCCATCATTCTGATACGATTTAATCCTCATAAGCTGGTGTAAATGTAACTCTTCCAGCCTATTTCTAGAATTTTTTTTTTATATTATTCATTTCGCTGAATCCATTTTCACTATCGGCGCTTGTTGCAAAAAATGTAGCATGCACAAATATCCAACAGAATGGCATGTCGCCGAATCAGTCCTCATTTATTACAAATCGAACCATCTCGTCGAAAGTCTGCATCAGCCTACATTTCATTTTTTCTGCAATCACAAACCTTAAGTTACGATACTGATTCTTAACTTTCGGCAGAATATCATCATAATTTTCCAGAATTTATGCATGTCTAGAAACCAGTGCTGCAAGTTCTTCTTGGCCAAAATTAAAATCTGAAGTGTCCATTAAAGCTGATAGCTCAAAGATTCGCCATTGCATCAACTCACTTTCAAAGAAACGGGAGTCCAAGTGCAAACATAAACATTCAACGAATTTTAGAATGGAACTCATGTTTATATCCTCGTCATCTGCAAGCAATTCAGCAACCTCTTCGGACCAGTGCACATTTTCACCAATGTACTGGGCACGGAGCTTAGCGATCCTTGCTTTTACAAACTGGTATGCCTCGATGGTCGTAAGTTTTTTTCTTTGTAGCAGCATGCATAGTTCAGCAAGTTCACCAACAACTTCATCAAAGACAATCAGTGCAGTTCGAAACTGTGGATCCCTTAGTTTCTTCAAACAGTACTTATGAGCTGGATCATTATACAGGCCCACCTGCTCCCCACTTTTTTTCTGTCAAATGCAATTTAATAGCAAAGTGCCGTGAAAGCGATCTGATTTCTTTCAATGGTCTAAAGTCTACGGAATCACATTTCAACCCTTAGCTAGTTCGGTAAACTGGGCTTTCCGTACTGTCGACATACTGAACAATGTGTACACTGTCCTAAAGAATGTTTCAATGTCTGCCATTAAACTGATATGTTTGCAAGCATCATCGATGCCCAACTCAAAAGCGTAATTCTTACTACACTAGCTATATGGGACTGGGGCACACTTAGCCATATGTTTGTGTATGTACTGAACCGCATTCATAGATGTGTTCATGTTGATAGTCAATAAAAAAATTTAACCTGGTCTTCTTTAGCACTTTTACGTTGTGCTGCTTCTTGTTTCATGCCTCGATCAACGACACTTTCTGTAAGCATTCGCTTTACACCTCATGCCTGCATAGAACGAGGTCTCTGTAAAGCATCTCTGTGTATTTTTTGCTTGGTATGTTGTTTTATATAATCCAGATTCCAAGACTCAAACTTTTCCTTGAGGAAAATCACCACCTGCATTAGCTTTGAATCACCACCTGCATTAGCTTTGAAGCACCACCTGCATTAGCTTTGAAGCACCACTTGCATTAGCTTTGAATCACCACCTGCATTAGCTTTGAATCACCACCTGCATTAGCTTTGAATCACCACCTGCATTAGCTTTGAAGCACCACCTGCATTAGCTTTGAATCACCACCTGCATTAGCTTTGAATCACCACCTGCATTAGCTTTGAATCACCACCTGCATTAGCTTTGAATCACCACCTGCATTAGCTTTGAATCGCCACCTGCATTAGCTTTGAACCACCACCTGCATTAGCTTTGAATCACCACCTGCATTAGCTTTGAATCACCACCTGCATTAGCTTTGAATCACCACCTGCATTAGCTTTGAAGCACATTTCCCAGACAAAATCAAAATCGATTTCACGATTTTTAAAAGATACCCAGCTTGAAAGGCCGCTCTGACGATGAATCTGGTAGTGCTGCATCCACACATTCATTGAGCCACTCCGTTTTAAAATTTGATCTACATTTTTTCTCAGCAAGCGTTAACACTGACAGTCCGCTTAATAACTGACGTTTAGTTATAATGGTTAAAACATTATTAAAAATAATTAGCTACTACATTTATAATAAACTAGAGATATGCGATTTATTTACTTTATACACATTCACTGCGCAGTATGCGCCACGGAATTTACATGACTGACGGCTGTGGTTCAGAGCGAGGCTAGCTTGATCCGGTATGTATCGCTAAGTATGTAAATCAATGGTTCTATGTAAAAAAACAAAAATTTAGATCTGAATTAAATTAAAAACATGGATTTATATGTTATAAAAGCTGTTTAATTCCGGCTGCAGAGTGCAGCGTATCTGTTCGAATTTCTCTTTATAAAAATTTGCTGCGCGGATACTGAAAACTGCTGCGCGGCGTCTGTGCGACAGGTGGAACATTGGTGCATGTTTGTATGTGTGTGCGTGTTTGTGTGTTTGTGTGTGTGTGTGTATGTTTTTGTGCGTGTGTTCGCGTATCTTTGTATGTGTGTTTGTGTGCCAATTCTAGGTTCTCTCTTAGAATTCTATTAGAGTAATGTAATTTGACACACATTTAATAACTTAAGCAATTGGCTTAACTAATAGATACTACGATGGTATCGCCACGAGGATGTAATAAATATTTATTAAAATAATATGTGTCAGTTGACATCATTTTTTTAAAAATGTTTACGGGTTAGGGCAATGGTTCTCAGAAATTTTCCTCGGGGGGGTGGGGGCATTCAAGATTATTTTTATTTTTTGGGGGGGGGCTATGCCAGTGTCCAGAGGCGTAGCTAAGGGGTAGCAGATGGGGCATATGTCCCGTACGCCAGACTAACGGGGGGAGGAGGGAATGGGCTGTTTTGGTATTTAATGGTTAAAAATAATCAGTTTCAGAGTTGCGGGAGAGGGGAGTAAAAATGAATCCTTCGAAACACTGTAGATCCATCCCTGCTAGTAATAGGACGTGTGGGGTGGTCCACCGAGGTGTCACTTTTTCTTTATATGCAGGTGTGGCATTTTCAGACAACTGCAGAGTTTGGATTGTGAAAGGAAGGACGGCAAAATTATTCGCCCGCCCATGGCGGCAGAAATAGCTGCGCCATTAGGCAGTGTATCTATCGATACCAAAATTGTTGATCAATTTCATCGTAAAGAAGGGCGGAAATTGATGGCCTTGATGAATCTTGATCGATTGAGGTGTCTGGAGAGCCTATTCCCCAGAAAATTTTTGATTATTTCAAAGTCGAGAGGTGCATTTTTTTTTTAGTATACTTTAATTCAATGTTTCTGTTATAATTTTTGAACAGGAAAGGACATTTTGTCGTCTAGTGTCATACACACACTGAATTCACTCGGTTTGTGGCGTGCCTTAGAGTAATCATTAGGCAGAAGCTTATCAACCCCATTCTGTAAAATTGATCAGCGTGAGCGAAGGGGATCAGAAATTTAGGACGCTAAAGACATTCGGGCAAATTCAAAATGCAAGCGTTCAGTTTGGCGCACTTTTGAATTTGTTTTTTCTTTCAGACAATTTTGAGGTTTCATTTCAAACTGTCGGTTGGGGAGTGACAAAATTAGCCATAATAATGATTAAAGACATATTAAACTCCGCACCAATGTGATGTAAACTATATTCATTCTAGTTGTGTGGCCCTTGAGGGTAGGCTTTAGCTCTAGATTAATATTGCCTATTTCTGGTCGGCAAACTCATTAGTAAAAAATCCGAAAATAAGCAGCAGGACGATTAAAAATAATTTGAGTGCCAAATTTCTTTTCAATAACCTGTCAAGAATCATGTTTTTCGGAATAAAAACCGATCTGTGGCCGACTGGCCGAGCCGCACTCAGGTCACTAAAGAGCCGCATGACGCTCGGGAGCCTCAACAAAAACAATTTAAAAGGGTTCCATCACTAAAAAGCACTGCAACCATTATTTTATATTTATAATGCAAATGGAAAAAAAAACACTTACTTATAGTAATTAGACGACCTTTTCTAAATATTGCCAAATTTTACCAGAGTCAAAAAGAAAATAAAAGAATAATTAGAAAGGTCTATACATTTTATATTGGGGTTTAGAAAACTGGTGATTTGTATAAATCGTATATGAACGGCATAACTATTCTAAGAAGACATTAGTTTTTTTTACAAAAGATATTATATATTTATTAATGTGTGATTTTATCTAAGGGAAATCGTATGCGAATAAAGTATATATTTTCCAATATTCAGTTGATTGAAATGTTTATTTGTAATTTCAAAACGCTATAACATTTTTCAGATAAATTACAAATTACCTATTAGATATACTTTAAAATACTATTTTTAAAAAAAACCGAATCCGCGCAATTTATTTTAAATTGAACAAATTAGGTATAAGAACTTTTTCTAAAACCAGTACCAATAATTTTTTTTTATAGAAATGAAAATCGAGGTGTTAGTTAGATTCCCATCTTGAAAATAAATTTAAAAAAAAATGATTTCAATAAGATGGGTATAATAAATATAGGCTATGTTTTGTTTTACCTCTGCTATGCAGAAAATATTGTTACAAACGTAACCCATTAAAAGAAAACACAAACGTTTTCAATATAATAATTGATGAAATGTTCACCTTTTGTATACGCCCGATCAATTCTTAATTTTTAAAAAAAAATTATTTATAATTAGCACCTGTCCCTATTTTAAAAGTTGTGCTTTTACGATAAAATATAATTAGACAATAGATTGCACATGATTGAGAGTGATCAAGAACTTATTATTAATATTTTAGACTGTAGAACATTTTATTGATGTAAAGGTGATTGAATACAGCTTTATTAAAATCATTAAAAATACCGATATATAATGTGAACTACCGGAAGTAAGCCAGCGGCTTATAACCTTGAGCGATTAGTACGATATTATTAATCGAATATTTTAAGCCTTTAACAAGCTTGGCTTTATAAACGGATCATCAAATGTATCTAATGTAGCGATATTTCATGAATTCCACAGATTGTAATCGGTTACAGGCACCAGTTACTATTCTTTTAAAAACTTTTTTTTGAAAAAACAATATAGATCTAGTAGTTTTCAATTTAAAAAATAAAAAAATCGTTATATTGTTGTACCCATTTTGCTCCGGGGGGCATCTGCTTTCCCCGGGGGTAGTGCCCCCCCCCCCCCGGAGAGATGGCTGAAAGAAACCCTGTATAGGTCGCGATTTAAAACTATTTTGTTTACATTGATCGGGCTAGTTTCTTATTCTCACTGTGATGTAATTATGTGTGCAGTCCGTATGAAGTCCTTATCTATTGACTACCTTCCCATATGTTCTAACGTCGAGAATATATAGTTTTAGACCATGGTTTAGCTTGAAGACCCCCCCACCCCCCTCAATATATCACATTGACACAGTGAAGGTGTCCAATTCTTCTCACCTACGAGAGGAAATTACACTTTAGAATGTTTCCCTGTGTCGCAAGGTATACGGGGAGAATACAGCTTTTCAGGACGGCCGTAATGTTTAAGTCTCCAGGGGAGGGAGGGGTGTCAAACCCGCCCAACGCCAGAAACACCAAGACAAAGCAGCTGGGGGTGGAGGGGTATCGTGTTAGCAGGGGTTGTTAAACATTTAAACATGGCTCCGATGGACTGTCCATGTGCTGTATATCAATTGCTGTTTCAGGGGAATGTATCAATTGCTGTTTCAGGAGAATGTATCAATTGCTGTCTTAGGGGAATGTATCAATTGCTGTTTCAGGAGAATGTATCAATTGCTGTTTTAGGGGAATGTATCAATTGCTGTTTCAGGGGAGTGTATTAATTACTGTCTCATGGGAATGTATCAATTGCTGTCTCAGAGGAATGTATCAATTGCTGTTTCAGGGGAATGTATCAATTGCTGTCTCAGAGGAATGTATCAATTGCTGTTTCAGGGGAATGTATCAATTGCTGTCTCGGGGGAGTGTATCAGTTGCTGTCTCAGGGAAACACATGCACTTGGAAGAAGTGAACAGCCCGGAGAACGAGGAGTGAATCAAACACAAGAGAGCCTCGTGGGGTAAGCAGGGTTTCATGAGCAAGTTTGCAGAGGAGATCCCAGAAACTGAGTGTGCTTGTGTGGAGGAGGAGAGGCTACGTCCATGGCGGGAATCGACAGGGGACCATAAGTCTATGTAGGGGTGCACTAGTGTAGCAAAGGGGCAGAGAGGGTCACTTTTTTAAAATTTATTGAGGGGCTGCATTTTCGACCAACTGCAGTTTTTTTGTTTTGTTTAGGGGGTACGAGGCGGGGAACCAGCAACGAGCATCAAAGAAAACTGTTTACCCTGCTCCTTATCTTTCGGGGAAAACTATTTCCCCTTGTCCTTCGTCAGTCAAGGGACAGAGAAGACTGGGTTTGATCATTTTTACTCTAATACTAAAGATAATGTAAATATTATCATGTTATTACTCAGGGCTGCATCAAGGTATCGGCAGTTACCCGGGGTGCCATGTGTTAAGGGCGTCATCAACGATCTTCCAAAATAGGATAAAATCATTGCATGTGGGCGCCATGGAGGAAAAATAGAAAGTGCAATTAAAAAATTGCTGATCTAAAGGCTGATAAAAAATGTCGTCGGTAGGCTAACTGTTCGAACTCTCCAAAAATAAGTTAAGGAAATAATTTAATGTTCAAACAACCTAGATCAGTGGTTGGCAAATCGTGACCTGAGTTCGGCTCGGCCAGTCGGCAACAAATCGGTTTTGACTCCAAAAAAACTGGGTTCTTGATAGATTCTTCAAAAGAAATTTGACTCTCAGAAAAGAATTAATCGTTCACTCTTTTGACTAATGAGTTCGCCGGCCACTTACCTAGCTCATTATTATTATATATATTAAAAAGAGAAAATCAGTATATATAAATATACACTAGAGAAATGTTTGTTTTTTACTTTGCATTTGATCCGCAAATGTTCAACATAGATTGATGGATATTCAACAAACTTGGCAAACATATCCAGCATTAACCAGATTGTAATGCTGGGCTTTTTAAACCTTAAAAATATTTCTCTGTGAGCCGGGGCCGTCAATTAGTTGCTTTGTTTTTCTAATACGAGCTATATCAATAAAAGTATCAACAAATACTCTTACATGAATGAATGGATCTTGAACAAACTTAGAACACATACACGTGATTATCCATCTTTAATACTGAATATATAGACACGAAATGTAGACACAAGTATAGACACAAATTTAGGCTCAAACATACTCAAAAATATAATTTTTAAAATATAGACATGCACGTGGACACAATTGTTGAATACAGAAGTCAATTTTCTTTTCTTTTTATTTTACAAAGTATTCGACACAAGTATCCACAATAATATGAAACACGACTGATATTATGTAGTAGAGATGGGATTCAAACCAAAACCTAACTGAACACAAGCTCTTCTGACGACACACCCGAAACGAGCCAGTCAGAGCTTGTCCATTCCGTTATGAGCCGTGTCCATTCCGTTATGAGCTGTGTCCATTCCGTTATGAGACTTGTCCATTCCGTTATGAGCCGTGTCCATTCCGTTATGAGCCGTGCCCATTCCGTTATGAGCCGTGTCCATTCCGTTATGAGCTGTGTCCATTTCTTGATGAGACGTGTCCATTCCCTTATGAGCCGTGTCCATTCCGTTATGAGCCGTGCCCATTCCGTTATGAGCCGTGTCCATTCCGTTATGAGCCGTGTCCATTCCGTTATGAGCCGTGTCCATTTCTTGATGAGACGTGTCCATTCCGTTATGAGCCGTGTCCATTCCGTTATGAGCCGTGTCCATTCCGTTATGAGCCGTGTCCATTCCGTTATGAGCCGTGTCCATTCCGTTATGAGCCGTGTCCATTTCTTGATGAGACGTGTCCATAATAATTTAGTTTGGACCATTCACTCATGTTTCACTATATATGCCATATAAGCACCAAAATGCTTACATAACACTATAGGTCCTGTGTGAATTGATGGATCAAAGCCTAGCTTTGTAGGAATACCCTTTATGGTCATTTTTAAAAAATCGGTGGATTTAAAACTAATCATATCCAATCTATTCAGGACCGGTCTAGACTTTTACTGAAAGTTCGATAACCGATTTAAATGGCACAACTCTTAAATTATAATTCGACTATTTATCTGAATGATTTCCCCTATCTCAGGCGTAAATAAAAATTCAAATGATGAAATAGGCACCCACTGGAGCCACTGTTTTAATTTAGATGAAACATTTTTATAGTTTTTGGATTTAGTTGTAGATTGAAAAATAATTACGCAGACAAGTCATTTTTCACACATTTCAAGGAGGGCATTAAACTTGATCTGAAATGTTCCAAAAATATCTATATTATTCCACGGATTTATATAGTGGGATCTTAAAGCTTATTGAAATGTTATTTAGTTCTATCAATTTCTTTATTTTCCATTGGGATTGTCTCAGTTTCTATATTAGTCTAGGAGATTCAGTGTTTCCTAATAATCTTTCAAAGATTATGTTAATTCCATTATCGTGTTTGTTAAGTTTCATTAACTTTCAATGATTGTCTCGAATGTAATGGAATACAAATTAAAAATAATTTTGGATCTTTCTAGACAATTCGATATTAATTGGCCAATACCATGGCCTAAACATATACAGAAATGAAATATACCCTTCATAATCCCAGGGGGGAACAAGATCCCACCGAGAAACAGGATCCTAAACGGGGAACGGGAGCTTAACGAGGAACTGAGGAAATGAGAAAACTTGATCCAACCTGGTAACAGTATCACAACAGAGAA
Organism: Omphiscola glabra; assembly: GCA_964017045.1. Taxonomy (NCBI): domain Eukaryota; kingdom Metazoa; phylum Mollusca; class Gastropoda; family Lymnaeidae; genus Omphiscola; species Omphiscola glabra. The sequence continues at coordinate 23,086,971 of OZ024795.1, forward strand.
TAGATCCCAGCATGAATGATATCCCGCGGGGAACGGGATTTCACCAAAGAACAGGATCACAAAGGGAACAGGATCCCACTAGTACCGGGATCCCATCTGAAAACGGGATCAAACTGGTAACGGTATTCCGTCGGGGAGCGCAGTCCCACCCTGAAATGCGATCCACCGAGAACTTTATCCTAACTGTTACAAGAAAAGGGATCCCAATTGGATCCCATCGGGTTGGGATCTCATCGGGGCCGGGATACCATTGGGAAACGTGATCTCATCAGGGAATGGGATCTAATCAAGAAAAGGGATTCCACCGCGTTCGGGATCCCAGTGAGGTCGGGATCAAAGTGGGGTCGGGATCCCAGTGGGGTCGGGATCTCACCTGGAACGGGATTACATCGGGTAACGAGATCCAATTGCGTAACAAAATGTTGACAATAGGTTGTTATTTTGTTAAGTTTGGCCACGTCTGTCTTACAGAGCCCTTAATTTATAGTTTAGGTAAACGGATGTTGAAGTTCTTTTTTTGTCTAATCCCTACGCGATAACACTGGGTACATTGGCCAATTTCAATGTAAGATCAATCTTATGTTAGAATGACATACAATTCGAAATGTACGATTAAAGTTTTTCACTTTAAGATATGGGATATCTTTTTTAAAGACATGCAATCATTATTAAATCGGTTACTTATTGCACTTTCTGAAATTGCAGTCAGCAAACCCCCCCCCCCACAACACACCAACCAACAAAACCATTGTGACGTCAGTGCTTCCATAAATCCCTTCCAAGCCTCCACCACCCCCCCCCACAACATACCCATCAACAAAACCATTGTGACGTCAGTGCTTCCATAAATCCCTTCCAAGCCTCCACCGCCCCCCACAACATACCCACCAACAAAACCATTGTGACGTCAGTGCTTCCATAAATCCCTTCCAAGCCTCCACCGCCCTCCACAACCCACCCACCAACAAAACCATTGTGACGTCAGTGCTTTCATAAATCCCTTCCAAGCCTCCACCACCCCCCTGCCCCGGCGGATATTTACTAATGGATTTACCCAAAGACTAAACTGATTGATTTATAAATACAAAAAAACAAAATGTAATTTTAATTTCGTGCTTGTAAATCAGACTGGTCCCGCCCACTGTCAACACTCGAAACATGCGTTCCCAACTCATGTGTTGATTCATTCGTCGGCGGTCTACAGTACGAGGCGGTAAGTTGAGCTTGTACAAACAGAAATCCCCCCACCCCTAACAAACAAAAAACAAGATACAAGAATGATGTCGTACAGTTGTGCCAACTCTTCCAAACTCCAGGTATTTACGCAGATTACATTCGTTTATTTTAATTTTCGAAACATTAATTCGCTGACTCAGGTGAAGCTAATGTTAAAAATAACCAACTGCGGCTACTGATGGGAAAAAGCTTTTAAGTTATACTTTGCAGGTACAAATGTATACACAAATATAGACAAGAAATGTAGACACAAATATAGACAAGAAATGTAGACACAAGTATAGACAAGAAATGTAGACACAAGTATAGACAAGAAATGTAGACACAAGTATAGACAAGAAATGTAGACACAAGTATAGACAAGAAATGTAGACACAAGTATAGACAAGAAATGTAGACACAAATATAGACAAGAAATGTAGACACAAATATAGACAAGAAATGTAGACACAAGTATAGACAAGAAATGTAGACACAAGTATAGACAAGAAATGTAGACACAAGTATAGACAAGAAATGTAGACACAAGTATAGACAAGAAATGTAGACACAAGTATAGACAAGAAATTTAGACACAAGTATAGACAAGAAATGTAGACACAAATATAGACAAGAAATGTAGACACAAATATAAACAAGAAATTGAGACACAAGTATAGACAAGAAATGAAGACACAAATATAGACAAGAAATGTAGACACAAGTATAGACAAGAAATGTAGACACAAATATAAACAAGAAATTGAGACACAAGTATAGACAAGAAATTTAGACACAAGTATAGACAAGAAATGTAGACACAAATATAGACAAGAAATGTAGACACAAATATAGAAAAGAAATGTAGACACAAATATAGACAAGAAATGTAGACACAAATATTAACAAGAAATTGAGACACAAGTATAGAAAAGTAATTTAGACACAAATATAGACAAGAAATGTAGACACAAGTATAGACAAGAAATGTAGACACAAATATAAACAAGAAATTGAGACACAAGTATAGACAGGAAATGTAGACACAAGTAAAGACACAAATTTAGGCTCAAACATACTCAAAAATATAATTTTTAAAAATATAGACATGCACGTGGACACAATTGTTGAATACAGAAGTCAATTTTCTTTTCTTTTTATTTTTACAAAGTATTCGACACAAGTATCCACAATAATATGAAACACGACTGATATTATGTAGTAGAGATGGGAATCAAACCAAAACCTAACTGAACACAAGCTCTTCTGACGACACACCCGAAACGAGCCAGTCAGAGCTTGTCCATTCCGTTATGAGCCGTGTCCATTCCGTTATGAGCTGTGTCCATTCCGTTATGAGACGTGTCCATTCCGTTATGAGCCGTGTCCATTCCGTTATGAGCCGTGTCCATTCCGTTATGAGCCGTGTCCATTCCGTTATGAGCTGTGTCCATTTCTTGATGAGACGTGTCCATTCCGTTATGAGCCGTGTCCATTCCGTTATGAGCCGTGCCCATTCCGTTATGAGCCGTGTCCATTCCGTTATGAGCCGTGTCCATTCCGTTATGAGCTGTGTCCATTTCTTGATGAGACGTGTCCATTCCGTTATGAGCCGTGTCCATTCCGTTATGAGCCGTGTCCATTCCGTTATGAGCCGTGTCCATTCCGTTATGAGCCGTGTCCATTCCGTTATGAGATTTGTCCATTTCTTGATGAGACGTGTCCATTCCGTTATGAGCCGTGTCCATTCCGTTATGAGCCGTGTCCATTCCGTTATGAGCCGTGTCCATTCCGTTATGAGCTGTGTCCATTTCTTGATGAGACGTATCCATTCCGTTATGAGCCGTGTCCATTCCGTTATGAGCCGTGTCCATTCCGTTATGAGCCGTGTCCATTCCGTTATGAGCCGTGTCCATTTCTTGATGAGACGTGTCCATTCCGTTATGAGCCGTGTCCATTCCGTTATGAGCTGTGTCCATTCCGTTATGAGCTGTGTCCATTCCGTTATGAGCCGTGTCCATTTCTTTATGAGACGTGTCCATTCAGTTAAAGATAGAAAAAAAAAGGAAGGAAGCGCCAAACTACGACCTTCACAAAGATTGCTATTTACAATATTTCGTCCACAGCTGATGATCTTACCTTTATGTGTTTTGTTGCTGATGATTTACCTCTGGACAATGTACCATTCAACGAGTCAGTTTTTAAATAATGCAGAAAAGTTAGTAGGTCTTTCACTAATTTTACCTTAATACGTTTTTAACGGAAGGCAATTTTTACACAAAAAGATCACTTGAACTGTTTTCAAATGTGTCCTTTCAACTAACGGGAAAATAAGATAATTAAGACTTTTGTCTTAGAATTAGATTGATCATGTGCGGTGTTCCTTCGGGAACGGGGAGGGAGGGGACGATGCTCCCCGGAGCGAGTTTTACAACCCCCTTTTCCAAACAATTTTTATGACAATATAGCGAATCTATATAAAATAAACTATTTTATTATTTTATAACACTTTTAAAAAGAGTATTTAAGGCTGATTACCGTCGATTAAAATTTTTGAAATAGTGAAACCAATAAAACACACTATTGATGCATTTGATGCTCCTAATATTTTACGCCATCAGTAGTTACAATATTCATCTCGATTCTAAATATTTGAAAACTTGTTGAAATTAGCTTCCCATATCTTTAATAAAGGACTAATAGTTTGATTTATTGGTTGCTAAGTTACGCCTGATATAATAAACATTGGCAATCTTTTGAAAATTTCTATTTCTCCATAAATAAGATTAACGTTCAAAGTGAAGCATGACTTAAATTATAAAATTTCTATTGTTATTATTTTCGTTTAAAATAAAGCATTATTTTAAATATGATCGACTCTATGAATTTTGAGCTTGAGCGAAATGATGACCTTAAAAATTAATCAATATTTATTTTATTTTTTTCAAAAATTTAAATGTTATCGAGTGCATATTTCAAGTGTAAGTATCGTCATTTATAATTGCAATGAAATCGTTCGTACTTTCTATAAATTCCATACCCTTGTGATGTAGAGTGATTTAGTAGGACGTAGAAGGAGGCTATACACAGGGCCCTTAAGAGCGTGTATCACATACTGAAGGAAAACGAGCTTGCGGGCTCGATGTGATCGTGTTCTCGGAATCAAGATCTGCTCTCGAGATCCTGGCAACGAGACAGGGTACCACTCACTTAGTAGACGTTATCATTGACGACGTGTGCATAATCGGAGAAATGGGAGGCAAGGTAACAGTGCAATGGATCCCAGGCCACCTCAAAATCAATGGCGATGAGAAAACGGACACTCTTGCGAAAACCGGGGCTCCCCAGCCTCAGCCAAAAGTACCAATCACTGGTTTGGGAATAAAGAACTGGCTGGCAGACCACTTAAGAAAGAAGTGGTACAGGCAGTGGGCAGACAATACGACCACTAGAGGCGCCTTTTCAAACTTGCCCACTCCTAGCAAACAAGACCCATGGTGGGGTTTAGGCTACAAACAGCAGAACTTAGTGACGCAATGCGCACCGAGCATTGCCCCATAGGCACATACTTCTGGCGGTTAGATAATAATAAGGATCCTACCTGCCGGCATTGCAGCCTGGGCCCGGAGACTCTAGCGCATCTGTTGACCGAATGTCCCTCACTAGATCTCCCGGGGGAAGCCAGGGCGGTTGGGGAACCCTACTTGAGGAAAATATTGTATGGCTCAGGTCAGCAGAGGGAGCTGGTAGCCAATTTACTAGCCGGGGTCATAAGATAGTAATCTCAGACCTTCACTAGAATATGTGTTTTAGTTAGTAGGAAGTAAAAAAAAAAAGAAGAAAAGATTAATGCTTGTATCGATTTCCAAACTGATTTTATCAACTATTTGAAATCAGTTGGTTGAACATTTCATATCTCTAAATTAGTATATAAAAAAGGTAGTGGAAATGAACGTTTTCGTGAACGATTTGTTCAATTTACGATTTAATGTCATTTTATTTTTTATTTTATTTTTGCTCGTTGTGGGTTAGGGGGGTGGGCTAGTTTTAGAAAGATAAATCATCATCAGTGGCACTACAACCCATGCAGGGCTCAGGCCTGCTCTACCACATACTTCCATTCGGATCAATCCATCGCTTTACGTCTCCATGTGCGAACCCCCAACTGGTTAAGTCCTTTTCTTCATTGACGATCCTTCTCAGTTTTGGTCGACCGGCGAGCCGTCTGCTCCTTTAGTTTTCTGCCTGCAGATTATTTTTGCCACTCTAAAATCTGGCATCCCCTCAATGTGTCCTGCCCATTTTTAATGTTGCGACTTTGGTTGGGTTTTTTGTACAATTGATAAAGCTCTTGGTTTATACGGATTCTCCAGCTATCGTTGTCTATCACCGGACCATATATTTTTCTGAGGTTTTTCTTCTCCCATGTATTGAGCAGGTTCTCTGCTTTTCTGGTTAGGGTCCAAGTCTCACTTGCGTAAGTTACTAATGGTCTTATGATATGGTGTATATTGTCTTCTTTGTTCACCTTGAGAGGTTTTTGCCTCCGAGTAGTTTTGGTAGGCTGAAAAAAGAACGGTTGCCTGCTGCCTTTCTTTCACATCCAATTTTATTTCATTATGCTCATTTATAGTCACCTCCTAGATATTGGAAAGTAGCCTTACTCACAAAAGTGTCGTTGTTTATATTGATGTAGTCATCAGTATGCGTGTTTCGTGACATTACAATATATTTTGTCTTCGCTGCATTTACCTCTAGACCAGCCTTGACCGAGACAAATTCCCTGAATGCTTTAATTAAATCATTGCTGTTTCTGCCCAGTAACACTATGTCTCATGCTTCAAGTTTAGAAAACTCTTCAATTTTATAAATAGAAATTAAAAAAAAAATATCCAGGGTTTGGAAAATCTTTGTTATAAAAAAGATCCAAGAGTTTTACAAAAGGTACAATATTCATTAATTTTCAAAAATCTCCTCCGGCTAGTTAAGCTGCACGACTATATATAGGAATAACTCTTTAGTAAAGAAGTTCTAGAAATTGCGTCGCTTGAAACTTATTGGAACAAACTTGTCCCACTCGATGGAGGATTAGGATTGGCATAGCTCTACACATTTAATCGATGACGTCAATTTCAAGACAAATAAGGTGCAGGGGAGTGATGGACCCTTAAGTTCTAAGTTGAAAGAAAAATTAGATCAATACATAGGCAGTACCATAACAGTTGCTCTCCTCACCACACCCAATCCCATCCACCAGATCGAATTTCTTAAAGAAAAACTGATCATGCGACTAGGCTGCTACATGTTTTGATGTCACATCAAATTATTAGTTTCTAGGGAGACTTTGGTGCGTTACACTTAAATATTAACGCCCATGTTTAGCGTGGTAAGGATAGATCCAAAGTAATATTAACCGTGCCTTGTTTCAACAATTGTGTTAGTAGAATTACCATTTATGACAAGTTGTTCAACTGTTTGGAACTGTATTTATTGATTGGAATCGTTTTATATAACATCAAACATGATCTTCCACTGAGCCAAGCACACTAAGAACAATGACAACATAAACTGAGATTTTGCGTCAATTCAGTATCTAGAAAAGCCTTCATTGTTTGTTTTCTATCTGTTTGTTTCTTTGTTTCTTTAGTGTTGTTTGTATGTGTGTGCGCGCTTGATTTTAAAAAGAAATTATAAAGATCCTGCAAAGTATAATAAAAGTTAACTCTTTATTTAGTTAAATTTATTTGAAAGAATTAACTATCAATGCACCTAAACATGTTGAAATATTTCCTTACGTCAAGGGCGCCATCCGAGGCGAACCACAGTTTGACAGCTCCAGCGACACAGTGGAGATCACAGCGAGACCAGCTGTCACAGATGTTGAACCAGATGAAACAAGTTTATGGTCAACAAAGCTGCGAGATCCTTACTTTGAGAGGGGTAACACACAAGATAATTAGTATAATGTTTACTTTCTTTCTTGAAAGTGTTCAAATTGTTTTGTATATTTTTTCAGGTCAAAGTAAATAACAGTTTAAATCTTTACGAAGAGTCTGAAAACGATGTCTGATTATATAATACGGTTCTGCAACTTTTAAGGAATATAATCTGGAACAATAAAAAAATACCCAACAAATAAAAAGCTTTAAACGGATTTTGATGGCAACTATAATATAAACCATTAAATTGTTTTCATTTAGGTCATAAAATTTTTATAATTAGTACGGAGCCGGTGCTATCTCGGATACCGGGAGATACCGAGTACATACGGCAAATACAGGACCTGGCAAAAAAAAAATGTGTTCGCTTGTTAATAAAAAGTGCTATCTTATCAGTACCTATAAAAAAAAGCTATGCAGACACTGCTAATGGTCATATACATACACTGCTGCTGGTTCTATACAGACACTGCTATAGGTTCTATACACACTCTGCTACTGGATCTCAAAATACCCAGACCTGGACCTGGTTTAAGAAACAAAAACTTCACCCAGCTCACCTCTAGTTATAATACTTTCTTAGATAGTGCTAGTCACTAAAACGCGTTCAAATACGTTTTGTCTTATTAGTTAAACGAAGTGTTAATGAATTTTTTAGTTTTAAAGTGACTTATTTTTTTTTTTTTAAATAAATGTGAAAACAATAAAATATGTATCATATTTAATGAACTATCCTTGACATCAGATGAATGACCAAGTCTCTGAAAATGGCGGTTGGTGTAAGGCGGCCAGCAGCCCCAACAGTTCAAGGCACGTGACAGATAAGGTAAGTGTGTCATAAACTATTGTAGCATGTCAAGTATTAGACATGTTACTAGTGCGTTGCAGAGTGATGATTTGATGGTGCATGAGCATGTTGTAACAAACAAACCAACACTCTTTACATGCATATACATTCAATTTTTTTGCCTATTCATACTACGAGTATTCAAAATTCAAGTAGTACTATCAATATATAACATATTTTTTATTCTAAAACCACAGTACTAGGAACTCTGGACGGTCCGAGAGACCGACTCTAGCAAAAGATTCGCTTAGTTGAAATATGTCCCAACTAAACTAACAGAGACTATTAACGAAATAGTGACGATTCAAATACAAACTAATACTATATCACAAGACAAACTGTCAAGTCAAAGACAAACTCTGAAATCAAAAGTCAAACTCTCAAATCAAAAGACAAGGTCTTTGAACCCAAGAAGAACTCTCAAATCAAATGACAAACTCTTTAAACACAAGACGAACTCTCCAATCAATCGAAGAACTCACAAATCACAAGACAAACTCTCAAATCACAAGACAAACTCTTTAAACACAAGACCAACTCTCAAATCACAAGACAGACTCTTTGAACACACACATATATATATATATATATATATATATATATATATATATATATATATATATATATATATATATATACTTACCATATACTGCTAACAAAACGAATCTATTTTAGACGTTTGGATTATTAAATAGAAAGATGGGAATTTTCTGTTATTTTAAGGAAATCGAATCAATTTAAGTATGATAAAAATAAAATATATTGGTCCCTCGTATATCGCGGTCAATCAGTTGCAGACCCTACCACGATAAGTGAATGCCCGCTAAGTAGGATTCTATATTTATAAATGTAATATGTTCGCAGTTAGAGAATAGAAAACCTTTTCACGGCCCTCTAAATACGGTTTCAAGATGCTAGAATAAAATTGGCCTACAGTCCGTACGTACAGTAAGTTTATTGTTAATTGTAGGCATAACTGACTCAGACAACCGAGCGTGCGCTGTATCATTATCACCGTCTCGATCGACATTTTATTGAATACATGAAATATTTGGGGGGAAAAAACACGATAGAGTGAAGCCGCGAAAGTCGAAGCGCGAAGGGGCGAGGGACGACTGCATATCTGCTTGTATTTAAATCTATCATTAAGAATAATGATATGTAATTCCAAGATATATTTATGCCCAAGAGTCTAGTTTGCAGGATTTTTTTCTCAGTGATATTGGAAAGGGGAACATAGTGGATAAGATTTTCTTGTAAACTAAGGACATCACCTTTTTCCTATTTACAAATATTAAATTCAGGGGCGAGGATAAAGGGAGGTCACATATTTATGAGGATAAAACTATCTTTATTTTTTTTAAAAACGTATTGTAAATATTACGGGAAAATACTTTTAAAATGTGGAAGAAGAAGCATTGGGACATTTTTATTTGGATAACAATAACTGAAAACCTAAATTATTTTTAAAGATGTGAAATGTTAATCTTTAAAACAAATCATTTTCAGAAAATAAAGTTCAGGGCCGTTAACAATTAGGGATAAAAATCAACTTTAATTTTTTTATACAATATTTGTTTTTCCATTTGCACAACATACAGTTAAGGGGCATGGGCATTTTTAAGAGCTTTAGAATAGTCCTTAAAGAACACAAGTCTGTTACAGATGTGATTAAGAGGTGTTATTTAAAGTAAGAATTTATTTTTAAACTATTTTCTGATAATATTGATCACGAGCAACGTACAGGGTAGGTTCATTTTAAATAATGACAGCAATATATCAAAATCCGTTAATGATATTTAAAATAGTACACATTTTTGACGTCAAATATGTTTTTTTACATTTTTTAGAAAATATTTTATTCTTTGTAGTTCAGGAGCCTGAAGAGGGGATAAGGTAGGCCTAGATTATATAGAAGAACAAATTCTGAAATACCAAATGATGTAAGATACATAACGAAAGTTTGATTGACTATTTCCTAAATATACATTTCAAGGGCGTTGAAAATTATCATATTTTTTAAATTTTCTTTTTTCTTTTTAGATACAATTAATTTCAAACCTTTTTCAGCGCCATACTTAGAAAACTTGATATTTGGAAAGTACGCAATATGCACTCCATTATTACAGCGGTAACAATGGTTCATATATTCTAGTATATAATAAGGAGCTGATGTGACCTTGCAACGCTGATTCCAAAGCTCACAATATTTAATTCCCTATAACGGCACGAAACTGCGCCTACATATTGGTTCAATAGCCGCGAAAAATAAATAAATATCATTGCTAGCTTTTTAAATTTCTTCAGCTTTGTATCTTTTATATATATACGTTTTTTCTTTCTCAGTCAAAAAAATGTTGCCAACTATTAAGGCAAAAAATGGAATTATTAAATTCAACAAAATAGTTGAAATAGCAAAATGCTTATCAAGCAATCTTTTTCAATATTTCCATAAATTAGTATAATGGTAATATAAAATAAATGTGTGAACTAATTATTTTAAATGTTATGTTTTTTGAATATCAATGGCGGCGAAACTTTGGTAAAAAACATGTAGGGAACGTTGTAATATCAACATTTCCACACCCGATTATTTTGCAGATTCAGCTTTGGTAAAGATTTTCATTTAAAGATATATAACAACATTACACACATAAATTATCAATGAGATCTTGTTTTAAAGAGATAAAATGCAGTACATTGCTTGGTAAAAGGTGGTTTGCACGATAAAATATTAAAATAATTCAGATTGGGGCAAAACTGCTCGATGGTGTTTTTAATGCAGCTACTTTATACAACTTAAAAAACAAACATTCTTCTGATCATCTTCCCTAACATCCTTCTGATACTCTTCCCTAACATCCTTCTCATACTCTTCCCTAAAATCCTTCTGATACTCTTCCCTAATATCCTTCTGATACTCTTCCCTAACATCCTTCTGATACTCTTCCCTAATATCCTTCTGATACTCTTCCCTAACATCCTTCTGATACTCTTCCCTAACATCCTTCTGATCATCTTCCCTAACATCCTTCTGATACTCTTCCCTAACATCCTTCTGATCATCTTCCCTAACATCCTTCTGATACCCTAACATCCTTCTGATACTCTTCCCTAACATCCTATGGATCATCTACCCTATCATTTTTCTCTTCATATTTCTGACAGCCTTTCTCGAAGGCTTTGAGCAAGTTCCTGACTGGCAAAACAGTTGTCAGTTTCGGGGATGGGCCTGGTGAATACAAGAAACTACTGGACTCATATCTTGAAGTTGTCAGCTACACGTCGTTTGACGGGGCGCCATTTTGTGAGGAGGTAACTGGAGGAAGGGTAAGTAACTTACAAATCAAGTATGCCAGATATTTCGTGTGATAACAGGTATTGATATAAGTCTTTTTTTGCATGCAACAATTTTTTTCCCCACATTGTGTTAAAAGTAATATGTGATAAATATTTTTAAAATCATGTGTTCAACGATTTTATCCGTTAGGATTTTTATTTTTAAGATTTCAATGTTTCAAATTTTATACTTGAGTGTCCTAAAATAGTCCATGTTTTTAATTTCAGATTCTGTTGATTTCGTTTTCTTCCAGGTTAAGTTTCTTGACCTTACAGCGCCGCAATATGGTTTGCCCATTTATGACTGGGGGATCAGCGTTGAGGTAGCTGAACACATCCCGGCCAAATATGAATCTGTTTACATCGACAATCTTGTCAGACACGTTAGGGAAGGTCTCATTCTCAGTTGGGCAGTTCCAGGTGAGAGAAATATTGAGTTAGGGAAGGTCTCATTCTCAGTTGGGCAGTCCCAGGTGAGAGAAATATTGAGTTAGGGAAGGTCTCATTCTGAGTTGGACAGTCCCAGGTGAGAGAAATATTGAGTTAGGGAAGGTCTCATTCTGAGTTGGACAGTCCCAGGTGAGAGAAATATTGAGTTAGGGAAGGTCTCATTCTGAGTTGGACAGTCCCATGTGAGAGAAATACCGATGAAGCTCATTAATGGAGAAATATTGAGTTAGGTAAGGTCTCATTCTGAGTTGGGCAGTCCCATGTGAGAGAAATATTGAGTTAGGGAAAGTCTCATTCTGAGTTGGGCAGTCCCATGTGAGAGAAATACCGATGAAGCTCATTAATGGAAAGTAAAATACTATTTCCTAAAAATAATTCTTGATAGAAGTGATACTTTGGAGGATCTGAGAGTATCTTCTTGTATGTAGCCAAAGTATGATACTGTATACTTTGGAAACACTTGTGTTTTCCTCCTCAATGGTTTAGCAATACTGAGAAGTAATGATCCTTTTCAAAGTCTTTCTCCGTCAATGATTGACAGCACTTTTGATTAACCTTCCAATTTCAATAGAAAGAAACTACAATTGTAACCAAAGAAGCTAGACGGATCTTTTTTTTTTCCTCATTGTTTAGGTCATGGCATCTATTCAAATTTAAATGAAAAAAAAATGCTTCTTTGTTTTTGTTATTCTCACTTACGCAGGTAAAGAAATTACCGCTTTTTGCATTATGGTCTCATTATGGTCTCATTTTGACCCTTCCAGTATTAGACTTCCCGTGAAAAGCGACAACATAGAATTTTATGGCGACCGAAATTTTAAAGAAACCAATTTGTACGAACGTATGTTTTCGAAGGACCAAAGGCGTCTATACCCCCAGAGAGGTAGACGTTATACTGCTCCCTCTCTCCCGCACATTGGTCAGTTCCGTAGCGTATTTGACAGTTCATATAATTTAGGAAAATAATTACTATTATTAACAAAAATTTACAGTTTAAAAAATGCTTCGATAAAGTTTAAAGATCTTGAAAAGCATCGCCAATACCTCTATAATTCTTCATATTTTTTAGCAAATCAAACTGTCAAATAAAAATATTAGGTTATACGATAATAATTTAGTAGGCGTATAGATGTCTTTATTTTTTGTTATAAAACTTAAAAGCTCCAATGGGTGTCGCTATGGCAGTGTGGTTAAATCTGCGTGAACTCTACAATCAAGCCATTTAATTTCCCATATTAACTTTGCAACTAGGAGAATTCCAAAACCCAGCATGATTTTATCCTCCTTCCCAAATAACCTTGGAAGCAACTGCTCCCCCCACCAACCTTATGTAGACCCCCCTTTGAAATACAGTTTGTTCTAACGGATGTTTGTTTGAAATGAAATTTATATGACGGATATTTCTCCAATTAAAATTTTTCGAATTTTTCAACATTCAATTATTGGTGACTTTAGTAAAAAAAATAAACCTACAGCCACTATAACAGAGGTAATGGGTAAAAATGAAAATCTTGCGGTAATGGGTTCTCAAAAGACATACATTATTTTGTATAATTTAACAACCCTTTAAAACAAAGTTGTTCGTATGAATCCTTTATAAAACTTGGGGGTGTGTCTGAAAATTTGACAAAACATGCATATAAGTAACATGTGGATACGAGACTTTTCAGATTTCAACAACCTTTAACACGTTTTCTTTTCAGAACAAGGCGGTCTGTCGCACGTCAACAACAAGGCTCTTGACGACGTAAGGACGTTAATGTTCAACAAAGGGTTTATTCTCGACGTCACAGCCGGATTGCCACTGCGAAACGCGGCCTTTTATGATTGGCTAAAGAATAACGTCCATGTTTACTACAGAGAATCTCTGGACACGTTGATAGAAGACGATGCTTAGTTAGCGGCATTGGTAGAGGATACTTACCAAGGGGCATTGGTGACTTTGAATTTGCATAATTATTTAAGAAATATATCGACGGGGGGTGGGAACTGGTATGTTTTCCTGGGATTATGACACGGTGTTTGATTGACACGTTGCTTGATTGACACGGTGTTTGATTGACAGTTGACACGGTCAGTGTGTGGGATATGCTGTGAGTATAGGAATCTAGGATGGGGCGGCATTAGGGGCAGGCAAGCAAGGCAGGGACGACCTTAAGGATAGGCAAGGCAGACAGGGGTGGCCTTGAGGGCAGGCAAGGAAGGCAGATACGACCTTAAGGATCGGCAAGGCAGGCAGGGGTGGCCTTGAGGTCAGGCAAGTAAGGCAGGGGCGGCCTTAAGGATAGGCAAGGCAGGCAGGGGTGGCCTTGAGGGCAGGCAAGGAAGGCAGAGACGACCTTAAGGATAGGCAAGGCAGGCAAGGGTGGCCTTGAGGTCAGGCAAGTAAGGCAGGGGCGACCTTAAGGATAGGAAAGGCAGGCAGGGGTGGCCTTGAGGGCAGGCAAGGAAGGCAGAGACGGCCTTAAGGATAGGCAAGGCAGGCAGGGGTGGCCTTGAGGTCAGGCAAGTAAGGCAGGGGCGCCCTTAAGGATTGGAAAGGCAGACAGGGGTGGCCTTGAGGGCAGGCAAGGAAGGCAGGGGCGGCCTTAAAGATAGGCAAAGCAGGCAAGGGTAGCTTTGAGGGCAGGCAAGGAAGGCAGGGGCGACCTTAAGGATAGGCAACGGAGGCAGGGGCGGCCTTAGGCACTAGCAGGGGAGGCAACTGCCTGGAGCGTCAAGTTTTAGGGGCGTCAAGTTTTAGGGGCGTCATCTACTGGAATTTTTTGTTTGTTAATTAAATGAAGAATGTTATTGGGTGATACTTCCGTGATATTCCGTTTTACAGCCAACGAGGATCATTTGGTACAAGTGCTTTTTAAATTAATTAAATGGAATAACCAATCCTCATTTGTTACGTTTTGTGTAACTTTTTAAAACCTTAACAGCGTCTATCGATAATAATTTAAGTAAAGTGCTATAAACAGTTTTTTTGGGGCATGGGAACATGAACACACAAAAACATAGATACTGTGACGTTATTAGTTTATTTTAATCTGGTTTCGCTTTTACTAATATTTTTCATTTTAGTTGAAAGTTTTTTAACATACAACAGAGTTGGTCGTATGAAGAGTCTGTGTTTATACATTCAGTGGCGTAGGCCTAATGCTATCCATAATATAAGCAGTCCTTATTATTGCTCTTACATAAAACATTAAATATGACGGCACATCCCTTTTGTCCGTAGCTCTAACACCTATTCAGTTGATCATCTTTTATATATTTTACTTCTGGTGCGTCCTGCTTCCTCTTTGAATACGGCTCCTCCCAAACTCCACAGTTATTATATTAATAGTACTGATTAAAAAAGGCTGTCTTTAGAGGGAGGCGACTATTATATTAATCAATAAAGAGACACGGGTAATGTGTAGGACTGTCTGTAGGCCTATTGTTTTAATATACTCTTAGAAAGAACAATTATAATACATTTTTAAGAACTAAATTATATATATATATATATATATGGGATCCTTCCCTTTTTGCGAGACGAGGGCGTAGGTATTTATATTTCAACGAGTGGCTCGCTAGGCCAATCCTGGAATAGAAAAATCTCTTCTGTATTTCTTGCAAGAGAACATTGACTCCTGTTTAGATTTAGCCTTCCGTATTGTTCTTTTTGTAGCCAGTGCTTCGTTTCGCTCATTTTCTGCCTTCTTGGCTCCTTTATTTACTGCTGTTCGCTAACTGGAACGTTGTTCGGCAATGATCCCGATTTGTCGATTTCAATCTTGGCTTCCGTTATGCTCCTTTTGCAAACGTCCATAAATTTCAGGCGTGTCCTTTCTGCCAACTCTCCATACAGCAGCTTCTTTGGAATACGACCTTTCTCCAGTCTCCTTACACGGCCTAACCATGGAGCTAAGAGCGGACAATATGCCAAACATTTGTACACTTTCAAAGATCTCTGTGTTAGGCACCTTGTCCTGCCATCGAATGGGTAAAATGCGACGCAGACATCTTTGATGGAAGCTGTTGATTTTCCGCTCATGACTGGTGTAAGTGGTCAACACTTCACTGCCAAATAGGAGCGTACTAAGCACACATGCCTGATAGACATTTAGTTTTGTTTTATTAGTTAGATTGATATTATTCCACACCCGCTTATTCAATTTAACCATAGTTGCTGCTGCTTTTGCGATCCTGATGTTCTCTGCTTTTGCGATCCTGATGTTCACCTCTTCGTCAACGGAGAGAGAACTAGAAATATCGAACCCAAGGTATGTGAAATTCTCAATAACCGACAGATTGTGGCCCTGAATAGATATGATTCGAGGGTACGGTGTTTCTTGCATCATGACATGAGTTTTCTGTAGACTAATTGACAGTCCAAAATCTTTACAAGCGAGGGATAGACAATTAACTAGTCGCTGAAGACCGTCTTCTGTATGAGATTTTAAGAAGGCATCGTCAGTGAATAGCAGTTCATAAATTAGTACTTTTTTTTTTACCTTGGCCTTTGCATAAAGGCTGGAGATATTGGAAAGCCTATGTGAGCTTGTCATTCTTCATTTCTACCGTCATTTGTCCTGATTGCCATGTCTCGTACACGGTTGTCGTTCCAAGAGCCTATGTTTATTGCCTTAGAAATGAGGGACCTCGGCTTTGAGGCTTCTAGTATAGCCTGGGTTTGGCCTCAAGGCTACATAACTCTTCATGGAGAAGAAAAACCCTTCTTCTGGTGTCTTAAATGTGTTGGTTTTTCTAGTTGGCGTTTGTGTAGCAATTGTTTTTTTTATGGGTAAAGTAGCTGGCCTCACGCCAACCCTTCTTCTTTTGCACCCGGGCTTGAGACCGGCCTCGGTGGAGTTGTTTCTGTTCTATTTCACAAAAATTGTATTCCCAGTTAATGTATTTTATTCCCATTCCTTTTAATGATAATTATTGTAGTTTTCATTCGTTTACGGTTCAAATTGATCTTTAAAAATCAAATGTGATAATTTTCATGCAATCTCAGTAAAATGTTGACATTCCGCAATGTTACCGGGCCTTTATTTTTTGTTGATGCACTCATTGTCTTGATCGAAATAAATCAGAGCCTTCCGTACATCACAGTGTTTTTGTGTATGTTTAGTTCTTTAAGTAATACCATCTGGATTTGATGAATGTAATGTGTTACGATCTGTGATTTGCAATTTTTTTTTAAAACAACTTTGTATTCCTTAGTTTGCCTGGTAATTTTCGTGATGGGAGGATCTCCATGGATATATTTTAATATTGTAAAGTGGACCGGTATCCCCGAATTCCAGTATCCCCTTTTGAGAAACACTATACACTCCACATTAAAGCAGTTTTTCTCAACGTGGACATATTATTGTCAAATGTCCCGTCCCTGGAATATGAATTTACTCATCACGGAATTTTTTTAAAACGCTGGCTAGACCTGAAAATAACACCATCCCTGCTATGGAGGTCCCGGATTTACAGATTTCTACGCTCTAGGCCTAACTCCTCCCCCCCCCCCCCACACCCACACCTTTTTAAAAAATATATTTATAATTTCCAATATAATATGTTATAGTTTGACAAATAAGCAATTCATAAACTATTTAACTCTTTGAACCGCATTATTTTTTTTTTTTGAAATCTTCATTACTGCACTACTTATGAAATTGCGCTTACGTCTTTTAGGCATACCGCCCTGAAAGAACTAAACAGTTTATTATTTATAAATTATCGTAACTACTATTAGTAGATATGAAGAAGTTAATTGATATGATTGGATTGACAGAGGCAAACCTATGGAAGAGAGCGGTCAACGGCCCCGATTGGCCTTTTTTGAGTGAGGGAAACTCGTCATAGATGTATATAAATATATTAAAAAATAAATTTTTGTTGAATTAAAAAATTTAAAAAAATTATCTAACGCTTCTTGATTTGAAATTCCAAAGTAAAACTGTAATTTTTTAAAACACTTAATGGCATTATACACTTTTTTAACTTTAATCTTAACAAATCGGCTGTTTATTGTTTGCGGAAATACATAAATAATGATAGTCAGTTCTACGCTTAAAATGTTTGACTAAATTAGATCAACCCACTTAAGCATTCAATCAGATTAATCCACAATATTCGGTTATAGACGCACCTGTATTACAAATAAGGAACACATGCTTATAGGTAGTCAGTCGCAGTCTAATTGGTCGGTATCACCAAGCGGGCCCTTGCGTTCACGTACTGCTATCATTGAGACCATACGTACCTACGTGACCGCAGTTAACCACGTACACTGGCGTCACACGTGGGGGGCGGGGACGACATGAAAAGGAAAACAACACGATTGATCAAGATCCTACTCAAACACAATAGCATAAGGTCACCAAAGCAAAGTGCCATCAGAGAAGGGTGCCAGCATACCAGGGTGCCACTAGAGAATGCAGACTCATAGGAGGTCCATGGGAAGGTCTACTCCAAAATCTCAGATATCAGCTATTCCTTTAAAAATTATGGTACCTTGTCGGCAGATAAAACGCTTCAAGGAATTTCTAAAAGCCTCAATCTAAACCCTGGGCATTGACCTTAATTCGTGTGAGACACTAGCCATTGCACAAGGTGGCGAGGCAGACTCGCTGTTGTAGCACAATCCTCAGAAAATAAGCGTATCACTTAAGTCCAAATTAGGCGCTCGGAAAGGAAACGCAGAATCAACTCAAACCCAACTACGACCTAAAACTAAACTTTACATGCACAAATAGAACTGGCAAGCCACCTGCACACTAACCTGATAGCATTCTTTAGAACAAATTAGAACGTGTTCGAAAGAAAGCCACCTTTTCCCATGTATGGCCCTGGCCTGCTCCACCACATTCTTCCATTCGGATCGATCCATCGCTTTACACCTCCATGTGCGAACCCCAACCTTCGTAAGCCCTTCTATACATCGTCAATCCATCTCAGTCTTGGTCGACCGGTGAGCCGTCTGCCCCTAGGTTTCTGCCTGTAGATCGTTTTTGTTGCTCCAGAATCCGGCATCCTTTCAATGTGCCCTGCCCAGGGCAGTATGCCCTTTTTTATATTGTTGTGACTATGGAAGGGTATTTGTATAATTGATATAGCTCTTGGTTTGTACGGATTCCCAAAACAAAATTGTCTATCATCGGGTCATATATTTAGCAGGTTCTCTTCTTTTCTGGTAGGAACCAAGTCTCACTTGCGTAAGTTACTACTGGTCCGTGGTGGATACTGCCGTCTTTGTTCCCTTAGCGAGGTTTTTGCTTTGAATTAGTTTTTGTAAATTGAAATAAGAACGGTTGCATGATGTTATTCTTTCTTGCACCTCCGATTGTATTTCCTCTTGCTTATTTATAGTCACCCCTAGATATTTGAAAGTAGCTACCCTCTCAAAGGCGTAGATGTTCATATTGATGAAGTCAACAGTGCGTATTTCCTGACATTATCATAAATATTGCCTTCGCTTTATTTACATCAAGACCAGCTTTGACCGCCCTGAAAGTATTAATTATATCATCAATGCTGTTTCTACCAAGTAGCGCTATATCGTCTGTGTAGGCCAGGTATAAAGTTCCTTATTGTTGTTCGGTACCACCTCTCGGGTGCTCACAACGTATGTTTCTAATGCTTTTTTCTAAAGTGATGTTGAAAAGGATACACGGATTTCATTGTCTGAGGCCCAGATTGATTGGGAACTCCCTCAAGTACTCCCTCTGTACTTTGATTCTACTTTTGTAGTTATCCATCGTCATATGTATGAGTCGGGTAAGTTTGTTAAGGACTCCAAGTTCAAGTACAGCATCGTTCATGTATTTCCTGTCTATGCTATCATAAGCTGATTTGTAGTCCACATATAGTTGTGGTATGTTGATGTATTCTTAGCATTTTTCTACGAGACATCTAACAGTAAATATATGAACGTTTGAAATGCCCCTTCACACATTGTCTTAAAGATACATTGAATACAGTGCATGATACCCTCACTAGGTAACTCTTGTTACCAGTGAAATATCCGCATCAACACCAGGCACAGAAACATTGCAAATCCCATCTAGATTCATAGAAGCCATAATGATCAATAAATTGATCGTGGGAACTTAATATATAGAAAAAGAAGAAGAAAAATTTGCACCACAATGCATCACTGCATTTTGAATTAATTATTTTTAAATTAAGGTGACCCCTGCCCTCACTTTTGCTCAAACTCTTCGAATTCCTCAATTTCTGCTACCCCCCCCCCCCTTTTTTTTTTTCTTGACGTCGATCAATGTGACTAACGGGTTGAATATAATCTTGTGTCAAATGATTTTCTTCGGCGCACCACAACCAGAATGAATTTAGTTTATGTATGGCACTGAGCGCCATAATGCCTCCCCCGACGATTGAAAAATTATTTTCCCCAATCAAATGAAATTCTTATCAAAACATTCGAATCATGTATACTCCAAAATGCACCTCTTGATTGTTAAATAATCACACATTTTCTGCTGCCCTACTTCCTGGTAAAAATTACTTGCCATGACAGCCACATTTGGTGCTGATATATACACTGCCCAGCGGCGTGCCTAGTGTTAGCGCCACCCTAGGTGGGTTAACTTTTTTGCCACGCTACCTTTCTCGATAGAAACTCTGCAGATGTCCAAAAATGCCGCCGCTCTATCTAAGAAAAAATGACACCTGGGAAGACCAAATGTTTGCCCCCCACCCACTTCTACGTCACTGACGTGAGTCTTTGATGACAGGGAGCAAGATTCATTTTTAACCCCCCCCCCCCCCCCCCGCTAAACTCTGAAACCTATTATTTTCATCCATTAACACTATAGCCCATTAGATGCCCCCGCTAGTCTGGCGCCCGGGGACATATGTCCCATCTGCCACCCCTTAGCTACGCCTCTGGCCACTGAAAAACTGGCACAGCCCCCCCCCCCCGAACATCACCCCCTCGGGTGAAAATTTCTGAAAGAAACACTGGGCTCAACCAGGGCTAAGGGGGACTGAAGGTGGATGAACATACAAATGAATATAATTGGGGGATGGGGGATAGCAAACACAAACAGGACTTTTCTGGAAATACAACTTTCTTGTTGTATGACCTCTCTGAAGAAAGACACATTGGATGTTTTGTTGCTGTGTTTTAAAGGTGGGCAGAGGGGGGTGAGGTAGGGTGAGGTGGGGGAGATAGGGTGGGTAGAGGTGAGGTGGGGTGAGGTGGGTGAGGTAGGGTGGGCTGAGTTGAGGTGGGTTGAGGTGAGGTGGGTTGATGTGAGGTGGGTTGATGTGAGGTGGGTTGAGGTGAGGTGGGTTGAGGTTATGTGGGTTCAGGTGAGGTGGGTTGAGGTGAGGTGGGTTGAGGTGAGGTGATGTGGGTTGAGGTGAGGTGGGTTAATGTGAGGGGGTTGAGGTGAGGCTGGTTGAGGTGAGGTGGGTTGAGGTGAGGTGGGTTGAGGTGATGTGGGTTGAGGTGAGGTGGGTTGAGGTGAGGTGGTTTGAGGTGAGGTGGGTTGAGGTGATGTGGGTTGAGGTGAGGTGGGTTGAGGTGAGGCGTGTTGAGGTGATGTGGGTTGAGGTGAGGTGGGTTGAGGTGATGTGGGGAGGTAGGGTGAGGTGGAACTAGGTGAGTGGGGTAGGGTAAGGTGGAGTGAGGTAAGGTAAGGTGAGGTAGGGTGTGGTAGGGTAAGGTGGTTTGATGTGAGTTGAGATGGGGTAACATGGGATTAGATGAGGTATTGTAGGTGAGGTGAGGTGCGGGTGGGGTGTGGGAGATTAGGTGAGATGACATTAGAGAGCTTAGGTGTCGTAGGTGAGGTAAGGTGAGGTGGGGGTGAGGTTTGCCTCGTTGATCTTAAAGGGGTTAAGCTTACGCTCTAGATAAAGGCATTATGGTTTAGTTTAATGAATGTTTTACATATCACAGACGAATGATTCACATATCACAGACGAATGATTTACATATCACAGACGCAGGGCCGACCATAACAATTGCGGGGCCCTATTCGAAACGGACTGCCCGGGGCCCATTCTGGGTAGAGGATAAGGATAATAAGTGAAAATTAAGATTTTGTATTAGAAAATAAATTCGGGGCGGGGCCTATGAAAGTGCGGGGCCCATTGCGGCCGCATAGGTTGCAATGGCCTAAGGCCGGCCCTGCACAGACGAATGATTCACATATCACAAATGAATGTTTCAGATATCACAGATGAATGTTTCATATATCACAGATACATATTTCAGATATTACAGATGAATTCTCCAGATATAACAGATGATAATTCAGATATCACAGATGAATGTTTTTCATATCACATATGAATATTTCATATAGCACAGATGAATATTTCAGATATTACAGATGAATTCTCCAGATATCTCACATGAATGATTCAGATATCACAGATGAATGACATGAAATGAGTGTCACGATGTCTTCTAACGCCTTGTTGTTGCCATGTGAGAGGCCGCCTTGGCCTACAAATATTGTATATAAGTTCGTCCTTATTGTACATCAAACCTAAATTCTGGCCGAGTGGTCTCAACTGAGCCAATCTCAAGCTCATGGTCCAGAGCTCAATCCCCCCCCCCCTTTTCACCCCAAAGCCCAGTCAAGAAAAAACATCAACAGCACCCCGGATGGATGGGACTCTTTGACCTTGGATGGCAACTCATCTAAGAGAAGGAAACTCTGAATTCAAACCCGGAGATGGAGTCCCGTAGGCGGATAACATTGACACAATGAGAAATTCCGACAATCCTACGACGCCACTGGTGTCAAGCTGTATCATACACATGATGTTCCCTAGGGTTGACCAGTGGCGTGTAGAGAGGCGATTTGCAGTGTAGGGAACCAGCTTATAATCCTAGAAGAATCATGTGGATTTCGTCCTGCGAAGTGACGGACGGATGCCAGCGAAATTAATTGAAAACAGATTGCACGTGTTTGATACTTAGTAAAAAATCTAGATTAAAATTATTGAAATTTACAATGATGTAAAGGTAGTTTAATACCGTGTAAATTAAAGTCTTTAATAAAGTTGCAAACAATTAATATATTAAAATACCAATAATTGCGAATAATTTGAATTAAAACTTGGGCTATGATCAGGAGCGGCCAATTAGTTTTTTTTTAATAATCGAATAACAAAATTAGCCTTAAATATACGGATGATCAAATATCGAGCGTAGCGATATTTCCTAGGTCCCACTAATTGTAATCGGTTTAAGGCATAAGTTACTGTTATCTTTAAAAATGTTATGAAAATGACAATTTATTCACTTTTATAAAAATATATTTTCTTTTTATTGTTGCACACATTTATCTCCCGGGGGGGGGGCGGGGGGGATCACTTGACTTGCTTCGGGAGGGGGAAAAGCCCCCTAGGGGAGTTGCCTAAAAGAAAGGCTGATTTAGAGTAATATGCCGTTAGTATTATGAAGACTTCAATGTCGGTCCTTTCGCGTTCGCTACTGGTTATATTCAGGCAGTTTTCACTTTTTCCTATTTGGTAGATCACGTCTCTCGTTTTCTACATGTTCACTTAATAAGAATAGATGTGTTGACTTAAAGAGAATAGATGTGTTGACTTCATAAGAATAGATGTGTTGACTTAAAGAGAATAGATGTGTTGACTTCATAAGAATAGATGTGTTGACTTAAAGAGAATAGATGTGTTGACTTAAAGAGAATAGATGTGTTGACTTAAAGAGAATAGATGTGTTGACTTAAAGAGAATAGATGTGTTGACTTAAAGAGAATAGATGTGTTGACTTAAAGAGAATAGATGTGTTGACTTAAAGAGAATAGAGGTGTTGACTTAAAGAGAATAGATGTGTTGACTTAAAGAGAATAGATGTGTTGACTTAAAGAGAATAGATGTGTAGTCTTGGTCACATTGCATGTCAAAAAACTTAAGTGTACACTTGGTCACATTGCCTGTCAAACAACCTTCAGTGTCCACCTTGACAGAATGCTTGTCAATCTATAATTTCCACCAGATCATATTTCTTGTAAAACAACCTTCAGTTTCCACCTGATCACATTGGCTGTCAAACAACCTTCAGTGTCCACCTGGTCACATTGCGTGTCAAACAACCTTCAGTTTCCACCTGATCACATTGGCTGTCAAACAATCTTCAGTTTCCACCTGATCACATTGCCTGTCAAACAACCATCAGTGTCCACCTGGTCACATTGCGTGTCAAACAACCTTCAGTTTCCACCTGATCACATTGGCTGTCAAACAATCTTCAGTTTCCACCTGATCACATTGCGTGTCAAACAACCTTCAGTGTCCACCTGGTCACATTGTCTGCTAACGCAATTTAAAAGCACCCCATCATAAAAAAACCCTTTGGGGAGGGGAGGTTGCTTTATCGTGGGCAATAACAATTCATACCACAATACCACTTTCTACACCATGTTCTTGACTCTATTCCCATTAGTAGGATCTACACCCCATCCTCTAAATAAAAGATCTGTTGAAAAAACGATACCATTCTGTCTACACAAAACAAAGTTCTAAATATAATAGAAATAAAACCTAAAAATTCTCAAATCTGTTCACCTGGGTTTCTGACAATCGTCATAGAAAAGCTAGGCTTCATTTCCTATATGGAAACTCTATTGCTAAAGAGCGATTATTGGTAGGTCTTAGCGTGTCATTGACAACATGTGATTGAAAACTGTGGAGCTCTCCACCTCAGGTGAGGCTTTGTCCTGGTCCCGGGACCGTCCCGCACACAAAGGCCAACGGCTGCTATGACGGGGAAGGTTATACCCTGGCCAAGTGTTTGAATCTTTTAAAAATCTTTGTGATATGTATAGATAAGTTCATCTTTTTTTATTAATGGCTGTTAAACTTTTTACACTTACGAACCGGTATAATTAGGGGATAAATTCCTGGGACCGTTAAGGCATAAATGAAAAACAAATACAACTAATTTACATAGTGTTTTGAATGTTAGTGGTTTATTTTAATTAACAAATTAAAAAGAGTTTTTAGGGTATTCGAGAACAGAAACTGAATGAGCTATAGACATTAATGCTAATAATAGAGAGAAAAAATATTTGAAAAGAAAAAATCAATATATTAAAATAAATAAAGTTAGCATGAAATCTCCCGGTCTTTGCTAGACTATTCACTGAGCAGATTTTTTTCTGGGAGACGAAGTGTGGCGTTCATCTACATTTTGGTGTGTCTCTTAGATGTCACATTATATAAGTAGTATGAATCAAGTGTAGTCCTCTTCGTGGTGGTTTAGTAGGCATATGTTGACATAGTAATCTGTGGTATATTTTTTTTTAAAATCTTGATGAACTTTTAACGGGATCCTCATTTTTTATGTAAATAAACAATACTACGTAGCTTAAGTTCTAAAACGTCGACGATTTAATCGATCATGGCTATCAGGTTGGTAATCAGCAATAAATCAAATGTTAAATTCACGTCTTTCTCTTTATTGAGCCCATTCTTAAAAAAACAGCTTCTTTCTTTCACATCCGTCATATTACTGCATGTCAAGTAGTTAAGTAGAACACAGACAAGTAGTTTAGTAGAACATTAAGACAAGTAGTTTTGTAGAACACAAGACAAGTAGTTTTGAAGAAAACAAGATAAATAGTTTAGTAGGACACAAGAAAAGTAGAACACAAGACAAATGGAACACAAGACAAGTAGTTTAGTACAACACCAGAAAAGACGCATTAAATAGATTCAGAAGCTATACATTTTCGTCATTAAAATATAATTTAAAAAACAGCCATTCATTCAACATCAAACAAAAAGGTTTGTAGAGAAAAGTTTCTATCGTGCAGTCAAACTGTTGTACTTGACTTCCAAGTAGTGCAGAAATGGAAAGAGAAAATGCTTACTCTAAATAGCCACCATAATTCTGGACAGGGATCGAAATGATGAGGCAGAAATAATAATTGCTTGGGAAAAAAAATTCCGGCAATAACAAAGGAGATATCTAAAGTTTTTTTTTTTTACTGTGCTATTGTTTCTTGTCGTATTTCTATTTGTCCTGTTCGCGGAAGAAGGCTCTATGTCGACAAGTTCACATCGTATTATCCTGTCTTTTAATTTAAGCGTCCACATACCTTGTTTTACTATTTCACACAGCTAGAACGCATTCCTTTATTTATTATCTAAAAAAAACAACTTGGTTTCGTCAGAGTGAGGTAAGGTGACACGCCTATTATTAACAGGTGTATGGATGTCACGAACACGGTTACCGAGTCATAGCAAACCAGAACTGCTACCCTCCGCTTTGAAAAAGCCTCAGCTACGCGGTGGCTCAGCAGAACTGGGACAAACAATATTCGACACAAAATGCAAATCAAGGCTGCTAAAACAATGTTGTCCCGCAACTCAAATATCTATGCTTTGTGTGACACCTGTTGTGAACAAATTTAAAAAAATTAATTGTCTTTTCCAACATGCAAAAGATGATCCGCATGAACTGGTTCATCAAATATTCTTGCACCAAAGTTCACTTCTCTGAAAACTTAACGACAGCAATTAACAATAGAAAAGTACTAACCAAATTGATTTTGAAATCAAATTTTTAACTTGCTGTAACAAATATTTAGTGTAAAACAGGGCAGATCTAAGACGGAAATAAATGAGAAAAAAAAAGTTGGACTTCTATATTTGGAAAAGCTCTAGAATATTGAACATACATCCTTCAGGTAGAGACATGTTTAAAAGGCTATCAAAGTTAAGCTCTTTGTACGTTTTAAATGAAGTGTCGAAATCTTCTTTTTCCGAGTTGCCATTGTTACGAACCGGGACTTACCAGTTGAATACCTTTGTTGTCTAGGGTAATTTAGTTAATTAATAAACCAATGTTTTATAGAAGAACCATCTCTTTTTTAAATATACAACGCTGAAAATCTAACACTCCATCACTGCTATCATTCCAACTAACCTAGCAACAGGCCAGGGGTGTTTTAGCGTCAAACAAATCGCCGGTTACTTCTTCAACCACTGCGCTTTTTGCTGTCATGGCTCTAGTGACTGAAATGGCATCTTATGTATGGGCGTCATCTACCTTTCCTATTATTAAGTCAGCAACTGGATCATCAAAAAGTGCTGTCACAAATGTGCCATTTATATATGTTGTAACTGTATCAACGTATGCTGTGTCGAGTATGGGAGTTCATTAATAATTGTTTCTACTGAATATTTTATTTCATTAAGCGCGGTGTGTGTTTGAGAGATTAATTAGTATAGTGAACGTTCTTCCCACGCTTGACTTGGTGACATATTTTTATGTTCATTATGACGTATTGTTTAGTTGTTTTGTGAAGTACGTTTGATTCGTCTGGCAGTCTTGAAAGGAACTTTGTGAAAGGAGGTTGTGTTTGATTTCTCTCTGACAGCAAGCTGCGCTATATGCATGTTGAAAAAATATGGAGTTTACAGTCTGTGACTCTAATAATTTAGATATTAAAGTTGTATTTATTAAGAAATAGGACTGAGTTGATTCAATGCTAGTACGACGTATTACAACGTATGAAAGAACTTGATGAATCACCAGAGTTGTACAGCAGGAGTTGACATGATGTCGGATATTGCCGTACCTGTCCGTCAATCAGTTTTAAAGTGTAATAACCTGGCATTTAAAGTGTGCAAACCTGGCAAGATCCTATTTTTATCAGCCAATATTGTTTTACATCCTATTACGCTGCACCTGGTGTCTTTAAGGACTTTAACCTGATTACCGTTTAACAAACCTTCTTCCAAGCGTAATTCAACCACTGATATATCTTTAATTTTGTTCTCTACTATGCTATCCAAATACTCAAGTCTGCAAGACAAAATTGGGCTTTTATTGATGTGGAGGTTTTTACACGCTTCAGTGTTCTTTTCTGTTAAGTGACTGTTTGAA
Source organism: Omphiscola glabra (assembly GCA_964017045.1). Lineage (NCBI taxonomy): Eukaryota > Metazoa > Mollusca > Gastropoda > Lymnaeidae > Omphiscola > Omphiscola glabra. The sequence goes on from OZ024795.1 coordinate 23,114,635, forward strand.
GTTAAATAATACGATCACCCTTTTTATCAGGATTGTGGGATCTACTGTCGCGATAGCTCTGTCTTATGCTATAATTATCCTGCCTAGTTGGGACAGTCGGACACATGGTGGAGACATGCCCTAGTCCCCCACACCTGTAACATTGTATTACATAACATAACTGTCCTGTTGTCTAGCTGAGGTGGGTCTGACTGTTTTATGAACCCCCTTTGTTGATCTCCTTCTCCCCCTGTACCGCTGACCTCCCCATTGTTCAGCTCTCCCCGCTAATAATGGTGGGTTCGCCCTCTCAACTATTTTATGTTGGCCTGCTAATTTAATGCTATATATCCGAACCAATACATCCTCGCATTTGGTCGTGTTCTGTAGGAATCGTTTCAATATTCATGTGTACCAATAATTTATTACGGCAAAAGAGGTCCTTTACCCCCTCAAAAAATGTGCCTGTCTTCGAACTAGCCATCCAATTGTCTAAGCTCCTGTCTTCGAGCTAGCCACCCAATTGTCTAAGCTCCTGTCTTCGAGCTAGCCATCTAACCTTTTCCTTACGTCCCCAGTCATTAGAAATGACTGCAGTTTCCCTGTCAACCTCACCTGTAGATCTGTGATCCATTCCTCTTTTGGATCCCCGTTTTGTCTGGAAATGTTTTCAGAGTTCACTGTGTAGTCTTCCAGTTCCTTATCGATGTCGTACCTTAGGAAGGCATTTCAGTAAGTGGTAGTATTTGTTGGGTCTTGTCTTATTACTATTTTGTTGTTTGGAGAAGCTCTAAACCATTGGTTCTCAACCTTTCAAATGCCGCGACCCTTCAATAAAGTTCATCATGTTGTGGTGACCCCCAACCGTAAAATAAGTATCATTGCTACGTCATACATATGTGTTTTCCGATAGTCTTAGGCGACCCATGTGTTAATGGTCGTTCGACTCCCCAAAGTGGTCGTGACCCACAGGTTGAGAGTCGCTGCTCTAGACCAGTTAGCGTACTTTCTTCAGCTAGAGACATGTTTGACAAGCTATCAAAGTTTAGCTCTTGGAAAGTTTGAAATCAAGTGTCGAGACCTTCTTTTTCCGAGTTACCATTTCATCATTTAGTATAGGACATTTTTTTTGTGCCTTTTTTAAAATCCTTTATAGTAAGGTCACTTTTGTTCGTGTGTTCCTTTCTGGGTTTGTAGCAAAATCTTTGGATATCTTATCGACCCCCCCTTCCCGTCATCCTATTGAACTGAAACTCGGCACATTGACTCGTTACAGGTGATAACATGTTCTATCAAACTTTCATCCACACCCCTCAAAAATCTGTTTTTCGTTTCAAAGATGAATGACGTATGATTTGTTCAATTGTTGCGTGTTATTGTGTGGAGATTAAATGTGTGGCTGTGGGAATGTACTTTGTATCTGTGACAAGTTTGGGTATGCAGAGGAAATAAAAAGTGTTTTTGAAGGGGAAATTGAAGGAAATACGAACCGTGTTTTCGCCAGAAGTTTACACCATTCACATAATCGTTTCTTAATAAACTAGCAAGAACCCAGCATGCGTTGCAATGCCACTTAGAGAAAAAATTTGCGTTTGTTTTGATAACGTTTTTGAAGTAATTTTGAAATAGAAAATATTTTTTGTTTTTCCGTCTGGTGCGTACACAAAGAAGTATTTTCGACGCGTGAGCAGGCAACATTAAGCTGTCCACGTGAGAAGCATGGATTTTCAAAAGTTAGTTCACACACTTGTAGCGGTTGATTCGCCCATGCAGTAGCTCTGTATCAAGTTATATTTATATAACTCACATAAAAAATTACAAAATAAGGCTCTTGGCACCCAAACGCAAAATTGTAAAATGGTTTTACTAATTCAGAAACCTACTTATTATGTCACACACAAACTGAAATGTCACTTGTATTTGATTCAATTCCATTCACACATGCTATTACTATTAGCTCTATTTGAAAATATATTTGTAAAGCTCTTATACGGCACCAAAAGGAATATTTCAAAATGGATAACCTATTTCAGAAACCTTTGCGGGTGTGCGCACAACTTACCAAAGTTTTTTTGCAATCGGATGAACGATATAGGAACGCATACTTACGGAAATTATATTTAGCTCATAAAAGAAAAAAAAAGAATGTATCGCCCCGGGTCCAAAAGGGAATATTGTAAAATTTGTGTAATAATTCAGAAAAATTTGCGGGCGTGTGTACAACAAGTCACAAAAGTTTTTCTCGCAATCGGATGAATTTTATAGGAGCGGATACGTGACATACATGCATACATTAATTCTTATACATGTATAGATATAGTTTACCGAATAAAGGATACCTTTTGCGCAACTATTCAAGGACGCGTTCTGTCTGTCTGTCAGTCTCTCTCTCTCTCTCTCTCTCTTTCTGTTTGTCTCTCACTCTATCGGTCTGTCTGTCTGTCGTCTATCTATCTATATATCTAAGGAATTCTTAATCCATCTCTATTGTGAAAATGCAATGTTCACTTGTATAAAATGATTGGGTTTTGATATTCATGGGTATAATTTTCTAAATGTACTTACGTTTTGTTAAAGACTTTGATTTTCTTTATTGGTAAACATTGTTCATTTGTAAAATGAGAATATCGCATCTATCTTTCACAACTGTAATATCATTGGCTTTTAAAATATTGTCATCCAAGTAATAATGTACACATCCTATTTCCCACCTCTAAAAATTGTGAAAACATAATCTTAAATTTACAACAAATACTCTATATATGATATAAATTTAATAAAGGAATTTGATATATTGATATATTCGTAAAAATTTTAAACAAACTTTTGTCTTGTTTTTTAAATTATACATTATCATAAAATCGTAAAACAAAGAATTCTTTCATCTAAAGAAGAATCTCGCAATCGTTTTTCATGTCTTTAACGGACTTGAGTGTCTTTTTTAAAATTGTTAATCTCATAAAAATACAAACACACTTTACTTTTCGCAAAGTAAACACAAAAATATATTTTAATTGTTTTAAATAAAAATATTAACCCATCTCCATTTTCAAAATTAAATTTCCAAGTGTGTAAAATGATTTGGTTTTAATATTCATGAGTATACTTATATAAATGCGACACGTTTTATAAACGCCATTGATTTTCTTAATCGTCAAACATTATGTTTCTTTGTAAATAGAGAATGTAATATTTCTCTTTTCACAACTGTAATACCATTGGATTTAAATAATTTGTCATCCACGTAAAAATGAACACATCACATTTCCTTCCTCCGATATGTATGTTCTAGGGGTCGCGAAACCGGTCCCTTTTGCCAAAACAGGTATTTTCGATATTGAAGTTTACGAATACCGGAATCCCGGTATTTTCGATATTTAGAGAAGTTTTATTCGAGATTATAGTTGAGGATTTATCAATGAAATAAAAACATTCAGAACAAATATCACATTTGATTTTTATTAAGCTTTTAACAAAAACACAAATGTTTATCTTCATACTTTAATCAAATAAAAAAAAAACGTAACTTTTAAATTTAAAAAGATTTACTAATCAAATATTAAAATAATTGGTGTTGCTTTAATCTTTGGTCAAATTTAAATAATGAGATCGTAAAATGACAACGTGTCTAATGTTTGGTCACTTAACTCTGACCGCAATTGGTTACAAAAGTAACCTGATGAAGAGAACATTCACTCAGAATCCGCACTGGTCGGAGGAATAGACCTTATGCATCATACACAATTTCTCGATATTTTCCTCTTGAACCGCCATTCTCACATAAAGCCATTTCTATTTTGACCAATGTATCAATGTCTCCATCCGTTGGTCTGGAAGTAGTATCCTAAGCCTGAAGTTTCTTTTGTATTTCAATTTCTAATTGTCTCTTAAGCGGCAGGGTATCATCAAGTTCATCATGCTCAGATACAAGATGTTTAATTTCATTGTTCAAAGATATTTTCAACGAGGAATCCGCTCAAAATTTTGAATATCCACGATATGTTTTCGCATCTGGTCGCAATCTGGACTTAGAAATACTTCCAAGTAATATCTGGAATGTGCAGACTTTAATTGAGAGTGAAGGCCTGAAGTTGTTCCTCCCAATGTTTTAAGTATCTTGTTACATCTAATACATTTAGCTGAGAGATTGTCCGTAGCTTTCAAGAAATAATGCCAAACTGATGTCTTTGTTTCCGATAGTTTCATATGCTTTTCAAATTTAGGTTTAATTTTTTCAGGGTCCCCCATTTCTTTCTATCAACCTGGGAAAACAAATCATTTAACCAATCACTTATTTGTCAATAATATGAAGACATTTACTAACCAATCCTGTACCTTCAGGTCGCGACTCGTCTGCACTTACACACTACACACGGATGATGAAAAAAACAAAACTAATCAAAACGTCATGATTGTTGACATTAAGAGTACACAGATCTAGCCCGTCTGTCGGCTCTCTTTGAGCTTGAGACACGTGGTGTGACGGCTTTGCACATCTCATAAATTATTGCTATGTCTTGCTTTAACTACGACGTTGAAACTGAGAAAAACTATTTTTTTTTAAATTGAAAATGAAATCCCGGTTTTCATTAAATCCAATCCCGGTATTTTCGAGCATCAATTATGGTCCGGTATTCCGGTATTTTCAAAATTCGGCATCCCGGATAGCGACCCCTAGTATGTACCCAAGAAGTTTAATTAGTTATCAAATTCAATCCTTTATTTTGTGACGTATCTTGTGCTAACTGGGGCGAAATGATCACCCCCCTCCCCCACGCAGATTTTTAAAAAATTAATAAAATATTAAACAGGATTGTTAACCCTTCTATACCCAAATGAAGATATTTTGCACCTCGTATGGTTTGTTCATATTTGTATGAGTTATAAGTAGATTAGTGAATGCTATTCGTCTATGGAGGTTCGCTGCACTTATTGAACTAAACGGCATTTTCTTATTAGAAGTATATTTAAAGGTAACGTTTTTATACGTTGTAAACTTGATAAAAGTATATTTTTTTAATTTAAAAAAGTAAAAACTTAATAAATAAAAATACAAAGCTAACAGATTTTTTGTGTTTTATTAACAATTTAAAAAGCAATCAATCATGCTTATTAATTTTATGCATTATCAGTTTTGTAACGCGCGGTTATTAAATCAAAGAAATGTAAGAGTTTTGGCTAAAATAGGCGATTCGAACTATGACGTCCTTTGCGTGTTTATTTAGTACAAATTAATTTTAATTTTAATTCGCAATATTACCAACGCACTAAAAATGCACTAAAAACAACTGATGTTTGGGTTTTCCCGATAAATATTATTAGGATGTAATTCTTTTATTATAATATTTTTTATGTAATTTTTTTCGTAACTTTCAAACGTATATAAAATGCTTAAGATAGTTCCTTAGTTGTTACTTTAAATGTATTTTTAATTCATAATAATAATACTTAAAATTGTACTAAAATAAAAGCGCATATATAATATTCTTTGCGCATTAAAATTTATTCGATTTCCGTAAAATGATAGAAAACAACTATGATTGTTTTTAAGAATCCGAACGTACTTAAATCTGTTCTGTTCTTTAGCGTTATGGTCAGCATAGCTCATTCTTATATATATGATAATCACGTCCAATTACATAAATGCAACAAAAAAAATGCATATAAATGCATTGTTTGTATGGGTTTGTTTTTATTCTGATTTCATTTTGTCTTTTTAAAACAATTTCATTTGGCCACCTCAGTTATGTATGCAGTGTACTTTCGTATTGTCTCTGATCATTTGAAACCGGGTGGAAAAAACATCTGATCCATGGGTTAACCAGCCCTCGATGTCTGCAACCTGGTATTCGTAATGGTTTTTATGGTCGATTCCTACATGTCACGGGATTGACATGTAGCCGGTTGGGGGGGGGGGCGGGCTCACCGAATTTTATATCTCTTTTCAGGTTGTAACTTGTGGCAGCACAACTTTGAGTTGCACCGCTGGTAACGAGGCGTTTGACTACTCTATTTGTTGTATGGATGTGTAAAACATCGTAGCCACCCGTCTAACGACTAGATTACACGTGAATCTTTTACTTACAGCGTGTGCATGCAGCCAGTAGATTCACTTGAATATTGAGGACCAGAATCAAAGAAAATGTCCGCAAATTGTGTCAACTCTGCCCCGTCTAAGGTATTTGATTTCAATCATTATTTTGTAGTTTTAAAATTAATATGACACAATAAAATAATTGGTTAAACAAAAATCTTGTTTTTATCATTATAATGGTCAACTGAGTACGTTCAACCAGATTGTTTTCATTCGAAATGCTTCTACAGAATCGCTGATGTTTGCCTAACTACTCACTTATAATAGCATTTAGATACTATTGCTCCCCGACTACTCACTTATAATAGCATTCAAATACTATTGCTCCCCGACTACTCAATTATAATAGCATTTAGATACTATTGCTCCCCGACTACTCACTTATAATAGCATTTAGATACTATTGCTCCCCGACTACTCACTTATAATAGCATTCAAATACTATTGCTCCCCGACTACTCACTTATAATAGCATTCAAATACTATTGCTCCCCGACTACTCACTTCTAATAGCATTCAGATACTATTGCTCCCCGACTACTCACTTCTAATAGCATTCAGATACTATTGCTCCCCGACTACTCACTTCTAACAGCATTCAGATACTATTGCTCCCCGACTACTCACTTCTAACAGCATTCAGATACTATTGCTCCCCGACTACTCAGTTCTAACAGCATTCAGATACTATTGCTCCCCGACTACTCACTTCTAACAGCATTTAGATACTATTGCTCCCCGACTACTCACTTATAATAGCATTCAAATACTATTGCTCCCCGACTACTCACTTCTAACAGCATTCAGATACTATTGCTCCCCGACTACTCACTTCTAACAGCATTCAGATACTATTGCTCCCCGACTACTCACTTCTAACAGCATTCAGATACTATTGCTCCCCGACTACTCAGTTCTAACAGCATTCAGATACTATTGCTCCCCGACTACTCACTTCTAACAGCATTCAGATACTATTGCTCCCCGACTACTCACTTCTAAGAGCATTCAGATACTATTGCTCCCCGACTACTCAGTTCTAACAGCATTCATAAAAAGCATTTGTTGACCGAAGTTGTATCTCGTTACATGGCGAAACAAAACCATTTATCAGATTAATATAACATGACATTACTGTGTACGCATTGGCACCCGCAGGAATTGTCCGGGGCTGTGAGATTGGTGTCAACAAACTTAGGACATTCTTTTTCATAATATAAACATATACTTGAAAGTTAAAGAGCAAAAATTATGTATGAATAGTAGTCTACTCTTTAAATTAGAATTATAATTTTTGCAAACATGAAACAGTCATTGAGAAAAAAAAATCATTTATTTACATAAATTAGTCAGCTTATAATATGAACTATACAACTAATAGACTCACACATTTATTAACATAAATTAGTAAGCTTATATAATATAAACTATTCAACTAATAGGCTCACACATTTATTAACTGATTAAATGAACACGGAAATAAAAGTTCATTCTTACCGAGAATTTCACGGGATGCGAGGATTGCATGGGATGAGAGGATTGCATGGGATGAGAGGATTTCACGGGATGAGCGGATTTCACGAGACGAGAGGATTTCACGAGATGAGACGATTCCACGAGATGAGAGGATTGCATGGGATGAGAGGATTTCACAGGATGAGAGAATTTCACGAGATGAGAGGATTTCACGAGATGAGAGAATTTCACGAGATGAGAGGATTTCACGAGATGATAGGATTTCACGAGATGAGAGGATTTCACGAGATGAGAGGATTTCACGAGATGAGGGGATTTCACGAGATGAGAGGGTTGCATGGGATGAGAGGATTTCACGAGATGAGAGGATTGCATGGGATGAGAGGATTTCACGGGATGAGAGTGTTGTGTAGACGACTTGCGTTTAGTTCAGGCGTTACTCGAAAGATGATTAGAATAGACTATAAAAGCGTGTGGAGGCTAATGACGAGGATGCAGACAAATTATCACGAGATTCTATCATGTGTGCTATTTTCACTACGAGACAGCGCTTTGTTTACTGTGTGTGTAGATTTATTTTCACCATTGTACCACTTTTGCACATTTTATTCTTTTTAACATGATACCGGTACCAGCCAAACAATATACTGTAAGTCAATAGTTTAATTTTATTTTTTTTTGATTTTGTTAATTTATTACAATTAACACATTAAAACTTATTAATTGTAATTAGCCCTGATTTTAGTATCGTATTCTTTGTTATTGTGTTTATCATTTGTGTATCATCTTTTGTTACGTACTGTTTTAGAACGAGCCATACACTTTAATAAGAGATTAATTTCTCCATATTGATAACTGTACGTAACAAGAAGATTTCACGGGATGAGAGTATTTCATGGGATGAGAGTATTTCATGGGATGAGAGGATTTCTCGGAATGAGAGGATTTAACGGGATGAGAGCATTTCGTGAGATGCGAGAATTTCATGGGATGAGAGGATTTCATGGGATGAGAGGATTTCATGGGATGAGAGGATTTCTCGGGATGAGAGGATCTAACGGGAAGAGAGCATTTCATGGGATGAGAGGATTTCATGGGATGAGAGGATTTCTCGGAATGAGAGGATTTAACGGGATGAGAGCATTTCATGAGATGAGAGGATTTCATGGGATGAGAGGATTTCATGGGATGAGAGGATTTCATGGGATGAGAGGATTTCATGAGATGAGAGGATTTTACGGGATGAGAGGATTTTACGGGATGAGAGGATTTTACGGGATGGGATGATATCCAGAGATATATGAGAAATTAATTGTCGCTTGAGAAACCCAACTTTCAGAAAAAAAATATGTATGTGTGTGGGGGGGGTGTTACTTTCAGATTTTCAAGTGGATAGTACCAGTGGTCAGAGACTTAGCCAAAGAGGGTAGAGGGGATTGATTTATCCAAGCGCCAGACAAGGGGGGGGGGGCGAAAATAGACTTTGATGCTATTTACTGGATGGAAATATTGTGGGGTTTTTTAGAGTTGAAGGGAGCGAAAAAATGAATCTTGTCCCCTAGTGCTGGGCACTCTAGCTTCGCCTTTGACACTGGTTTAAAAGGAGGGGCGGATAAGCTGGTCCACCCTGGTGTCACTTTTCAATCAAATGGATTGGCGGCATTTTCAGAGAATTGCAGAGTTTGTATCGTAAAAAGGAGTGCGGCAAAACTCTTGGCCCGCCAGTAGCATCGCTATTACTAGCTACGCCACTAGACAGTGTATAAATGGATACCATATGATTATTTTTATAGGGAAGTATGTAAGAAATTGAGGGCGCCGATTCCTCTTGAGCGGGAGGGAGCTGTGAGAAGCCCACGTCCCAGAAAAATTTTTATTTTTATTTTCTAAAAAAAGAGTTACATTTTGGAGTATACCCGAATTCGGTGTTTCTATTTGATTTTGTGATCCAGGGCAGGAAGCGTTTAAGCGTCCGGGGGAGGCATTATGGCGTTCAGTGTCATGCATAGACTTAGTTCACTGCAGTTGTGGCGTGCCCCAAGATCTATCTATCTATCTATCTATCTATCTATCTATCGTTCACGCACATAGAGAAACATCTGTACTTTTTTTAAAGTATCTTTTTTTTTATTTCGTTTCCAGACAATAGTGTTACCGATATTGGCACTGTTGGTGCTGATTCAAGTTTTAGTGCTGCTTCACTCAAGGGACGAACCTGTCAATCATGTTGTGTGTTCACAGTAAGGTTTCTTTCACATTAACATTTCTATTCATGTGTGCTGAAACAGCCAATACAATAATGCACCCATAATATACAATACACCTTTAAAGAGCAACTCATCTTCAGCGATGTTCTATATTTCCCCTCTGTGTGTGTATGTTTGCTTAAAATTTATTGCAATTAATGATTAGCCTTAACCCCCTCCATCCCATTCAGAGGTTTTGTTTCGGCTAATGCGTTGAGATAACACAATGACGTTTAGGTTTAGAGATAGATTTAGGGCTTAACTTAGGTTTAGGGATGGTGGCCACAAAATTATTTTTATCAAAATTTGCTTGTTTTTTTGTGTTTTTTTGTGTTTTTTTTTTAATTTAAAAAACCAATATGGCGGCCATGGTAAATAACGAGGTGCCATCTCTTCGCATTTACCTTCGTTTCTTATTAGAGACTTTGTTTCGGTGATTTTCTGATATCAATCGAACTTGTTTTGTGATATCAATCGAACTTGTTTTGTGATATCAATCGAACTTGTTTTCTGATATCACTCGAACTTGTTTTGTGATATCAATCGAACTTGTTTTCTGATATCAATCGAAATTGTTTTGTGATATCAATCGAACTTGTTTTGTGATATCAATCGAACTTGTTTTTTTATATCAATCGAACTTGTTTTCTGATATCAATCGAACTTGCTTTCTGATATCAAGCGAACTTGTTTTGTGATATCAATCGAACTTGTTTTCTGATATCACTCGAACTTGTTTTGTGATATCAATCGAACTTGTTTTCTGATATCAATCGAAATTGTTTTGTGATATCAATCGAACTTGTTTTGTGATATCAATCGAAATTGTTTTCTTATATCAATCGAACTTGTTTTCTTATATCAATCGAACTTGTTTTCTGATATCAATCGAACTTGTTTTCTGATATCAAGCGAACTTGTTTGTGATATCAATCGAACTTGTTTTCTGATATCACTCGAACTTGTTTTGTGATATCAATCGAACTTGTTTTCTTATATCAATCGAACTTGTTTTCTGATATCAATCGAACTTGTTTCGTGAGACAATTCCGAAATGACAAAGATTCCTAATAAATAACGATTGCAGGACGAATATTCATAAGAGTGTCATCTGAGGCTTAGAATGTATTCCTTTCATCAATTTTTTTTTCTTCCAAAATTTTTACATCTTGTTATGAATGGTTGAATCCCAAATTATGAACAGTCTTACATCTTGTTATTTATGGTTAAATCGGAAATTATCAACAGGATTTATCTTTAAACAAAAATAAGTGAAATGATAGACACGTCATTAAAATAACTTTTTAAAACATCAAACTTTCAAAAACGACTTTTTCTCAACCTTAGAATCCCAGAGAAGAATGTAAATCTCACGACATTAGCCAAACAACTACTACGCCAGCGACAAGAGTTGTCCCAGATGTTGAACCAGATGAAACAAGCCTATGGCCAACAGAGCTGTCAGTTGCTCAGTTTGAAGAAGGTGAGAGAGAACAATAAACACACGAAACAAATCTCAACCTGGTTTGATGTACTGTAATCTATCGGTTTTTATAGTGTTCCTTGGTTGCTACACAGAGAGCGAGAAAGCGATATTTGTGATTTGAGAGGTAGATTAATTAGACATGAACAATTCGTGTCAATATAACAATATGTTAAGCTTTAATAATAAATTTACATAATACACAAGTAGACGTTTTGGCACATGCCTTCATCAGTACAACAACAAAACATTTAAATAAGTATAAATTAAATTTACATAATATATATATATATCCTACCTAAAAAGAGAAAAAATAGGAGTGGGCGCAAAAACCAGACAGAATCAAAGTAACGACAAATGGAAAGGAAGTGACTTGAGAGAGCTAGATTGTGATCTTAGAGAGCTACATTATGATCTGATAGGGCTATAATGTGATCTTATAGAACTACACTGTGATCTGAGAGAGCTACATTGTGATCTGAGAGAGCTACATTCTGATATGAGAGAGCTACTTTGTGATCTGAGAGAGCTACATTCTGATATGAGAGAGCTACTTTGTGATCTGAGAGAGCTACATTCTGATATGAGAGAGCTACTTTGTGATCTGAGAGAGCTAAATTGTGATCTATGAGAGCTACATTCTGATATGAGAGAGCTACATTGTGATATGAGAGCTACAATGTGATATGAGAGCTACATTCTGATATGAGAGAGCTACATTGTGATATGAGAGCTACATGGTGATCTGAGAGAGCTACATTCTGATATGAGAGAGCTACATTGTGATATGAGAGCTACATGGTGATCTGAGAGAGCTACATTGTGATATGAGAGAGCTACATTGTGATATGAGAGCTACATTGTGATATGAGAACTACATGGTGATCTGAGAGAGCTTTATTGTGCTCTGAGAGTTCTACATTCTGATATGAGAGAGCTACATTGTGATCTGAGAGAGCTACATTTCGATCTGAAAGAGCTACATTGTGATCTGAGAGAGTTACATTTTGATATGAGAGAACTACATTTATAAGAGAGCTACATTGTAATATCCGAGAGAGCTACCTTGTGATCTGAGAGAGCTACCTTGTAATATGAGAGAGCTACATTGTGATCTGAGAGAGCTACATTGTGATATCTGATAGAGCCTACATTGTGATCTGAGAGAGCTACATTGTAATATGAGAGAGCGACTTTGTGATCTGAGAGAGCTACATTGTGATATGAGAGCTACATTCTGATATGAGAGAGCTACATTGTGATATGAGAGCTACATGGTGATCTGAGAGAGCTACATTGTGATATGAGAGAGCTACATTGTGATATGAGAGAGCTACATTGTGATATGAGAGAACTAATCTAATCTACTTAAGAAATCAGCAAAATATCGAGCCAAAGCTCATAAAGTCTTACCCAACGCACTCTCCGCCACTCCCAACCGGCATTCAACCACTCCCACAGTGGTCACTATTCCAGTCAGGTCACGAAGCGGCACTCCGGGGGCTTTCCGCTCCTGAGACAGCCTCACCCACCCTTCCACTCGATTGACTATGCGAGTGAGGCGGCATCAGAGAAGGAACACCTGGCCGGCCGGGTTGCTGTTTTCATACAGCAACCGGGTCGGACCTGGGCTGTGGTGGATATATTTTACGTCACTAATGTCCCCCCCCTCCCACCCCGGGGAGACATGCAGATGTTTTACAGACGCCCTCTAATAGGGTTTACGTGGTTTTCTGCGGTGTGACTACTGCACACCGCAGCTGGGAAACGAAAATAAGAGGAGCAGTACCCTCAATGACTGCATCATCGGTAAGGGTCACCACGTTCCCTCTCCTCATATCCATACGGCAACTGTAATCCTTTCCCGACCTGTTTCTGCGTTATTTTCAACTGCACTTGGTAGTAAACCATGCAGCCGTGCTCTTTGTAACACAGTTTCCGTGCGTTACCTTTGCCTTTCAGCACATGTCACCTACACGGTGGTCCTGTGCCACGGGTAACGTTTCAGCGGGTTCGTGGCAAACGTCTCTTTATCGACATGTCATTTTTGCGACGGACATGCCGATTAGAGCCCCGGGGTAATACGAGAGCTACATCGTAAAATAGGAGAGCTACACTTTGATCTGAGAGAGCTACATTGTAATATACGAGAGCTACATTGTAATGAGGGAGCACTTTTAAGTTTCTCAATCTCAAATAATTAGTTTTTCTTGTTTTACATTGTCCGCTGAACTTTTTATTTTGCCGAAATGTACCTCTATTTTTTTGTGTCTTTTTTCGAGCCTTTGCAATAACATCTAGTTCGACTATTTATTTATTTTATTGTTATGTAAAATATTACAAATTAAATATGTATAATATTGACATTTTGTCGTGTTCTATAAGGATCGTCACCAAAGTTTATTTTATAAGATCTTGGTATGATGTACTGAGGAAACAAAACACATTTACTGTCATACTCATTCTCAACTAAGTTCCTTTATTCTTCATATTTTAGAGTTATTTTTCTCAGTTATTCCTTATTCTATGCTATTTTTATTTGCTGTTTAAGGATTCCAGCCGCATTTTCCAATGTTTTCTTATTCTGTTTTCAGGTTTTTCCCTACCCCCGTGCGTTGTATTTTATATTGAAAAATGGTTCTAGAGCAGTGGTTCTCAACCTTCATAATGCCGCGACCCTTTAATAGAGTTCCTCATGTTGTGGCGACACCTAACCACAAAGTAAATTTCGTTGCTACTTCATAACTATAGTGTATATTTGTTTTCCGATGATCTTAGGTGACCCCTTGGAAAGGGTCAATCGGCCCCCATATGGGTCGCAACCCACAGGCTGAGAACAGCTGTTCTAAAGGATCTTATCACACATTTCACTAAATTTTAAAAAAGAAGAATTTTCACGAACAGAAAGCAACAAATACATGTCCGTCTCATTTCCATGATAATGCTGAATGTATTATTTCCAGGCTGATGACAAGGTTTCTGAAAATGGCGGTTGGTGTAAGGCGACCAGTGTTCGCAATAGCTCATCGCACATGACAGACAAGGTAAGTATTGTTGACATTTCATGGTGCTAGAAAAATGATGACATAAAACAGCTTTTGATTTGACGCTTGGATAACTTTACTTCGTCGCAGTGGCGTAGGAAGGGTGAGGTAGTTTGCCTCGGAAGGTGCTTTTTTCAATATTTTGAGGTAGGGCATTTTCGGCCAACTGCAAGTCTTTTGTAGGGGAAATGCAAAAAATGATTGCACGTATATGGAGGGAGGGGGTAAAAAAAGTGACCCCGCCACGCTGGCACAAACCTTAGGTACGACTTCGCTTTATCGGAACATGTTTACTACTGACAGCAAAGCCGAGTTCAATATCAACAGAAAGCTGTACACTGCATTTATTATATTTTTCCTTCAGAACCCTTTCCGACTCAAACCCACACAACAACCCTGCTATACTATCCCCACGCATGCCCTGGCCCCAACCCTCCTACCCCCGCTTTTCGTTGGCCCCAATTAAATTTTGCGACAATGGCATCCAATAAAACATTCGGAATACTTGGCCTTTAGTTGTCAGGTGCGTGTCATGAAAGAAATAAATCCCTTTCATAAACGGTCATCAAAACATAAATGTTGACGATAGTAACGATAAATCAAAGCAGACGTAACAAGCTATATGTCAATTAATTTCTGCAGTAGGTTTTATTTGGTTCTGTGCAACGCTAAATTATAATCTTACAAAACTGATTACACGGGGCTATCGGTTGCTGTTAAGTAGCTCATGGCTTTTTATTTCTAGCATTAAAGGTTCAAGGGAGGTCACCCATAACAAAGGGGAAAATGAATTTGAGCGGACTCATCCGACCAGTAGAGGTATAACCGGGGGGGGGGGGGGGGGCGCAGTACCAATAATAATGTGGTATAAAACAGCTTAACTTTGGACCGTAGCAAAGTCAGAACAGCTCAACGAATTCGAATTGACTTGACCAATCAGGTGAATAATAAGAGTTGAACTAAAGCTTTCACAGATGCATTTTAATGCAAGAACACATTTTATTTTTATTTTATTTTTTAAATGAAAAGGTGAAGAACAAAATTGCTTTAGTTGAAATGACCAAATATAAAAATGGAATAATTTCAGCAATTCTCCGTGGCTTTGAGCTCCCTCTTAAAGGGCAAGACAGTGGCGAGTTTTGGTGACGGTCCTGGGGTCTACAAGGAACTCCTGGACTCCTACGGTCAGGTGGTCAGTTATATAGCATATGACGGGGCGCCATATTGTGAGGAGGTCACAGGAGGTAGGGTAAGTATATGTGGGTTGGAATGTAGTCTGTTATTTGATATTACAAAATTACAACTAGTTCACTCTGGGGGGTGGGGTGGTTATTGTTAACAAAGAATGCGCACATTTGTTTTATTTTTAAGTAAAATACACGATATTTTCATCTATTTTTTATGTCAGCTAAAGTAAATTTTGACAGTTATCAGGCATAAAATCAAAGCAAAGATCAACAACGAAAAACAGAAGAGATGCAAAAAAAAATAGCTATAAATACCTGTTTGTGAACGATTTTTACTGTTCTCTCGTTGGCTGTGAGCAGATGTATAAGAACTAACAACTGAGCATATTTATAAGAACTAACAACTGAGCAGATGTATAAGAACTAACAACTGAGCAGATGTATAAGAACTAACAACTGAGCAGATGTATAAGAACTAACAACTGAGCAGATTTATAAGAACTGACATTTTATAATACTATGAGATAAAACGCCAAGTTACATTCCTAGAATAACGTTTTCTAGATTGAATCGCTTTAAATTTGTTTCTGTTTATTTTTCTTTATATGTCAAATTTCTTGACCTTACAGCGCCTCAATGTAGACTACCCATATTTGACTGGGGTATTTGTGTTGAAGTAGCAGAGCACATCCCTACAAAATATGAGAGTATTTTCCTCGACAATCTGGTCAGGCACGTTAGGGAAGGTCTCATTCTGAGTTGGGCAGTCCCAGGTTAGTATTAAGTTTTTTTTCATGGAATGGAGGCGGCAAACCTTGGCTTGGCTCCCTTGGCTCCCTTCCCGGATGGCACCAATCTTAACTACGCCACTTTTTTGGTGCTGCCACCAGTTGTGTACTTTTTTGTTGTTGCTATTTTCAAGGCTGCTGAAATGGTAGCATTCGTGAGAAAGAAAGAGAAACCTGAGTTGAAAAATGAACCAACGAATTTTTAGATGGCAACCAAAACTTGAGATGCCATTCTAATTCATTTTTATGACACATGACAAGCTTAGTGTCAAACGATTCAAAAGATTAAACACCCATTATAACAAACGTAAACTCAGTCTATCGATCCGTTCACAAGTATGTGGACATTTAATGTACGTGTCCACGACCGCCAACCAAATGCACACCATTTGATTTTTATAATTGCCACAGCTGTGAAATTCGGTTGCCACATATAATTTTGACATATTTTGCCCATTTAGGGATTATGTATGATTAATATGTGATGTACAATAACGGCGAATTTAATTGTAATTAGGTCAAGGCGGCCTCTCACATGTCAACAACAAGGCGTTAGAAGACGTTGTGGCACTCATGTCACGAAGAGGATTCGCGCTAAACATAACCGCTGGAGAACCGCTGAGAAGATCTGCGACATTTTCTTGGTTACAGAGAAACGTTCACGTTTACAACAGAATATCCATGGATTCCTTGATCGAATTGGATGCTTGACGTTGTGTATACGTGCTTGGAATGTTTATAATTATTTAATGTATTAACCTTAGCTCCTTCCACAATGCGTGGAAAACAAAATAGGATAACCCCATTCCTCCGTCCGTCCTGTTTTTTAGCGTCGTCGAGACTAATGTCCACCTTTAAGGCCTTAAAATATCTACTTGCAAATCTTCTGAGGACCTCTTTGCTCCTTATTTCTCCTAAGGGGCTTTCAGTCAAGTCTAGTTTGAGTTGTACCCTGCTGTGGTAAGCGGGTCATGTGATTTAAGCTATACCCTGCCGTGGTAAGCGAGCGCTGGAATTTAAGCTATTCACTGCTGTATTTTTTAGAGAAGATACGTTACTCATAAATATCTGATCATCAATATTCCGATGTGAATTTCAATTAATAAATAAATGATTTTCTCATATGGATTTATTTGTTTTAAAATGCACAATCGGGAGCCTTCACTTATCAAGGATTGGAAGTAAGGTTTGCTTGTCCCAGCTCACATACAAGCTAGGGTTATGGAAACATAGCCCATAGAAAAGTGTCGTAAAATAGCTGTAATCTAATCACTGTCCCATTTTATCAACACACTTTTATCAACCTTACGCGAACGCGTGTCAACGCTGTTTTTGATCCTCGTGTGCTCATGTGAAGTGTTTATGTGAAGTGTTCATGTGAAGTGTTTATGTGAAGTGTTTATGACAAATGTTCATCTCAAGCATTCATGGCAAACATTCATGTCAAAATTCCTGTCAGGCATTTATATCAAGCGTTAATGCCAAGTGTTCATGTCAATTTTTCATGTCAAGTGTTCATGTCAAGTGTTCAAGTCAATTCTTCATGTCAAGTGTTCATGTCAAGTTTTCATCTTACAGTTCCGTGTTAAGATATTTAGATCCTTCCCACTAATCCATTCAATGTTGTTTCCATTTCTATGTTGTGACGTGCTGTTACGAGGTGTAACAAACATGAATGCCCAATATTAATGTTGAAGCCAAGACGGCGATATCTGTCACCTCTTTGTCATATTAAAATGTGGTATTTCAAGCATTTAAATTTCAAATTGTTTACGGTTATATTGTTTTGTTCAACGTCAAAGATTCTTCATTTTAGAATGCTATAATTACTTCATGTGAATACAGCTTGCCAACACATTAATTCTGGACTTGACATCTGTGTGGAAGATGTCTTGCAGTGGCGCAGGAAGGGGCTGGATAACGGTGTGGTCCACACTGTGTGGATGATGCCATGCAGTGGCGTAGGAAGGGGCTGGAGAACGGTGCGGTCCGCACTGTGTGGATGATGCCATGCAGTGGCACAGGGAGGGGCTGGAGAACGGTGCGGTCCGCACTGTGTGGATGATGCCATGCAGTGGCACAGGGAGGGGCTGGAGAACGGTGCGGTCCACACCGTGCGCACTTTTTTTCTTTAAATGAAAGGGCGCAATTTTTATCAACTGCAGATTTTTCTTCCAGGAAAAAAGGGAGGGGGCAGAAATCTTGTGTCACACTGGGTGGCACTAGCCCTAACTACGCCACTGATGATGTGATGGATTTCTGATAGATGTAATCAAAGATGAACTCCAACAGGGACACAAATAAACGTCTCCATCCACAATTTAAGTTTCTTTTCAAAGCTCCTGGCAAAAATTATTTTTCCACACATTAAATATATCTTTCATTGCGATTGTTTACATCCTCAATCTTTTTTATAAAGATAAAAATTGTAACATGAAGATTGAACCAGTAGGAAGAACTGAGCGACTGCACGCCAGATAACTGAAATGATGTAAATAAAAGTAGTTTTTTTACACACTAAAATTTATTTGTATAGCTGAGTTTGTCTTACTTTGAATTTGACTTGCAGTAAAATTGGTTTAAATAAATAACAATTGTTTATTTAGCTTGCCATCAACAAACCATCGGGTTATACGATACTTAAAATTGAACAAAATAAAAGAAATAAAGAAATAACGCAATGTTATAAAGTATAGGCAGAGTTATGGGGTATGACCGCTTAGAAAGAAACAACTTTATTTTCAGAGAGAAAAGAGCAAATGACGTTGTTCAGCCTTCATATCTTTGGCGGCTGACATGATTTGGGTATGTGAAAATGGATTGGATGTTGATGTCATTGTATAACTATTTCAACATGGACTAGAAGTTGATGCTATTGTTTAACTATGTGAACATGGATTAGATGTGGACACTATGAAGAAGATTGAAAGAAATTAGTCATATTGAAAGTGTACTTACTTTAAAGTTATTTTTGTGTCGTTTTCATTAGCTTCGCTCAATAACTGACTGGAAGTGATTCTGGAAATATATTACATGAATTCATACTCTGAAGTGGAAGAAGTGGGAGTCGTCCCAGGGACGTTGGAGATGTGGGTCACTGAACTGTTGAACACACCTCAGCAGATTGTTCACACCAATGCAATACAAACTCGGAGGTTGGTGGTTTTTACTGTGCCGTACGCCCACCGCTCGATTTCAAAACATTTCCCGTAAAGACATACCCAACACCTTGAAAATAAATTGATAAGACACAAAGTGGCTATTCGTACCCGGGTACCAGAAGTGGGAGGTTGGGATTAAAAAACGATTTAAAATATTATTGTTGTGTTTGTAATACAAAATGAGGTATCAAATGACAGATAATTAATTAAATGGACTATATGTTTGTAAACTTAATTCTTCAGTTTAACTAAAATAAACTACTACAAATGACATCCGAATAGCATTAGCCAAAATGGACCCGTACACGCAGCGCCGCCATTCGCACCCGGGTCCCATTAGACTCAATGCTATTCGGATTGTTGTCTTAATGATAAATAGATGTGTTGACTTAATAAGCATATATCAATTGAATGAATGAGAATTGATGTGTTGAATTGATCACCAATATTGCAGTAGCTGCCAAACAGAAGACATAGAATTGTCCTTTAAAGTAAAACAGTTTGTTTTTCAAGTCAGTGATTGGATGGAAGAAGATAAGGACATATTATAGGACATATTATAAGACATATTATAAGACATATTATAAGACATATTATAATACATATTATAAAAGATATTATAAGACATATTATAAGACATATTATAAGACATATTATAAGACATATTATAAGACATATTATAAGACATATTATAAGACATATTATAAGACATATTATAAGACATATTATAAGACATATTATAAGACATATTATAAGACATATTATAAGACATATTATAAGACATATTATAAGACATATTATAAGACATATTATATATGACTTATTTCAAGGCTTTTATTAAGCCTCTCTTGAATACTTGGACAAAATAGAAACAAGAACTTTGTGAGCTCAAGTCTTTTGCTGGATGTTACTCAAAGAACACGGTAATTGGACATAGGAAGATTTAATTTCTTGTATTGGGTTCTTACAAAAGATAGCTGTTTTCTTCTTCTGTGTATTGATCATTCTGGCTCCTATGTATGTAGAGGGGTTTGCAATGTTTCCGTACCTGGTATTGAAGAGGAATTTTCATTTAGTTGGAAAGGCTACTCAGCCAGGTTATCATGAACTGCGGGTTTGGCAGGCCTGAGAAAATAGACGCAAATGTGTCGCCTCAACTGTTCCTTTTGTAAGCTTGTTCCTGTCCCTGATTGTCTTTGGCAGGAATGAGATGTTCTTTCTGTTATGAGCCGGAACTGTATGTCGTGGCCTGTCATGGCCTCGTCGCTGACTGGGGGAAGAGGGACGAGTTTCTGTTTAATGCTGGAGCATGGACCAACCCATAATTTATCTTGCTCATCATAGAGAGTCTGGATAATCGTCCTCTTTCCGCCAAGGTTTACAAGCCCAGTGTTTCCAGCATGCTGTCAACACTAGCGGTGTTCCTGTGGCGGTTCAGAACAAAGCGTGCTGCCCGTCGCTGTACCGCCTCCAACCTGTCGATGCTCTTCTGAGTGAATGGGTCCAAAACTGAAGATGCGTAATCTAAAAGCGGCCGGACAAAGGCTTTATCGGCTCTTTCTTTCAGATTAGAACTGCCGATCTTCAGATTTCGCCTTAAGAAACTTAGGGTCTTTATTGCCTGGTTGAACACATTGTTAATATGCTCGTCCCAGCGGATCTCTCTTTGAATGGTAACACCGAGTACTTTATAAGAGAAACTGGCTCAAGTATGTGGCCATGCAGTTCATTGATGATGTAAAACTGTTTGACCAATTTTGGCGACCTCATATCAGTCATCAATTTTGGCGACCTGATGTCAGTCATCAATTTTGGCAACCTCATGTCAGTCATCAATTTTGGCGACCTGATGTCAGTCATCAATTTTGGCAACCTCATGTCAGTCACCAATTTTGGCAACCTCATGTCAGTCATCAATTTTGGCAACCTTATGTCAGTCATCAATTTTGGCAACCTTATGTTAGTCATCAATTTTGGTGAACTGATGTCAGTCATCAATTTTGGCAACCTCGTGTCAGTCATCAATTTTGGCAACCTCGTGTCAGTCATCAATTTTGGCAACCTCGTGTCAGTCATCAATTTTGGCGACCTGATGTCAGTCATCAATTTTGGCAACCTGATGTTAGTCATCAATTTTGGCAACCTCATGTCAGTCATCAATTTTGGCAACCTTATGTCAGTCATCAATTTTGGCAACCTTATGTTAGTCATCAATTTTGGTGAACTGATGTCAGTCATCAATTTTGGCAACCTCGTGTCAGTCATCAATTTTGGCAACCTCGTGTCAGTCATCAATTTTGGCGACCTTATGTTATTCATCAATTTTGGTGAACTGATGTCAGTCATCAACTTTGGCAAGCTCATGTCAGTCATCAATTTCGGCAACCTGATGTTAGTCATCAATTTTGGCAACCTCATGTTAGTCATCAATTTTGGCAATCTCATGTCAGTCATCAACTTTCACAACCTCGTGTCAGTCATCAATTTTGGCAACCTCATGTCAGTCATCAATTTTGGCAACCTCATGTCAGTCATCAATTTTGGCAACCTCATTTCAGTCATCAATTTCGGCAACCTGATGTTAGTCATCAATTTTGGCAACCTCATGTCAGTCATCAATTTCGGCAACCTGATGTTAGTCATCAATTTTGGCAACCTCATGTTAGTCATCAATTTTGGCAATCTCATGTCAGTCATCAACTTTCACAACCTCGTGTCAGTCATCAATTTTGGCAACCTCATGTCAGTCATCAATTTTGGCAACCTCATGTCAGTCATCAATTTTGGCAACCTCATTTCAGTCATCAATTTCGGCAACCTGATGTTAGTCATCAATTTTGGCAACCTCATGTCAGTCATCAATTTTGGCAATCTCATGTAAGTCATCAATTTTGGCAACCTGATGGCAGTCACAATTTTGGCAACCTCATGTCAGTCATCAATTTTGGCAACCTCATGTCAGTCAACAATTTTGGCAACCTCATTTCAGTCATCAATTTCGGAAACCTGATGTTAGTCATCAATTTTGGCAACCTCATGTCAGTCATCAATTTTGGCAACCTCATTTCAGTCATCAATTTCGGAAACCTGATGTTAGTCATCAATTTTGGCAACCTCATGTCAGTCATCAATTTTGGCAACCTCATGTCAGTCATCAATTTTGGCAACCTGATGTCAGTTATCAATTTTGGCAACCTCATGTCAGTCATCAATTTTGGCAACCTCATGTCAGTCATCAATTTTGGCAACCTCATGTCAGTCATCAATTTTGGCAATCTCATGTAAGTCATCAATTTTGGCAACCTCGTGTCAGTCATCAATTTTGGCAACCTCGTGTCAGTCATCAATTTTGGCAACCTTACGTCATCGCTTAATAACATCGCTTAATTTTCAGAAGCACAAACGAAGCGCCAACGCTTAGAAGGAGTCGTGGAGAAGCAGGGAGAGTGAATGGGGGCAGATTCAACATGTTTTCTGATTAGCGTAATAATTTTCATACAGCGTTCCGTCGATTCCAATTTGTTTTTATTGTCCAATATCATCGCTGGATGACACAACACTGAGGCTTTAAGCTAAAGCTTATAAGTGTGTTCATGTAGAATATGAATAAACCGTTATTTATTAATATATAACTTAACAATAAAAGTACGTATTTAGCTCAACTGTAATACAGACTAGACTGAACATTTGCATGGATGTGTGGGTGGGGGGAGCTCAACTGTAATTCTGACTAGACTGAACATTTGATGTGTAGGTGGGAGGGGGGAGGGCTCAACTGTAATACTGACTAGACTGAACATTTGCAAGGATGTGTGGGGAGGGGAGGGCTCAACTGTAATACAGACTAGAATGAACATTTGCATGGATGTGTGTGGGGGGGGGGGCTCAACTGTAATACTGACTAGACTGAACATTTGCATGGATGTATGGGGGGAGGGCTCAACTGTAATACTGACTAGACTGAAAATTTGCATGGATGTGTGTGGGGGAGGGCTCAACTGTAATACTGACTAGACTGAACATACGCATGGTTGTGTGGGTAGGAGGAGGGCATTTTGGATGTTCGCCCTAGGTTGGTCATTATTCAATGTCCGATATTGGCTCTAATAAAAATTAAAAAATCCTATTAATTTTTCTTATAAATTCATATACCTTAAATTTCCAAAAGCGTTTATCTCTACGGTAAACTATAAATTCTAATCCAGAGGCGGGCCTAAATAGGGAAGGGGGTGTCCACGTAATTATTTTCTTTTCTGAATTAGTTTTTCTTTTTATTTCAATTAGAAATATTTAATTTACAACAAATTGTTAGTTTTACAACTTTTTATCAACTAACAATACTTATTCTAGATTCGTCTTTAAGGTGTTGTATTTTCTCCTGCTTGCAAACATTCTATGAAAGAGTAGCAAAGACTTTTTTCCATTGAATGAAACGTTCCTTTTGTCTACTAATAATTTGATGTCAGCTCCATTATTGAGTATTGTGAAGGGGAAAATTCACATAAAACAACTTTACATATCGGTAATAAATAAATACCCGTTTCTCAGCCACGGTTCAAAGCTTTTACAAGAAATAGTTGATTTTGGTAATATACATATCAGAAATAGTTGATTTTGGTAATATACATATCAGAAATAGTTGATTTTGGTATATACATATCAGAAATAGTTGATTTTGGTAATATACATATCAGAAATAGTTGATTTTGGTAATATACATATCAGAAAGAGTTGATTTTGGTAATGTACATATCAGAAATAGTTGATTTTGGTAATATACATATCAGAAATAGTTGATTTTGGTAATATACATATCAGAAATAGTTGATTTTGGTAATATACATATCAGAAAGAGTTGATTTTGATAATATACATATCAGAAAGAGTTGATTTGGTGAATTACATATCAGAAATAGTTGATTTTGTAATATACATATCAGAAATAGTTGATTTTGGTAATATACATATCAGAAATAGTTGATTTTGGTTATATACATATCAGAAATAGTTGATTTTGGTAATATACATATCAGAAATAGTTGATTTGGTTAAATACATATCAGAGAGAGTTGATTTGGTGAGAGGAAATTACACGAAGAGTGCTACGATGGCATGGGTGTAGCTAAACTGTTTTGCTGAAAGTTCATGGTGATGTTTCACAATGCGTGAGTGTTGCTGAATGTTCATTGCGATGTTGCACACTGCGTGAGTGTTGCTGAATGTTCATTGCGATGTTGCACACTGCGTGAGTGTTGCTGAATGTTCATTGCGATGTTGCACACTGCGTGAGTGTTGCTGAATGTTCATTGCGATGTTGCACACTGCGTGAGTGTTGCTGAATGTTCATTGCGATGTTGCACACTGTGTGAGTGTTGCTGAATGTTCATTGCGATGTTGCACACTGCGTGAGTGTTGCTGAATGTTCATTGCGATGTTGCACACTGCGTGAGTGTTGCTGAATGTTCATTGCGATGTTGCACACTGCGTGAGTGTTGCTGAATGTTCATTGCGATGTTGCACACTGCGTGAGTGTTGCTGAATGTTCATTGCGATGTTGCACACTGCGTGAGTGTTGCTGAAGGTTCATGTCAATGTACCCAATGCGTGACTGTTGCGGACTGTTCATGGCGATGTGCCGCAGTGTGTAAACACCAAATAATTTTTAGCGTTGTTATTTCCAATAAAACGTCAATCTCATGTTAGAATGACATCCAATTTGAAATGTACTCTTCAAGTTTTTTAGTTAAAGATATGCAAGAATTATTAATATTGTCCCTTATTGCCCCTCTGAAATAGATACCCGCTGCAACCCCCACACCCCATCCCACACACCCCAGACCACACACCCCATCCCACACACCCCAACCCACACACCCGATCCCACACATCCCAGACCACACACCCCAGCCCACACACCCCAGACTTCACACCCTAGACCACACACCCCCATCCCACACACCCCAGACAACACACCCCAGACCACACACCCCAGACCACACACCCCAGACCACACACCCCAGACCACACACCCCAGCCCACCCAACCACAAAAGCCCCGTGACGACACTGCTTCAAAAAAAATTCTCAGCTCGCCCCCCCCCCCTTTTTTTGTGCATATTTGCAACTGGATACATTTCAACGACTAAATTGATTGACTTACAAATACAAAAATACAATGTATTTCTAATAATTTGTTTGTCTGGTAATAGCATGCG
Source organism: Omphiscola glabra (assembly GCA_964017045.1). Taxonomy (NCBI): domain Eukaryota; kingdom Metazoa; phylum Mollusca; class Gastropoda; family Lymnaeidae; genus Omphiscola; species Omphiscola glabra. The sequence goes on from OZ024795.1 coordinate 23,140,307, forward strand.
ATATCTAACTGTTTGACTGTCTGACTGTTTACTGCCACCGTGAACACGCGAAACACCTGTTCCCCACTCATGTGTTGATTCCTTAGTCGACGGTCCACAGGTCGAGGCGGTAAGTGGAGCTTGTACAAACAGGACCCAAAAGATCAAGACAGAAGAATGATTGCCTCCAGTTGTGCCAACTCTCCCAAGCGCCAGGTATTTACACAGATGATATCTTTACTTTTATTGAACGAAAAATTAATTAGATGACTCAGATGAGGGTGAGAGAATTGCAAAACTTATTTTAAGGGATAAGTAACCACGGGTACCTGATAAAAAAAATGCTAAAATTAGTGAGAACAAATATAGACACAATTATAGACACAAATGTATATACAAATGTAGAAACTAATGTATACACAAACGTAGACACAAAAGTAGACACAAATATAGACACAAACATAGAAACAAACATAGACACACATATAGACACATATTTATAAAAAAATATAGACAAAAATTTAGACACAAATATAGACACTAATATAGAAACAAATGTAGAAACTAATGTAGACACAAAAGTGGACACTAATGTTGACACAAACGTTGACACAAAAAAGACTCAAATATAGACAAAAATGTTGAATAGATATGTCACAGTGTTAAAAGAAAATTTTCGGTCGATACACAACTGATGGTATGATGACATGATGGTATGATGTTTTAATGGTATAGTGGTATGATGGTATGTAGTAGAGATGGGAATCGAGTCGAAACCTAACCGAACACACCGAACCCCAGCCCTGGTTACATCCGCACCCAAATTGAGCCTGAACCGAACCACAACCCCTGAATTGAACCACAACCCTTGAACTGAACCCTACTGAAGACCATCCCTGAACCGAACCACAACCCCTGAACTGAACCACAACCCCTGAACTGAACCCTACTGAAGACCATCCCTGAACCAAACCACAACCCCTGAACTAAACCTCAACCCCTGAACTGAACCCTACTGAAGACCATCCCTGAACCGAACCACAACATCAACGTTATTGTGTACGAACAAATCCGAGCTTTCTTTCACCAGCTTATTAGAACCGAAAAAGTTTGACGAATGTACATCACAACTACGCCAAAAATGCTGATAACGAGAACGTTCATTGGAAAGAGATTTTTAATAAAAACAAAATTATCCTTTTCATCATCTCCTGGTAAAACGGGAGGCACTAACACTAGCTACATAACAGAAATAGTATTTCCTTTAGTTTGGTATATATAACTGAACTGTATGGCTTTAGTTTGGTATATATAGCTGAACTTTATGGCTTTAGTTAGTTTATATAGCTGAAATTTATGGCTTTAGTTTGGTATATATAGCTGAACTTTATGGCTTTAGTTTGGTATATATAGATGAACTGTATGGCTTTAGTTTGGTATATATGGCTGAACTGTATGGCTTTAGTTTGGTATATATAGATGAACTGTATGGCTTTAGTTTGGTATATATGGCTGAACTGTATGGCTTTAGTTTGGTACATATGGCTGAACTGTATGGCTTTAGTTTGGTATATATGGTTGAACTGTATGGCTTTAGTTTGGTATATATGGCTGAACTGTATGGCTTTAGTTTGGTATATATAGCTGAACTTTATGGCTTTAGTTTGGTATATGTAGATGAACTGTATGGCTTTAGTTTGGTATATATGGCTGAACTGTATGGCTTTAGTTTGGTATATATGGCTGAACTGTATGGCTTTAGTTTGGTATATATCCCTGAACTGTATGGCTTTAGTTTGGTATATATGGCTGAACTGTATGGCTTTAGTTTGGTATATATGGCTGAACTGTATGTCTTTAGTTTGGTATATATGGCTGAACTTTGCTAAGCTGGGGCAAAAAGAATCAACTGGAAAAGTGCCACTACCCGAATAAATGGTTTATGTATGGCAAGGACGCCGGAGTCAGGGATGGCCTTGTGAGTCCTAATCCCTAATTTTGACGCATAAAAGATGACCCCCCACACCAAACATGTTCCCCCATCCGGATACAATTGTCTGAAAACCAGTGAAAGAAACACTGGTCATAACGCATGGGCCAACCTGGTCCAAATGACAGAAACACTGGTCATAACGCATGGGCCAACCTGGGTCCAAATGACGTTCCTGAAATTTCCTGAATAGTTTGGAGGAGAATTAGGGGGGGTGGGGGCAAGTGCATTACTTTGTCTAGGGCCACCACCGTTGTTGTTGTGACAACCTTGATTTTATGTAGGACTGAGGCTGTAAGCGACATCAGTACACTAATACTCAAAGTTACGTATCCATTCAGTTAAAGGTAGAAAAAAGAAGGAAGTTCCAAACTGTGATCTACACAAACAATGCTACTAACATTATTTCTTCAACAGCTGATAGTCTTACCTTTATGTGTGTTGTTGCTGATGATTTACCTCTGGACAATGTACCATTCAACGAGTCAGTTTTTAAAGAATGCACAAATGTTACAGTAGGTCTTTGACTAATTTTACTGGGATACGATTTTTAATGGAGGACGATTCTAACATAAAAATTTCATTTCAACTGTTTTCAAATATTTCCCTATAACTAACGGGAAAATGAGATAATTAAGACTTTTGTCTTGGAATTAGATTGATCATTGGAGTTGTTCCTTCTAAATGCCAGGGGCGAAACTAAGCAGGATACTAAGCAATCCCTATAACCGAAATGAATTTAGCTGATATTGGATGGGGAGGAGGCCCCTGGGGCAAGAGCCAGCCTTTCGGGTGGTGTTAGCTGCTCTGTAAAGCTAATCATGCTACAGTTAGAAGATTTGATGTTCAAATTAAAGTATTAGCTGCTCTGTCAACTTCAGAATGCTACACTTAAATATTAACACCTGTGTTTAGAGCTGTAAGGAAATATCCGAAGTAATATTACCCGTGTCTAGTTTCAACCATTTTAGAACTATTGGTGTTATTACCATTTATTACGATTTGTTCAACTGTTTGGAACTGTATTTAATGATTGCAATCGTGTTAAGTAACATCAAACATGATCTTCCACTGAGCCAAGCACACTAAGAATAATGAGAACTAAAACTTAGATTTTTCCTCATTTCAGTATCTAGAACAACTTTCATTGTCTGTTTTCTCTCTGTTAGTTTTCTCTGTTTTTTCTCTCTGTTTTCTCTCTGTTTGTTTTCTCTCTGTTTGTTTTGTCTCTGCTTGTTTTCACTTTGTTTGTTTGTCTCTGTTTGTTTTTTCTCTGTTTGTTTTGTCTCTGTTTTCTGTCTTTTTGTTTTCTCTCTGTTTGGTTTGTCTCTGTTTGTTTTGTATCAGTTTGTATTGTCTCTGTTTGTTTTGTCTCTGTTTGTTTTCTCTGTTTGTTTTCTCATTTTTTGTTTTGTCTCTGTTTGTTTTCTCTCTGTTTGTTTTCTCTCTGTTTGTTTTCTCTGTTTGTTTTCTCATTTTTTGTTTTGTCTCTGTTTGTTTTCTCTCTATTTTTTTATGCTCTTGTTTCTTTGTTTATGTGTTTTTGTTGTTTTTGTGTTTCTGAATGTATGTGTGTGTGTGTGTGTGTGTGTGTGTGTGTGTGTGTGTTATTTTTAAGAAGAAATTATATAGAACCTGGAAAAATACTAAACTATAACTCTTATTTACTTAACTTTATTTGAAAGAATTAACTATTAATGCAGCTAAACATGTTGAAATATTTCCTTGCGTCAAGGTCACCCCTTGATGCGCACCACAATTTGACGGCTCTAGCGTCACAATGGAGGAGACAGCGAGACCAGCTGTCACAGATGTTGAACCAGATGAAGCAAGTTTATGGACAACAAAGCTGCGAGATGCTTACTTTGAGAGGGGTAACAAACAAGTCAATTAGTGATACCTTTATTAAATATGATTCATTTCTTTTTTATTTAAAGGGATACAACTTTAGTAACAATAAATAACAAAATAAACTGATTCAAAGAGTCTGAAATCGATATGTCATTAGAAAAATAATAATCAGCACATTTTAAGGAATAGAATCTGCAAAAACAATAACAAAATATACAAAATACGAAGTTGCCAACAACGTCCTACTTATGAAATCTACACTAAAGAGTTGAACTCAAGGGATGTAAGCAGTGTATCCAAAGAATTGGATTTCAAATAACGAAACTCATTTCTTTAGTTATTTTACAAAACAAATAAAAAGGTTTAAACAAAAATTTGATGGCAATTATAATATAAAATATTAAATTATTTTAATTTATATTTTAATTTAGGTAATATAAATGCTATAATTCGTTTTGAGCCGGTACTGACTCGAGTACCAGGAAATACCGAGTACACGCACACCCGAAAAATACCCGGATCCGGTAAAAAAACAGGTGTTTTAAAAAAAAGGTTACCGGTTCTCGATAATGTTTTCCACCCAATGGTGTTTTTATAAAAACAATACATTTTATGTATATATATTTTACCTGATTTAAATAAATCATACTAGAAAACTAATAACACCTGACTTGGACCCTCCGGTAATTTTTTCAAAATACCCTGACTCAGATAGGGTGTAAAAAACATCATCCGACTCACCCCTAGTTATAATACTTCCTTAGATGGTGCTACTCACTATAATACGTCAAACACTTAGTGTCTTTAAGACTTCAACGATAAGTTCATGAAGTGTATTTATTAGTTTTGGAGTGACTTAATTTTTTAAAAAATAAATTTGAAACCAATAAAAGTTTATGAACTATCCTTTACATCAGATGGATGACCAAGTCTCTGAAAATGGCGGTTGGTGTAAGGCAGCAAGCAGCCCCAACAGTCCAAGTCACGTGACAGATACGGTAAGTATGTTATCAACAATTGTTACTAGTTCAGTGCACTCTGATAATTCGATGGTCCATGAGTATTTTGTAACACAATAAACCAACACTCTTTCAAAATCGATAGATTTATTTACGTTTCTTTACATACTGTTTGTATTCAAAATCCAATTAATACTACCAATATATTATATGAAATCTCCTATTCTAAAACTACAGTTACAAGGAACACAGGACGAGACGACAGACTCTACCAAAAGATCCGCCAAGTTGAAACATTTCCCATCTTAACTGAGACTATCAACGAAATAATGACACACCAACTAGTACTATCGCACACCGCAGACTCTTCAGTCATTGAACAAACTCTCAAATCACAAGTCGAACTCTCAAATCACAAGACAAACTCTCAAAGCACAAGACAAACTCTCAAATCACAAGACAAACTCTCAAATCAAAATACAAACTCTCAAATCACAAGACAAACTCTCAAATCACAAGACAAACTCTCAAACCACAAGACAAACTTTCAAATCACAAGACAAACTCTCAGATCACAAGACAAACTCTCAAATCACAAGACAAACTCTCAAACCACAAGACAAACTCTCAAATCACAAGACAAACTCTCAAATCACAAGACAAACTCTCAAATCACAAGACAAACTCTCAAATCACAAGGCAAACTATTCTATCACAAAACGAACTCGTAACACATAATCTGACCCACGTGACTGTGCATGTTTATCTCAACTGACAAATATCGTGTTATTTTTTTAAATATATCGATGCTGGATACACTCATCAGAACACATATGTTGATAAAGTATTGCCAACGCGACCTTCTAAAAGTAAATCATGATAGAGGTAGTTTATAACATGCTTGTATTATTATTATTTTAGTTAAAATGCGTTACACTGCACCTAGCATGTATTGCTTTCGTAGACGGTCCAAATGATTCAGGGTCGACCCCCAGCAGGGTATACACCACGGTGGACCAGAAATGATCAATAACATCTCCCCTTACCTGCGGTACATCAAACTCCTAAGAGGACGAAATAGCGTGTTGGTGTCAGGATTACTTGATAATATTAGTACCAAAAAAAAATTCTCAATTCATGCATCATAGAGAAAGAGAAAAAAATCTAGCGCGATCAGCCAGCAAATTTATAAGAGGTTCTTAAGAACTTCGTAAATTATGTCATAATGTATGAACAAATGTAAACGGTAAACAATATTTGAGTCACAGTTTTAAAATCTTCTATTTTTTATTTTCACCTTTCGGATACAGACATTTTCAGAAGCTTTGAGCTCTTTCCTAAAAGGCAAGAGAGTGGCGAGTTTTGGTGACGGCCCTGGTGACTATAAGAAACTCCTGGAGTCCTACGGTCAGGTGGTCAGCTACACAGCATACGACGGGGCGCCATACTGTGAGGAGGTCACAGGAGGTAAGGTAAGTATTTGTGGGTGCGATATTGTTTGACTGAAACTTTTATTGAACACAATCAAATGTATAGTTGACTCAGTCAATGTGTATAGTTGTTTCAGTCAATGTGTGTAGTTGACTCAGTCAATGTGTGTAGTTCTCAGTGAATGTGTGTAGTTGTTTCAGTCAATGTGTGTAGTTGACTTAGCCAATTTGTATAGTTGACTCAGTCAATGTTTATATTTGTTTTAGTCAATATGGGTAGTTGACTCAGTCAATGTTTGTAGTTGATTCAGTCAATTTGTATAGCTGACTCAGTCAATGCATATAGTTGACTGACTCACTATGTATAGTTGACTCACTCGTGTTGTATAGTTGACTCACTCACTGTAGAAGTGAGGTTTTTGGATCCTAAAAGTGGGGGAATTCTATATCAAGATCATTTTAATATTTCATTCTGGTGGCTAATTTATAATTTGTAGCATATGATTCATAATAACCAAATGGTTCTTTTAACAATTAAGATGGCATCATTTTTAAATACTTTCATTTTAGGTGACGTTTCTTGACCTTACAGCGCCTCAATATGGACTACCCATATTTGACTGGGGTATTTGTGTTGAAGTGGCAGAACACATCCCTGCCAAATATGAGACTATTTTCCTCGACAATCTGGTCAGGCACGTTAGGGAAGGTCTCATTCTGAGTTGGAGCCGACCAGGTTTGTTTTGGAGATTATGACTCACATTTCATCCCCACATTTCATCCCTACATTTCACCCTACATTTCATCCCTTCATTTCATCCCTACATTTCAACCCTACATTTCATCACTATATTTCATCCCTACATTTCAAACCCCACATTTCATCCATACATTTCATCCCTACATTTCATCCCTTCATTTCATTCCTACATTTCAATCCTACATTTCAACCCTACATTCATCCCTACATTTCATTCCCACATTTCAACCCTACATTTCAAACCCCACATTTCATCCCTACATTTCAACCCTACATTTCAACCCTACATTCATCCCTACATTTCATCCCCACATTTCAAACCCCACATTTCATCCATACATTTCATCCTTACATTTTATCCCTTCATTTCATTCCTACATTTCAATCCTACATTTCAACCCTACATTCATCCCTACATTTCATTCCTACATTTCAACCCTACTCTTTAACACCATTTTAATCCTACTTTTCCACCGTACTTTTTCAAACCTACTTTTTAAATCTTAGTTTTCAACCCTACCATTTCCCATGTCCTATTATTCTGTCGGTGTTGCATCTATTTCATAACATGGAGTCGGTTGCTTTAAATTCTTCCCTGATCGAACACAAGTAATATACCATAATAAAAGACTTATTTTTCTAACCTCTGAGGCAGGGATCGGTAACCAACGACACGCGTGCCAGACTTGACACGCATAGCGATTTTTATTGTCACGGGTAAGACCAAATAAATAATTATGAATGACTAAAAAAATGTGTCCATATATGGTGGAATTGTGTCACTGCCCCGCTGAATGAATCAGAAGTCTTAATTTGTCACGCTAATACCAAAAGGTTGCCGGTCCCTGCTCTGAGCTCTGGGGAAATGAAATCATGCCTGATACACCTACCAACACTCGGTCAACTGGGTTCGATGTATTCCTAGATCAAGACGGTCTCTCCCATGTGAACAACAAAGCGTTTGAAGACGTGGTGCCACTAATGTTAAGAAGAGGATTCGCGCTCAATTTAACGGCCGGTGAACCCCTGAGACGATCGGCACAGCAACACTGGCTGAGAAATAATGTCCACGTTTATAACAGGATAGCTATGCAATCTTTGTCAGAACTGGACGCTTGACCTCGTGTACGTGGGATGTCAATGTTTAGTTTTATACAAATGAGATGTTCAGAGCTGGGTTTAAGTGAAGTCAATATCAGACTATCGATTCTCTATAGTCTATAACTATCAATTATTTGTTTTATCAATAATCTAATTATTACTTTTTGCCTAAAGTCTTGTTTAAATAACTTTTAAGTTCCATTTTCTCGACCCGCTTATAAACAGCCAAGCAACCACAAGTAATGAAATGAAAAGCAATTTGAGGTTGCATTGCAGATTATAAGCGTGTAGATAAATAAAGAATTTAAAAGGGTATTGTGTGATTAAGAATGTAAAGGAAACAATGTATGTATTTATTTTCAGATTAAACTGTATCTTGATCAGTAAAGTTATAATCTCCCTTTATCTTTAAAACAATAAATTAAATGTATTATTTTTGTAGATGCCAAGGTATCTTAAACGAATGGTGCGTATCTCTTTGTAGTTAAATACTTTGTAACATTCACGGAGTCATTAACTTCCCGCCTTCATCTTCAGGAATTGACCCAGCGACCTGATAGAAAATGATTTCTTGTAAGTTGAAGTAATTGATTTTTGAACTTTGGTTCTTACCCCCTCAACCACTTCCCCCCTGGTTTTATACAACGGTGTTGCAAATTTGTTTTTCACTCTTGAAAATGCCGTCCCTGAAATGTACATTGCTTTAATCCTTTTGATTTGTCTTCTATACTTTGATTCTATACTTTGATTCTATACTTTGATTCCATTTTTTATTCTATACATTGTGATGATTAATTTGTTTCATTTGTGCAAGATTTTTATAGCCCTGTGTTAATCGTTACATGCCAAACTATTTCAAGAAAGACTTAAAACAATTTAACTCTCAATTATCTGCGTGTAGATTTCTTTGATTTTAAACTCAATTTTACCTCTTCAATTGGAATGTTAAATTATTTGTGAGAAAAACCTTTTCATCTTGCTCCATCTTCATTGCAAACAAACACCACCTTAAACGCACATTTGTACCAGATTGTATTGTTATTGTTGTTGTTGTTGTTAATTTGTTGTGGTTGAATTATTTATTGCTCACACATTGTCGTCACGATCTATAAATAAAAAAAATTATGATAAACCATTTGAGGGCTCATTTATTGGAATTGTGAGTATGTGAATGTCATGTCATGCTTTAGATGAACACTAAACAAGAACAGATTTAGGTGGGATACAGATGCATCGTGAGCAGACTTAGGTGGGATACAGATACATCGTGAACAGACTTAGGTGGGATACAGATGCATCGTATACAGTCTAATGTAACTGAAGGTGGTAAACCCAGTGATAAAACAACACTATAAAAAAAATAACTGAATGACCGTATATCAGTGACAATTATTCGAAGACACGCTGAATTCGTCTTTGAATATTTAGTGTACACAAAACCATTCCGACTCTATGTAATTACTATAAGTAATGAAATAGACAGCACGGGCAACACACTGAAGACTTCCCAACATAGTGTGTCGAGAGTGTAGTTAGTTATGGAAGTGAATTCCGCGATTCAGTCGTAAGCTCATCGACGAGAATTGGGAATGATAATGTTATTGCGGATATCTCTCGGTTTTATTCTGCAAACCTTTTACATAAAGACTTTGAGCCTGCATTAAGAAAGACGATTATTTTTAATATAATACTTTTTTTTTCTTTTGTCCGCTTCTACTGAGTGACGTCGGTGGAAGGTAACATTTGCGATTCGCCGCATGGTATGAGGCCCGAGGCTCCTGGTGCTGAGTTAGATGGTCTCCTTAGTAGAGTACAGGCCCGTCGGCGTGGTCTTCCTCTGGCACTGAAACTGGAGCGACTACTATAGTAGGCTTGTTATGCATGATTATTGATAGCCATCCTTCCCTGATGGCAAAAAAAAACAAAACAATTTGCTGTTTGGGTTGTGGTAATTGCTGACAGGGAGAACACCACCCATTCTTATAATGACGTCAGTGCGTTGTTTGTAAATCAACGAAATCTTAGCAATACTGTTTTTTAACGAATTTTTTGAACAAACACTTCGCCTCAATCAACAAGGCGAACAAAAAGACAGACAGTGACCTTTTTCTAAGAGATTATCTAAAGTCCAAATAGCATTGCCCTATTCGAAGAAATCTTCACACAGACTGAGCTCAGTAGAGCAACTATGAAGAACTGAAATCCCAAAATGCACCAGGCCCATATGAAATCCATAAAGAGATGCTGATAAATTCGAGCCATTCACGGGAAAAAACATAATTGATCTTATAAACAGCCCTTCGGACAAAACCAGAATCTCCAAAATCTGTGGAAATGCTGTCATAACACCGATATTAAAATAAAGAAAGGCTGTAGACGTTTCTAAAAGCTATATAACTTTATCCCTGACCTCCTGTTAGAAACAACTCGCAACCTCAATAAACACCAATCTGGCTTCGGAACACCAGGACAGTATACTCGGTCTTCACTGAAGGCCACAAGGTAGCCAAAGTCACCATACTCTTAAAAGAAGGCGACACAACATATCTAGGTGTTCAAGGTAAGACTGCCAACTTAATTTTAAAAAGCATGTTTAAAACACTGAAGAAAAGTCAACAAGAGAGCTGAACCTTGTTGAAATGCTAGCCAGTACCTCATGGGCCAGTACCTCATGGGCCAGTACCTCATAGGCCAGTACCTCATGGGCCAGTACCTCATGGGCCAGTACCTCATGGGCCAGTACCTCATGTGGCAGTAACACATTGGCCAGTACCTCATGGGCCAGTACCTCATGGGCCAGTACTTCATGGGCCAGTACCTCATGGGCCAGTACCTCATAGGCCAGTACCTCATAGGCCAGTACCTCATAGGCCAGTACCTCATGGGGCAGTAACACATGGGCCAGTACCTCATGGGCCAGTACCTCATAGGCCAGTACCTCATGGGGCAGTAACACATGGGCCAGTACCTCATGGGCCAGTACCTCATGGGCCAGTACTCATGGGCCAGTACCTCATGGGCCAGTACCTCATGGACCAGTACCTCATGGGCCAGTACCTCATGGGCCAGTACCTCATGGGCCAGTACCTCATAGGCCAGTACCTCATGGGCCAGTACCTCATGGGGCAGTACCTCATGGGCCAGTACCTCATGGGCCAGTACCTCATGGGCCAGTACCTCATGGGCCAGTGACAAGACCACAATGCAAAAGTTTTACATAGGATATGTGCGACCAGTGACAACAGCAGGACAATACAGGACTTTCTCGGAAGAGTACAAAGCCAGGCTGTACATTTCAACTTGGGAGGTCTAAGATTTACCCCAACAGCAGGATGTAAAATACATAAAAATATTGAGCCACTAAATCTTAGAAGAAAGGCAGCTGTTATCGATATGCTTGAAATGTATAGAAGGTTACACAAGAGACATCCAATTACACAAATGGTTAAAAAATGGAGACCAAAACAAGGAATCAAACAGAATTCAATACTAATTTTAGTAAGTTGTCTGAAATTTTTGTCTATAAGAACGTATTTCTTGTAAAGGAAGGAAGTGTCACTATTGTGTATTCCTTTCTAAAATCTCTCTATAAAACAATATGTGACATGACCTTAAGTTATTCTAACTTGTTTGTACATTATGTAATTTAAATGTTGGAATAATATTAACATTTTATTCATTGTTAATTGTTTAAAAAAGTAGTCTAAAGAAAACCTATGTTCAAATAGCCTAAAGTAAAAAGTGTATCTTTATTCTCTGTGCTGTGCCACTGGTTTGAAAGGGATTTAAATGGTGTCCTCGGAGCCCGGTTTTACATTGGTATTTAGTTGGCCTGAGATCTAATATTAACTAATAACAAGAGTCATCTGTCGAACACAACAGGAGTTTTGGCTCAGCATTATGAGAAATCACACAAAATAACAAATTACAATGGTAATATAAATCAGGCCTTTGTGTCGTATTTTGACTGGAACGGGAAAGAATAGTTAATTTTTATGTATGACCTTATCACATTCTTTTTCACTTAAATTTGTGAAATAACCTTCAAGAAAATCAAGATTTTCTTCTTGATTTATTTAACAAAAATTTACAAAGTTTTGACAATATAATGCTAAGAATCAGTTAAGAGTAGTTTATAACACATTTTGTCACAAGCCTAAATTGTTGTACATCATCATTTACAATTGTCTAGGTTAATAATGAAGTATATGTCGAAACACCAACTGATACTGAATGTTTAACAGTTGAAAAATATCCCTTTCACTTTGTTCCAAAAATTAAACCATGCAATTAACATATTCAGATAATTGCAATTCAAAATATTTTATTGTGCAAATATGGTACATTATTTACAATAGACCATCCTGGACTAGTAATTTTCAAATCAAAAACTCCAATACAATGAATTAATTTTCTTTCATTTAATAATTAACGTGGAAATAACACACTTTCAAATGCCAATTGGCATGGAACTATAACACATTTTAATACTATATTGTCATGGAAATGAAACACATTCTAATACTAATTGGCATGATAATAAAACATATTCAAATGCTATTTCTAATATAGGCCTACTAATATACTAAATGTCATAGAAATAATACACTTACATATGCTAATTGGCATGGAAATAACACACATACATATACTATTTGGACTGGAAACAACTCACAAACATATATAAATTGTCATGAAAATAAGACACATTTATATACTAATTGGCAAAGAAATATATGACATATTCATATATTAATTAGCATGGAAATAACACACATACAAATTATAATTGGCATTAACATAACACTAAAACACACATATACAATAATTGACCTAAAAAGACACATACATACTAATTGGCATGGAAATAAAAAAATACATATACTAATTGGCATGGAAATGAAATACATACATATACTAAATTGTTTGAGAATAACACACATACATTCAATAATTGGCATCGAAATACAACATGTACATATGCTAATTTGCATGGAAATAATACATGTTCATAAACTAATTGGCATTGACAAAACACACATTCATATAATATTTGAATGAGAAAAACAAAAATACAATACTAATTGGCAGTTAAAATAACACACAAACATATACTAATTGGTATGGAAATAACACACAAACATATACTAATTTGCACGGAAATAACATTAATGCATAAAATAATTGGTATGGAAATAACATACAATCATACATTAATTTGCATGGAAATAACACAAATACAAATACTAATCGGCATGGAAATAAAACACATTCACATACTAATTAGCATAAAGATAAAAAACACACACATATACTAATTAGTAAAGAAACATAACACACATACATATAAAAATAGGCATGGAAATAACGTACATTCATATACTAATTGGCAAAGAAATATAAAACATATTGGAAATAACACACATACAAATTATAATTGGCATTAACATAACACACACATATATATATATACTAATTTACCTAAAAAGACACATACATACTAATTAACATGGAAATAACAGTAATAAATATTATAATTCGCATAGAAATAACACATTCATACATTAATTGGCATTGAAATAACACAAATACATCTAATTTGCATGGAATTAAAACACATTCACATATTAATTGGCATAGAAATAAAAAACACTCACACATACTAATTGGCAAAGAAACATAACACACATACATATACGAATTGGCATGGAAATAACATAAATTCATATACTAATTGGCATGGAAATAACACACATATACTAATTCTTCTAAAAATAACACATATTCATACACTGATTGGCATGGAAATAACACAAATGCATATACTAATTGGCATGGGAATAGCACACAGTAACAATGCTATACTAATTGGATTAGAAATAAAAGACATGTGTTACTGGCCCATGTGTTACTGCCCCATGAGGTACTGGCCCATGAGGTACATATATAAATTGGCATGGAATAACACATGTTTGTAAACTGATGGGAATGGACATAACACATAAACACATCATTATTGGCTTGAAAATAACACAAATACATATACTAATTGGCATGGAAATAAAACTCATACATATACTAATTGGCATGATAATATCACACATACATATACTAGATGTATGTAAATAAAACGCATTCTTATATTAGATGGTATGGAAGCAAAAACACATTTTAATATTATATTGTCTTGGAAATAAAAACACATTCTAATACAAATTGACATGCTAATAAAACATATTTAAATACTATGTGGTATAGACATGTAACACACATACATATACTATTGTCAAAGAAATAACACACTTACATATCCTAATTGGCATTGAAATAACACACATACATATGCTAACTTGTTTATAAATAACTCACGTACATATACTAATTGTAATGACAATAAATAATATTTATATACTAATTTGTCAAAGAAATATAACACATATTTGTATAGTAATTAGCACGGAAATAACACACATACATATTCTATTTTGCATTGACACAACACACACACACATATACTAACTGACTTAAAATAAAACACATACATACTAAATGGCATGGAAATAAAACAAAAACATAGAATAATTGGCTACGCAAATGAAATACATACATATTCTAATTTGCTTGAGAATAACACACATACATGCAATAATTGGCAAAAAAACACACACATATGCTAATTGGCACTGAAATAAAACTTGTTCATAAACTAATTGGCATGGACAAAACACACATTCATATAATATTTGCATGAGAAAAACAAACATACATATACTAATTGGGAGTTGAAATAACACACAAACATTTCCTAATTGGCATGGAAATAACACATTCATATATTAATTTGCACTGAACAGTGTATAATATAAAAATTAGCATGGAAATAACACACAATCATACACTAATTGGTATGGAAATAACACAATTACAAATACTAATTAGCATGGAAATAAAACACATTCATATAAGAATTGGCATGGAAATAACATAAATTCATATACTAATTGGCATGGATTTACACATGTTCATGAACATATTGGCATGGAAATAACACACATACATCTACTAATTCTTATGAAAATAAAACATATTCATACACTGATTGGCATGGAAATAACACAAATGCATATACTAATTGGCATGGGAATAGCACACATTAAAAATTTAATACTAATTGGCATAGAAATAAGAAACACATACATATATAAATTGGCATTAAAATAACGTACATTAATATACTATTTGGCATTGAATAACACATGTTCATAATTGTTATTGGAATTAACATAACAAATATACACGTATTTATTGGCTTGAAAATAACACACATGCATATACTAAGTGACATGGTAATATCCCAAACCAAATACTAAATGTATGCAAATTTAACAAATTTTAATACTATATTGTCATGAAATAAAACACATTCCAATACTAATTGGCATGTTATTAAAACATTCAAATGCTTTTTGGCATAGACATATAACACACATACATATACTAATTGTCATAGAAATAACATATACTAATTGGAATTGAAAAAAACAATAATTCACATATACACTATTTGGCAATGAATTAACACATACATATACTAATTGGCATGGAAATAAGACATACATATTATACTAATTGGCCATGGAAATAACACACGTACATATACTAATTTGCAAGGAAATAACACATATTCTTATACTAATTTTAATTCAAATTAAACACATTCTAATAAACATGGAATAAACTCACATGTTCATTAACTAATTCATATAAAAAATTCATATACTAATTTACATGTAAATAAAACATATTCATATACTAATTGTCATGGCAAAACACACCTTCTTATAATAATTGACATGGAAATAACACTTGCTCATATAATTATTGGTATGAAAATATATGGACACATACAAATACTAATTGGCAGGAGAATAACACACATAAATATACTAATTAGAATAGGAGTAACAAAACAACACATGCTAATAACCATGGAAATAACACACACACAAATACTTATTGGCATATAAATGAAAGTCATGGATTCACTATTTGACATGCACTTAACATAAAAAAGCATGGAATAACACACACATATACCAATTAGCATGTAGATAACACATACATTTACTAAAATCAGCGAGATAAATCATACATATACAAAATAGCATGGGTAAACAGACACACAAATTATAAAATATAAAATAACTCACATAAATTAAATAGAAGGGAAATAACAAACATACATATTAATAAGCATGGAAATAACATGCCCATATACAAATTGGCATGAAAATTACACACATATATACATGAATAAGATTGGAAAAAAACACACAACCACTTAGAATGGAGATGACACATACATAACGCAAATAGCATAAAAAACACACACATACAAAATAATATGGAGATAACACACTCACATACAAATAACCAATGAAATAACTCCCATACATGTCAATTAGCATGGAAGTATTGACATAAATATCAATAGCGTAGAAATAACTTACACATATACCAAAAGCATGAAAATAAGACACATTTATAAATTAGCATAGAAATAACACACAAATATACATATTCGAATGGAAATTTTTTTTTAAATTATCAATTAGCATTCAAATAACACACATATCATTTAGAATGAAATATCAATTTGGAAGGAAATTGCCCACACATAAACCACTAAGATCTGAGATAATACACACATATACCAAATAGCATGGCAATGACACATACATATACCAAATAGCTTTAAAAACAGACAAATACAAATTATTATGGAAATAACACACATACAGATAAGCATATGAATAACACCCATACCAGTCAATTAGCATAACAATATCAGACACAAATATCAATAGCATGGAAATAACACACACATACAAATTAGCATGAAAATAACACACATATATAAGAATTATCAAGGAAATAACATATATATGTCAATTAAGATGGAAATAAGACATATATCAATTAGAAAAAAATAACGCACATTAAATCATATAGGATGGCAATAACACTAACAGATACCAATTAGCATTAAGATAACACACACATATACAAATTAGCATGGAACATAGTATAAACATATTCCATGTCTACTGCTCCCACATTGGTGATCCCACATCTGTCTCTCCCACGTCTTTTGCTCCCATGTCTTCTACTCCCACATCTGCAGGTCCCATGTCTGAAAATAAGGGATGAATATTGTTTTAAAAATGTAAATAATTTGCATGAGTTAAGAGGTTTAAGACGTAATACTTTTTAAAAAGTTGATGAAATGTCATTACTCCTTACCGTTCCTATGTCTGCCGCTCCAACAATTGCTTCACCCACATCTGCCACTCACACGTCAGTTGCTACCACATCTGCCACCCCCACGTCAGTTGCTCTCACATCTTTCGCTCAAACGTCTTCTGCTCCCACGTCTTTCGCTCCCACGCCTAAAATAAGCGATTAATTTTGTTTTTAAAAGGTCAACAGTTTGTAAGCGTTTAGTGGTTTAACACTTTTTAAAAAATTGATGATATATATTACCTCTCTGCCGATTATACGTCTGCCGCTACAACATCTTCCACTTCCATGTCTGCTACTCCTTGATCAGCTGCTCACACCTTTGCTGCTCTCACTTCTGCAACTCCCGCGTCGGCTCCGGCCACATCGGCTCCCCCCACAACGGCCGCTTCCATGTCTGCCGATTCCAAGTCTGCTGCTGCCACGTCTGGAAATTAGTAAAACTACTAGGACATCACAATTTACCAGGAAATAAACAACCAAACATACGTTTATCACTCAACACTGCGAAATATAATATCAGAGTTAACAATACAAAAGATTGGTTAAATGGATGAGTTAGTGGCATAACAGGAGGAAGTGATTTTAACATACATGCCCGCTCCCCAAAGACACGAACGGGTCTGCAAACTGTCGCCTGCACACAAGACACATACACGACATACACGACAAGTCCCACCTCAACCTCATAAAACCATATAAAATATCAACATGCCCTCTCTGCAGACATCCTATGGGACAGTAAGACATCACCTCGTCCCCGGCCTTCAGGATTTATGCCTTAACTACCTGCCAAAAACACCACACTACAACAAGAAAACAACATCAACAAGAAAACAACACCAACAAGAAAACAACACCAACAAGAAAACAACACCAACAAGAAAAAAACACCAACAAGAAAACAACACCAACAAGAAAACAACATCAACAAGAAAACAACACCAACAAGAAAACAACACCAACAAGAAAACAACACCAACAAGAAAACAACACCAACAAGAAAACAACATCAACAAGAAAACAACACCAACAAGAAAACAACACCAACAAGAAAACAACATCAACAAGAAAACAACACCAACAAGAAAACGGTGTTTTTTAATGGAGTGGTGACCAGCAAAACGACATAAATGAAAATTAGAATGTAGCTTTTATTTAGTTAGTTTCATTTGATCTCACAGATCACCGAGTAAATCCATTAAGAAATGGGGTAAGTAGTAGAACAATGTTGAAACAATTGCACTTCACAAATTAATGATCACTAATATCTACGAACTGTTTCAGAGAATTTCATTAGTGAATTAAATACATTATGTTTTGTTTACAAAATCATATTTAAAACAGGTATTTAAGAGCCATGTTTGTCTCATCTTTCTTTTGCGTACATTAATTTCTTCAATAAAAATAACAATAATAATAATGTGTTGTTTTTTCTTGACTTTCTTATTTAACCTTTCATTTTCTTTTATCTCAAACCAAACAACTTGGTTATATTCGCTTCCTATTCTGAACAACGAGCTACGTTCATTTTATTGAGATTTTTTATATTTTAAATGATCTGTTTCTGTTTGTTTTGAATTGTCTGCTGAAGAAGTCATCTATCAAATCTTGTAGCGCTATTTATTTACTTTTCGCGGCTTGAACGCAGTCCCTTATTTATTATCGCTTTTTTGGACGTGAAACTATTTTTCTGTACATGCCAAAGTTTTAGCACCACACATCAATCAGCTAACATAAATTACAAGAAATATTATTTAATAACTCTGCGTGTAAATTTGGAGGGGAAAAATGTGCTACAATTATTATCAATTTCGTAAACAGTTTTAATTTTTACTTTAATATTTCGAACCAATTCGTTTCTAAAAATTCCATATCATTGTTGCATAACGGTCGTATTTCGCCCAATATAGAATCCATTTTTTATTCCGCGTTCATAAGTACGCACCATTTAATTGGAATTTTATTTCGATGGTCCGCACCATTTAATCTTTAAAATATTGTTTATTTCTCCTGTATAAAACGGATGAACAAATCTATTTCAAGCCAGAGAAATCCCTCGTCTGTGTGCGTGCAGTTATCGTTGTTTTTTTTTTGTCCCCTTAAACAAAACAATCGTTCCAACATGGCGCTGACACAATTATTTTGAAACTTTACGAACATTATTTTTGTTATAAGATTTCCCAAAAAATGTTATGTATACGTAAAACAGCTGTATCAATAAGTAAAAATTGAACAAAGTTTCAAGATCGACCATCTTTTCATGACCATGTCGACAGGTAAGTCATATAAAAATGCTATATGATAAGTTGTATAAAAACTTCGGGGATGAAATGCACGTTATTTTTAGAGCTTTTAACATCCCTGGTAGTTCACATTTGTTCACATGCTAACATCACGCACTGATTATCTCTCTATTGTGTCGAATAGTTAATTCCGTAAAATCACATGTGAGTGCGCATGGAGTACAGGTAACACTTGAGTTAGAAAAATCAAATTGTATTTAAAAGCTTAGAAACTTGATTTTCTGTCTCACAAACTTTCTCTGTAATCATGCTTAGCTTTGAATGTTCATGTTCTGTCTCACAAACGTTCTCTTTAATGATGCTCAGTTCTGGGATCTGATAAAAGAACAATATCGGAAAACTTGGAAAAGACGACGAGATTATGTGAGGATTTCACCTTTTCTAAGGTAGCTGTTGTAATTTGTCAGTGGTCGCATTTAATCATTGGGCAGAATTCAGTGAGGCAATGTGTAATAATTGTACTACTACTTCTCTGTTTTAATACACCCACCCCAAATAAATTATAATCTTGATCATCACAACAATATAAATGAAATAACACAACAATACTGTATCTTTCTTCTCTCTCTCTCTCTCTCTCTCTCTCTCTCTCTCTCTCTCTGTGTGTATCTATCTCTCTCTCTCTCTATGTAGCATACATAAAATTAATGTTATCATTACTACTTGCACATTACTCACATCTCCAGCGTTTATCGTTCAAGAGGAGAGAGTATTTTAAATCTAAAATCTCTAATAAAACTTACTTAATTAAATCAGTGATCGAAGACGACTAAGAGTAAAAAATTTTAGTTATCTTCATTGTTTAAAGAATTTATCTATTTTCAATGTTGTTTTGGGACAAGGGAGATTGGTAACGTGGTAGTGAATTGGCAAACCTTGCTGAATTTGAAGTTAGTATTATTTTTTTAAGAACTGTCAAACAATTAATAAGATGGAGAGAAATACGCGCGTGAAACTAGTCATAGTTTTCCGTTTAAAAAACAGCCTTGAAAACTGACGACTGTGTCTTCGTGTCCTTTCTTTGTTAAATCCGCCATGTGACCTTTAACCTTAACTCATTAATTGTATGTCCTCAGTTAACAATTGTGATTGCCCTGACTATTTTGGGGATGATTCCTATTTTGGCGACTTTTTATTCCAGGTCCCCAAACTTTTTCAAAATGGATATGACGTCATGGTATGTTAAAATGTCAAATCTATACGTTTAAAAAAAAAGGTTTTCTACTGATGTAAACAAAGAGTTCTGGAAGTGGGTCAATACAAAGACGTTCATTGGCAATAAGCAGCTTCATACTTTGGTAACATGTTTATTAATGTATTTTTTTTATTACATTGGGGTGGGGGGCAGAGATATTTAAAATCTATTTTGCTGCACATAACACGCCCAAGTTCACTTGTGCGCCCTGCGCCCAGGATCAAATATCCGTCTGAGAAAAAAAATTATTGAAAATAAATATTTTTGTTAGCCCTTTCCTTAGACCTTGTTTTGTTTTTGTAAATATGTGCAGGATGCCAAAAGTTGATCGGACTTTTTCGTCGGAGTCCCTTCGGTGGAGGAAACAGCGAGACGGGCTGTCCCAGACGTTAAACCAAATGAAAAAAGATTTTGGTCAACAAAACTGCGAAATGCTCAAGTTGAAAAGGGTCAACAACAAAAATCCTAATAGCGGAATATATTATTTCGATGAAAAATCCTTATTTAAACAATGCGTCTATCAGTGGCTATATGATAAGTGACGTCAATAAACAATGTATTGCATTGACTATATGATAAGTGACGTCAATAAACAATGTATTGTAGTTACTAAATGATAAGTGACGTTAATAAACAATGTATTGCATTGACTATATGATAAGTGACGTCAATAAACAATGTATTGTAGTTACTAAATGATAAGTGACGTCAATAAACAATGTATTGCATTGACTATATGATAAGTGACGTCAATAAACAATGTATTGCAGTGGCTATATGATAAGTGACGTTAATAAACAATGTATTGTAGTGACTATATGATAAGTGACGTCAACAAACAATGTATTTTAACGACTATATTATGATAAGTGACGTCAATAAACAATGTATTGTAACGACTATATGATAAGTGACGTCAATAAACAATGTATTGTAACGACTATATTAAAAGTGACGTCAATAAACAACGTATTGTAGTGACTATATGATAAGTGACGTCAATAAACAATGTATTTTAACGACTATATGATAAGTGACGTCAATAAACAATGTATTGTAGTTACTAAATGATAAGTGAGGTCAATAAACAATGTATTGTAACGACTATATGATAAGTGACGTCAATAAACAATGTATTGTAACGAATATATGAAAAGTGACGTCAATAAACAATGTATTGCATTGACTATATGATAAGTGACGTCAATAAACAATGTATTGCATTGACTATATGATAAGTGACGTCAATAAACAATGTATTTTAACGACTATATGATAAGTGACGTCAATAAACAATGATTGTAGTGACTATATTATGATAAGTGACGTCAATAAACAATGTATTGTAACGACTATATGATAAGTGACGTCAATAAACAATGTATTGCATTGACTATATGATAAGTGACGTCAATAAACAATGTATTGTAGTTACTATATGATAAGTGACGTCAATAAACAATGTATTGTAACGACTATATGATAGGTGACGTCAATAAACAATGTATTGCATTGACTATATGATAAGTGACGTCAATAAACAATGTATTGTAACGACTATATGATAAGTGACGTCAATAAACAATGTATTGTAGTTACTAAATGATAAGTGACGTCATTGGCCTTGTGTACTATGAACTTGTTTCATTTTTGTTATAATATTTTTTTTCATTCATCGGGCGTGAGGGCTGGAAGGGTTGAGAGGTTAACTTTCTATTTATAGATGTATTATAATCTCAAATTAAGAAAATATAGCAATTTCTCTAGCTTTAGTTTAATTTTTTTTAATAATAGTTTTAGGGTTATTTGAAAATCAAGTGGCTAATCTAACAATTTTATGTACGCTTTCTGAAATTGGGTGAAAAGTTTCTGACGGTAACCAGACAAAACGACAAAAGACAAAACGACAAGTGACAAAACGACAAGTGACAAAACGACAAGTGACAAAACGTCAAGGTGACAAAACGACAAGGTGAAAAAACGACAAGTTTTCAACGCCAACTCATCCACCGTCTTTAATGCCTTACATACAATAAAGTAAGGTCAACTTTTAAAGATATTTTACATGCCTTATCGTTGGAGAAACACAGTATTCGGTTATCAGACTTGCGCATAATTACATTAAAATGTGATTAATTACCATTAGAATTACATGACCTATATTTGTAATTATCTACAATTTACATTACTTCATTCAAAAGTGTACTTAATTACCATTACAAATTACTCCACTATTGACCTGTAATTACAATTACATTTAACTTTATTTAAAAAATTTTTAGTTTGCGAATTTTTGTTCATTTGTTTCAATAACTTAAACATCAACATTGTTTTAGTAAGACATATTTCCTTTTACAGTGCATTACATGCACATTTTTGGGAACCCGCTTTTGGATTTTATTGTTATACAAGAAAGTCAGAGAAGTTCATTAAATGATTTTACTGTATATTTGAATACACAATCATATTTTGTAGCAGACCGTTAAAAATTTCAGTGATTGTGTGTATGAGCAACCATGACATAATTTAAATTATAATATTCAGCTTGCTCATTCCTTGGAGACAAATTGTATGTCATATTGGGTCAAAGTACTATATGAGTATGTTGTATACCATGACACTATATTCATAAGGATGTAATCTGCTATTTAGTATTTTCACTTTTGCTCTGCAAATAAACATTTACTGAGAAATTAAAAAAGGACAATTACATGGATAGTAATTAATTACAATTACTAATTACAGTAATTAAAAATAAAATGTGTAATTAATTAAAGTTTTTAATTATTATCTCAAGTATGTCTGTTATTATGCATAAGATTAGGTTCTCAAAAGGTCTATTACTATCTAATTACACTGTACAGCAGTGGTTCTCAACCTTCCTAATGCCGCGACCCTTTAATACAGTTCCTCGTGTTGTGGCGACCCCCGAATCACAAAATTATTTGTGTTGCTACTATATAACTGTGGTGTATAAATGTTTTCCGATGGTCTTAGGCGACCCCTCGGAAAGGGTCGTTCGACCCCCGAAGGGGTCGCGACCCACAGGTTGAGAACCGCTGCTGTACAGGAAACTGCACTAACACAGCACTACACTGTTGTACACCAACTAAGAAAGGAACAATATTTGAAACCCATCGCTGCGAACATCAAAGCTCTTTGATGTGACCGCCGCACGAGTTTATCATGTTTGCAACGGTAACCAGACAAAACGACAAGTGACAAAACGACAAGGTGACAAAACGACAAGTGACATAAACGACAAGGTGACAAAACGACAAGTGACAAAACGACAAGGTGACAAAACGACAAGTGACAAAACGACAAAATGACATGGTTTGAGGTTAGGGTTAGGGTTAGTCTGATAATCCAATACCGTGTTTCCCCAACTATCAGGCATGTTAAATATAAAAAAAAAGTTGACCATACTTTATTGTATGCTAGGCAGTGTTTCCCAACCTTTTTTGTGCCATGCCCCACCTAAGCCAGTGTTTCCCAACCTTTTTTGTGCCATGCCCCACCTAAGCCAGTGTTGCCCAACCTTTTTCGTGCCATGCCCCACCTAAGCCAGTGTTGCCCAACCTTTTTTGTGCCATGCCCCACCTAAGCCAGTGTTGCCCAACCTTTTTTGTGCCATGCCCCACCTAAGCCAGTGTTGCCCAACCTTTTTTGTGCCATGCCCCACCTAAGCCAGTGTTGCCCAACCTTTTTTGTGCCATGCTCCACCTAAGCCAGTGTTGCCCAACCTTTTTTGTGCCATGCCCCACCTAAGCCAGTGTTGCCCAACCTTTTTTGTGCCATGCTCCACCTAAGCCAGTGTTTCCCAACCTTTTTCGAGCCATGCCCCAACCAAGCTTTTCTAAAATTCTTTGCCGCCATGTAACATATACATAATTTTTAATATTCAAAAATACGGTTGTTCAGTCAAGAAGCTTTAATGATAGATTTTAGGAAGAAATCACAAGGAAATTGGTGAGGAAACATAGTAAGTAAATTTTCAAAACATATATGGAGAACTGACATACATGTATGAAATAATTTTAATGAAATATGTTTCTATATTATTTTAATTATTAGTAATAATTTATTGTTTAACGTTAGTGAGATGTTTGTGTTTTCAATTTCTAGATAGCTCATTTTCTAATTGCCCCCCCCTGAGGGGCGTGGGCCCCACGTTGGGAAACACAGATGTAAGGCATTAAAGACTTGTCGTTTTGTCACCTTGTCGTTTTGTCACTTGTCGTTTTGTCACCTTGTCGTTTTGTCACCTTGTCGTTTTGTCACTTGTCGTTTTGTCAACTTGTCGTTTTGTCACCTTGTCGTTTTGTCACCTTGTCGTTTTGTCACCTTGTCGTTTTGTCACCTTGTCGTTTTGTCACCTTGTCGTTTTGTCGCCTTGTCGTTTTGTCACCTTGTCATTTTGTCACCTTGTCGTTTTGTCATGGAACTGTTTCTGACATTCACGTTTTATAAATAGAAAAAGATCGAAAATCCAGATTGTCTTATCGGAAATAAAAATATTTTGCGATGGGATAATTGTAACGGGATTTAGAGAGAATCAATTCTCATCTTTAAATATGACTAAAAATTACCATTGAACAGGTTCAGCAACCATTCACAAGTCATGTAGTAAACCATGACCTCAATAAATATAACACACGTTTTGCATTACATATAAATACAGATATGAAATATGTATTCTGTTTGAATCTTTGTGTCCCAGGTCGATGACCTAGTCTCTGAGAACGGTGGCTGGTGTGCCGAAGACAGCAAACCAAAAAGTTTGAACCACGTGACAGACATGGTCGGTGTGAAGTTTATTTACATAATAGATATCTTCAATGGGTGTACGAAAAAAATGGTGAAATAAAGGCAGAGGCGTAGCTAGAGAGTTTGGCGCCCGGGAACATGATCCATTTAAAAGAGCCTTTCTTTCTTTTTTCAACTCTCAAACCCATTATTTTCATTAATAAAATAATATAAAAGCACATTTTGGCGGCCCTAACTAGTCTTGCCCCCAGGGACATCTGTCCCTCTGCCCCCCTTGGCTACGCCTCTGAATAAAGGTTCAACTTAAAAGTAGATGGGGTGGGGGTGGAGTTTCACTTTTCAACAAAACAGAGAGCGCATTTAGTATCGTTAAATGCAAATGACCAAAAAAGAAATACTTAAACGATAAATCCTTAAGACATGTAGAATTTGTAGACGAATCTCAGAACTGTAAATGATGACCATGGTCTACTATTACGTTAAACAAACAAGGCTCCGTCTGGTTGCTGGGGGAGGGTGGTGTTGAAGCAGGGCGACAATTCAGTGCAGAAAATGTGTGTCTCGCGAAATTTTGGTGTAAAGTGTAAATTAATTAAAAGGACGAGAATCTTTAAACAAGCAGCATATCAAGAATTAAAAAAATTATTTTCTTACCAAAATGGACCAGATTAAGTGACGTATAGGACCATTTTCCTAAACATCCTTCTGACAACCTACCTAAATATTCATCGTACCATCTTCCATACATCCTTCGGGCCTTATTCCTAAACATCCTTCCGGCAATCTTCCTAAATATTCATCTGACCATCTTCCTAAATATTCATCGGACCATCTTCCTAAAAATTCATCAGAACATCCTCCTAAACATTACTTTGACCATCTTCAATACATCCTTCTGACCATCGTCCTAAATATCCTTCGGACCATCTTCCTAAACATCATTTTGACCATCTTCCTAAACATCCTTCGGACAATCTTCCTAAATATTCATCTGACCATCTTCCTAAATATTCTTCTGACCAACTTCCTAAACATTCATCGGACCATCTTCCCAAAAATTCATCAGAACATCCTCCTAAACATTAGTTTGACCATCTTCCATATTTCCTTCTGACCATCGTCCTAAATATACTTCGGAACATCTTCCTAAACATCCTTTCACCATCTTCCATACACCTTTCTGACAATCTTCCAAAATATCCTACTGATCACAGTTCACCGTCCCTAACATCTTTCTCAACATATTTTTGACAGTCTTTCTCGGAGGCTTTGAGCAAGTTCCTAAAGGGCAAAACAGTTGTCAGTTTTGGGGACGGGCCTGGTGAATACAAAGAACTACTGGACTCATATGGAGACGTTTTCAGCTACACGGCATTTGATGGGGCGCCATTTTGTGAGGAGGTAACTGGAGGAAGGGTAAGTAACTTACAACTGAAGTATTTCAGATATTTGATGTCATTACAAGGATTCATAGAAATCTTTGTGTGCGTGTGTGTGTGTGTAAGTGTGTGTGTGTGTGTGTGCCCGAAACTGAGTTGTTTTTTTCCAAATTATGCTAAAAATGATGTCCGATAAAACCGTTTTTTCATGTGTTCAACGATCTTATCCGTTAGAAAAATTGTTAAGATTTCAATGTTTCAAATTTTATACTTGAGTGTCCTAAAATAGTCCATGTTTTTAGTTTCAGATTCTGTTGGTTTCATTTTCTTCTAGGTTAAGTTTCTTGACCTTACAGCACCGCAATATGGTTTGCCCATTTATGACTGGGGGATCAGCGTTGAGGTAGCTGAACACATCCCGGCCAAATATGAATCTATTTACATCGATAATCTTGTCAGACACGTTAGGGAAGGTCTCATTCTCAGTTGGGCAGTCCCAGGTGAGAGAAATATTGAGTTAGGGAAGGTCTCATTCTCAGTTGGGCAGTCCCATGTGAGAGAAATATTGAGTTAGGGAAGGTCTCATTCTGAGTTGGGCAGTCCCAGGGGAGAGAAATATTGAGTTAGGGAAGGTCTCATTCTGAGTTGGGCAGTCCCAGGTGAGATAAATATTGAGAAACTCATTAACAGAAAGTAAAAACTATTTCCGAAAAATCAGTATTGATAGAAGCGATACTTTGGTGAGTCTGAGAATATCTTCTTTTCTGTAACGAAAGTATAATACAGAATAATTTTGAAACACTTGTGTTTTCATCCTCAATGGATAACCAATAATGACGAGTAATGATTTTATATATACATAAGTAGATTATCTGTATAAATAGATTTAATTTTAATGTGCATAATCTGTTTTTCTTCCTTTCAAATTCGGTTGTTGTTTTTGTTTTTTTTTTGGGGGGGGGGCGTAACGATGGTTTAAACGAATATAATTGGATTAATGGCTAAAAAGTTTGACCCACCCCTGCACTATGAAGCTATAAGGTTTTTTTTAATCAGCAAATCTCGATTTGAACAAATCTCCGTCTAACAAAATTCCGCTTCGTATTAATTTCCGGATACGAGAATTTTCAGGAAAATGGCTACCTGAGATTTTAATACGTTTTCTTTTCAGAACAAAGCGGTCTGTCGCACGTCAACCCCAAGGCGTTTGGCGACGTAAGGACGTTAATGTTCAACAAAGGATTTATTCTCAACGTCACAGCCGGATTGCCACTGAGAAACGCGGCGGTTTATGATTGGCTAAAGAATAACGTCCATGTTTACTACAGAGAATCTCTGGACACGTTGATAGAGGACGATGCTTAGCTAGCGGCATTGGTAGAGGATACTTACCAAGGGGCATTGGTGATGTTGATGTTACATTATTGTTTAGGAAATATCTTGACTTGGGGGAGGGGGGGCATGTGTTATGTTTGCCTATGATTATTGGCAAGGTCAGTGTTTTGGGTACGTAGTGAGGGACTGTGGGAATCTATGACGGTAAACGCACGGTTTGGTAAACCATCCCGATGGAGGCACAAAATAAAAGCTTTGTTTTAAAACTAAACCTTCAGGAAGGGGCGGCATTGGGGAGCAGACAAGGGAGGCAGGAGCGGCCTTAGGACAAGCAATGGAGGCAGCTGTCTATGGCTTGAAGTTTTATACTCCAAAATTTTAAATTATTAACTTTCGGGAATTATTATTTTTTGTGTGTTTAATAAAGGAAGATTATTATGTCACTTATCGATGCTTCGGTGTTATTCAATTCTAACGCAAAAGAGGCTCAATGGTTTTAAAGCTATTCAAATGAATTAATTGGAATTTATCATCTTAATTTGTTAAAAATTGTGTAACTGTTTAAAACCTTAACAGCCCCCCCAGCCCAATCGTTTAAAATACTGGGTATAATTTTTTAAAGGGCTTAACAGTATCTCACATTTCTCAAGTCAAAGTCATCGCTTTCGTTGAAATTTGATTAATTCATAGTGCATGGATAGATTTTGGCACATACCTGGCTTTAGTGTTTCATCATAAAAGTATGTCCTGCGTCTTCTAGCTCTCCCTAGTTTTTCTTCAGTTTTAGCTTGAGTCTTGACCAAACAAGATGGTGATCAGATGCGACATCAGCTCCCCTTTTCGCTCGTACATTTTGTAGTAACCTTCTGAATTTTTCGCTAATACTTATAAGATCAATTTGGTTTTCTATTTTGTTACCTTGTGAATATACTTATGCTGGAGTTCGCTGCCCTAAAAAACGAGCTCATTTGCCGCGCAGAAGTCTCCCATTCTTTCGCCGTTTTCATTTCTTTCTCATAGACCTTTGCACCCCAAAATTTCTCCGCATCCTCTGTTTTCTTTTCCAATTTAGCGTTTAGATCTCCCATTATCGTATTTAGATTTCTAACTGATTTTTTTCCAGTATAGCTTGTTGTCTATTGTAGAAGGCTTCCTTGTCATCTTTCTTACTATCGTTGGTGGATGTATAGCCCTGTATTACATTCATGTTTATTTTCTTATGCTTGGTTCGAAAGTTTGCTGTAATAAGTCTTGGACCATGGGCGTACCACCTATCAATGTCTCTTGGACCATGGGTGTCCCTACCTATCAATGCATCTTGGACCATGGTCTTCTCATCCTATCAATGCCTCTTGTGTCATCCTTGTCATCATGAGAGCGACTCCTTGTGTGTGGCGTATTTTCCTCCCCAATATTTGTGCTTCTCCAGAGGCCAAACTTAACTTTTCCGCTTATGTGCATTTTGTTTCCCAGATGCCAGAATTTTGAATTTGATTGTTTTTATTTCTGCCACCAAGGGAACTTATTTTCCTGTTTCATGCACTGTTCTACTCTTCCAAGAGCCTATGCTGATTACCTTTGAAAAAAAAAGGTGAGGGGGGGGGGGGTCTCGGCTTTGAGGCGTCCAGTATAATCTGGCTTTGGCCCCAAGGCTTCATAACTCTTTTGGGGAAAAATAGCACCTTCTTATCTTAAAACTGTTTTTTGGGGAAAAATAGCCCTCTCATATTTCATAACTCTTTTTGGGAAGAATAGCCCTCTCGTATTTCACAACTCTTTTTGGGAAGAAAAGCCCTCTCATATTTCATAACTCTTTTTGGGAAGAATAGCCTTCTCTTATTTCATAACTCTTTTGGGGAATAATAGTCCTCTCATATTTCATAACTCTTTTTGGGAAGAATAGCCTTCTCTTATTTCATAGCTCTTTTTGGGAAGATAGCCCTCTCTTATTTCATAACTCTTTTTAGGGAAGAATAGCCCTCTCATATTTCATAGCTCTTTTTGGGAAAACAGTCCTCTCTTATTTCATAACTCTTTTTGGGAAGAATAGCCCTCTCTCATTTCATAACTCATTTTGGGGAAGAATAGCCCTATCTTATTTCATAACTCTTTTTTGGGAAGAATGGCCCTCTTTTATATCATAAC
Source organism: Omphiscola glabra (assembly GCA_964017045.1). NCBI lineage: Eukaryota > Metazoa > Mollusca > Gastropoda > Lymnaeidae > Omphiscola > Omphiscola glabra. Next base: position 23,170,807 of record OZ024795.1, read on the forward strand.
TCTTTTGGGGAAGAATAATCCTCTCTTATCATGGCTGAAATTGTTTTTTTTTTCTTGTTGGTATTTCTATAACAGCTTGTTTTTATGGGTGTGGAAGCTGGCCTTATGCCAACCTTCCCCCCCCCCCCGGGCTTGGGACCGGCCAGGGCGCAGTTTTTAGAAATATGCTTTACAGATGTGATACGTCTGGTTTGGCTTATTTGTGTTTTTTTATGTGCTTTTTATAGGATTTTTTAAATTCTTCTTCATAAAATGATTCAAGAAGAAAAATATTGTTTCAATCAATTATTAATTACTTTTCAACTTGTTTTCTTAGATTTGCTTTGATCATAATTGATTTTTTTTTGTCGTCGACTTAAAAAATAAACGAAAGCAATTAGAACTAAGTGAACTATATTGTGTATATAGAAAGACAATTCGTCGAGCTGTCTTCTAAGTTTTCATGATCTGGTATAAAATGAAAATGCAGATCAATAGAACTTTTCTTTATTTTCCTTATGTTAAAATTCTTCATTTTCATCATAGAGTCAGCCTCATTGGCTTTAATTAGAAAAAAAAAGGAGGGGGGGGGTGGATAAAAATTTTAAAATTCAATGTTGAATTGTTTCCTACCAAGCGTTTTCTTTTCCTTTTAAATCTTCGTCTTGAAAGACTTTTTGACAGTTTCCATAAAATAATAATAATTATGAGAACTTGACCTCGTGAAGTGACAACACGTGGCACTTTGAAACGGTGAGTTCGGCCTAGAAGGTCGCTATTTCATCGATAAAAGTTGGACCCAAATGATTGCAAGAATGTTCGCCCCTTTCTTCAACCTGCCTTTGTATCTGAAATTCCTCAGAGAGTTGTGTCACAGCAGCTTATGCAGCATCTTAACAATTATAACTTGCTTGATAAGTTTCAATCTGCATTCGACATGGACACAGTCGTGAGACGGCACTACTCCGTGTCATGAATGATGTTCTTTGTAGTGTTGGACCTCAGTGCTGCTTTTGATATGATTGACCATGAGCTTCTTCTGTCAAGATTTCTGAATGAGGTGGGCATCTCTGGAACTGCCCTTTGCTGGTTTACTTCTTATCTGACTGACAGGACTCTGTGTACTGTAGTGAATCAAGCATCTTCGATGGACACTTCCCTTACCTGTGGCGTGCCACAGGGCTCAGTTTTAGGATCTATCCTGTTCTCCATGTACACTAGCCAGCTTGGGAGAATTATTGAAATTTATGGTATATCCCGCAAATTATTTGCGGATTGCACGGAACTGTACAAGAGTTTCTGCCCTGAACCTTTGGACTGTGCTGCTGCTGCTGTGCAAGTTGTCGAGGACTTCTGTCTTGTGGTGTAATAATGTGTGTCATCAAACAGACTTAAATTAAATGACGATAATACGGAGGCAAGTATTGTGGTTCTGTTGCCAATATTCGGAAGGTCGCTATTTCATCGATAAAAGTTGGTGCTTCTGAGATCCCCTCGTCCAACACTGTTAGAGACTTTGACTTCTACACTGACAGCAAACTGACTATAATCCCTAATAGCTGTGTAGAAGGCTCTGCACCAGTATATCTTCAAAAACGGATTTCTAAAAATGTACCCATATAGAACCTGCGCTCTTCAACACAGTCCTTACTGAATGTTCCCAGTGTCGATGAACACAGAAAGAAGTTATTCGGGGGTGCACTTTTTGAGGCTATTGCACCTAAATTGTGGAACAGTTTTCCTCAATCTTTGAGGGACATTGAAAATGATAAAAAGTCATTTAAGAACCATTTAAAGACTTTTTTCTTTAAATAGATTTTATGACATCAGTGTGATGTGAGCATGCACGCCGCAGATTTATTACATTATATTAAAAATGATACTATTTACCTAAACCAAAAGAAAATATTATGCACCAAACGCACTTTTTAAGAATCTCAATTAGCGCAGTTATCGGAAATTCTATTTGAGCGCTTTTGAACATACCCTTGCATCATACTTTCTTGCATATTATGTAGAGAATTAAATTTATTGATGTTTAGAAAGAATCATCAAACATATTAGTTGTTCTAATTTTTTCTATTCTCCTAAAATATCACATTATTTATTAGTTTATAGAAACGTTAAAACTAATACCCCATCTATCAGTTTTTATAAAAGTGGGGAGAAATATAATCTCATTATCAGTTACTGAAAATTCTTTAACGCATATCGAATTTTTTAAGACTTGACAAGTGTATAATAATTAATATATCAAGTAGCAGTACCAGATCAATTGAGTAAAGGTAAATGAATTTTTAGATACGTTTATTTTCTTAAAAAATTAAATTACATTTTTACAGATGCATTTGTCCATAGTAGTCGGTAGCTATAATGTTTCACGTTAATTATAATTAACCCCAGAGAATGTGTACAGGTTTTCTTCTTGAACAGGCAGGTTAAAGTCTTAGCAGTCCATTTTAAAAAGGGACAACACCACCTCAACTTTTGTTCTCACGCCACCGACAGAGATAATGTTCCCTGGTCGTTTTTTAAAATCTTTTCTGCAGAATTGTTCTTGTTTTGTTTGTTTTTTTTGTGTTTTTTTTTTGTTGTTTTGTTTTTGTCTTTTTTATCTTGTGTTGCTATTGTGGCATTGTATATACAGTAGTAGATAAACATAGGTTTTTGTTTCTGTTTAGGCTACGCCACGACCATCATGCGTCCACTTCAATAAGGGAAGAAAGTGGTGACCGGTAGTAGACATGGATGTTATTTTTAAGCCAGAACACTGTCGAGGCGTTCCTCAGTGGCTCCCCAGCTTTGATGTCAATATGGAAATTCCTCTTTTCCAACTGCTTGATGACTGCGCTCAGTGGCTTGTTGTTGACATGGGACAACCCCTTCTGTCCTGTTGAATATGTTTAAAATAGATATTAATTTGAGCATCGGATTAAAATTGATTTGTAATAAGACCGAGAAAGCATGATCTAAAAGGACACAATCCTTGATATCTTTGAATTTTAAAAGATTATATTTTAATAAGATGACATGTGAAATAACACAATCAAAACCTTGATCGAGTGTGGCTAAGACGTGTCTGTGAATGTATCGCAAATGCCACTTAACGGCAAAGTGTGTTCTTTTAACTCCACCAAGCTATATGTTATAAATGAGGTCGTCTCTACCAACCTGGCGTTGCCCAACTGATGATAAGGCCTTTCCTGGCATGTCTGACCAAGTTGTCCAGGTAGATCTCCTCATATTTGGCGGGAATGTGCTCACCGACCTCAACACTGACCACCCAGTCAAAAATTGGTAACCCGTACTGTGGTGCAGACAGGTCAAGGAACTCAACCTGAGGGGGGGGGGGTTAGATTTAATTGCTTCATAAACGGTAGTTCTTTCGATTTTTTGTACATGCGGTTTTTCAGAGGTTTAGAATTCTGAGGAAAATTGAAGATATTTAAACTTCTGGAGTGCACGAACAGGCGAGAGAACTCTACTTCAATGGAAGAAGTTAATTCCGATGCATGGGTTACTAAATAACATTATTCCATTATTTCAGAAAATAAACCAATTATGAAACAATTACGTTGTATTACAATGTATTGTGTATTTTAAACAAATGTAAATAAGCGCAAAATGGCGTTCAGAGAAATTGCCAGATTTGAGTCAAGATAGCGCGAGATTAATCGTGGCTGGAAATCAAGACGGGAAGATGTGGAACAAGGTATGGGAAATAAAGCACTTAATACAAACAAGACGCTTTGGGACTTGAGTTCTTGGCAATATCGTTGCCGTGTTTTGACGTAATTTTTGATTCACATAACATTATTTACAGCTTGATCGAAGGCCTTAAATAATATTTTTTTTTACATTACCATCAACTCAAATGTATCCCCCAAATAACCATTTATTTTGTCCTGATTTTCTAAAGCAACTTGAGGCCCCCGGGGGCCGGGTTTTGAATTTCTCCAGATAACAAAATTAGTTTGGGAAATGAAAATATATTTTAAATCATTTTTTTTAAATTGGGGATTAGCTGGGGATCGAATTCCAGTCAAATGTTTTAAAGTGCCCCCCCCCCCCAATCTCCACGACCTTCCCACTCTGAGCAATTCAAGTAACCAAGAGTTCAAGGAGAAAAGTTCAATGAGTCCTCTCCCAAGTCTTTCAACTCCCCCCCCCCCCCCCAATTACGCTTTACTCAGGAACCATAGGCAAACTCGATTGCTTCTTGCCTCCTCCCCCCATACCTATCAATGGACACTAGCCGGGGGGGGGGGAAATAATATGGGACCAAAAGAATACCTTGTGGCATGCCGACACTTGAATGAATTCAGGTTATGTATGGATACTTTGCGGGCTGATGCCCAGCTCCCGCCCCAACTCCAACTCCTGAAATCTCCCCTCCTTGCACCCCTGGCGACCGCTTGGAAGTATGCAAAAATCATATTTTTAATTGCGGAAAACTGCACAAAAAAGTGTTGTTTCTTTTTTACAACATTCCTTTAAGAGAATCTATATTTCAATATAAATCTAATCAACGGGTACGGGGTGAAAATAAAGGTTAGGAGACGCTGCCATAAGGGGTGCCAAAATTTTAATTAATTTATTTTATATTAAGCAACGAGGGTTGAACTGCTCAAACTATAGAGGAATCTCCCTCCTTAATTAATGTAATGTACAAAATCCTCACAATACTAATAGTAAGAAAATTGGAAATGTTTAGTGAACAGATCCTGTGGAACTATCAATGCCGATTCCGACAGAATAGGTCAACCATGGATCATATTTGTACTAGTACTAGTAGATGTCTCCTGGAGAAATGCTACGAATATAAATCGACATACACCAACTATACGTGGATTACAAAACAGCATGAGATAGCGTAGATAGGAATTAACTATACAATTATCCACAGGAACTTGGAGACCCTAACAAGCATACCCGGTTGATTCACATGACGACGGCTAACTCCAAAAGTAGAATCAAAGTACATGGAGAATACTCAAGGGAGTTCCCAGTTAATGAGGGTCTCAGATAGGGAGATTCACTATCATGTATCCTGTTCAACATCACGCTAGAAAAATTTATTAGAAGCATACACGTGAGCACCAGTTGAACCAGTTGAACCATAACAATATACTTCCAGAGAGGTATTACAGAACAACAACCAACAGAAACTCTATATAGACAGCCATTTGCAATGCATGGCATAAGCAGACGATATAGCGCTACTGGGCAGAAACATAAAGGATATAATTAAAGCATTCATGGAACTTGAAAATGCCTCGGTCAAAGCTGATCTTGGGGTAAATGAAGTTAAGACAAAATATATGATAATGTCTTGAAATACACACGCTGATGACAACATCAATATAAACAACCACACCTTTGAGAGAGTGGCTACTTTCAAATATCTAGGGGAGACTATACACGAGCACAATGAAATAATGTCGGAGGTGAAAGAAAGGATATTAGCAGGCAACTAATCCTATCTCAGCCTACAAGAGCTACAGGGAAGCAAAAACCTCTGAAGGGGAAAAAAGAAGACAATATACACGCCTATTATAAGACCAGTAGTAAATTATGCTAGGGGGGAAGGGCTTGGTCCCTTGCAAGAAAAGCAGAGAACCTTCTCAATATACGGGAGAGGAAAAACCTCCGTAAAATATACTGTCCAGTAAAGTACGATGATGTCTGGAGAATCCTTAAAAACCGAGAGCTGTATCAATTGTACAAAGACCCACCCATAGTCGCAACAATGAAAAGGGCAGACGGCGCTGGACACAACATATTGAAAGGATGCCGGATTGTAGAGCAGCAAAAGTGATCTACAGGTAGAAACCTATAGGGGCAGATGGCTCATCAATCGACCAAGACCAATACTGAGATGGATCGACGATGTAGAGAAGGACTTACACCATTTGGGGTTTCGTGCATGGAGGCGGAAAGCCATGGAGCGATCCGAATGGAAGGATGTGGTGGAGCAGGCCAGGACCCTACATGGGTTGTAGCACACTGATGATTGATGAAGGGAGGCGGAGTTATAGCTGGCTCTCGTTGTCTGTGCCCAAATTTGACACTGATAGATGTAACCCCCAAAGGCGTAGTTAGGGTTAGTGCAGATTTTAGCCACCCCTGCCAATATTAAAACTATGCAGTAATTTGAAAATGTTGCCCTTCCATAAAAAGAAAAAGAGACACCGGTGGTGAATCTCCCCTCCCCCCTTTTTTTTCCAATACCTCTGGCATAACCCACCACATCTATATTCCCCCCCCCCCAACTCCGGAACAAAATGTCAAAAAGAAACGCTGCAAGCAGAATTGACTAAGATCTATAGTGGAGGGGGGGGCTGACACCACTCAGGGGGGATGGGATAGACGCCACCTGAAAGCAAATGTCCTTTTTACACTTCCTTTTTATCCTACTTGTTATTTCGAAAAAAACGGAAATAATTCTTGACAATCTATTGTCAATAAATATTCTAAATGTTCTGAAGAACTATTTGACCTACTAATCCTTTAGTCACTTCCTCGGCGTACGGTGCCCCATCGTAAGCTGTATAACTCTTCATCTGACCCAGTGAGTCCAGGTGTTTCTTGTAATCCCCGGGGCCATCTCCAAAACTTCCCACCGTCTTCCCTTTCAGAAACTCGCTTAGTGCTACAGAAAAACCCTAAAGAAGAAAATATATCTTTATATCTCGAAAAGTATCGTATACAAATATTTTTAGCAATTTTTCAGCGCTGTGTTATTATACGATATTTCTTGTCCCTTCAAATGGCTCGGACCTTGGGGATAAATTAAAATGACAAATGAATGAAAGAAGTTAATGTGGAAACCATGTAATGTAGCAAAGGCGTGTGGAGAATTATTCAATAAAAACTTAAATACCTTAAAGCTCCTAGTTTTTATTTCAGGGATGATTTAAAACATGCCGTGACGCTCATTGCGTTTTTAATGTCCTTTATTTTATAGGTTACATTTTTAATATTAAGAAATCTTAGTTTCAAGGAGATTTTAACATAAAAATAAATCGTTGAGTTCTGTTTCGTTACCTTATCCCAGCTGTGCAGTCGGCTGCCTGGACGGCTGGACTCCTCGCACCAGCCTCCGTTGTCTGAAATGCGAAAGTCTGTCTTAACAGACAACAATGATTATGTCATCAATATTTGGCAAGTAAGTAAAAGTTCATTTTACTTGAATAATATTTTTTCATGGCTCGCGAACATTTTTTGATATCGTCAGTTTTATTTTTTCATTTAATATTCAACAAAAACAGGAACAGAACAAAAAAAAAAGGTTACACTTGTAGTGGTGGACAAAAAACCGTGATATATGAAAATCCACCTGAAAAAATAACGTTTGTTGTTATGGCGTATACATCCATGTATCCGAGTGACCATATAATTTAGTTCTTAGTTAAGCCATGGGCACATGTTATGCCTTAATGGGGGTTCTATCTTGTCTTTGGGATATCCCTCAGCACTCGCGGTGGGGGTGGGGTGGGGGGGCCTCAGCGCATTGCTTTCCTCAGTCAGTACCTTCATGTCTGGATGCGACTGCCTAATCACGAAATCAGATCAACGAGATGTATGCGCCACACCTATACGGGTAAGCAAAAGAACTGCAAAGTGTTTCAACTCACCATTGTTAGTTTGTGAATCTGGCAATTTTGCTGTCCGTACAACTTCATCAAGTTGTTCAGTTGGAGGGAGACCATATCCCTCTGATACTTCATCCTCTTGGCCAGATTATCGGGAACACCTCTGAAACGGGATTTTGTTTGAAATGATTGATGTAAATTGCAGAGGCGTTTCCTAAACAAAACAACCCGGGTCACTTTGTTATACAAAAGTTATTTTTAAAAATTCATCCCCAGACAACTCCCCAGACAACTCCCCAGACATCTCCCAGACAACTCCCCAGACAACTCCCCAGACAACTCCCCAGACATCCCCAGACAACTCCCCAGACAACTCCCCAGACAACTCCCCAGACAACTCCCCAGACAACTCTCCAGACAACTTCCCAGACAACTCCCCAGACAACTCCCTAGACAATTCCCTAGACAACTCCCCAGACAACTCCCTAGACAATTCCCTAGACATCTTCCCGGACAACTACCCAGACAACTCCCTAGACAACTCCCTCACTTTATCCGCCTTTCCACCTATTTTAACCCCGATTGGTTTCAATGTTTATAATTATGTTTAATAAATTTAGACTTTAGAGCTAGGTGTCCTCAAACTTTTAAACAAGGGGTCAGTGCACTGTCCCTCAAACACTTTAGGGTCCCGGGCGATAGCTTAAAAAACTTATGAACGAATTCCTGTGTATACTGGACACATCTTATTTGTAGGGAAAAATAAAACCAAGGAAAACACAATGGAATACTTGAGATTAATAATAATTTGCATCAACATAAACATTTAAGTATTTCAGTAAGAAGTGAGGGTCTGACTTGTTGGTGGATGAGATTGTCCTTGTCCAGTTCCAAATTTATCATTGAGGGGTGAAGACACCCGTTGGAGCGCAGTCTCTGAATTAGTTTGAAGAATGTCCACTTTATATGAAGCATTCAATTCGCCAATACTTTAAGGGCTTACGAGAAAAACAAGTGATCTTAAGTTTTCGAAAGTTTCTAACTAATTTCCCCAAATTTTATTTTATAATTTCTGAATGCGTCTTTGTTTGTACTGGAATATTTATGAACTAGATATAGCCCGCCAAACATTGGCGGCAGTATTGCGCGAACTTCCCATTTACTACAGTTACTTGACAAAACATGTCCGTACAACTTCATCAAGTTGTTCAGTTGGAGGGAGACCATATCCCTCTGATACTTCATCCTCTTGGCCAGATTATCGGGAACACCTCTGAAACGCACATTTAAGAATCCCAATTTTTACTACACCTCTTCCCCCCATGATACGTCACTGCACACTTTTTATTTCAGGCCCATGAACTATGTTAAATATTCTGATGTCCCAACCACCATTAACCCGAATATCTTTTACACCATACTTAAATTGAGACGATTTCGTTTTCCGAAAAAGAAAATATTACGCGCCAAACGCAGTTGCGTTATATTTTAAAAAACATATCATTTAGCGTAGTTATCGGGAAATACATTTTGCGCGCTATTGAACTCATTATTAAACCATACTTTCTTTCAAAAGTATAGAATTATTTGTAATATACTCTCAATACTAAATTGAGTTATTAGGAAGCAGCCACGATTTTTAAGAAGCAGCCGCCGGAAATGGAAGCAGTCCACGAGTCATACCAAAAGCGTAATATAAATAAGAGATTCTTGCATCTGCTGGGCCTTAATACATAGAAATAGTTTATGTTCAGTCTGAAATGTGTTTTGTGCTGCTATAAAATAGGCCTAAAGGGGCTTAACTTACCCTGAGCTGAAATAGCTGGAAACATCGCTGTGAAAACGGTGTATGGCGGCTGTCAAGATCAACACAATGAGAAAAATCAATCCATATCTCTGTAACGAAAATTTTTTTAAATTTATTTATTAATAAAATTTAGGTCGAAGTCAGTGACGGATTTACCATGGCGCAAACGGTGTGTTTTATGCCAGGCCCATGGGTTTTTTTAATCGTTTTTTTTTTTACGTTTTTAACAAATTGATTCATTATTTATTAAGTCATAATCTCTTGAAGGTGTATAGCCTTTATTTATTAAATATTTGTTACTATGGAGAAAAATATTTAGTTTATTTATCCCTTAGACACAGTGCCGGATTAAGCCATTTTAGTGCCCAAGGCACAAACCCACATGGGTGCCCCCTTCTGCCCGGGGCCCCTGATCTTTCACTGACTGTGAACGCTGGTATTTTCAATATTATTCAAAGAAAACAGTTGTTAACAAATATGTTTGTAATTTGTATTACTATCACTTATATAAAACCTACAATAAAGTATTTCTGTACTAAAATTAATAGTTAATAAATTTTGAAATAATAATAGACAAAAATACTTTATTTTTTATTAGATGAAAAAATCAAAAAGATTTTGTCATTCACATTTTAAAGATTTTTTTCCTAGATTTACATCTAGCAACGTTTTGAGTATATCGTCAAAGTTAATGTTACGCAACACATCTGCCTCGATCATAAGCAGAGATAAGGAATCGAGTCTTTCTGGTTTCATTGTTGATGTATTTGAATTTTTTTTACGTTTCAACTGAGAAAAAGAGCGCTCAGTTGAACAGTTAGTAACCATTAATTTTAAAAATATGCGCAAGGCGATTTCAACTTTTGGAAAGGCACACTCGATGTTGTCTCTAACCATTACTTTGTATAATTCTCCATGATTGAACGTGTTGTTTTCCGATTTTGATGCAGGAAACTTGTGGCGAATATATGAATGAAACTGTTGTAGTTCAGTATATAAATTATTGTTCAGATCTTTAGGATAAGAATTTATTAGTTCTTCACAACACTGAGATGTTTGTGATAGTGATACATCGACCAAACAAGAAAATCGAACTGCTACATCATTCTACACCTGGTGGTATTATTTTTGCAGCTTCTTCAAATCTTTCAAATTCATTCCTAGATTTATGCAAGTGATCTGCTAGTGAAGAATACAAATCAGCACACGTTTTCAAGTTCACATGCTCATTTTGTGTCTATTACTAAGGGGTTCCCGATCGAATTAATTAATTAATGTTATTATTTTAATATTATTTTTTAAAAATATAAAAATGGTTTAAAATTTTTTATAAAACTTCCCAAAATTTTTTTAAAATTCGAATACGACCGCATTATTTATTTACAAACCGAGTATTTTGCTCATTACCATTTACAAGGAGTTTTTTTAAATTTTTTATGCGCTTAATTTTTAAGCATTCAAGATTGTACCAACCTGAATATGAATTTTTATTATAATGTATTTCTTCATTTTCATAGCACTTATTCAATTTTCAGTTGTTTCTGGACTTAAATTTGTTCAAAAAAAATAATTCTTGAGGACTTGTGGTGCCCCCAAACGCTTGGTGCCCAAGGCACGTGCCTTCTTTGCCTAGAGGTTAATCTGGCCCTGCATAGACATTAGCTATTGATATCAAACTTTTCATCAGTGCAAGAGCTCATGAGAAGAATAACACTATTACAGTGTAGATTTGATGAGGCAAGGCGTAGGACAGTCATATCATGTTTCTTAACATCTTTTTATCACTGTGAACAAAAACTAAATATTCTAAATTCTTCATTCAGACACAAAACTCTTGACTCTTGGTAAAGCTGTAGCTCTCTTCAAATCTGTGTTGATATCATTAACTTTTCAAAGAATAAATGTAACTAATGCAAACATCAAAGCAATAATTTCCAGCGGCGAAACAAAAGACTTTGATGAGAATAAATGACACAAGCAGATCGCAGTTGTCCGATTTTAAATTGTAATAACAAAACAACAGAACAACAAAACAACAAAACAACAACACAAGAAAACAACAACACAGCAAAATAACAGCACAACAAAACAACAGCACAACAAAACAACAAATCGGCATCACAACAAAACAACAGCACAACAAAACAACAAAACAACAGCACAACAAAACAACAGCACAACAAAACAACAGCACAACAAAACAACAAAACAACAGCACAACAAAACAACAACACAACAAAACAACAAAACAACAAAACAACAGCACAACAACACAACAAAACAACAGCACAACAAAACAACAGCACAACAAAACAACAGCACAACAAAACAACAGCACAACAAAACAACAACACAACAAAACAACAAAACAACAAAACAACAAAACAACAGCACAACAAAACAACAAAACAACAGCACAACAAAACAACAGCACAACAAAACAACAAAACAACAGCACAACAAAACAACAACACAACAAAACAACAAAACAACAAAACAACAAAACAACAGCACAACAACACAACAAAAAAACAGCACAACAAAACAACAAAACGACAGCACAACAAAACAACAACACAACAAAACAACAGCAAAACAAAACATCAGAACAACAAAACAACAGCACAACAAAACATCAGTACGACTACACAACAAAACAACAGCAAAGCAAAACAACAGCACAACAAAACAACAGCAAAACAAAACAACAAAATAACAGCTTAACAAAACAACAGCACAACAAAACAACAGCAAAACAAAACAACAGCACAACAAAACAACAGCACAACAAAACAATAACACAACAAAACAACAGCACATCAAAACAACAGCAAAACAAAACAACAGTACAACAAAACAACAGCTTAACAAAACAACAGCACAACAAAACAACAGTACAACAAAACAACAGTACAACAAAACAACAGCACAACAAAACAACAGTACAACAACACAACAAAACAACAACACAACAAAACAACAGCAAAACAAAACAACAGCACAACAAAACAACAGCACAACAAAACAACAAAACAACAGCTTAACAAAACAACAAAACAACAGCACAATAAAACAACAGTACAACAACACAACAAAACAACTGCACATCAAAAAAAACAAAACAACAATACAACAGTACAACAAAACAACAAAACAACAGCACATCAAAACAACAAAACGACAGCACAACAAAACAACAACAAAACAAAACAACAGTACAACAGTACAACAACACAACAAAACAACAGCAAAACAAAACAACAAAACAACAGCACAATAAAAAAACAAAACAACAAAACAAGAGCACATCAAAACAGCAAAACAACAAAACAACAGCACAACAAAACAACAGCACATCAAAGCAACAACACAACAAAACAACAGCACATTAAAACAACAAAACAACAGCACATCAAAACAACAACACAACAGCACATCAAAACAACAAAACAACAGCACATCAATACAACAAAATATTAAAACAACAGCACATCAAAACAACAAAACGACAGCACAACAAAACAACAACAAAACAAAACAACAGCACAACAAAACAACAGCACAACAAAACAACAGCACATCAAAACAACAAAACGGCAGCAAGACAAAACAACAGCACAACAAAACAACAGCACATCAAAACAACAGCACATCAAAACAACAAAACGACAGCACAACAAAACAACAAAACAACACCACGACTGCACAACAAAACAGCAGCAAAACAAAACAACAGCACAACGAAACGACAGCACAACAAAACAACAGAACAACAAAACAACAGCACAACAAAACAACAGCAAAACAAAACGACAGCACAACAAAACAACAGCACAACAAAACAACAGCACATCAAAACAACAAAACAACAGCACAACAAAACAGCAGCACAAAAAAACAACAGCACAACAAAACAGCAGCACAACAAAACAACAGCAAAACAAAACGACAGCAAAACAAAACAACAGCACAACAAAACAACAGTACAACAAAACAACAGTACAAAAAAACTACAGCACAACAAAACAGCAGCACAACAAAACAACAGTACAACAAAAAAACAGCAAAACAAAACAACAAAACAACAGCACATCAAAACAACAGCACAACAAAACAACAGTACAACAACACAACAAAACAACAGCACAACAAAACAACAGCACAACAAAACATCAACACAACAAAACAACAGCACATCAAAACAACAAAACAACAAAGTGGCGAAAATAGTTAAATAATTTTTAACAAATGAAATAAATTTCGAACGGCAGAAAGAAACAAATGAATACAGTTGCTCCACAGAAAATACCGAAAAAAATCTTTAGGTTGTCAGATATCGCATACTTAGTTTTGTTTTTAATGAACTGCAGTTAACAGTGGACCAGGACAGAATGGCAAATCGAACTCATATCGAGTCTTAAATCTTCCTGATGTTTTGAAAAAAGGAAATCAAAGATGTATTAGAAGTCGATTCCTCCAAAAGTTGGCTTCTGGAATGTCTCAAATATCCGAGTCCGTCCTATGAAACAAGGGCTAGCAGCAATACTATAAGAATTATCTTCATCTGCTATTATTGTCAATCTATTCTTGATTAATTGTTATATCTTGTCATTACATTATTTTTTTTTAAATCGTCTGATGTTCTTAATTCGTGCGACGGAAAACACAATACGGGGAAGTAATGAGAAGTATGGCGAAGTAAGGAGAAGTACAGAGAAGTACAGGGAAGTGCAGGGAAGCACAGAGAAGTAAGGATAAGTACGGGGAAGTACGGATAAGTACGGGGAAGTAAGGAGAAGTATTGAGAAGTAAGGAGAAGTACGGAGAAGTACAGGGAAGTGCGGGGAAGCACGGAGAAGTACGGAGAAATACGGGGAAGTACGGAGTAGTATGGGGAAGTATGGAGAAGTACGTGGAAGTACGGACAAGTACGGAGAAGTAAGAGGTAAGTAGAAGTACGGTAAGTACGAGGAGCTATGAAAATATGTTGGATTTAATTAACGTATTTATTTATGTCCTTTTGTACCCAATACAAAATAACTGAAATGGGCCCATTTTACCTGGATGCCTGAAGATGACAAAAATGACACTCTTTTCCTATCCATGAATCATGAATTCCTCAAAATCTCTAAGCCTAGTACGCGAAGTCCTTGGACTTTGGATCTTTCTGTTAAGGAAAAATTTTAATTTAACGAAAAAAATATATATAATTTCACGTTTTCACATTTATTTGATTTAAGTAGCAAATTCCTATTATTTGTGACAGCTCGTTTATTCGTCTCTTCTTTTAAGCTGTTCATCTTTAAAGATCATTTTAAATGACAGTCAACTTATCTAACATTAATGCTTCCTATCTGCCAACATCACCACGATTATCTAACAAACACCAGAAATATTTTGTCACACTGGTATTTCTAATCAAGAACGCAATTGTTACACCGAGATTTCTAATCAAGAACGCAATTGTTACACCGAGATTTCTAATCAAGAACGCGATTGTTACACCGAGATTTCTAATCAAGAACGCAATTGTTAAACTGAAATTTCTAACAAAGATATAACCTGTCATACTGAGATATATAATCAAGAACTAAATTGTCACACTTTCATTTCTAACCAAGAACTCAATTGTCACACTGAGATTTCTAATCAAGAAATCAATTGGCACACAGAGATTTCTAATCAAGAACTTAATTGTTAAACTGAAATTTCTAAACAAGAACTAATTTGTCACACTTTCATTTCGAACAAAGAACTCAATTGTTAAACTGAAATTTCTAACCAAGAACTAACCTGTCATACTGAGATATATAATCAAGAACTCAATTGTCACACTGAGATTTCCAACCAAGAACTCAACTGTCACACTGATTGTCTAACCAAGAAATACATTGTCACACTGATACTTCTACCTAATTTTTTTAACTACACACATTACTTGTAGGCATAATCTAATTATCTGTAGCATCAAGAATTTTTTTTTCAATTATTCAATTAGATTGCTATTTCCATAGTTTTATTTCTAACATTGACTTAGTACCGGACTATGCAAAACCTTCTTTTCTTGTCTCTGAATTTTTTTTCCTTCCGATTAACACATGACCTTCATTTTGACAGTAACACATATTGAATGTGGGACACAATACGTTAATCAAAACATATCTTCAAATCTAAAGTTTATTATTTATAACTCCTTGGGTTATTAATCTGTGTCGAGTGGCTGATAACAGAGTTTCTATCAGATGATGTTTTGGGAGAAAAAAAAGTGGGGGGGGGGGGGGGAGCTGATACTATTGTATCGTACATAGAAAGAGTGCAAGATACGGCTTTCACCAATCATTAGTCTGCTTTAAAAAAAAAAAGGAATACAACGACCCTGATCACAAGAAAACTAAATTCAATGGGAGGAAAATGTTATGGGCCATCCATAGAATAAGATCTGAAGTGACGTCACACATTTTTTATCATACATATAAAACCTGAAAGTGAAAGGGATTTTGAACTTTTTGTTGTGATGGATATATTCTGAAAGAAGATTTCCCTTTATACATTTAATAGTTTAATAGTTAAGTCTTTTTTAGATAAATTTCTTATAGTAGTTTTAACAGTTGTTTAGTTCGAAATTGTGACGTATTTAGATGGGGGATGATGAGTCTAGATTTGTGACAGGGGGTGGGGGTAAAAATTGTTCAAAAAATAGCGTGAATTAGCCTACTTTATGGACGGCCCCTATACTATATTGGTCTTCAATCAAGCAATGAAAAGGGAGTAAACATTGAAGCCACTTAAGCATGTATCCACGGTTCGGCTAAATTGTTGTCCATTCTATTTCTCCTTTCATTTATCTATATTTCTATTTTCGTCACTGGATCGAACAGTCTTTCCCACCGCATTGAATTTCAACCATATCTCGCCCTCTTAAATCAACTATGGATCGGAAAATACTTCACTTCATGGGATATTTCAACCAAGCCGACATACAGCCAATTTTCGAGATTGTGAATTATGTAGATTTAAAAAAAAGGTCATCTTATCTTTGGTACTTAAGACTGGTGAAGATTTTACATTGATCAAAGTTTCATCTGATAATCTTGACAAATAATCATGCTAGCAAATGTTTGAACTTGAACTTCAATGAAGAAAGTATTTTATATTGTATTCATCATATGATACATGACAATGATATAGTTATCATGAAACTTAAATTAATTTATTTAAATAATTAAATTCATATTTTTAGATACAAAATTTAATATTTTTGTGCATCATGAATATAAGAATATTTTTTTTATTTTCTATTTGCTTTTTCGGTATTAAAACTCGATAGTCTGTAAAAAAATTTGTTGAATATTTTTTAGGAAATAGTCACTTGCATTATTCAATTATTCATAATGAGATAAATCTTTTTTTTAACTTCTAATAAGTATTTTTTTTTTTGCTTTAAAAAATATTTTGACTAGAAGATACTACATTCTATTACTCAAAATTAGCTAATGACAAGCCTAATCAGACTATTAATTACGAGAAATTTCCTTCTGGTCCTAAGTTTTGATGTTTATCTTAGTGAACCAAGGCAAGTGATCTAACAAAGGTCAACGTAAAACTCAATTCACCTATCAGCACGGGTAATATTCTTAACCCTTTGAAGGGCTGATGAAATTACTGTCTCCGGGTAGGACCTGCATCGGAAATAGTCGATCATCTCAAGTGCTTTGTCCCAAAAGTCCTCTTCCGACCGACAAAACCGAAGTAATTGAGAAAAAGGAATAGAGTCTTTACAGGATTTAGGGTGGGAGGAAGAGCAGAGTAGATAGCTGTGGTTGTCAGTAGGCAGTAGGCTTAAAGTTGGCGGAGGTTAGTATGCTGTCTTTGTGAAGGGTGGTAGTATTGTCCAAAAGGTTGACTGACACAAGTGATGTGAATTTAATGGAGAGGTGAAAAGAGTCTAAAAATTAATGAATAGGTCAAGCTCACCCCTATCCATAGTGGTGACCCTAATATCGTCATCAATGTACCTCTTATAGAATTCAGGTTGAAACTTTTATAATCATAAAATTATTAAACGAAAAATATATTTATTTATTTTTTAATTTGGTAGATCTAATTTTCCGGCTATTGAAACCCAAATGTGCAGACCAAACATTAAAATATCAATTAAATCTGGTAATTTAAGAAATTGGATTACAGCCTGAGAACCTCTCCTAAAAGATAACCTTTGTTGACATCGATAGCTACAGCAAAAAAAATCACAATGTAACCTTTGACGTTGGTAGCTATGGGAAACAATCAGAAAGTAGCAACAATATATTTCATGTTTTTGATAGAGTATTTTAAAAATTAAGTACTGGATTTTAGACCTGTTGACAAATTTAACCAGCTACATGCATTATTGATGGGAATTATAATTAAGTTAAAAGTTACAAAAATAATCAACACAGAATTTGAAGATTTATTTTTTTATTCTATTTTTTTTACCAAACAATGTACCACACTGCCAAGAGAAAATAAAAACAAAAATGAAATGTATTCCTTCTTTTTAAATGTTTAAATATTCAAACTATAAAGTTGACTAAATATTCAAATTAAAACCTCTAGCAACATTGTAAAGCATTGGCAGTTGGTTTTAAAACAACAGTATTTGGTTTGAGATAAATAAATAAACTAAATTACATGACTTAAAAATTATATATGGCAAAATACAAATTGCACTATAAATAAAATGAACTCACTTTATTTTCAATATTTTAATAGGGATAAAATCTGCATACACAGGTGAATGTTTCGGGCATGAAATGAAATGGTTAAAATGGTAGGCGAACACAAATCCAAGATTATTCAACTTGAACTAGCGAACCAAGGCTTGGCAAGTTTAATTTATATTCCACTTTGACCTGGTGATTTGTGGTTCTCAAATTGTGATATGGAAATAACTAATCATAACATAGATTTTTAACAATCTGATCAAGCTTAAAATATGAAAGTGTTTCAAGTTATGAAATGTTAAAGATGATATTTTGATGATTGTGTTAGGATGTGTTGATAATCAGATGATTGTGTCAGGGCATTGTTTTTTCTGTTGATGGTTACATGATAGTTTGACAACAATCACTGGTGTGAGTATTTTTTCTTAAAAAATACAAAAGTACTCAATAGAGTTCATGACATAATACTTCAATATGGAAGACCATAGGAAAATTCTAGCATCCACAATAAACTTTTCAACATTCATTAAATTTGGTTTTTGCTCAGCTGTCCACTGACAAATAAAGGAAAATAAAAAAATTTATTCAGCAACTTCATGTCATAAAAATATGCACTTAAGTTGTTGTAGACAAGACACAGATGTTCAAACCAAAGTATGGGTGCCACTAACTGAAAGCTGTGAACCCTGAAATCCCTTTATGAACATTTCTTGAAACCTGAAACTTCATTTACAAACTTTTCAAACCCTTAAACTTAACAAAACTCGTATAATTCATACCTTGTAGAAATAATTTCTTTTGCAATGATTACATCTGTTCAATTTATAGCAAACCTGTTTCTCACTGAATAGGTTGTCACACGTTCTTACACATGATTTTTTTTTTTTTTAAAACTAAATTCGGTATTTGAATAAACTGAACTGGCAAATGCTGTGCTGAAAAACATTTAGCCTCACTAATCCGGAATAATCTGGAAAGGTGGCACTCATGAACCAAAGGTGGCACCCATGAACCAAAGGTGGCACCCATGAACCAAAGGTGGCACCCATGAACCAAAGGTGGCACCCATGAACCAAAGGTGGCACCCATGAACCAAAGGTGGCACCCGTGAACCAAAGGTGGCACCCATGAACCAAAAGGAGGCAAAAGCTAGCCATTGGTTTTATTTATCCTCTTTACAAGTTTAATCATTTACGTTTGGCGCCTTAAAGGAAAGATGTCAGGCTGCCAACAATATGATGGTGTCATTGTTCAAACAATGTGATGGTGTCATTGTTCAAACAATGTGATAGTGTCATTGTTCAACTATTATTTGTTATATAAACTTTCTTTTTTTAATCAATGTCAGCTACTGGTAGAAGCATAAATAAATGAGCAAATGTAAAGTTAAATTTTGCACCAATTTGATATCCTGTAAAAACATACAAAAAAGAGCAGAGGGGAAGAAAAAAGCAATAATCTGATCATAATATTTGTAATAATTGATAAATGTATAATATAGAGGTTTCTATAAAAATGTAGGATATATAAAAAATAATTTCTAACCATAAATTATATAATTGTTCAGTCAAATCTTAAAAGAGCTTTCGAGTAATAGGTATTGTATCGAATGGCTAGACCAATCTAATTATTTATTTAGCTGGAGCCACAGTCTGAAACACCAAGTTATCTTTGCACACACACAAATGAGTTACAGGTTACAGTTACTTATATTGAAATACATTAATTTGGATGGCAGCAGTATGTAAGATACATACAACTCTCAAACACAGTGAGTAGTATTAATTAACTTTTCTCACACACTTGGAAAATTATGCTGCAGCACATTCTTTAGGAACACTTAACTTATTTAACTAGTAAGTGCATGGAGAATGGCCATTATTACCTAGACAATGCCATGAGGTAATTTATTCTATGAAAAGTTTTATTACAGTATATTCTGTTAGATTTTTATTTAACCTGGTTTTATCAATTACAATATGAATAAAAGTAAGAATAGCACATAATTTGCCGTTTGCAATCTAATTCTGATATAATGCATACAACACCAAAGTTATGTGGTTCATATGGATAACTATAATTATATGTACCGGTATGGAAAAGTGACAGAATGTTCAAAACCAAGGGTCAATGGCTGCTATCGAGGCTTTCCAAAAGTTTGGAAAATTTAATTCATCTTCAGTATGGAGGACAAAAGGTTTATACATAAAATATGGGTAACTTTCAATTGATTCACTGTGAGTCATGGCATTTTAGCACCAGTAAACATGAACAAGAAATGAAAGCTTAAAATAAAAATTTAATACGTCTACTAAAAGTTCTTGTTCATTAAATTAAAGCTTTTTAAACCTCAAAAAAAACTTTGGATCTTTTTCTTTTTAAGGTAAAACTTATTTTTAAAGATGTCATAAGCTGTGAAGAAGTGATTAAAAAAATAATGGATTTTTTTAAAAGCAAACTGCATAAAAACTTTTATGAGAGTTGGAAGAAGCATGAACTGATGAAATGGAATGAAAAAACATGGATTTTTATACATTAAGAAAAAGAACAATTTTTCAAATTTATTATGCTGGAAATAAACACAGAATATATCAAATTTTTATTCAAGAAAAATGTTTACAATTTTTTTAATAAATTTCCAAAATTCAAATACTAACAGTTCTTAATAATTTTTTTTTAACAAATTTACCACAAGTTTAGTAAAAAAAAATTAATAATCTGTGAAAAATTTGTGAACACTTGTATAAATTATTAAATATAGTTTGAAATTATTGACTTTTAAAAATACTTAAGATAACTTTTGGTATCAGATTCAAGTCAAAGATTTTGTTAAAATTTGTAAAAAGTATAGCATGTGAAAATATATTTGCACTTTTCATTTCAGAAGAAGTGGAAAAGCATAACACAGTTCAAAATGATCAGTAAATATTTATAGAGGCTTGAGAAAAATGGAAGACAAAATTTATCATATGTGGTAAAGTGAAAACTGCTATCGGTAACAGTGCTTTTCCCTCAAAGAATCACTGTAACAATTTTACTATTTATTTAATTAAAGTATTTTTAATAGAGTGGAGTAACCAACTTACCTATTTCATGAGTGCACACTTAATTTAGATAATGCTGTTTGATAAACCAGGATATAAGATGAGAATTATCTTAACGAATTCTCTTTCCCATATCTTCACAGTTAGGATGAAACAAAAACTACTGTAATCAAAGACCGATTATGAATCTATACGACAAAAGACTGATATTAAATTTAAAAAGGTCTTTTCAGTTTGCTGGCTGAACAACATTAAATGTGAAAATCAGTAATAGTTTATACATGTTCCTGTGGAATCCTTCTTTGCTTAGCTAAATACGTTGATAGCAGGATATTCATCTTTAAAATAGAAAATACTATTTTATATAATTTTAAAATCATTTAATCATTATATTTTCCAGCAGGACTGTGTCGCAGTCCAGCTTTTGATATTTCTTTAACCATGGGTCATTTATCTTAGAAAAATGAGATGGATAGACAAAGACAAAATTTTCACTTTCAACTGGATCATTTAAAAAAAATTAATTTTGATTAGAATTCTATCACAATAGAAATAAATGATGGATGTCTCATGAAGTGATGTCGTGTCACATGCTGGATTGTAAGACAAAAAAAAGAACTGGCAATCCAATTTCATCAGGCATCAGGATTCACACTACAAGAGCGTCTGAATTCCTGTCCCCTTTCATGAATCCATTTGTTGGCCACCCATTTTGTCCCCACCAAAACTGGACAAGCCGCATGTCTTGTATTGTAGATGCCCTCACCACTTCTATACAAATTGTACCAAAATGCTGCATTTCCCTGGAGAGAATAGAGCAGTTGAAATAAGTATATAAATTATAAATAAATTAAGAAAGTGTAAATATCACAAATAGAGGTAGTAGGTAGCTATTTAAGTTTGTAATGAATGCACAATGGCATACGTTAATGTAAACCCACCTTTTTGGGGAAAAGTTTTAATCCAATGTAAGGAAATACAGTAGCACCTCCTGCCTCTACATCAGACATCTAAAAAAAAAAAAAAAAGCAATTATTAAGTATGAAGTGACCAAAATTTAAAATGTGTACACAGGAAAAATTATTATAACAGTGTTACATTTCATAACTAACATTACAATTCCAAAAAGCAACTATCCGAAGACATTTACAGAACCAAAACATGTATTTTCCTCAACATTATTATTTATAGCAAATTTATTTAAGGATTAGTGAGAAAAAATATTCAACATTTAGTAAAATGAGCATTTAAAGTTTATTAGTTTATTTTGACGTGATAATAATTACTTCTTAATATTTATTTTTGATTAAGATTAAATTTTAATCGAAGAATAAAATAAAATTTTTTTAAATGTTTCTTTTGAACATGAAACCAAAACAAGATAACAGGTGATTAGAAGTAGATTTATTAAATATTATCACTAAAACATATAAAAGTTAATGCATGCACCTTACTAACTACGATTGCTAGTATTGAAAAAGATGTCTTCAAAATAAATATGGAACTATTTTATCCTCCATTCGTTATGGTTTGTTATTCAAAGTAGAATGAGGACAGATCAGATGCTCCTCTTAATCCCTTTAACTTTAGGATTAATTTTAAATCAAATAACACATCCTTAACTCATTAACTACCACAGGCCGCTGACAGTAGCTGAGGAACTTAACCATTATGGCAACAATCAACTCCTCTTACTTAACTATGTAAATAAAACTGATTTAAACATATAAAATTAATATTTGACCATGTCCATTTTCTTTTAATAACTGAATAGTTTTAATTATACTAAATTTAAATTGCAAACTACCCATAAATATTGTAATCTAAATTAGCATTTAAATCGCATGTCATTTAAATGTTCTACTCTACTTCAGCATTACAAGAAAGCATAGTTTAAATTACCAGAACTCATGAATTTTACAAGAATTTCACATTTTAATATATATATAAATGTTTACACATAGACCCTTGAAATAAATTAAATTTTTATTTGTAAAACTTTCTCTTAATATCTGAATTTTGTGTATCATTAAAATATTGATTATCGATAATTATTTTTAAAATACATATGAATGAAAAAAAATTTGTAACTGCATTGGCTTTCAATTTAAAAATAAAACCAACACCCCAAAAAAATAATAAAAAACAAGAATTTTTGTAGTATAGAAAATATTTTTTATAACTAAGTTTAATTAAATGAAACATAGTTTACTTACCATACATATACTATTAAAATTTTTACTTTCTAATTAAAATTTGAATTATTGTACTCAATAGCAGAAAATACCCATTATTGTGGAAATTTCTAATAGGAATCAAAAAGCCATTTTTTTTATGAAACTTACATAATTTAAAAAAGTAGCTATTCTGTTCCCTGTTCCCAGAGACTTGAAAGCATCTTTTTCTTCTTTCTATGATGGTCCAACAGCAACAAGCAAACAGAGAATTGGGTAAAATTAGCCCAGACATTTATCAGAGAAACATTGCACCAAGCTTATGGTAAGAGTCATTTCTGTTAAGCATAGTTATAACTCAAATTTTGATATACCCAGAAAAGCATTTTAGCAAATATTTATCAATTTTGCATTGCTAGCTAACAGCGACTCTCAACATAGCTCAAAAGCATGGGGTAAAGCTCACCTCCATGTTTTGCAAATGTAATGCACTGAGCTTGATAGCCTTACAAATACACAGGAATAACAGTTTTTGTAACCTTTGTAAAATATCATGAGGTCGTTTTATAGCAGAAACAGAGAGGATTTGTGGGGCCATTAAGAACAGTGCATGATCAAAGTACAATTGACCTATACACTTACATAATTTAGAAATGTGGCTATTCGATTGCCGTTTGCTTCTTCAAAATCACTCTTTTTTCTTCTCTGAAAGACAACATACACAGGTGCTTCTAATTTTTTTTTAACAGCCTGCCTTAATAAAATTGAGCTCATTCAACAAAATGAACCCATATATTATTGATTTGTAGCTTTTAAATTTTAACATTTTAAAATCCTGCAACAAAAAAATTGACCTTGAAAAGAATTATTTTCATATTGAAAATGATGAATTAAACTTTAAACTACCGGTATTAATTTTTGCTTAGAAAACATGGAACATTTTATTTTACGTAATTTTAATTTTTTTAAATAGTATATTAGTTTTATTATTAAATGACTGTTGGTCTTTGTTTTAGTAAAGCTTAAAAAATACTAACCCTAGCAAAATCAAAATGGGGTTCATAGTGTCCTCCTAGGCCATAGTTGGCAATCTGTAAAATAATTTCAAATTAACGTATCATCATGTTGGCATGAACAAAGGATTAAAGAATTTTTAAAATGACTTATTTATTTATTTCCTTTAGCCAGAAGTAAGCAAAACAACCATTAAAAGGATTTTAGGTATAAATTAGAAAAAAAAAATGAATAATGTCAGAGCATAGCAAATTGATTTCTCTTTTTTAAAAACCCCATATGAATACCTGAAGCTCCTCAGCTGTATCCATATCAAGACCTGTAATGGCTTCCATTCTTTTATTGAGTTTTTCCACAACTGGATGCTCTTCTCCTTTCAGCCAGGCACTAATGAATTTTTTGTTATAAATTAAAGATTTTATTTCACGATTTACCTTTGCTATTGAGAGGATACAAACACACATTTCTGTTAGGCATCACAAATTTGCCATAATATACAAACTGATGCTCAATAGCTTTGAACACTGTTCAACAAAAAAAAAATGTATTCAAAAAATTGTTTGTATCAAGCAAAACCAAAGTCGTATATGAATTAAATATTTTTATGAGTATAAGCAATCCTTGTAAGGACAACCAATTAATTTGATAATGGTGCACTTTCTTGCACTAATATAAAATGTTTTCATGATCTCCCCTTTGCCGCTGTGACAAAAACAATGCTTTTTTTTTTAAAAAATACAATATGTAAAACATTTAAATGTATGAATCTCAAAGTGGTATGTTTTATTTTAGCAGAGACTTAAATAGATTTGCTAGATCAAAATATAAAGGATTTCCTCTGTATTCAGCTGTGTGAACTAATATGTTGAATAAACAGGGTTCATCAATGTACTGTGGCTAGTTTTAACTTAGAATTAGGCCTAAGTAAAATATAATTCTATAAGCTTCCATGAATATTTTGACACAACAAAATCTCTTTCAGAAAATGTTTTTAATTGATGAAGATTTATAAGTATTTTTAAAAAATTGGTAAATACCTTTTACTGATTCTGTAGTTGGCAGTTTCTAACGCCCCTGTTTTAGCATTCTGAACAGTTGCTCTATTCAACTGAAAAAAACATCATGACCATCTGAATTTATGCTATCTTACAAACAAGAAATTGTAAAGTCTAATGAGATTCATGTAGGTTAATTCAAATTTAAACTTAAAGTGACAGAGCACATCCCTTTATAAGAAATAAAAAGACTTATAATTCAGAAATTGTGCATTAGCACAACTTCTTAAATTTTACATCATAATTCTACTTACATACCAAAACAGATGCTCTTATTTACTAAGCAATTTAAAAGTTGTCAAAGTCCAGGAAAATTCCTTTATTATAAATACAGAGGAAGTTGGTAAATAAAATGAATGTATTCCAAAATGTTTCTTACCCTTGGTGTGGCCAGGTATTTAATTTGTTTTATTTCCTCGTCACTCATGACATCATGGTATATTACTACCCATGGATCAAAATGAACCGTCTCCTCCTTAGCAGGCTGGAGCAGTAACAGTGGATGGTTGTTGGTCAAATAACGACATGTAAGCTTATGTGCATTCTTCACAGGCTGAATGAAAACAATTGAAGTGAATAACTTTCAACTCATTTTAAAGTTAATTTTGAAATGAAATATACAAATTTGGCAAACTTAGTTTATTTTGGGGTCTAACCATCTTCTACATAAGCTGTTACATGAGTCTTATCGTTGGTGTGACATTAACTAAAGAAAAATAGGGATTTTGAAACAGAAAGTGACTTTCTAAGTTATAAATTTTTAAAGGATGTTTTTTTAACCCATTAAAAGATCAAAATGGCACGTACCATAACATCCTCTCCTCTACATAAAGCCTCATATGTCAGAAATTCTTCAGAATTTCTGTATTCATCTCTATTCTGCTGGTATCCTGGCTTTTTATTTTCATCAGAGGATCTCTTCTTTCTTGTCTCATCTTGAAGCATAGCCTCAAAGTATTTCTTATTATTAACAGCTCTTTCATGGTTGGGGTCTGAACAAAATGCAGA
This sequence comes from Omphiscola glabra, assembly GCA_964017045.1. Taxonomy (NCBI): domain Eukaryota; kingdom Metazoa; phylum Mollusca; class Gastropoda; family Lymnaeidae; genus Omphiscola; species Omphiscola glabra. Next base: position 23,197,185 of record OZ024795.1, read on the forward strand.
GGAAAATAATTTTATCTAGAGAAATTGTTAAATTATGAACTATATAATGTAAATTTTTGAAGTTTTTGGTCTTACCAATATTTAGAAGTTCATTGGTCAACTCCAGGGCCTGTGACAGATCCCCCAGCTGCAGAGAAAATAACCAAATTTGACATAAATTTAGACACATTAAAACATTTTATAGATGTGATGGAGTGAAAGTGTGTGGGTTATAGGAAGAAAAAAAAATGTGGTGATGGAGAAGAGTCATATTATTATACCTCTTTTGAATTTTGTACAGAAGATGTTGATAGCTGAAGACATATAAAAAAAAAGCATGCAAATTAAGGCACCTTATCTTTTTGTTATAGATATAATTTTTTTAATGGAATCCTCATGGGATGGACAATTACCCCCCACCAACCAACTCTCTTTTTCAAACTGCCATAGTAGGAAACACTGCTGAACATCTGTAAATATTAGAAGGCAAAAGACAATAGAATACCAAATGTATCCAATATATAGTTTATCTATAAACAGACATAAAGCATCAGACAACTCAAGCTTCCCCATTCACGGTATTTATCAAAAATTTTAATTAATCCCAGCTCTCTAAAGGATTAACATAAAAGTGTTGTTCAGGGTAAGATTCTACAGTACAGAAATATTAATTAGTAAAAAAAATAATAAAACTTTTAATAGAATTTATATTAAAAAATGTTTTAAAGCAACATGATTGTTTTATTGAACATGTAAAGGCATTATTTATCATGAACAAAGTCCCAGGTTGGGTATTGATATAACACATATAGCTGAATTTAATCTGTAAACATATAAAGATGGGGTTTTTTTTCTTCTGGTCAAAAAGACCTTGGTGTGGGTGGCTGGTATTCGGTAACTTTAATACTAACAGACTAATACAATGATAAAATATTTGTAATGGAGTTAAATTAAAAAATCATGGTTTAAAAAAATTGCACATAGGACAATCCCTTTGATTTTTTTATTTTATATAAACCTTATTTTTAAATAAAGGAAATCTAAATAACACTTTATTTAGTCAAATTCAGAAAGATAAATTGAATTATTTGAAGAGGAAAAAAATGACCAGAATGGTTACTGAACAATTTACCTCCATCTTACCCGCATTATAACTTTTTGACTTATCTAGCCAACCAAAACATAAGCTCAGTTAAATTAAAATAGATTTAGTGAAAGGTAATGGCACATTGATAATTCATAATATGAAGGTAATGGCACATTGATAATTCATAATATGAAAAATTGCACCAATGCTTAATTAGATTTTCATTTTCTCATTTTCAATATAGACACCGGTTTTTCCAAGGAGTTCAGTACATTGGCAACTGAGCCATGATTTCACTTCTTTTTAAAGCTGGTCACTCACCACAGCATGGCTATATGAGAGATAATCGAGTGTTTCACTCCTGCTGACAGTCTTATCCTGCTCCTTAGCCTCTCTTTCTAAAGCTGCCTGCATCCAAAGACTGCTGTGATAGTAATCACTTTCTACATAACTCAGGCGGCCAATAAGGAAACAGTCAGCAGCTGGTGATGAATGATGAAGAAAGGAGATCATAAAGCATCCCATGCGTCAGCATCACTGTTTCATGCTGCGATCAACTATGCAAATAACCACTGCATGAGTGGCACTTCAGACTTGTTAACATTTTTTTAAAATACACTTTTAAAGTGCTTAGCCATTCAGGAGCCTAGTCCATTGCTATTCATGCAAATGTCATCGAGCTGTTAGTTTATAGTTCTAGACAACTTCCAACAGTGTCCCTCAGCGAAGTCTGTCTCGTTAATGCTCCATGCTTGTATTCATTGAAAGATGAATATGCCATGCAATCAAAGAAGCTGTCAGAAAAATTTCTTCCCAAGTTTTTAATGCAGATATCTAAATACACACCAGGGTTTCTTGCTCTGTCACATATTCATAACTAATTTTCAAAATACACTCAATATATGCATATCTTAGCAACAATATATCGTTAAGGCATTGATATTCTTCTGATTTGAAATTAAAATTCCCCTTTTCTTTAAAGTGTCAGAGCTTTGCAACAGTGTTACCTCAGAAACACACTTTCTCAAAATTAATAAAACAATTTCTTGAAATATACTTTCTATTTGATTATGTATGTTTTATTTCATATAGCTCTCAGAAATACTTCCTACAAAATAGCAACACAATGTTCTAGATCAGTGTTTCCCAAAGTTTTAAGTTTGAGGTATTAATTTTTTTTTAATTTAAATAGTTTTATAGATATTAATGTTGTTTGGACAAACTACCTAAGTAATGTAAAGACTACTTTTGAAAACACTGTTCCAGACAATTCAATTGTATTCACACAATTGAAGACCTTATACACCCCCAACAATAAATTTTTTAAAAATTTAAAAAGGGGGGAAAAAAGATTTTGCTTAAGATTTAAGATTTTTTTATTCTGACTTAAATGAAGTGATGATATAAATTTTTTAATATGCCTGCAAACATCACACAGAAGGAAATGTCAGATGTTATGGTTCTCACCTTGAAGTAAGAAAATGCCAGATAATCTAACACCTCAATTCTTGTCCAGTCCATATCTTCACTATCTGCAAACACCTCACTCTCCCTCTCTCCTCTCTCACTCCCTCTGTTTATGTTCCTATTCTTCGCACTCTTTGAGTGCTCATCCAAAGCTTGCTCCATCCAGAGCATTGTGTGGTAAAAATCTCCCTCATTGTAGGAAAGACGCCCAAGCTCAAAACATTCTTCCACTGGTATAGTGTTAGCACATGAACAAAGGGTAGGGGAGGGGAAATGTTAAATGAGCAAGACATGCATTTATAGAATATGATTCTACTTAATTGATTAAAAAACACTAGAGGCTTCAAACCTCCTACAAGTAATGCTATTGATACACCAACTAAACAAATGAAACATGATTTCTCATGTCAATTTTAAACCCATCTATTTTAAAGGGTCAAAATTATAAATATTTCTCCCCAAATTAGCAGAATGTTGCATGGAATATTTTTTGGTTTGGATTTGTCATTTGCAAAAATTATCAACATTAACTATAGAAGCCATGCCATGCTTTAAGCTGCATTAAGAACAACATGCAATCAAGCTTTCCAGTCAATAAATCAATCATTTTTAGATTTTCTATTTGCCATTAATAAATCTAACATGATTGAATTCCTCTTCTAATTTATATGGCAGATGTTTATGTTAAGAGAAAAGGTTCAAATACCTGATAAAACAGGGGACACAACTCCACCAAGATCCCCATGGGCTACTGTTGAGGTATCTAGGTGATAGGTGTCCTGTAAACGCATCAGGGCAGAAGCAGCTCCTTTTAGATCTTCATGTGTTGGTAAATCTGATCTCACTTGCTCTATCTCCTGGAACATGGCTAGGGTTGAAGAGGATGCATTATTATTATGTGAGTGATACAGAGAAATGGCACTATTATTTTGATTTTGACTTATTAATCATAAATAATAATTATGAAGAAAAACAAGAACAAAAAGGCCTACCAGTTGGTGAAAGAACTAACCACTGCAAAGCAAGGGCGTAGTACTACCATACAAGACAAAATTGGTTAATGTTTGACCGAGGCAAATGATATCCTAAAAAGATGGACTGAATACTGCTGAGAGATGTATAATGAAAATGATAGACCCAGAGATCCTTAATGTCCTCCAGCAACGGACAATGAAAACTACCCAAGCACTCAGAATAGGAAAGGCCAAGGAGTGGATAATATCCCTGCAGAGTTGGTGAAACAAGGAGGAGAAACAATGATAAATGCCCTAATCAATATGTGTAACAAAATATGGCTGACAGGGGAATGGCCCAAACCATGGACCCAATCGCTCATCATCACCCTCCCCAAAAAAGGTAACCTACAGCTATGCCAGAACTATCGCATCATAAGCCTAATAAGCCACCCATGCGAGGTCATGGTAAAGGTCATAATGCACAGACTCAGACAATATGCCGACAAAATCATTGCTGAAGAACAGGTGGGCTTCAGGCAAGGACGTGGCACTACTGAGCAGATCCTGAACCTCCGAATACTATGTGAGAAATATGCTCAACACCAACAGAACCTATACCACATCTTTGTGGATTTCAAGAAGGCATTCGACAGGGTTTGGCATGCTGTTTTATGGACCACCATGAGGCACTACAACATCAACACAAACCTAACCAGAATGATATGCAGCCTCTATGATAAGGCCATTAGTGCAGTCCTCTTCAACAATAACATCAGAGAATGGTTCAAGACCACAGTTGGAGTACCACAAGGCTGCTTGCTCTCCCACACCCTGTTCAACATCTTCTTGGGGAGGGAATTATGTTAGATGCACTGGTAGCGCAACTAGAGACAGTCAGCATTGGTGGCAGATCAATCACCAACCTACGTTTTGTGGTTGACATAGGTGAACTGGCTGGAAGCGAAGAAGAGCTCGCCAACCTAGTAAAGCGTCTTGACAAGACTTCATCATCCTTTGGCATGCAAATCAGTGCAGAAAAGACAAAATTGATGAAGAATAAAACCACCGGCATCTCCACTGAAATTAAGGCAGAGGAGGAAAGATTAGAGACAGTAGGCAGCTTCAAGTACCTAAGAGCAATAGTCTCAGAAGAAGGCTCCAAGTCTGAATTGATGGCCAGGATTGCCCAGACCACAACAGCACTAAAGAGGCTTAAGAAAGTATGGAATGACAAAAATATAGCCCCCAGCACCAAAATCAGGCTGATGCATTCATTAGTTCTCTCCATTTTCTTGTATACCTGTGAGTCCTGGACATTAACAGCAGAACTTGAAAGAAAATTAATGCGATGGAGATGAGATGTTTTAGTAGCATTCTTGGAATCTGCAGTAGAGACCATATCTCTAACTAACAAGACAAATAAAAAATTTGTCAAGCAATTGGGCAATATGATGACCTCCTGGGAACTGTAAAAAAGCGCAAACTGGAATGCTATGGCCATGTGACAAGAAAACATGAAGGGCACAACAACAGGAGGGAGAAGAAGGGGAAGACAGAGAAAAAGATGAGAAGATAACATCAGAGTGGATGGGACTAAAGCTAAGCAATGCTGTGCGAAGTGCAGAAAACAGAGGAATGAAGGAGAATAGTTTTCATCTCATCTGTGGCGCCCCAACGATCCAAGGACTAAGGGACATGTAGATGTAGATGGCTGCAACACTGTTCAAAAGGCGAGCAAAATAAAATTCCTGATAACTGCCGTTAACAGTGTGCAAATTTGTTCATTAAGTGCAGGAGATAAAATTCTTATTTCTAAATGGGATTCTTAAAAACAAAAATAATTAGATTTGTTTTATTTTATGGAATCAAATTAATTTTAAATCTGATAAAATAAATGAAGTAATGGGGAGTTCACTCATTGCTGCCACCATAAAATCATAACATAGTTATAATGTATATGCACAGAAATCTTACAATTTTAACATGTTCTTCTCAAGGGCTCTTCCGCCAATCCAGAAAAAATACATTAAGTTATCAGAAATAGGGATGCTTAAAGCAGACCTGTTTACTCTTACAATCTTGGCATACAATGTACGATTTCAATTGTAGACATTATATATTATATATACTGTATGTTTTTATTTTACTATTAAGATAACATATTGTAAGATTTTTAAGAGTTTGAGGGTAAACAGGTCTGCTAAAGCTCTCACCTATAGAAATTGATTCTTGAAAGGGCTCCACTGCCCTAAATTAACCAAATTGATTGTAACTAATTGATTTGCTGCATCAATTGATGCTGATAAATTTACCAATTAATTATGTAGCGCTGGAAAAATCTTTATTGTAACATTGAGTGATGCCCTCATAATTTGTCTTCTGGTTCTTGTCTTCATCTGTGCCAGCCTCCTTACTGATACTAATGTCCCTGATTTATATATATTACACAACAATACCAACAAAGTATATGTTTTTTCTTAAAACAATAAGATATTATTATTCTTTTCTTTGATTTAATGTTTTTACTGTTAAATGTTATCTTTAAGGATTTTCTTTAAATTTTAATTCTACAGCTTTCAACAACAAAAATTTTTTCCCAGCTTCCACATGTGTTAAATCTAATTACTCACCATCCCATGTATTGTTAGAAATAATAGGAATCACATCACGGTCCCAGTCTAAAGTGAACCTCTTAATCAGCAGGAATGCATTGATGGGGTTTCCCAGATACTTGTCAATGTTCTCCAGCGCTTTGTTGCTGTGACGTTCATAGTCTTCAGCCAGCCTGTCAATAGCAAATAGAAATGGGTAAAAAATGTTAATTGCTTTTTTAAGAAATTTTAATGCACTTCTTTTATAAGAATAAAATAATTTCGCAAATGTGAATGCTAAAAAATTAAATGTGATAATTCTCATTGCTTTGGGTTCTTTTTTTTTTAATCAGTTTTAAAAAGATTTGTTATTAGATTCATTAGAATTAAATTAATATATTAATAAAACCTGTGACAAAATAGTTATAAAATATCAACACAAAACAAAGTTTGTTAGAGGAAAAATAAACTATTCCTTCCATTAATTTTATTAGGTCAGGAAAGCTTTTTGAACTGCAGAGAAATCCTGGCAGACAAAATGACAATGCAGGCCATGAAGAAGAAAATCAATAACTGGAGTTGTTTTACACTCATTTGGCCAACCAGGGGAGTAATTGAAAGAGATTCCAGTCTCCCTGAGCCCATCACCCTGATCATCACCTCAAGGCTAGGATTGCGTGAATGACCCGCCTATCCTTCACCAGAATACTTCAAGAGTGATCGGTTTTCCCAGCTCTGTTCATGATTAAGAGCTAAATCTAGATTAAGAGCATGGTATCATGTTACTCAGTGTGTGGACAGCCACAATCGCTGGCTTAACAAGTCTGGTTGACTCAATTTATTCCTGGATTTTCAATGGTATTTTTTAACTTATTACTAGGCAAGAAAATGAATTAATTTCTCCTGCAAAAACCCTCATTATATTTATTGAATTAACTATGAAATAAATTTCAACAAGATAGTTAGAAAAAAAAAACATATCTCCTAATTACTTTCCATCTAACCCTGCTAGCATAAGGAATTATGAAACCCATTCATTGGGTATTCTTCCATTCATACAAATTTGTGTTAAGTAGTATCCAGTGTAAAAATTTTAAAAATTCCTCTCGTTGCAAAAATAACATATGCAGGCCCAGATGATTGGCCAGCAATAAAAAAAACAAACACTTGACTTGCATGAATGAACTGAATCACCCACTCATTCTACTGGCTGACAACAAGTGGTAGAAGACTAATGATTCACCAAAAAGAATCCCACGCTCCATTACCAGTAGAATATTGTGTGAAGGGAGTGGACAGAGGCAAGGATTGATACCTTGCTGGCCTTCCCACACAATACATGCATGGGGGCCGGACATAGAGGGGAGTGATATGACCTGATAAACAAGTAGAGTAGGTACTACTTAGCTTTACAACAAAGACATTCTCAACACAGTTTATCCTACACCTCATGCAAGGTTATTTTATTTATCTATTCTAATTTCTGAATATTTTACCTATTTTGGTGGAATGTCAAAAAAATATGGCCACTGTGAACAGCACTATTTATTAATAAATGACCATTAAAAGAATTTTATATATTAGATAACTTCAAAAGATATATTTTTAATTATGAGGATTTGAGGTCTTCACATGCTCAGGCAATCACCAGATAACTGATAATATTGCTTCCACAACATATATGTATTGTTGTAACCTGACTTGAGCTTGAATGTGCCAATGCCATGAGGCTATTGTGTCAAAAATAAAATAACCCATGAACCTTAATGAGATGTGTTGCTGTTGAGCCATCTGTTGCAATGCTATTAACTTAGAGGTTCTAATTCACATAGCTTGAACCAGGGCTTCCCTAACTTTTCAGTGTGGCAGTCAGAAGGGAATTTACCCATGGTGGCAGAGACCAGAGTCCTATTGATTGATTACTTTTCTTTCATAAATTATCCTACATTTGTCAGACTAGTAATTTCAGTTCACCCAAATAAATGATCTTACCAAAAAATCACCATTACCATTTCAACTCACTCCCACTAATTATTTTTTTAAACTCTGTAATGTTAGTCTTTTGTGGAGAAATATAAAGCAGCTATTAGCCATGTCCACAGAGACTTTTTAAAAAAGAACATTTTCCACCACCTAGATGTATAATGGTGGTAAAAGGCCCATTGCAAAAATAATCTACAGTCAACAAAAAATGCATTCAAGTTACTCACTGCCTGACCCTGTTAAGCCTGTTCTCTTCTTTCTCAACATAAGACTTTAGAAGTCCTGCTATGTCCCTCTCTGCATACAATGCTGTTTGAAGGTGTGCATTGGAGGTAAACAATTCAGCCCCACAATAGAAAAGATTCTGTGCTAGGAATAAAACTAGTGGTACCACCACAAACATGATGTGCCTTATGTTTCTTCAAGTCCAGTAGAAATATTACTGCAAAATAAGTACGATTTGTTTTTCATAAAAACTGATTTACTTAATTAAAACATCAACTAATAAGATATAGCAAAATTTTATGATATAATTCATTCAAACAAATGGATTTATTGTTATTATATATTATTAATATTAATATTAGAAATGGACAAAATGAAAAAGGCAGGAAAAAGACAAAGAACGAGAGGCTCGACTTATAGAAAGAAATGATAAAAAAACATTAGAAGAATTAAAATTAAAAGAGCAAGACAAAGCTCTCTGCTCAGAAAGAAATAGAAGAACTAAAATTCTCAGTACAGAAAGAAATAGGGCAAATTAAACTAGAAGAATTAAAATTCTCAGCACAGAAAGAAATAGAAGAATTAAAAGAGCAATACAAAGCCCTCTCAGCACATAAAGAAATAGAAGAACTAAAATTCTCAGTACAGAAACAAATAGAGCAAATTAAACTAGAAAGAGCTAGAATAGAGTCAGGACATATTAATCCATCAACAGAGTATCATCAACTCACTGAGTGAGCAACAAAAGAACAATTATAACTACATAAAGAAGATTCTTTTAAAGTTCTACGGAAACACTGAAGATGACTACCGCAGAAAATTCCACCAGATTAGGTTGGAAAAAGAAATTGACGCAAACACAACCATTTTCCCCATCAGAGACAACCTTAACAAATGGTTGGAACTTACAGAAATAGATATAAACAGCCCAAAAGCTTGTTGGATATATTTATAATAGATATAGCTTTAAGAAATGCCTCAACACCATTATTCTCATTTCTAAAAGAAAGGAAAATAAGAAATGAAAAAAGAGTTAGTTGATGTGATCACCACGTTCAAAGACGCACATCCAAATTAGGAATTAGATAACAGAAGTGACACACTAGCAGCTATAAGTGCTCCCCCCAAAAAACAATGAATTTCATAGACATAACACACCATCCCAACATTTTAACAACAGAAGATACCAAAGTCAACCTGAAAAAAGGCACAACGAAAAATATCAAAGACCTTACTTTAACAATAGAAGATATGAAAGTCTACCTGGAAGAAGGCACACCGAAAATTATCAAAGACCTTACTTTAACAATAGAAGATATGAAAGTCTACCTGGAAGAAGGCACAACGAAAAGTATCAAAGACCTTACTTTAACAATAGAAGATATGAAAGTCTACCCGGAAGAAGGCACAACGAAAAGTATCAAGGACCTAACTCTAACAATAGACGATATGAAAGTCTACCTGGAAGAAGGCACAACGAAAAGTATCAAAGACCTTACTTTAACAATAGAAGATATGAAAGTCTACCTGGAAGAAGGCACAACGAAAAGTATCAAAGACCTTACTTTAACAATAGAAGATATGAAAGTCTACCCGGAAGAAGGCACAGCGAAAAGTATCAAGGACCTAACTTTAACAATAGACGATATGAAAGTCTACCTGGAAGAAGGCACAACGAAAATTATCAAAGACCTTACTTTAACAATAGAAGATATGAAAGTCTACCTGGAAGAGAGCAAAACAACATCTATCAGGAAACCATACTTCAATTATTGAACCAATAGCAATTGTTTCTACTGTCGCAGAGAGGGACACAAAAAGTTTAAATGCAGAAAATGTCAAAGAGACATAGGACACTACAATGAAATTTACCAAAGAAGATCATCTAATAATAGTCCCATCAGATATAACACAAATAGGAGTAGACAGCCTTACCGAAACCAACACAATAAATATCAGAGGTACAGCAGCAGTCAAACAAATAGAAGACAAAGTGACAAACAACCACAAGAAACATTAGCAAGTGCTTGTCACACTGAAGGGACACTACAATTCTTCCCAGCATTTGTTAATGATCAGCTAGTTTAGTGTCTTAGAAACACAGTGTGCACCACTATAGTTGTAGACAAAAATCTAGTAGATTCGAAATATTACTCAAACGATAAAAAAATACAGTCATTCTTCCTAACAACACTTAAGTAAGATGTTGCAAAGTTACAATTCAAATTGACTGTCCATGATTTACAGAACCTATAAAACCTGTTGTCATGGAAAATCCAGTTTGCCAACTTATTATTGGCAATGTTGAAGAAGTAACAAACAATTCTAAAGAGTTATTCACAAAAGGGATAGAACCAAGGAGTCTGAACAGGAATTCAAGAATTGGCATAACAAAAGAACATAAAAGAAATCTTCATAAACTAGATACAGAACAAAAGTTAGACATACCAAAACAAATATCAAGAGAAGATTTAAGCAACATGCAATTAAAGGATAGAAGAATTCAAGAATAAGATCAAAGACAAAAAAATATAATTTAGAGAACATCAGTCCACGACCACAAATAACAGATGGATTGAAAGACAAAGAAACATAAACAGATGACAAATAGTGATACCTTCATTACTAACAAATAAAATCCCAAATGATCACAAAAAACAATCCTTAATGCTCTTAAATTATATGACACACCTGTATCGAAATCATTTTGAGATTTAAAATTTTGATGATCCTAGAAAATGCTTAACATGTTACGTTATTTTGTATAGATATTTAGCATTACACATTCCCCATGATATTTGATATCTGTCCAGAGTCAGTTATTTTAGTGTTATTCACGGCACAGCATGAGTTTCATGGTTACTATGTGAATTTTTCTCTCACATTTTTGTCTTTTTTTTTTTGAAAAGTTTGTATAAAAAATTCAAATTACAGTACAATGAGGATAAGATAATTAAAATCAATCCAAGTACTCATTCACCATTTTAAAAGAGTTGATGGTCACTTTTCTTTCTTTTTTTATAAATTATTTGATTTCATATAAAGAATTAAAATCAGTAACAATAGTGTGCTAAAAGCAAACATTTTCATTTCAATGTAAAAACTGAATTGTAAAAGTTGTAATTTAATATGATACCAGAAAGTTAACCATTCTTATATAAGTCATCTTTAGTATGTACATTTTAACTATTGCATACTTTATTCTAAATGCAAAGTTTTCATCAAGTATTACTATTGTAATTAAATTTTAAAAATTTACATTGATTTCACTTTGATACATATTTCAGCATTAACGCACTAGATCCTGAAAAGATGTTATTTTTCAAAATGAATTGTTTCATAAAAGTCAATAACAAATATTAACCTTGATACTACCACTTTGAATGGTCCTTTTCATTTTTTATCAACATCACATTATTTTGACTCAAAGCTAAGTTTTGTATTAAAAGTACTTCAATCATTTTATTTACCCTAATTATCAAAGTACTGTTGATAGTAATACATACAGTATTAAATTATTATTTATATTGTTAAATTTTTTTGCATTTTACCTCTAGTCAAGTTCTCATTGATATATTTTACATTGACAAAATAGAATGTCTTATAGCAATATTTTTCCCATTGAAATATTGTTATGCTCAACTATTTAATACCAGGATTCTGTGACAAACTTATTTGTAAAACATCTATCTGAATATTATTTTGAACATGCAAGAAAAAAAGAAATTGATTTCAAATGTATTGTATTTGTGATCCAAGATTAACAAGCGTTACATTTATTTTACAATGAATTTTAGTCAATTAAATTGCACTTCACATTCTCATCCAGTAGGAAGTTTTAAGAAAATTGTTCATTACCATTTTTCTATCTTTTTGTCAATGATATATACTTTGACCACTTTTATACTATACCAGCTTTGTAACTGTAAAGCTCATATTAAAATTCAAAATTAGCCATTATGAGAAATTCCATTTAAAATAGATTCATATTGTTTCACTGATACATTCAAGATAGAGATAAGGTATTATCCATTACTCATTAGCCTTTTGTCCACTTTGAGATCTCACACAAAGATCACATTAACTGAATAATAAAATATGAAATATTTGATTTTATGATACATAAGTAATTCATTCAAGGCTGCAAAGACTGTAAGATAATATATACATAACTATTTTAATTTATGCTATTATTCATTACGCATTAACAATGATTAGTGTACATTTCAGGAATCATTTTACCATTGATAGCACATTTTGATATTTGAGCAATCAATGAATATATCTCATATTGTGGGTGCTGGGTGGCCGAGTGGTCTGAACTGAGCAAATCTCAAGCTAATGGTCAGGAGTTCAATCCCCGCTAAAGCCCAGTCAAGCAAAAAACACCACTAGCACCCGGGTGGATGGGACTCGTTAACCTTGGATGGCAACCCATCTGAAGGCAACTCTGAATTTAAACCCGGAGATGGGGAGATGGAGTTCACATGCGCCTAACTGGCAGCAGTGAGACCTCTCGAACACCGAACAGCGGAGCGCCGTGAGCATGCTATGGAATGAGCGCTATATAAGTACTCCAATCAATCAATCAATCCCCTAGATTTGACTTTGTAATGCGCTTCGAGCCTTTGGTGGCGAAGCGTGATTTTTCAAATAAACTTTATTATTATTATATTGTGACATGATCTTGCTTACCATTTCACACCATGCCACTTATCGTCCCAATCATCTCCACATTTCATTCCACGGGGCTTCACACATTCCACTATGATAAATAACATTAAATGTTAGTTTGTCCTAACTCAGTCAGTCTCCACATCACCAAAATTTTTTCAAAAAGAAAAAAAAAATCTCTTATTTCCATTTTCAATTATTTCATATGCAAAAAAAAAAAAAAAAAAAAAATTTGTTAAATGTAAAACAAAATTAAAGTAAAAGTAAAATTAAACGTTACGTCAACGCAAAAAGGGCGGCAGCGGAAGTCCATGAGAGAATTTCAAGGTTTCCACTGCCACCCCCTTTTGTTTTAGAAGAGAGTAAAGAAAGAAAAAAAATATATTGTGACATGTACAGACCTGTTTACTCTTACGATTTTGGTGTACAATGTACTATTTTGAGGTGTATACATTATATATACTGTACCCGGTATGTTTATTTTTTACTATTAAGATAATGTATAGAATGATTTTGTGATGATACTGTACGCTTTTAAGACTTTGAGGGTAAACAGGTCAGCATGTATTATACATATTACTTAGAAGAGAAATGTTTGATCATATGATAACTATGATTAACCACTGATGTGTAAGATGATCATTGACGTGGAAGTATTCAATTAGCAGTGGCAAGCCATCCATTACATTAAAGCTCATATTATTAGTTAACATTGTGACAATAACGATTTTTACAGTTGCTACACTATATTAGCGACCTCTCTTTTACGACTTCCTCTAAAACGTGACTTGCGACCTTCAAATAATTCAATTTTACAACCTAGTGCCATAAAAAGTCAAGATTCCAAAGCAATGCTATATTTGTGCAGAAAACAGTTTCGTTTACAACTTTTTACTGCAGACCATGATTCAAGCAGCTAGGCAATAGTGTAGGGGAAATAACTCTTGGACTTATCAACTTCTCCACTGCCTTGAAATACTCTAAGGAGCTGACCAGATTTGCCCAGAGCAGGGGCCTTTCAGACCTTGCCGACACCAGGTCTGGTGTTCAAATTGACATACTAAAAGAACATGCACGGGTGGGGGGTGGGTCATGCAAACAAACAGAAATAACAGCTTTCTTTCCAAAAAAATAACTATTCAATGCTTGAATAAAAATAATTACAACAATATTAATGCGCTTATCTTATACATAAATAGTTCTCTAAGCATGCACTCAGCACTTCCGCACGCTTTTAAACAACTACCATACCAGCAATGATTTTTTTTATTTTGGAATTAATGAGGAACAGGAAGGTGGTACTGTATTGGTTGTGAGACAGAGTTTAATCTATATTTCTGAACGAAAGATGGTAGATATTGCCTATGGTACATGTATTTTTATTACTTAATTTTCTAAATGTTGTTATTCGAAAACGTCTTGCCTCTTTTTAAGACCCCTCCAAATTACGACCTCATTTTAATAACAATTTAAAGGTTGTAAAATGGAGGTTTTACAGTATTACCTATTATTTTGTAGCTTTAGTCTGACAGTGAAGTGCGAGCTTTTAAATATATGTGCATATGTTGTCCTACTAACCACCGGCACTGACCAATTTTTAAACAAAAACAACTGGAAACAGCACAAATCCTGTCAAACAAAAATGTTCAAGGGTTTCTGGAGTATAAGTTTGTGGTTTTCCTTAATTAGAACACATTCCATAACATGCTGGCGCCTTATTGAGTCCTGCATTGGCTGTAACATAGCTATTTGGCTTTTGTGATCTGTCTGGTACAACACTGTGTGTTTCTAAAATCATGATGAAACATCATGTTAAATGCAAAACTAGCTATGACTATGAGACTGGTGGTTGTGAAATGTGAATGAACTCTGGGAATCTCAACTAACTTTTGCCATCACATAGTGAAAGCTAGATGATCATAAGGAACTTGTCAAAAGTTGTACATGTTGAAGTAAATTAACTGCATGCAGAATATTTAAGCACTATAAAATCTTGCTCATAATTGTTTAGTGGTTATTAAACATACGTTGAAATGAATGCACTTTCTGTTTGTTTTCTCATTTTCAATGGGATTATATGTCTTCTTCATTCAAATTATTGTGCAAGATTGTCTTTCTGGCTGAATCTGTGAATAGCATCATGCCTGCAAATATCACCATTTATGGTTGGTCCTAAGGGTTAGTGCTATTAACAGGTTTCACTTTATATAACTGTATCATATAGCAAATCTCCTGATTATAAACTCAAACCTGCAGACAACCTTGCATTCCTGACATCAATGTAAAATATGACAGTTACTGTTGTTACTCTATGTACTCCATAACCTATGATGCCTACGTCTCCCTCACATTATCAGAAGAAGTCCAATTTCAACATATTTATTTATAAACGGATAACACTATGTAGAATAAATTTCACATTGATGAATGATAGAATAATGATATATTGAAGTACAGTCACAATACATCCAATTCCTTTAGAATAATAACATTCAATCAACTGCCATCTTAATTTCCATTATAATATCCCTTCTCTTCTATTTCCCCCTTATCTCTATTTAGAACTATGTATCCTTACTCTCACACGAAATAGTGCTTTTCACTCAACTGTTAATGTACATCAAAATTGTTATGTTACAAAACTAGTAAAAGGGAAAAGTCCATTTGTATGTTCTGAGTGAACTAAATGTTTCATTGTAAATTTAGAAATAGAAACTACATTGTACAAACGTTCAACCATGACATCAAACTGTATATGTTTATGTAACAATAATTAAATGGTAGTTCATAGTTATTGTTACCTCCTCCCTTTATAGAATTTAGAACATGCCTGTAGTTACAGGGTAGTAAAAGAAATAAAATAATAGAATCTGCAAAAGGTTGAGATGGAAGCTCAAGTCACACTCTAATAATTATTTGCAAATGACAGGCCACAGGTCCATTTGATACTGATAGCATTAAAAATGTGTAACAATCATAGACCATAAAATTTTAGTAATTATTATTTGTAGGCATTGTCATTGTATTCATAATTTTTATTTTATACAATAATTACTTGTATTTTCCTATGCATTTCTCAATCTCATTCATTATCATCATTACATGACATGATCAGTAATTAATTAGACCTATGTAAGACTAAGCACTGGTTCACACTAATCACTTAGGGGCCATCCATAAATGATGTCACGCGTCTGGGGGAGGGGGGTCAGATTTTTGTGACGATGTGTGACGAGGGGGAGGGAGGGACCCCTCTAGCTATGCCACTGAATACACTTTTCTGGTCTTCCACGCCTCAGGGCTGGGGAGATACTTTTACTGCTGGATAAGAACCACTGTTCCACAGGTGCAGTAATGTGATATCCAAGGGAGGTGAATTTCTTAAGGGTCTAAGGATAATAGTGGACACAGGGACTTTTTATTGGGGAGGGGGTGTAGAGATATGTGACGTTATATTTTAGTGGGGGGTCTAATTTTTGTGATGATGGGGGAGGGGTGTCAAAAATCTGCAAAATTTGTGTGACATCATTTATGGATGGCCCCTTATTACTAATTACTGGTTTTGTAAGCCTATTTTAAACTATATAGACTTAGTCATTAGCCTAATGCAGGCCCTACTGCCTACTGATTTTAGCCTTTAACTTTAGTAGCTGAAAATGAAATGCTCACACTTGAAAATGGCACTATAGACTATAGGTTAACTTCTTACTGCTTGACGTTGCTAAGTAAAAATAAATATTACTAGTAATTCATTATATTTATATTATATTGCTCATAGTGTCATAGGCTTATACTTAGAGTAAATAGTTATAGGCCTATCAATTGAATTTGAAAACATCCAACCTTCCAGACAATTGGCATTTGCCCTCATTTGGTTAACGTGGTACCTGGTAATTACTTAACTTAATTAACTAGTTTAATTATAGTTAACAAAGTTGGTCTACATCACATTGCCTTTGACTATGTTTTATTTTATTTCATCCATTCTCCTCATACTTTTATAAATTAAGGCCTTAACTGTTTTAAGGTTCGTTTGTCTCTTTACAATTTACAATCCAAAAATAGCGTAGTAGTAAAATAATAAATAACTACAAGTAATTAATTTAATAAGCATTTTCATACTTTAACTTTAAGCCTACTACAACCGTCAACAAAAAAAAAGTAAATAAACAATTCAATATCAATAAGTATAAGCTTACATTTTATTATGTCCACGAATAGCTGTATGCTTAATTAGTAAGACTTAATTGAATTTCAATCAAATAATGAATGAATTTTAAAACTTTTGATTTGAAGTTCACGTACCGGTGT
Organism: Omphiscola glabra; assembly: GCA_964017045.1. Classification (NCBI taxonomy): domain Eukaryota; kingdom Metazoa; phylum Mollusca; class Gastropoda; family Lymnaeidae; genus Omphiscola; species Omphiscola glabra. The sequence goes on from OZ024795.1 coordinate 23,214,458, forward strand.
TCAGGAACGTTTCAGGGATTCTGATGAACACGTTGGCAACTTTTGTGCCTACGTGACTGCTCCAAAGTTTTCTGGACAAGTCTGTGAGCCAATCGCGTTGTGGTGCTCATCAACTCCTTCTCTCGTTTTCTCGTCGATTGTAGCTATGCGATTGCCTAGTTCTACGCGAGCGAGGTACTGCCATACTAACGGTTGCCAGATTTTTAACTGTATAATTTAAGGATGCATCTAAATTTACTCTATTTATAATAAGATGAATCCATTCAGATTGTTGCCTTTTTATTAATTCTCGATATCATCGGCAAAAACTTTAAAAAAAATTAAAATGACAATGTCATCCAAAGATTAACAAATTTTATTAATTCGTTTTTTCACTGCACAATGACAATGTTTACTTCTTAGGCAGACAGTAATAACATGACCTAAATTCTAGGTGGATGATTGACCTTTCAGGGCTATTCCATTCAGTGGATGGGTTAAAACGAAATAAACCCTTCCATTAAACAAAATGTCGTGATTTTTAAGTTTTTTGCCGCCTCAGTAGCTAAATATTCAAAATGATGTAATATAAATATTTTATATTCAGTTCTATCGAACTGATGATCTTTGTGAATTTAGGTTTTGATTATTAATATGATAATGTGCATGTGTAAACTAGTGTTGACATAGACATAGGACAATAACATCAGATTTGGCCGAGTCAATAATTCACCATTTCGTTGCTGAATAATTTCTTTTTTTTTACTTTTTACAAATTCAAAATTAACTACTTCCTCTGCAATGATGAATGTTGCTATTGGTTACAGCCAATGCTCCAACAAATTTTAAAATTTTGCGAATATTTTATCAGCTTTAATTCTTCTAAGTCTAAAGTCCTGTAGATGTAAAGTTTACGGGACAATTTGTTTTGCACAATGAGTCATTCCCGGCGGAGACCTGTTTTTAAGGTAAACGAATGAAGTACACCTTGCCGTGTCCAAAACTTCAATAATGGGCTCAGTGGCGTTTAGCAATGTTTAAATTTGCAAAATAATCAATTTTGGGTGCACCATTTAAAATGTATATTATAGGCTAAATATAAAGAACGAAGTGGCTATTAGTATTGGTTCCCAGGTACCAGATTTGAGAGGTTGGGATTAAAAAAGGATTTAAAATATTATTGTTGGGTTTGTAAGACCAAATGAGGTATCAAATGAAAGATAATTGAATGTACTATACGTTTGAAATCTTAATTCTTCATTTTAACTAAAATAAACTAGCACAAATGACATCCGAATAGCATTGAGTTTAATGTGTCCCGGGTCCGAAAGGGGGCGCTGCGTGTCCGTGTACATTTTGACTAATGCTATTCGGATGTCATTTGTAGTAGTTTATTTTAGTTAAAATGAACAATTAAGTTTACAAACGTATAGTACATTCAATTATCTTTCATTTGATACCTCATTTGGTCTTACAAACCCAACAAAAATATTTTAAATCGTTTTTAATCCCAACCTCTCAATTCTGGTAGCCGTGTACCAATAGCCACTTCTAACTTTTATATGTCCAGCCATAGACAGCAGCCAGCAACATCGTTTATCTTTCAGAGTGGGGACTCAGTCGGGGTAGTAGACCTAAAAGAGATGTGTTTTGAGTGCAGTTTTGAAGGCCTGGGTGGTTGGTATATTGCGAATGTGTAGTGGCAGAGAATTCCATTGTTTGGGGCGCAGAAAGAGAAAGGTCGTTCACCATACAGTCGAACCCGGTTATGTCGACGGCCACGGGGTATGCCAAAAGGCGTCGAGATAGCCGAGGATCGAGATAAACGAAAACCAATATGGCGGCAATATATTAACATGTGCTTGAAATGTCTTTATACACATGATGTGCGTTACTAAATGAGAATGTACATGCACGTGTTTTTGGAGGTTTTTTTTACACAACAGCGTTGCCGTTATTTGTTTGATGAAGCGATCGGCATGCTATAAAAATGTACATACATGTTTGCTAACAATATGTTCGCAGTTATCGTATGCCCGTATACTCAGTCGCGTAGCGAGGGGGGGGGAAAGGGGGCATCATGCCCCGGGCGCTACTCACAAAGGGGCGCCAAATAGTATATTTTACATATAATATTGTTTGGTTTTCGAATAGAGGGGGGGGGCGCTAAAAAGGTATTGTCCCCCGGGCGGGAGTTAAGCTCGCTACGCCACTGCGTATACTATTGCTTTGTGTTTTCATAAAGAGATCGCTGTAGTGGTAATATTTAACATGACATAGTCACAACACACTAGTCCGCCAACACGTCTTTCCGTGCTGTGACGTCATTATTTCGCTCGGCGGAACCAACCTTCCCCCACCCGCAGATAGCTAGTTCACTGTGACACACAAAGCAACAATATGACCATCACGATCAATACGATACGTTGCGGTGATATTTTTATAACCTTTGACACACCTACCAATCCCCCTACCCATGGCCGGCCTATGGCCACTGCAACCTATGCGGCCGCAATGGGCCCCGCACTTTCATAGGCCCCGCCCCGAATTTATTTTCTAATACAAAATCTTAATTTTCACTTATTATCCTTATTCCTACCCAGACTGGGCCCCGCGCAATCCGTTTCGCATAGGGCCCCGCAATTGTTAGGGTCGGCCCTGCCCCTACCCATGTGTCTCGTATGCCACAAATTTCCTTGACAACCAACAATGCACTGCTAAGATGGGATTGTCGATACAAACGCGAAAATACGGTAGTGAGATGGTGAAGTGGCATCGATAACTAACTTTTCAAAAGCTGGCGATTGGTCACGGGGATCGAGATAACCAACGCTAAGTGGCAAATTTGGCCCTCTTTTGTGCTTGAGATATTAGGGTTCGGCGACATAAAAGAATCGACATAACCGATGAGAAAATGCTAAGACAAAGAGAGAATTTGGCGGTTCCACTTCAAAAACGTCGACTTAATAGGGTTGGCGAATTAACCGAGGTCGAGATTAGCGGGTTCGACTGTATTATGTTTTAGTGCATGTCTTGGGAATGGACAGAATACGCGTGTCTGCGGAGGAGCGAAGTTGTCGAAGGGGGTGAATAGACAGAAAGAAGTTCGGTTAGATAGGAAGGGCACGAATCAGAGCAAAAGTTGTGACAGAGAACAGACAGCTTGTAATCAATGCGTGCCTGTATAGGGAGCCAATGAAGTGAATGGAGTAGTGGAGTGACATGATCACGTTTTTTTTTTTTTTTGCCTTTAGAACGAGCCTAGCATCTGAGTTTTGAACCTTATGTAGTTTTTCTATGAAGTGTTTTGGTGAACCTGACAGAAGATAGTTGCAATAGTCAAGAAGAGAGAGGACAAGAGCACAGACTAGTGTTTTTGTTGCGCTAACTGTGAGGTAGTGGCGGATGGAGCTGATCTGACGGATAGCGGTGTATGCAGAACGACAAATGTGAGAGATATGTTTATCGAGAGACATGTTGCTAGAAAGAATATAACCAAGATTCCTAGCAGAGGATGTACACTGTATGCAACGCTGGTGTAAAAAGCAGTTCCATTATATGAAAGCATAAATAAGTCTTGTAACGTTTTGCGTTACATTTTTTTACACTTGTACTTTTAGTTGTAGACATTGTTGTGTCATGTAAAGATATATCATCATGCATCTACAATTTGATCTACTTCTAATAGTGACAATAGGCCTACAGTGCAGTATAAGAAAAGGTCCATAATTATATCAGTATTTAATTTATTTTGCTTCACTGTCTCCTGCATGGCATCATTTTCTTCTTATTTCAGCCAAACAAAGGTAAATATGTACTCACTCTTTTGAAATTATGTTACTTAAAATATTGATTTCTCATATTTTTTATTATATAATAATAATTTAGCAGAATGCGTCCAGAGTCATTTATAAAAAAATATAGGCTTACTCGATTAAATAATTTTTCATTTATAGTAATAGGCCTAAAGAATTGCAAGCACCCTTACCTCCCCATTGCCATTGGTTTTTTGTTACTGATGTCACCAAATAACATTGGTAACATGTGCTACCATTCCCCCCCCCCCAGCCCCCACCCCAAACTTCCCTTGATCGGGAAAGTTTTTTTTTTTTTTTTTACGTTTCCAGATGGTTCTACTACATAGAGTAAGAAAATACTCTCTGATTAATTAATTTCTAGACTTTCCCTTCTGGAGGGTTCTGACTCCCTCACTATAAATAAGTGACCAGTAGACTCAGTAGACATTTACGAACCTTACATCACTTACTAGATTTTTTACTGTGTTTTTGGATTAATATTTTTACCTTCTGGTATTAAATTTTTCACTTGCTGCGCTGTAATTTAATATACTTTTTATTTCTTTAGATTTTTTTTTTTTTTTGTATTTTTATATCAACTTAACAGTAGACCTATAAATAATTAAATTGTTTATTGTTAATATCACTTACTTTGGTATCGTTTTTCTTATATTGGTTTTTCGTTTTTTTCCCTTACATATTGAATATTGTTCATCTCATGAGCCAAATCTTAAAACAGATTAAATTTGTAAAACCATTTAATGGTATGTAAAAAAAATCAAAATAGACATTTGAAAGGAAAAGATGACACCTATCCATTTGAATTATACAGTAGAATTATAAAAAGGAATTTTCCAGAGTGTTTTTTTAACACTGATATTTCTTTCTCCAAATACAGAACCATTTTTTAAAATATTTTTTTATGAAATAGCCTACTGCTAAGGTTTTTCAAATTCGGGAAACATAATGTAATACGCTGTTATTGTTAATTTTTAAGCGGTATGTTTCTTTATTTGGTTTTTGTTACAGGTCCTAGTGACTATCTGTTTTAACAATACCATTTTTTAATAGCTGTGTGTAGGCTGTAGTATTATTTCAACTATTAATTTAATATTACATTTTTATCTTTCAGGAAGTGATAGCTTCAGTAAGTTATTATATTTATCTAAACATAATTTTTTATAATAAATTATTTTAATGCAATTGTAATTAAAATCCATTATATATGCTTAATTAAAAAAGATGAATTACATTTGCCTTAAAAATTAATCCATGCACTTACCCTTACTCTTACATTCTGATAAGCAAGAGTATAATAGATTTTTTTTTAATCTCGTACTATTTTTTTTTCTTACACATTCTAATAGCTGATTCAGATGAGGAAAAAAGTAAGTTATAGTTTTCTTCTTTGTTTTTGTTTCTTGTATATGATGCCTGAACCTCATGTTTTATAAAGTTAACTGAATTCAAAATCTTTGTTAGTCTACCATACCATTCAGTTTCAAAGACTACATTACTACATAAAACATTATACTTTAATAAATGAAACCTTACATCTAAATTGTTATATTGTTCTGACTAAATTATTTACTGTTACCACTATTGTAAATAAGTTGCCATTTATATTTCCATTATAATATAATGATTACATAAATTCCTTTTTTTTTTTATTTGACAGACTGTGATAAAAGAAAAACACAATTTTATATAAGGTTAGAATATATTTTTTAAGGTGTACTATATAATATGAAAAGGAATATTACAGTAAAAGTATTATGTTATGTTTCAAAATGCTAGTCAAATTAAAGATTTGGATCAATTTATATTTTGGGCCTATTAGAAATGATGATTGATTTGTTCTTTATTTATCAATTACTCCTAATACCTAAAAACCATTTTATTTCAGATCTACTGTGGACAATTGCATCAAGCGCATGAGATGTGGATTTACCTGTGTCAATCCCAAATTCTGTGCCTGCCTAACCTTCTATTTACTGTGCAGTCTTGTGATGCTAGGTATGGTCAGATTAAAATTATGGATAATTATAGTCATCAGAGCTTTATAAATTGAAGTGATATAGCCATTTGCATCGGATGTGCACATATGAAGGGTATCGGTATAGGAAAATCTCATTTTTAGGGCCTATGATGTTATAAGTAAATGTTTAAAAAAAAAAATATCAATATCCATTTGCTTTCTCAGGGTTTTTATACTTTTATGGATCAACAATTGTAGCTCAGATTTCAAGACTTCTTCGAATTATGATTCATGCATTGCTACCTGCTTCTTGGTTAAAGGTATGAGCTAAAAATATTTGAATTATTTGTTGGGTTTTTCTCTTTCTTTTTTTTTTGATATCCGCCTGTTTCAATAAGACAATGGTGTATTATTTTATGGATGAAATCACAGGGCCTGTTTTTTTTTAAAGAGAATCAGCTGTTCACCAGTCAAAAGTACACCCTCCCCTCAACCAACTCAAGGAACCCAAGAGTAATCAAGTGAATTCTACAGCTTAGCACTGGAGGGCAGCAGAGTTGCCAAAACTTTCATTAAGTCAATGTCATAGCACCTACAGGTCTCCCTTTGCCTTTAACTATCGGTTTGTAGCTGCAAAGCAGTGGAGATTTGCAATCAGAATTTCCTTCTCTTAGTCACTTCTCTTATAACAGTAAAGCTAATCATGGTTCATTTCTAGGGTGAAGTCAATACTTTTTTCTGTTTGTTTAGATTAATGAAAGGCAGCCTTTAATGCTTCATCTTTAATAAATGTTCCTTTTTGACTTTTCAGTCAACTAAAGACATAATCAATGAAGCACTTTACAAATATAATGCTGACCGTCTTGGCCTTGCAGACTATGCCCTTGAATCTGCAGGTAACTTTTATTTTTTATTTTATTGTAGGTTTTGATCAGAGGTACAAACAAAATGTAATTACTCCACTTATCAAAAACCTTAGTTTTAAATTAAATGAACACATGTATTATTATTAAACAAACAAAAAACTCAATTAAGTTAAGCTCATACTAGAATAGCCTAACAAATACCTTATTCATTTAGCTTATAAATTTTATTTCAGCTAGACAAGCTCAGGTTAATAAAATGGCATAGAATATGTTCAGAATATTCAAGTTTCAATCAGAAGATTAGTTGTCCTTACATGAAGAATATTGCTTATTTGAATTTACATTCATGAAACTAACAACTGGAGTTGACTGGTTCTTTCAATATTAAAATTTTTTTTAGTTATTTTTTTTTGTAGGGGTTCCCCCAGAAGTACTGCAATACTGGGATAGTCCCTCTACAAAGTCTGCCTTTGCGGCTCTCTTTTTTTTAAAAAAACCGATCGTCCTGATTCCAGTTGAAAATAAAGTGAGATATCATGTACCCCCACCAGGTTTGGTAACCAGACTGGATAAGAACAAACACTACACCCTGATCTTAGCCAACAGGCCGAGAGGTGATCTGAAAAATTTTGTGGGCTTATTCAGCCATCTTCAGATGAAAATAATATAAAACACAGTACTTCAATTTTTGTCTACTTTTGAATTTCAATGAGAACTTCAGAACTGTTTTTAACACCCACAATAAACTAGGAATACTTTCTTTGTAGCTTATATTCACTCAACCTGAGCTGTTATATAAACATAATATATGTATGCTTTATAATAGGTGGAAGTATCTTATGCAGCAGTGAGACTTACTACTCTAAATCTGGTCCTTTGTACAGCATCTTTGGTATTCCACTGTGGTATCACGCATCATCGCCAAGGGAAGTCATTCAGGTAAAGCTTATTATGCACTTGTCATTGTACAACAAATGGTTTATACAATTGTTTTATTGCATAATTTGTTAAGGTTGGGGTGGGGGAAGGAGAGAGCTTTTTAAGAATGATTATGGGAGACAGGCTACTTTTTTAAAGTACTTTAATTTACAAAGTAATTTGGGTTTTTGTTGGGTTTTTTATTTCAATGTCAACTGCAATCAACATGTCAATTGAAAAACAAATATTAAATTAAGTCTTACACAGCACTGTAACGAGGGAGAATTAAAGTGTATTATAAATAAATATATATATTTTTTTTAAATTTTCCCATAGCCTGATGTTGCACCAGGAAAATGCTGGGCAATGGATGGATCCCAAGGTTTTGTGACTATTCAACTAGCAATGCCAATAGTGGTGACTGCCGTGAGCCTAGAGCACATTCCTAAAGAGCTGTCTCCCTCCGGTAAACTGTATTCTGCCCCAAGGGATTTTTACATTGTGGTAAAGTGCATCATATTTTTTTTAATAACTTATGAATAAATAAACGAATGAAAAATCTAACTTCCTCAAATAGGAAATAAGGTCATTCCCTGAAAAAAAAAGGATTGTGGTTTTTAGCATTTAAATTCATATCCTGCTCTCTTTCATCCCCCTGAATCTGCCACTGTTCATAAGTCATCATCATCAGTGGCGCTATAGCCCATGTAGGGCCCTGGCCTGCTCCACCACATCCTTCCATTCAGAACGATCCATGGCATTCCGCCTCCATGCGCGAACCTCCAACTGGTGTAAATCCTTCTCTACATCGTCGATCCATCTTAGCCTTGGGCAACCGGTGAGTGGTCTGCCCCTAGGTTTCTGCCTGTATATTACTTTTGCTGCTCTACATGCCGGCATCCTTTCAATTTGTCCTGCTGAGAGCAGTCTGCCTATTTTTTTATTGTTGGTGTATAATTGATATAGCTCTTGGTTTGTATAGATTCTCCAGACATCCTTTTCTATCACTGGGTCATATATTTTTCTGAGGATTTTCGTCTTCCCATGTATTGAAAAGGTTCTCTGCTTTTCTGGTAAGGGTCCAAGTCTCACTAGTGTAAGTTACTACCTGTCTTATGATAGTGGTGTTCCCCTTGAGAGGTTTTTGTTTCCCAGTAGCTTATATATGCTGAAATAGGAATGGTTGCCTGCTGTTATCCTTTCGTTCACCTCCGACATTATTTCATTGTGCTCGTTTATAGTTGCACCTAGATATTTCAATGTAGCCACTCTCTCAAATTTGTGGTTGTTTATATTGATGGTGTCGTCAGTGTGGGAGTTTCGTGACAGTATCATATATTTACTGTTAATAAGTAGGACTACTATTTAAAAAAATGATTCATAGTAATTTTTTTAAGGTAAACAATTGTTTTTAAAGGAATTTAAAAGTGTTAGAAAAAAAAAACTTTCAGAAAGAAAAACAAATATTTTAAAAAAATAAAAAATCTAGAAATTATTGTATGTTATAAACCTGTGAGGCTTACGAGTCCTAATAGTTTCTAAAGCTTTAAAGAAAGGCTTTAAATCAGAAAAAACTACCTCTGTGCAGGGAAGAGAACGAGGTATGGATTCACCTGAATTAATACTCGGGAGCTACACCTACAGAGTTGGTCAAGATCCCATACAAGTGTTTGAAATCAAGGTATAACAGGGATGGAATTCCCATTAAATCACACATATTACATTAGCTTTAATTCTATAATGTAAAAAAATGTTAAAATCCAGATCTAAAATTTATTGTTAGATAATTTATAATTAGTGCTTGTCTTGGGTGAACTGGATCTATAGCAGCCAGTCAGGACTTGTGATTTTTGATAAAGGACCCAATATAGATTAAGGCGCACAAAAATATATCTTTAATTAAATAATTGTTAGTCAAAAATAATTTGGGGGGGGAAGAGAGAGAGAGAGATATATTTTTTTCAGGCCTCTTGTCTTCTTCAAAAAATTACGAGTTATATTTTAGTATCTCACTGATATAATGAAATTATCAAGACATCATTTAAAATTTATGGCATCAAATATTCTTGATTCAGTTGTAGTTTTAAATAAAATCTAGCCTTACCTTAAGTGTATTATTCTGGCAATTTACTTTCAGCCATGTTCAATATCAAAGCCTTACTATCCATTTTTATCTTGTACTAATATATCAAATACCTCTTCTAATTCAAAGGACCCTTTTTGTCTGATGAAATCAGTTACAAGTGATATATGCGGAGTAAATCAACATGTATTCAATATTATCACCCTGAAGATTATGAACAACTATGGCAACCCTGACTATACATGTATTTATCGTCTAAGGGTACATGGAAAGCCAACATCACTAATTGAATGATTTAAGAAAATGCAGCAGGAATAGTTTGTTTACTAATGAATATTTCACTAGAAAACCCCTTTAGGATGACCATAAGACTTTTTACACATATTTATTTTCGTAATAAATTTTTAATAACTATTTTAATCCCATGAGAATTGTATTTATTGCACTGCTGTAACTGTAGAAGGAACTAGGGGAGATGTTTGATATTTTTCATTTTTAAAATAAATTATTTGTTAGGAGTGCAACTAATTAGAGTTATTCATTCTCTTTGATCTTCCAACAAATTTTACCTGAAGAACACTTAATGTATTGGACAGCATAATTTACCACAATTATGTGTACCAGTTTCATTTAATGTCAGTTAACATCAGAAAATAGAACACTTTCCCAGTATTTACATTCCTAAGTATAGCTCAACTACTCCGTGATAAACAGATGCATTTTGTAAACATTTATCACAAAACTACTTTTGTATCTTATATGTATGGGATACCTGCTATTTTAATTCATGCTTGAGGTGAGAGGAAAGAAGAGCTTGAGAAATATTTTACATAACTGGACATGACTTTGAAAGGAACTTGTATATATATTTATATTTTATTTAATTTTTTTTTTAAACAAAACAATTTTGAAAAATAAAATAAAAATGAGTTACTATTTTTAGTGTTGTAGTGAATCATTACGAAAGTTTTGTCAAAAGAATTCAAAGTGAGGCGGTGTAGCTATATGTGACTTCAAAAAAATTAAGTAGTCTCGACTGGATGTAGCAATGCATTCAGTAAAGCTTGAAGTAACTTAAGGACCTTATGCAACAGGTGAAGTTTTTCTCTACAAAATATAGATTTCACTCACTTTTAAGATAAATACATTGTTAAAATGAATTTTATTCTTCTTAAATTTTATTTTTAAAATAAAAGCCTTATTTTGAATGTAGTCAGTCTCTAGAAATGTGAAACAATAAATACATTTACACATGCAGCAATGTTCATATATTATAATCTATTTTTTAAAGAAGATATAGAGTTTGCTCCCCTTCAGGTTTGTTAACCTTCCTTGACTCTCTGGTAACAAGTTATCCATACAACTTATTTTCATATGTACAGTAACAAAAAAAACAGCTGATTTCATCCTTTAAATGGTTTTATTGTCACTTTAAAAAAAGCTTCCCATAATATATGTAAAATGATGTGCTATGATAACAATTGCCAAATGTGAAGAATAAGTCAAGCAAGTTAAAAATGATAAAAAATAATTCTAGTATTCTATTGCCACAGAAATGGTCTGATTTATTTGCTCCCCATTAACCTTCACAACCTATATGGCTGTTGTTACAGTTTATGAGATCTTATGACTAGCTGTGAATAATTTTTAATACTAGGTACTACAAATAGTATTTGTGACTCAACTGGGTCAATCTTTGATTGATGAAAATAATATTGAATTTCAATTCCAAATTTCTAGGATATGGAGAAATTGGTTACAAATGGCCTCAAAATAAATGAAATGGGTAATATTTAAGTCAATAGAAATATTGGTTACAGAAGGGGGATGTTTTAAAAAAAATATAAAGGCCATGTCCACAAATTAGATCATACTTCAATTCATTCAAAAAAAAGAACTTTTTATTGAGAAGTTTCTAGTTTACATTTACATGAATATAAATTATAACTTGGCACAAGGGAAGATCATATGTATAAAGGTAACATATGTTACATCGCTTTGTCGGATAAGCAATAAGAATTAGCATACAAATTTAAATAATTTAGAACAACAAACTTTATAAAACTGATTATAGTAAATACAACACACAACCTTCCTTGTCATTAAATTTTGAATACTGTAAATGTTAAATAACTTAAAAACTAAATTATTTTATTTTTTTATAATGATTCTAATATTTTATTTACAACTTTAAAATGTATCCTCATCTTTATATAAAAATGATTCATCATGTGTCACTGCACATCTTAAAATTTTATTCAAAAATTTATATAATTTTACTTTATTAAAACATATTTTTATTGATAATTATGTATAATTTTATCCCTTTTCTGAAGCTTTTTCATAGTTTTAAGCTCCAAAAGAAAATAAAAAATTAGAGTAAAGGCTAAAAGCTTAATAAACACTGCTGCTATATAGATTACATGTGACAATTGATTAAAATGTTGATTAAAAAGATGAGCAAAGTTCATATAATATTTCAGCATCATGTAAAATGGTAAAAGGGTATTTAAAAATGAAGCTTGAGCCATTTTATTTCCCAATGTATTAAATTTTTAGCCAGGCTTTTTTTTACAAAAATAAAGAAAGTAGTCATAGTGTTGAAGTGTTACAGAAATCTCCCCAAAAAATGTGATTTCAAATAATAATATGTATATATGTATTATTAACACACACATGTATATATTTATGTGTGTGTGTGTAAAATGCTAACAATTAAAACTTAAAACGTGGTATATATTGCTAGGCATCTATAAAATATTCCATAGAAAGCTATTATGCTTCTAATCAGTAAAAATGAATTCATTTCAATGAATTGATTCATCTGCCAATAATGATAAATTCAGTCAGCCCTAACTACATATTCTTAGACATAGTTTAAACCTTTTTTTTTTTTTAAATAGGCCTTAATAGAACAACATATTCTTAACATTCTTATTTAACTTAGAGGAGAGGACTGTCATTTTTTAAGGGTACACATCATACAATTAGAATATGAAAAATAAGGAGGTAGCAAAAATAGTGATTTGACTAGAATCTGTTGAAAGTTCATTGAAAAAAATAGATTATTTTATCACATGGTTAATAAGGACTACTATTGTTTGGTTATTGCTGATGCTGTTATAGTATCAACAATAATGAAATAACTGAGCAGACATCTCAAGTCTGAAGTTCCTATTTTAAAAAAAATGAACAGCAAGCATTAACAACTATTGAAAGTACTTCCCTAACTTGAAAGTGAAAATATGAGCTATTGCTGGAAACCGCATCTAACGTTAATGTCGACCATTTCCAACACCCTCTTCTAGTCGATTGCATCAGAAAGATGTATTACCATACTTTTCATGTAGCTTGAAAACTAAATTATGGTGCTCTGTTAACAAAATCTTATTTTAACAATGTCAAATGACAAGTCAGACTTATTTCTAAGCCAAATTTATGTTTGGTAATATCATTAAAATTATTTGCATCAGATTCATTCAACATGTAGACATAGCGTTTCAAAAGTGTAAAACACAGTCCAAACATTAAAAAATACATTCCAAGAAACACACCAGTTGGCAGTTTCACAAAATTAGACATGATTTTCCTTTTTTTTTTAATTTTGGTTTGAGAAACTTTATTCTGGTCCAACATCAGCAATGTCTTAAAATATTTTTTTTTACATATGCATAAAATAAAAATATTTGGCAATTTGAGTTAACAAAATATCAACAGCATAAAAGTTAAATTTTTGTCCCAAATAGACTGACCAATATTTTAAGACAAGGACAGTGTTATTTTTAAAGATATGAAAAAGCATTATAAAAATTCCTGTGTTATCCAAGAAAGGTTTGCAGTAAAATTTGAGGTAAGGTTATCAAGAAAGTGTCATTTTCAAGACATCTACTAACTACTCCTCTCCTTTTCAACTGAATTATTTTGTATCAAAGATAAAAAGAGAGATATAGCTGTATGAAATCTAAAGTTTTAAGACAGTTTCTACAGTATTATTAAAAGAAGATGTTGTGTGACTGGTCAGAACTCACTACCAGTTGAAATATCTACAATATTATTGGCGCATTGAATAAATTCTCAAAACAACAAACTATATTTACAAATAATAATAAACAACAAGGAGAGAACTCAGAACAAGGAGAGAACTCAGTCTACTTCTTCATATCTGGCTCGTTTGATGGCATTATCATCATCCTCATCATCTTCGTCCTCGTCAGAGTAGCTGTGAACACTGATGGTGGGTTGGTCAGTGATAACATCCAATGGAACATCCACACCTGATCCTGCTGGAATTTCATTTCTGTCAGTCAAACCAACACTGCAACCAGAAAGTGAGAGAATAACTGGTTAAAAGGTGTTCAAATGTAAGCGATAATGAAGTCAAAATGTTATCAACCCACAAAGGTCATTTAAAAGTTATAGACAGGCAATCTTTACTCTTTAATGACCGTTTAATAATAATTTAATGTGCAAAGATAATTTTAAGTCTTAAAATAGATCTTCCTACCTAGCTGCCTCAGATTCAATGTTGGCTAGAGCTTCTGAGAAATTTTGTACCACAAATCTCGCATTGTCTGTGGTGAAACATAATGGAGGCAGTAATACCAAGACATTCTTGTCTGCTCCCTCTATGCCAATTATTATTTTTTTTTCTTTTAACCTAAAACAGAGTAAATGGAATTATATGTACACATGTGCCTTTCTCCACGATTTAACAAAATTAACTTTTTTTAAAATGAGTAGCTGGACTGCATGTTGGTGTTTTATTCAGGAATAAATTTAACAAAGTTCTTTAGACAGTGTGCTTGTTATTTATTCAGGTATAAATTTTTTTAAGTTATTTTATGTACCAATGTTAGTTTATGAAGTGACACTGTGATTTGTATTAGCATATATTAAAACTTCTTTCAATCCTGACTTTTATTAGTCATGTATATTATAGATTCCACCAAAGAATTTAAAAACTAACAACATACCTGTTTACCCTCCAACTCTTAAAATCGTACAATATCATTCAATACATTATCTTAATATTAAAAAATAAACATATATTATATATAATGTATACACCTGAAAAGCGTAGATTGTACGCCAAAATCGTAAGAGTAAACAAGTCTGTAACAAGTTACAAGCCATCATAAAATATTCAAAAAAATTTATATTTGTTTGTACTGTTGTTAAAACAATGTGTGTAGTGAAGAAGTTGATAGTGTATAAAATATTCACAAACTTATATGCCAAAATTTCTGCTGACTCCTTTGCAGGTTTCTTGCTTGTTTTATCCATCACTAATTCAACACCGACCAACATGCCAACACCCCTGTGAGACAAGAAATTTTTTTTTAAACCAATGAAGGTCTATTTTATTTGGTTCAAAGTGCTGGATCATTGTAAATCTGGTAAACATATACTCATATAAAAGTGTTGAAATGATAAAGCATGTTTTCAACATTTTACAATCCCTGTTACAAGTTCTTTATTTACTGCCATCCATTGAATTAACTAAAGCTGATTTGAAACTAACAACTATACAGATAAATACCTTTTTAGATAAAATTGAGATTTACAAGCACAAGTAAATATTTTGTTATGCCTTAAGTATTCTGTATTGTGCTTATATTGTAGTATCCACATGTGGAGCGTATCCTATACTATATTTACTAAATAGTCCTGCAGGATTGGACCAGAGATGAGAAATCTAAAAAAAACTTAACGAGGAATTTTAATTTTTAAAATTTTTCATGTACATAAGAAGCACAATGTTGTACATATATCACCAGGAGCCTTGCATTTGACTCGGAATGGTTAAGTTGGTGATATCACTTGTAGGATCTGATGGGACTTTTGTTGTATGAAAGAAAAGGTCTATTATACCAACAGACGAAAATCAGTACAATGAGCAGTAGCATGCAGGAATTTTGCAGGGCGAAAAAATAGTTTAATATGGCAGGCATGAGGGGGAAAAAGGGGGATAAAAACAACCATTGAAATCCTGATGTTAATGCATTATGTTGTGATGGACATCAAGAAAGAAAGGTACATGGCTGTCATCAAGTATAGCCTATGTGAGCTAGTGAAAATACCTGACATCTCCAATCATGGGATGCTTGTGTTGAATGGCCTTGAAACCATCTTTCAAACACTTGCCCACATTTTTGGCACTGGACGTGAGTTTCTCATTCTCGATGACATCAAGCACGGCTCGACCAATAGCACACGCAACTGGATTACCTCCAAACTGAAAGTAGTTATGAAAATAATTGATAATTCTGTTCAATAAAATTCAAATAAACTGAAGTATAATTTAATACAGCAGACTCCAGAATTAATTGATTTTCAATCCTCTTTCTGCCGCCGTGTTAAAAATTAACTTAAGGTGAGCAATCTCTACTCGAAGAAAATAAAAGGTTGCAATAAATTCTTTCTAATTTAAATACAATGAATATAATTAAGGCAATAAGAGATACAGAAATAGAATATAAATTTGATATTCATTTCTGACCTAGCTGCTGCAATCATGTTTAAATTTAAAACTTTAGTTATGTAACTTCAATTGTTGGCAAACTGCATTTGACTTTTGTATGCACTACATTCATCATTTTAAAAAATAAATAATTCTACGTACTGTGCTTGAAAAATCTGTCAAGCTGTCTGCTATCTCTTTAGTTGTGATAACCGCAGCCAAGGGATAACCATTGGCAATTGGCTTTCCTATGGTTACTATATCAGGAACAACGTCTATAGGAGGAATAATGAATTGTGTGTTAACTCATTCCTGTTTGTGCCACTAAAATAATTTGATGATTTATCCTTTGTATCCAAGCACAACACCTCCTTGTTATTTCAATTTCCCAAACAACCAAAATGAAACATCCAGAGAGTTCTAGCAATAACCACATGGTGGTAAGAATCTGAGTGGTTTTAATTTTTAAATCTTGTTTGTTTTTTATCTGGACATGTATTGGCATGTTTCATATAATTTTTATTACATGTTAAAATGGAACATCACCCATGGAAGGGGGGGTGGGGGTAACGAATTTGGGACAATGTTATGATGAGGGTGCCTAAATTATGTGTGTGTGTGTGTGTTGGGGGGGGGTTAAAAATTTTGATAAATTAATCTTTTTATTTTTGGTAATATTTTATTAATACTATACATAGCTATTTTAAGAATTTGAGTTAAAATTGTATGCAATTTTATTTACATTGTCAAAACACAGTGAGAAAAATAGGACACAATGATTAAATTGAAGAGGTTTTATGCTGAAGTGCAGGATTTTCTAAAAAAAATGTTAATAAAAATATATTTTTAGAGAACATTATTTTTAAAAAAAAAATAAATTATAACCATAGCTCACTGTGCATCTGGAATCCCCAGAAATGTTCTCCACATCGTCCAAGACCACACTGAACTTCATCTGATATGCAAACTCCCCCACTTTCATGAATATAACTAGAAAGTAGAAAAAAAAAGAAAATATTAAAACTGTACTTCTGGTGTCCACAATAATTTTTGTAAACACTAACTGCATTGCTGATATCATAGTATCCAGTTAATCAGGATGAAGGGTTGAGAAGAATGCGCTGGCCATATTTTAATATTTAAATAAATATCCTTAAATGCAACTGAAGTTTTTTGCTTAAGAAGTGTTCTCAGATTTAAAAAATAATAATACTATTTTCTGGTAAGTATTAATTTTAATACTTTTACAGTTTTTAAAGACTTTTAATTTATTTTTCTTTAATAAATTAAACTAAATATGTATTTATTTTCTATACTATACTTGTAGACATGTGCAAAATAGTTTTCAGGAGGTACCACGATTCCACTGGCAGTTATAACAGGCTCAGAAATGAATGCACCAATCTAAAAAAAAAGGAACATTTTTTAAAGAAAATTCTTGTTTCGTTACCACAAAATGGATGCTTTGGGTTATTGAAATTTGGGGGAAAACAGTCATCGATGTCACTGCGCAAGTTATTTGCACTCAAATTTAAAAGATTTTTATGTCTTTATTTCCATCTCCCTCCAACCAACTTTCCAGTTCAGTGATATTAACAGAATTAAGTGGATTGTTGATAAAGAAGACAAGATGGCTGTAAAGGTGGTGAGATGAAAAAAAATTTATTGCAAGTCTTTTTTTTTTTTGACTAGTTTTCCGCTTTTAACAGAAAAGTAAAAAAAATCTAGTTTTTGAAAGTACTTCAAGAGTTTTTGCACTCATAACAGAGTATTAACTTAATGCAATGAGAGGTCAGGCTTCAAAAGCAGAGCTAAATTTTAAAAGAAAAAGGCAATCTTACTTCTCTACCATTTTGCTTGGCTTTCTGGATAATTTTTCGTACTTCATTTGCATACAGTGGCCCAGGATTAGGAGCACTTGAATCAAGTTTACCTCTAAAAGTGTTTGGTGTTGGTGCCTTAAAAAGAAAATCTAACGAAGTATGAATATAAAAAATCTTGAAAGAAAAAACCGGTACTTATATAAATCATATTTTGAAATCAAGACAATTAGGTACAATCTGGAACACATAATATATGGTGAGACATTACCCCATAGAAAATTTTCATATTCTGTGATAGTATGTATGGCAGATGATTATTGTTGTGTATTGAGTGAGCTTTGTGACCTGATTGCCCTGTGTTGTATCATGTTGTATGACTGGGCGGTGGTGAGTTGTTTTCATGAATGTTTAAACTTAACAGTGTGAATATTGGTTGGAGAACTGAAGTGAGTGATCATGTGATGTATAAAAAGAATGAGAATAAGAAATAAATATCAGTTGTTACACAGAACACAGACGAGTTGGCATCATATTTTACAATTACATATTCATCATATCTCATCTCAAGTGAATTTAAATTATGATGGGTATATTTAAGAACAACAGCTTCTTGCAAACAATTTATTTCTTGGATAAGTATTTTCAATTAATGAAAAAAACATGAAGATGAGATATATTAGTTGACATATTTTGTTTTCTAATGCTCATTATTTGGACATCTAAATTTTATCAATTTAAGATAAAATGAGATCAGCAGATCTAGAAACTGCAGACCATATTTCCAAGATATAAATCCCTACCCCCCAACACTGTTACATACAACTATTACAAGCAATACAACAATAAGAAAAGCCATATTTACTATGTGGACCCAATCTTTGATTTGGTGATTTTTCCTGTGTCTGACAGGGCTGATTTCAACCAATGTTCCAAGGTTCCCGTGATATGCTCTGAAATTTAACATATCGATCTGTGAAATAGTACAAACCCATATCTCTAGGAAAATCGGAACATTCTAAATAGATCTATAAAGTGACATAAATTGTGATAACAATAAAATGTCCAGTTATTACATCAAGTAGATTAAATAGATTTGAGCTGTAAACTAGGAAGTTTAAAAGAGAGGTATGAAGGCACCATCAACAGAAGTGACAGGGAGGGTTGTACTGCAGAATGTTCCAGCTGGCAAACTGCTGTCAAATATGGACATAAACAGGCAGAATTGTTGTGGAAAACAAATTTATTGAAAGAAGATGCTGCAGGAAGCCTAACAAAAAAATGCCTTAAATGTCCAATAGTGGAAAAAGTGGCAGGGTTTCCCCATCTGGAATTGAGCTCATAGGCCATTTGCAGATGTGGAGATAAGAAGATACACAAAAATCTACAAGAAGATGGATGCTGACAGGTATTAAATAAGATTTGAATTATCTAATAGCATACATTGATCAAATAGTATTATACATTTTTTTATATAACTTTTTAAAAATTTTACTTACCCATCTAAACAAATGACATCATGTCTTTTAGTGTAAGATGCTGCAAGACGTAAAGCTAGATCATTCCCTTCAGAGCTTAAAAAAATTAATTAAATTGAAATTTAAGATATTAGGAGTACAATGACAGACTTGTAAAAATTTACTTGGAACATCTTTGCTTCTCCATTGTTTTACCTGTAAGAATCGTAAGTGACATATTTTTTTACTAAATACCATATCCTAACTACAAAAATGTCTTATTAAGATATTCTATACAAATAATAACTTACCCTGAAGATACAAAAAAGCACACACAAAGAGACTCTGGCAAGGTACTAATCAGACGTTTTGCATAAAGTGCTGTCTGATCATTGAGAAATCCAAAACTGGATGTTAACTTAGCCATCTGCTCTTGACCAGCATTCACAACATGCGGATGGCAATGACCTACTGTTAAGAAATCAAAATCTAAAATTAAAACAAACTTTAAGAAGCTAGAGATTTTTGTAACCATTCACTATTCTTAAAAAATAGCTGCTAAGGATAAAATTGCATTTTTTAAAGCACAGCTGCAGATTTCACCTTAGAAGTTATCCCTTAATGTAAATAATATAACGTTCAGCTATTGTTTTTCTGAAGTTTTTTTTTACAATGCAGCAACAGAGGACTTGTTTTTGTCTTTATTTAAAATGCAGCAATGTGTTTTGACAAGATTGTGAAAGATTGCTCCATTTAAGATACTTTTAAAAGCAAGTGTGGTGATGGCTAAATTCATAATAAATAGAAGAAAAAGAATAGGGAATTATGCTAACCAACAACACTATTCTGTAAACACTTATATTAACAATAAGGATTAAACCTAAGGCTTATGTAAAAAATTATTTTTTTTTTTTTACCCAAGATATTTTGTTTTAGTTCCCAATTTAACATAAATAATGAATAATGAAATTCTAAATTAAATGTTTAATTAAATATTTTGTGTTTTACTATTAATAACTTGCAATTTTTAAAATTTCCCTTCATAAGTGAGTTTTTTTTTCAGTAATACTGTCTTTAAAAAAGTATCAATAACCCCAAAAATGAATGGTAGACATACTGAATGAACTGTCTATGAAAAGCATGAAAATAGCTCTGGAATTTTATTTTTTAATCCCCAAAATACAGTGGATTGAGATACTAAACCAATGAAGGAAAGAAATATTTGTAACCACTACAGTTTATTTAGCAGGGAAAATTTTATATTTTTTAATACTTCGTGAATTAATTATTCAAAAAAACAACAGAATTTATTTCTATGAAAGCTAGTAAATGACTAACCATGTGATGTATTGTTAACACAGTCAAGAAACTCCTGGCCAGTATCATCATACAAATATTGCTTGGATCCTCTGACAATTTTTATTGGTGCAACTTCAAAGTGAAGTTTACAGGATTTTCTGATAATAGAAAGACATTTTTATTTATAAATATTGTCACAATCCAACTCGATGAAATAGGTTCCACAATAATTTTTGGTTGTGATTTTCATCACAACTCAGCCATTCATAAAAATTCAGGCCATATATTAGTTCATACTGTTTAATATCCCAATGTCTAGAAACATACAGAAAATTGTCATATCTATTTCGACTCCCAAACCTTTAACTGTTTAATAGTCATATTATTTGAGTCAAAACATTCAATGAAAATAACAAATATGTCCTTAGTGTATTAACAAAGACTGCTTATTATGAATCATCAATTCCTATCCTTGAAAAAAGCAAATAAATAATTCTTATAGAATGCCCATCCCTGGCTTGACTGCATAGCATATAAACACATGCTTAATTAACAAGGGCTTTTCAACTAACTAGCTTTAAAAATGTTTACCCTATGTAATCTCTTCTCATTTGTAGTGTCTGTCTGTATGGTACTCCGTGTTTTTCTGGCATCTTTGCTGATTTAAAAAAATATATCTTTTTAATATAAATAAGATAAAAATTCAAAATTAATATAAAGCATTATCTTAAGCGCCACAAAGGATTATTTCTTCACTGTAGCTCTCTAATGGTTTGAGTCAGCTTATTATTTTTCTTTTACAGTAATAAGTAAATTGTAAAGAGTTTCAAGGAGGCATGATGGCTATGAACTTCATGACAAAGTATTTAAACAAGCTATTAGATCATGTAAAAAAAAAAAAAAGAGTTTTTCATTACTTTAATTTTTAAGATAGTTATAGTGAATACAGAAAATCTTTAAAAATATTAGTAAAAGACTCAGTTTTGAAAAATTCAGGAGGCATTACCTTTTTTAAAAATAATTAAATTTTTTTGATTGACTCATTTTTCTTCAAATGTTTTCTTCATTTGTTCAAATTATTTGAATTAATAACTTTTACACTTTGCAGTTTGTTTGGATTTACGGTGCTGAAACCTCTTTTGTGTTTGACTGTTTGAGTTAACAGAAATGCCCTCTCCCAAAACTTGATAAATTGCAATGCAATGCAGAACTCAATTGCTTAACAATTGTATAATCCAAATTTACCAATCTTTACTTAAAGTCAAAGTCTCAAAGGTGACAATATCTATGCAGTGTCAATATTTTACACTCTATAGACACTCACAAAGTTCAAGCAGCTAAGAATATATTCATGCAATCCAATCTTCCTTTTTTTTGTGCTAAATACACCCAAGACTTAAATATTTTCTTATTTCTCTTCATTGGATTCTTAATTAAAGATATTGTTTTCATTAAACTTAGTTAGGCTAAGTATTATTAAATATTAAGTTCAATAATTTACTTCTAACTGAAGTGGCAGTGAAGGGCTTAATCTAATCAATAATAAGTGTTAGTGTCAATAATAATACATTAATTAATTGAGGTTTATCTTATTTTTGTTTAGCATTAATTACTATTTCTGTATTTTATGACTTTGTGACAGTTGAAAAGATGCAGCTAAATGAAAAATCAATAGTTTGCCAAGTAGAATTGAAGATGTTGAAGTTAACTCAGTAAAGGGTGATGTTGACCATTTCAGGCTCTTATTGATTACCCATTTACAAGGTAATCTTATGCAAATGTTAAAGTTATGCAGTGTTAAAATACTTAGTATAAAAATGCAGGACAAGTTTGGTAATCTATTTTATCAACTGTAAAAGTTGAATTTTTGGGAATGCAAAAATGTTTTTGTCCAGCAATGCTTGTGGTATGTTTAAATAAGTACACTGACTGTTTAGCTTAAGTTATTCCAAATATTGATATAAATTTATTGTGTGTAGATGTAATATTAGTAATAACTATGAAATTTTTTGAAAATCAATTTCTATGCTGTATAATCCAAATCCCTTGCACTTTTCCAGCCATGCTTGTATTATATATAAATATAAAACAGACATAAGGAAAGAAAGAAAGTAAGAAAAATGACTTGGCTTTTCTTACATCTCTTATATATATTTTGCTTCTGGTGCGTCCTGCTTCCTCTTCAAAATCCGTCCATCCCCCAAGTCCAAATGTTTTATATTAATAGTACTGAGTGTACTTACAGCTATAATTATTCTGCAATCTGGGTAAAACTAATGTTTGTTTTTTTTTAAATCTTAAATGACTAATTTTTGCTGAGTCTGCAGCATGTCATGACTCTATATCTTTAGACATTTCCCTATGCCCTTTTCCCCCATATCTGCTACTTATGATTTAGAAAACTGTTCTACATGATATTGTTTAATGGGCATTTCGTGGTGGACTGTTTCCACTGCTATTTCAACTGCTTTATTAAAGGTCAATGATGTGTCCTTCATTCTAAATAATATCTTCACAATTGCTTCATTATTTAATGAGCACATAAACCTGGTCCTCGGTGCTTCATCTAGTGGGTTTTTTATTGCACCAAAATCGCATGTTTCTGCCTCTGGTCTAATGTAGGGATTTCAAAGGTCTCACGCGCACGTGGTCTGAGCATAACGAAAAATAATGCAAAACTTGTGTGGCCATTTTAACAATCCTCTCGGTGATTATCTCGTTTTTTTGTGTTTTACGTCACAGTTTGCTAATAATAGTACTTAAACTATCGGTGCATATTTTTCCAAACACGGGGATACCACAATTGCAGCATTTAGTTTGTGACCGGAAACGCATTTAATTGTTTACATCGGTATGAAATTAATTGCTTATTATTTTTTAATGCAGAATTCAAACACATAGTGGTTTAGCTCAAATACTGCTTCATTCATTCACAAAGATTAATAACTTTACTTCATTAATATACCAATAATGAACAAAAGTTATGCCCTTCGGCCTGGGCGGTGTAAGAAAATAAAATTGTTAGTAGTCACCCGAGTCACCCCCACTCACAAAAAAAAGTGGGTGGTAAAAAATGGTTCTTGTTACCAATTTAATTTTAAGATATTTTCTTTATAGTTCATCTTTAATAATCTGTGGAAGACTAACCAGTTAATCTAGGGGAAACCATTTGACAATATTATGAGAAATTAATACAACCTAATAAATTAAATAATTTTAAATAATTGTAGTTCGTGTAGTCCGGGGGAATTTTGGAGTTGTTTTGTCCCTTGATTTATATATAATTATATGTAGTATAGAGCTAGTTATTACTGGTATTTATAAATTATAATTAATGATAATGGAATAATAACATAATAAAAGCAGTTGCTACTACTATTAAAAGAATACTATTATCAAATATATAGGCAAAAGAAAACTGTTAACATTTATATCAACAAATATTTAATATATTTTTAATTAAATAAATTTAATAAACAAAAAAGAAATACATTTTAATAAACACATTACTTGAATAATATTTAAAAGAAACTAAAATTGTATAGATTCAGAATTATGATTAGTTGTTAATGTCAGTTACGCTTCTTTTGGGTGCAAGAGAACATTTTAACTTTCTGTTGCAAAACTTGGAATTCCTTTCATAACCAATAAGGTGGAACGTTTGGATGCAGATGGTGGTGACAAAGTTTATGAAGGAGAGATTTAATTGTATTCATCAACAAGACAAAGAAGTAACTGTAGGGCATTATACCCAGAAATTGACAGGCAGATGGTCCCCCATTACCTTTTAAAATTTAATGACATACTCCGGTAAGGGTATGCTTGTAATAGTTTTATTGGTGATATTAGTAGTTTTTATTTATACATCTCATGCATTCAATTTATTTTAAAAGACTTCTACTTACCTTTTATAAATATAAGAATTGATATTTAAAATTTAACTGAATGAAGAATATAATTCATTAAAATATAAATAAACTTGTTATTTTTTGTTTTTTCCTTTAAAAATTATGATTTTTTCCAATTTTTCTGTTAATGTTTTTTCTAACAAACACTCAAATAAAATTTTCCAAAATACAAAGACTTAATTTGATGTAAAAGTTTTGTTGTCCGTTGTGTTGTATATTGCATTGAGAATGTCTCCTGAAAATTTGGTGGCATTATTTTTTAAAATAAAAAAAAGTTGTGGATAAAATAAGGCAGAAATATGGAAAGTTGGTCAAAAGTTTTTTCGTTAAATACAAAGATAAATAAGGGGGGTTAAAAAAATTCACCCCAAAAATCATAACTTCATTTCTATAAAAAATAGAAAGATGAAATTGGTGTTTTTGCAAAGCTTATATCTAGCCCTTTAAAATGATGTATCATTTGTGGCAATTGGACAATATTTTTAAAAATTTTGTCAAAGTATACCTATTTAATGTGTGCTGACAATTCTTTAATTGTCTCCCCTGCTTTGTACTGGTGTCTGACCAAAATTTAAATCATTCCATTATGAACCTTATGGGTCAAACTGGACCATCTTCAGTGAATAAACCTCTTACATTGATAATGAATTTATATCTTGTAGTGTATCCCTTTGTTTGACCAGCGTTGACAGCAAATTGTGCAAAAAAAATGTGGCCACCCACAAAAGTAAATGTGTTATAAGTTAAATAAGTAGTAGTAATAGTAAGTAGTAAGTTTAAGTAAGCCTTAGCCTTAGCCACAGTCTTAGTAAGGTTATAAATATCTGTAAAAGTATACAGTATATTTTTCGCTTAACTGAAGAGTTAATGCTTATACTTATACTAAGCAAGGCCTTATTAATTTACAAGAACTAGAAGTCACAAGTGAGATATGTGAACCAAATTGGTTTCCACATTATTATTAGAATCATTTTTCATTATCATCAATATGTCCTTGACATAGACATAATAATTATTTTTTATTTATTTATTTTTTGGCTACTACACTACAGACCACTGCCACTACTATTCTGAACTATTCACAGTTCAGTCTACGGCTAATTAAGATAGATCGTACCTCATTTCATTAGGTTAGGTTTAGGGATAGATTTAGGGTTCAGGTTAGGTTTAGAGATAGATTTAGGGTTCAGGTTAGGTTTAGGGATACAGTTAGGAACTTTTTTCATTATTTTTTAACGTTTTATTCTTAAGTTTACGGGTCACGGCAATCAAGTTGGCGACCATGGGAAAAAAAACGCGGTACGATCTATTCGAATTTACCCAGTCTACTCAACTATGTCTTCATTTTACTGAAATTTACTGAGATTTCAGCTGAGATACTCATCACTCATCAGACAGTGACACTCATGACATGACTCATGACACTGCGACTGTCCTTTCTGTGGGCTTCTATTTCACTTTAAAATTGAAAATGTATTATTATAAACATTAGAAATATTTTTGCTTACCTTTAGATCTTTACGGAGACAAGTATAATTGCAATAAGCCAACCATTACAATAGTGCAACTGCAAAGTAGTCAACTTTAAAGAGTCAGACGTAAGATAATGTTGTTTGTGACAGTAGTTTACAGGCACTCTCTATCTTAGAAGTATAAATAGTCACATACGAAAACATCCATTTAAGAGCTAAGTTATCACTCTTTAATTAAAAAGCTTACGTAACAGGCAAACTTTCTTAAAGGAATGGAATTTTCTATTATTTTTTTTAAATAGTTTTTTAAAAAGAATTACTTTTGTAGACAGTTTAACGCACTAAAGACTTAAGAGTAAAGAATAATTTCTTTAATTTTTTTTAAAATGTCTTTAGAATTCATTACGCAAAGAAAGTATATCTGTATGCAGAAGGATAGTAAGTTTGGTAATGACTTTATTTTAATTTTATGATTGCTGGGACCCAAAGGCAAAGGTGTTTAAAAATATTTTCTTCACAGAATTTATTTGAGTAGTCTGGTGGATTTAAAAAAAAATTAGTTTCTACTTTTAGTCTAGCGCGTTTAAGCTTGTCTTCAAAATATTTTTTTTTCTTTAAATAATAATTAGTATGCCATTCCCCAAAGAAAGTGTTTTAGTTACGTAAGGGGGGTCCGCATGTGACTATATTTATTTGATCTATTTTTAACATAAAAATTTGGATCTGTAAATTATCCACAAAATAAAATATTTTATTTTTTAACAACGAATGCTTACATAATCTTGGGTATAGTAGTGTCTGCACCTTTTACACAGTCATAAAACTAGAAAGTAGAAGTTAACGACTGCTTGCCATCCGTTGATCAGACTCTAATTGCCGAAATGCCCTGCCCCCACACCAGAGATCTCAAACTCGCGGTCCGCGGCCCGATATGTGACACCAAAGTTTAGTGTTAATGCGGCCCGCGCATTTTCCCCATTCTCATATCTATAATGTGACCCTCCGCGACGGTTTCAGTCTAATCTCACCGACTAGTGTAATTCTGATTTTATTATGTTTGTATAGATTTGGACGTTGGTTATAATTGTAAAAACCGTTTTAAAATCGGACTAAAAGTTTTTATTTTATAGCATTTCATGAGACAAACATGGTCAAATTGCGGTTTTGAGAAAATACGCTGCTAATATGTAAATACATATATCAAAAGTTTTAAAAGTCAGTTAGACGGTAATGCACAACAATGCTAGTGTTTACAAGTGATGGAAATTCCGAGCCTGTCAGCTTGGTCACTTAGGGTTAGTCAAAAAGGCCTTTTCTACTATTACAAAAATAAAAATTCATTCTCCCTACAATAGCATCTTTCTTCGCATCAATAATTCATAAATATTGCTGCACCTGCCTATTGTTTGAACACGTTTTAGCTTTCAAAGCCTTCATGGAGAAGGATGGGGTGGTTGTTCCTGTAATAAGTGCATGATCCCAAATTGATCATGGACTTTGCTTTTTCTTGTTGAAATTACACAAGAGCTGAATGTACTCAACCAGTAGTTACAAGAAAAGGAGCAGCTTGTCAGTGTTGACTATGACAATGTCAGGGCATTCTGAACAAAAGTGTGTTATGGTTCTCAGAGAAACCTCTGCCATTTCCCAACATGCAAAGTACTAATGGAATCAGGCACATCATTCAGTAGTAAGTATACTGATGCCATTGCAAAGACACATGACGAATTTGATCAAATGTATGCAGACTTCAAAACACACAGATCCACTTTTCACATTTTTGCTGTCCTTTCTCCTTCAATGTGGAAGATTCCCCCCCCCCCCCCCCCCCAACTTTTTTGCGCTTCAAATGGAGCTGATTGATCTTCAGTGCACGTTCAGGGAGGTGAATGGAAAAACAGACAAGCTTGGACAATTTATGAGAGAATTGCTCTCCATCTTCCCTGAGATTTCCAGGTTGTTCAAGCGGATCATGTGTCTTTTTGGGAGTACCTATCTGTGTGAAAAGCTCTTTTCCATTATGAACTTGAACAAGTCAAAGTTCAGGGCCAAACCACTGATGAGTATATTCAAGCTATACTGGGGGTCTCAGTTGCTTCCTCGCTCAAACCAAATGTTGCTCAGCAGTATTAGAAAAAGCGCTACCAGATCTCTGGCAACAAATAGTAGGAGAAAGAAAGTGAAGCCTAGTTCTTGAGAACCCTTATGTTTTTATTTGTTATTAATAAAGGTTGAGCAGATTGTAACAGTTGTACTTTATTGACTTTGTAATCGCCTTTTTGTGGAATACTTGATGCGGCCCAGTCTCACTCAGACTCTACCTCCTGCGGCCCCTAGTTAATTTGAGTTTGAGACCCCTGCCCTACACCTTCCCCGATCCCATCCCAAAATCCTACAGCTATTACCGATGGCTGTTGTCAGCAAATGGTTAAGGTTGTTGTTTTTTAAATCAGCTTTTATTATTTCCCCATCACTGACCACCCCACCTCTCTCGACCCAGCATACCGGAGCTGTCCCTCAGTGTCATCAACTCGGATGCGACCTTACAGGTCAGCACGAGGAAAACTGAATCGTCTGCACGAGGGTAACATGTGACAACACAAAATTATGCTACAAACTAGCCAAGCTTTTAAAAAAATCTTTGATAGCCTATGTACTTTATGTTGTCGGTTTTTTTTTAAATCACCTGAATATTATTATTTCCATTGTCACAAATTATATATTTACTTTTTCTATATTTATGTTGTCTAATAAGCAGCGGTTTATTAAATGTGTTAAATAAAAAAAATCTTGGCACCCCCTTTAATTATTAAACAAAAAAATGGCACCCCATATTTATACAAATTATATTGGCACATATCATCACCCGTTTTGAAAGAGACAGGGTACCACTCACATGGTTGACGTCATATTGGATGACGTGTGCAAACTCGGCGAACTAGGAGGCAAGGTAACAGTGCAATGGATACCTGGCCACGTCGACATCAGTGGCAATGTGAAAGCGGACACTCTTGCGAAAACCGGGGCCGCCCAGCCTCAGCCAGAAACACCAATGACTGGATTGGGAATAAAGAACTGGCTGGCAGACCATTTTAGGAAAAAGTGGTACAGGCAGTGGGCGGACAATACGACCGCTAGAGGCGTCTATTCAAACATGCAAACTCCTAGCAGACAAGACCCATGGTGGGGGTTAGGCCGAAAGCAGCTGAGTTTAGTGACGCATATGCGCACCGAGCATTGCCCCATAGGCACGTATTTCTGGCGTCTAGAAAACAATCGGGATCCCACCTGCCGGCATTGCAACCTGGTCCCGGAAACGCTGGCGCATCTGTTGACCGAATGTCCCTCACTGGAGCTTCCGGTGGAGGCCAGGGCGGAGGGGGAACCCTATGTGAGGAGAATGTTGTATGGCACAGCTCAGCAGATGGAGCTGATTGCCAATTTACTAGCCGGGGCCTTAAGAGAGTAATCTCAGCCCCTCACCAGAATATGTGTGTTAGTTAGTCAATGCCGGTTACCGGAAATTTGATCGAATGCAATTTTGTCGACGGAAAATTTATCGACGGAAATTTGATCGAACGGAAATTTGGTCGAATCTTTTTTTCAGTTCAGACCTTAAAATTTTCTTCAAATTTCTTTTTTAACGCACTATAAAACTATATAATGCGTTCAAAAAGAAATTTATTTTACATATATGCAAAGAAATATGCATATAAAGAATTTATACGAAAATCTTTGTTTTTGTGTGTTTTCGTGTAATCATTAAGAGTTTTATGTGTTTACTTGTTACAATACGTCTAATATGACAGTTTATGAATGGGTAATACAACATCCGGATTAAGAATAATACATGTCTTCATTAATAAAATGATAGAATAGATTATGGGGGCGTCCATTAATTACGTCAACAAAATAGGGGGAGGGGGCATGGAAATGTTTGACAGTTGTTGACAAAGGGGAGGAGGGTAGATTAGTTGACGTCAATAATCATTTTTTTTCTATTAAAATTTTAATGTTAAAAATTGACTGGTTCTTAAATTATTTTTAACAATTTAATGAGTGCTAATAGTCATATATGTTTAGGCTTTTAAAAATATAAGAGTTATTTAATGTGTGTCTGTCTATGCACTGCAGATGGCTGGTCAGCATGTTAGCACACATTGTTAGTGCAAGAGAAGTCAAAAGTTGGCATCTCTTCACCTGTCATTTTTCTCTGTATCCGCTCCCTATAATGATTAACACATCATTGTTCACGGTGTTCAATAATTTAAAAAAAAACACCAACTCATCGGTGTTCAATAACAACTATACCAACTCAAAGACAGAAAGAGCTTATGGCAACTATTGCTCACACCGACAATAATTCTATTTTAATCGCTGAATGGTTAGGTAATGATGATGTCGATGTTGACTTTTCTGGTATATCAGTTCTGCAAGATGAAAAAGATAAATCAGCTACTATAGACTATGCCAATCAGGGGCGTAATTTCAGGGTTTTTTTCAAAAGGGGGGGGGGTGCAAAGCAAAAACTTGGTCGGCTTGTTGTTTATTACTGGAGATGCCACAAAAGATAGCAATTTAAATAAAACCTGCAAAATCGGGGGGGGGGGGGGGAATCAAATGCCCCCCTGCCCTACCCAAATGATGTCCCAGATGCCCATTGTTATGATAGAGCAACACCTGGCTATTCCATGGGAAGAGGATAGCAGTTAGATCTATACTATAGGCCTAATTGTCAGCTATACTGACAATAATCATATTTACACTTCCACAAACAATGATATTTAGTCTTAACAACCTTTTAATTGATTCTGCATTATAAAATTTAAGTGCAAAAACGTTTTAACTTGTTCATTAAAAAGCTAAAGATGTTATAAAATGTTTTGCCTACAATTTTGTGTTAATTAAAAATACATCAGCACAAAGTAAAACGTATTTATAAATTTATGTATATTATAATTCATTTTTGGAGGTGGGTTATAAATTGTTGACATAATTAAATAGGGGGGCGGGAATCATCGAAAGTTTGACAGTTGTTGACATTGGGGTTAAAGTCAAAAATTGCGTAAAAATTGTTGACACAATTAATGGAGGACCCCTATGCATTAGATTTTGTCTCATTGCATTCAGCCAGTAAACATTGAAATGTGTTTCTTATGAAATTATCTTACCGATAAAAATTAATTGCTGACATTGGTTATCCTTAAAAAATTGCTGAAGGATTTAATATTTAACTTAGTAAACATGTTAGTATCTTGTATATGTGACAAGGAGCCTGAAGTTAGAACTATCAAATAACATAAATGAGCGTATAGAATTTAGGAGATGGCTGTTATTGGGTCAATGACATGCGATAATTCAACGAAACTTAACAAACTCACGAAATGTATGGGACTTGTTTCCCCTTACCGGACCTTTGGAGACGTTCTTGAAAGCACAGTTTCTATTTACAATTTTAAAGATCCTTCGAAAAAGTTATTGATCTCACAAGCCTCAACAGTTGTTTTACTAAAACATTATGTATTTATTTATTTATTTTTCTAAACGCCAACATTTTGTTTTCTCAATGTTTGCACTTGTTTACATACCGAAAATAAGTTCATTTTTCCGCTGGCGTCGTTTACTAAATGTAAACACTTGTGACGCCAAAAAGCTGGTTGTCTGCTGCCGTTGAGAGTTTCGGACAGACTGAAAGAACGAAAGAAAGATTGGCATGTCAGGGCTTTCCTTATATATTAGAAAAAACCCGTGGAAAACTACGGAAGCCCAGAACCACAGATGGCGCCACCCTTGCCCAGACCACTTCCATACTTTTGCTCAGGAGCCTTCAGCGCCCTCGCTTTCTGCTCCCCCTACTCCCACTCCTAACCCACCCCCGATAATGACCGTCCATCCTAATCGCTTTCCGAATGTTTGGAACACTCTGGAAATAAACGTTTCCTTTTACATGCGATAATTTTAAAAAAAACTTCCCTAACAAAACATTTGATTTTTTTTCCCTTTACCGGATCTTTGGTAACGTTCTGAAAAGCACGATTTCTACTTAGATTCAAAAATCTATCGAAAAGTTTGTTGATCTTACAAGCCATGTGTTTTGTATAATGTATAGGCTTTATTTTCTCATCTTCTCCCGGGGAGAAACTACCGAAGTAATCTCTCTCCATCGCCTTGGGAGACGGACGTAGTGACGAGTTTTTTTACCTTCGGGTAGTCTGCTCTACCTTACTGGTCGGTCGCGCTACGTAGAGGCGAAAATCTTGCGGGAACCGCTGAGGCGGAACTTTCCAGGTCACGTCAACGTCAGTGGCAATGAGAAAGCGGACACTGGCGAAAACCGTGACTGCCCAGCCTTAGCCAGAAGTATCAATTACTTATTTGCGAATAAAGAACTGGCTGACAGACCACATCAGGAGGAAGTGGTACAGACAATGGGCAGTCAACACCACCGCCAGAGGCATCTTTTCAAATTTTCCCAATCCTAGCAAATAGGACCCATTGTGATTGTTAGGCCGCAGACAGCAGAGCTTAGTGACTCAGATGCGCACCGAACACTGCCCTTTAGGCACAAACTTCTGGCGGCTTGACAACAATAGGGATCCTACCTGTCGGCATTGCAGCCTTGTCCCGGAGACACTAGCGCACATGCTGACCGAATGTCCCTCACTAGATGTCTCGGGGGAAACCAGCGCGGGTGATGAAAATGTTGTATGGCTCAGCTCAGCAGATGGAGCTGGCAGCCAATGTACTAGCCGGGGTCATAAGAGAATAATCTCAGACCTTCACCAGAATATGTGTGTTAGTTGATCTTACAAGTCTCAACAGTTGTTTTACTAACCATTTCATTAATATATATATATGCCAAAATTTTTGCTGTCTCAATGTTTGCACTTGCTTATATAAAAAAAAAATTCATGTTTCCGTTGCGCCCCTTTGTTCGTTTACTTAATGTACCCAAATGTGACGCAAAAGTCTAGTTTTCCCCCTGGCGCTGAGCATTCCGTACAGAAAAAAGTATGATAAACTTGACTGTGCTTTTCTTATATCTCTTATATCTTGCTTCTGGTGCGTCCCACTTCCTCTTCAGAACCGGTCCAGCCCCTCAAGTCCATATATATTAATAGTAGTGAGTGTAAAAAAAAAAAAGAATGTCATCTCGTGTCATGCGGGACGGTTGAACTCCGGTAAAAGGTTCATTTTTTTCTTTATATATTTTAATTATAATATTAATTATATTTTATACTATTATATTAATCACAAAGAACCATAGCAGAGGCGTAGCTAGAGTGATTGGCGCCCGGGGACAAGATTCGTTTTAAAGAGCCTCCCTCTCTTTTTTCAACTCTCAAACCCATTATTTTCGTCAATAAAATAATATAAAAACACATTTTTGCACCCCTAACTAGTCTGGCGCCCAGGGAGATCTGTCTCCCTGCCCCCTTAGCTACGCCTGAACGCCTCTGAGCCATGGGTATTTTCTCAAAATACCCCTCTCCGGTGTAAAAAAAAACTCCACCCGGGTAAGCCCTAGTATTTTCTATAATTTGTCTTAAAACTACAGTTTGGTGTTACTCCTACGCTTTTATTGTGGCTTATTATAAGTCGTCACTCAACGCAATTCCCGACCATAAATCGTTTTACATACAACTGTAGAGTGTAGAGATATAAAGAAAAGTAAAACATAAACGTGGCCTCTTGGATAACTCATTCGTAAACAAACACGCTAGTCTGGGAAAAGGGGCGGGGGGTAAGGAGGGGGCCGTTGGGTAAGAACGAGGTTAGCCATGACCCACTAGAGCAGTGGTTCTCAACCTTTCTTCTGCTACGACCCTTTAATACATTTCCTCATGTTGTAGCAACCCCCAGCTACAAAATAAATTTCGTTTCCGCTTCATAACTGTAGAGGATATGTGTTTTCCGATGGTCTTAGGTGACCCCTGGGAAAGGGTCGTTCGACCCCCAAAGGGGTCGCGACCCACAGGTTGAGAACCGCTGCACAAGAGTAGTTTGCAAGCTCCAGAAACACGAAGAACTGGGTCACTGAGAACTTGCTTACGTGGAGCTAAACATGTTTTTGGGATGGTGTTGGGCGTTGGGGCCGGTGAGATGAAATGACGTTTTAGACATTCATTTTCACAAACGGTAAAAATATATTATAATTATTAATTTCAAACTTTAATGATACTACATGTACATTTAAATCTTCGATAAAGCTTGCAGAATTTTCCAAGACACAGAATAAAGACATCCGTGTTGCATGCTTTTGCAAAATTGTATTCTCCTCTTTAAAATGTTTACCAAAAGAGTGGCAGACAACGAGACTACAAACTTAACCTGTACGGGGCCCTATACTTTAACTGCGCTCTCCCTTCCTTCATACTACATCCAATGTGTAGAACCTCTACTCAACGCAGTGGCGAACTCAGGTGTGTGAAGGGGGGCACTTTGCTGGTGGCGGCTAAATCGTTTTTCTTAAATTAAATGGGCGTATTAATGAAATTTTGTTAAATTTTGAGAATAGAAACAGATTTCTTTTCAATACTATCTGTAAAATCATGATTATTAATAATTTTCCTTCTTGCTTTCCTAATTTTGAAATTTCAAAGTACAAGCTAAAATTGAGTGATTAAAATAAAGTCTATAACAATCGCAAAATGAACCTATACCATGATTATTTCCAATGGGCCTGTTGCTTTTATTGCAAATTTTCACCAGGGAAATTTAGTGAAGCAAACACTCATCAACACTAAGGACTTATTGATTGGTTTAAAATTCAAATTACCTTCTTTTTATTTAGTTGGGGTGAAAATTCCATAATATGTACATTAACTTATATTAATTTTCCATTCATGAATTACAACAAGAAGCTGAATCTTAATAATAGTGTGGGTAAAATTTCAAAAACACTGTTTTCACACAGATATCGATTTATTTAAATATTTAAATTAATTTAGTAAGCCCCTGGAGTAGAACGTTAATGTTCCTAAATAATTCTGGACCTGTGGTATTTCGGACACCACATTCTTGTATAACTGGACACTCCCACGGAAATGTGGCATTAACGAAGCTATTGCACATACTATAATATATTCCTACTTCGGGGTGGACTGGACGGCTGGGACACCAGGGCAATTCTCGGGGGATCACAAGAACCCGTGATATTTGGGCCGCCTCTACAAGAACCCATGATATTTGGACCGCCTCTACAAGAACCCGTGATATTTGGGCCGCCTCATACATCACAATTAAACTTCCAAATTAAAGCTCTACTAATAGGTAGTTGTCCCGTGACAGCTTCAGTACTCCAGCCCACCACAGTTCCTACTTTATATTTAAACTAGCCAATGTACACGGCGCTGCTCAAAACTGCATTTGGAAAGAAAAAAACTTCTGCATCCTTTAAACTAAATCGAAATTATGGGACCTGTAAAAACACAAAGCTAAAGTAAAAAAACTATATTATATTGTTCTCCTAGAAAACAACATTTACCGGTTTAATATCTTTTGTGAACATTTTGTTCCCCAAACGGGATATACTTCCTTTGGATCCCGTTTACCGTTGGGATCCAGTTCATTGTGGGATCCCGTTCCAGGTGGGATCCCGTCCTCTGGTGGATCCCATTCTCTCGTGAGATCCCGTTCCATGGTAGTGGTAGGGTCCTATACCCTAGTTGGATCCCATTACCTTGTGTGATCCCATTACCAGGTAGCATCGATCCCTTTCCCGGTGAGTTCACGTTTCTCTGTTGGATCCCGTTCCTCGGTGGGATCCCGTGCCCTGCGGACTGTGGGATCTTGTTTCCCGTAGGGATTATAAAGGGTATGTTTACCAACCTTGTCCAAGATCCCCACTACATGTTGAAGCGAGCACTGTTATCTAAGTCTTCACCTTCATTTACGAACATCAATTGTATGTGTACTAAGTTTGGTGTAGATCCAGCCATTCATGCAGGTATATTTGCTTGTATTTTTTTATATTATAGGGCTCATATAAGGGGAAAAAAGCGAATTTTGGAATCCGGGTCCCAAACGGATTTTTCTTTTAATCCCTACCCCCTCCCCTCTTTTCCCAGAATTTTATTATGGATAATAATGGAAATGTGTGCCAAATTTTGCCATGATCCATCAAACCATGCAAAAACGTATGCGGAAAAAACGTAGGGTAGGGTAATGAAGAGTATGCCTACCAACTTTGACCAAGATTCATCAATACACGTTGGTAATTTTAGTTACAGATCTATAGCTTATATAAACAAAATTTTTTTTAAAGAATTTAGGGCCCACGGCCCTTAACTAAATCTTTAGTAAAGTTCAAAACCTCACCGCATTTTATTCTGGATAATGATGGACAACTAATAATAATAATAATAATATAGACACGTATGTGCGGACTATTTTACTTATATAGCTCATTTGAGAAAAAACTTAATTTTGCCCCCCCCCCCGGCTCTACATGGATATTTTGTTAATTTCAAAACCTCCCATTATTTCATTTTGGATAATGATGGATATGTGTGCCAAGTTTGGTCATGATCCATTTATCCACATACAAACGTAGGCGGAGCAAACAAACCAATAATTTTCCCTGATATACATGATGATGTTATGATGACAAGTATGGTGCATTTTTGTAAAGTGTCGGCGTCAGCTGATCCATGTCAAAAGCTGGTGAGGGCTGGATTTGTTTCTGCGCAAAGGTGTCATGTCACAAAAATAGAAGGCTGAAGTTTAGAAATTCCTAGGTCCCTTCATCTATGCAGTCGTGTATTCTGTGAAATACCGTATTGTAGAAGTCGGGGAACTTTTTTTTTGCCGTTCCCCAAAATATATAATTTGCTTAAGCCTTTTGAAATCGTGTTCATATAGAGTAGAAAATACGTACATTTATTCAAACAATCTACAATAATTATCCTGAAATTTTGACATTCCAAAAATATCATTTTGATATTTGGAATGCTGTAAAAATATCAAGCAACGTTTTGTAGAATTAGCGTCACAGTGTTGTCTTCTTTTTTCATAAAGGAATTCGCTAGATTTCACTCAAATAGTACTCAATAGTAGCATTATTACAGTAATATTTCGTCTACCGTATGTTCAGCGTGCGCGTTACGTATGGCCCACCCCCTTTTGGCTACGCCAGTGGTTCCTAAATTTTTTTATTCCCGGCGCCCATGTCAAATTTAGGTTTTCATCGGGCGCTCTTTTCTAAATTCTAACAAGCACAATTCGAAATAGCGAATACGTAAACAAAATAAAATAAAGGGTGGGTAAAAGTGTAGTAAGGCGTCGTTCACAAATTAAGTCTTGCTCAAGAAAAAAAAAAGGGGGGGGGGGGGCGAGAATTTGTGACACTTTGTGACAAGGGGAGGGGGTCCATTTTTTTAAAATTCTAATTTTGAAAAATCTTTATTCATTTAATTTTAAAAACATTAATTTGAGGTCAAAATTGCCTCGGGTATTACAGGTATCATGAAACACGAAAAATGATGCAAAAACTGTTGTGGCCATTTTACATTCGACTTCTGGATGACTTCATGTTCTGCATCACAGTTTTCTAATAATACTACATTTTAATCAATTATGGGGAAAATGTTAAAGAGTAAAATAAAATCTTAGTTTGGTTATGAAAATTTTATGTGTTTTTATTTTTTAGGTGTGACGTGACAATTTTTTTGCTTAACGTAATTTACCAACGACCCAAAACTGGAAAGACTAGTTACTCGCGTGTTTGCAGCACGACCGCTAGATGTCACATTGGATTAAAAGTGGACGTAAAATTATCACAAGTCTAATATTTCGAGGCACCCCTGTAAGGAAGCAGAAGTAACCCAGAACAGGGTAGTGCCGAGGAAATGTGGCACCTGGGGGCGAAGACGAAAAATGGTGCCATTTAACTGGACCAGTAAAAATAAAATTTTTGTTGCCCCTTGTCTTTCTGAAGTAAATGGGATTTTATATTTTAATTTACTATTAACATCTTATCTAAAGACAATTTTGGCGCCCATGGTGTTGTCGCCCGGTGTGACCGCCCTATCTGCCCCATTCTCATGGCTTTGCCCGAGGTCTGTATGGCACCCAACGCGACACGGCGTACATTATGGGAACCACTTGGCTTGCGAAACGGTCGGCAGTTTAAATCCGTGACAATTTTTAAAAAAATGTATGTGACATCACAATTATCTATAAATGTTCGTTGGTGTATTTTTTAATTATTTGGGGGGGGGGGGTGGAAGTGTTGAAAACTCTTTGTTCGTAAGCATAGGGGTGTAATAGGAGAAAAGGGGGGGGGGGCAAAAATTGATACAAAAAGAATTTTTCGAAGAGAAAATTCACTTCAAAGTTTAGAGATATTATGTTTATTTTTTAAAATAAATGCACATCAAAATTTCTGTGAGCAATTGGAATACTGTCTTCGGGGTTCAGTCGTTGATTTCTCTGCTTTGTTTTCATGTTCCATAGTTTGGGAAATTCTTGATTCTAAAGATTTGTTGTTTCAAAAGATAGCAACTATTGACGGCTTTCTCGTGAGCAATTTTGAAAACTATGGCAGCTCTTGGCGTTTTGAGCATAAGCGGTCGCGTCAATAGGCGTGTTCGAGGGGTGGGGCACAGTGTTTCGCTCAGACCTCTAGATCTCTAGGGGCAGTGCCCCCCAGGAGCAAGTCAAGTGCCCCCCCCCCGGGGAAAAATGTATACAACAATAAAACGAAACAAAATTAACTACCAAATTGTCATTTTTATTCATAACTGATGCTTTTAACCAATTACAATAAGTGGAGTAAATGAAATATCGCTACGCTCGATTTATTGGATAACCCATATATTTACGGCTAATCTTGTTAGATTCTACACTATTCGATTATAAATATCGTACTATTTCGAAAATCGGCAGCTCCTGATTATACGCCGAAGTTTACAACTTTTTCGAACATATCGGTGTTTTTATTTATTTTTTGCAACTTCACAAATTTAAAGGCTTAAATAGCACGCTATTAAACCAACTTTATATTAATATAAGGCATAAGGCTCATTAATTTTAATACATTTTTCGCTAAGTATCTATACTGTGCAACCTGTTGTCAAATTATATTTCATCACAAAAAGCATGTCTTTTAAAGTAAGGATTTAAAGTTACTTACACCTATAAAGTGTTTGATGGCTTCATGTTTTAAAAAATATAGTTATGAGCATATTTTATTTACTCTATTCTATGTATGTTGAGCCAGATAAAAATTTAAAAAATTAATAAAGTTTTTTTTTTTTTTTACAAAAATTAAGAATTTAACGAGCGCATGTTTATATTGGGAAATCTGTACTTTATTTTTGTACGATTTCCCACCGATAAATTCACAAATTAATAAATACATAATACGTCTTTTGTACACATCTCCTGTCCATAATTATGCCGTCCATACATGATTTATAAAAATGACCAGATTTAAAAATAAAAAAAATGTATAGACATTTTTCTACAAAAAAATATTTTTCTTTTTGTCTCATGTAAAACTTTGAATTTTTTGGAAATCGTATTTATTATATGCATTTTTTCCCCATTGCGTTCAATATGTAAAATAATGAATAATGTTAGCAGTGCTTTTTTGTGATGGAAATATTTTTTTGAGGTTTAAACAGAATCATTATTAATTAAATGGTTTACCACAAAAATAATTTTAATGAAAGATAAAACCACATTACTATTTAGTAATATAAAAATATATTTGTATTACATAACTAGGTCAAGCAGAAGCGTCGCTTGACTTTTCGAGGCCCCCTGCCACTTTTCGGTTTTGTCCTTTCCCCCAAATCCCATTAGTGCCACAGGTTGGGCCACGATTTTGCAGCACTCCCTTTCACGATACAAAGTCTGCAGTTGTCCGAAAATGACACTGTTCCACAGAAAGAAAAAACGACACCTAAGTGGACAACCCCATCCGCACCACTTTATATGCCACTGGCAGAGGCGTAGTTAGAGAGTTTGGCCCCAGGGGACACAATTTAATTTCCCCCCCCCCCCCCCCGGCTGGAATATCTGAAACTTATTGCTTCATCAATTAAATACTATCAAAGTCCATTTCGGTTCCCCTCGACAGTCTGTCGCCCGGGAAAATTGGTACCATCTGCCTCCCCCCTAGCTACGCATCTGGCCATTGGCACCCCCCCCCCCCCCCGCGAAAATCTGAATGTCCCCGGAAGAAATTGCCTGTAAGAAACACCGATGGGGACCGCAGCGGGCGATACCCTCACAATGGGGTGCGCCAACGGGAAAATAGTAAATTTCATAACAGTTCTAAATTACATACGAGAGCAGTGTGTCACAGCACAGGGTGCCACCAGAGTAGGGTACAACCAAAGCAGGATACGATAGAGCAGGGTGTCAACAAAGACAGGCAGACTCAGATGAGGTCCACGGGTAAGTCGGTAGGTGGACACCGTTAGTTCACAGCTCTTTGTCACACCAACCCTAGTAATACCACTGAACAGAGATAAAACGGTGAACCGAGGCAAAATGACGTAGCACAAGACAAGACAGGCAGTTACGCTATCGGTCGAGCAGTACCCACACAACATATGTCGCATAAGAGATGGAATCGGTGGGCCGTCGAGCGCGAGCTCTTAATGCCCCCCCCCGGCGCCCCCCCCCACACAGTCCAGCGTACTGAAGGATTTAACCCGCCGCCAGACCGTGCGGAAGGGCGCCGGGAACCTCCCTCTTGACCTAGGGAGGCCCGGTCGACCAAGGACGCTGCGTTTAAAGCGTCCGTAGTCCACTCTCTGTGGGTCTGGATGGCTTTTGCTTCCACTCCGGTGGTTTGGTGTTGCGTTGCCAACCCCCACCGCCCAGGGAGTCTTTCGGTCGGGACGTTGGTAGTGGCGAGACGAAACGGTTGCCTAGAAGCGGCTTTCTCACGGCCGCGTAGCTAAAATCATCAACATGGGTTTTAGTGACCACCCAAGTTTCATATCCATTAACAGCAACTAGTAATCATGTTAGTGGCAGCTCCCGTTGCGTTGGGAGTCATGCGTTTGGCCGGGGTTTTTTGGCTTCGGGTGGACCAGTCCCCCCTACTAGTCTGCCACGCCGCGAAGAGGCAAAACCCCATGTGGACGCCTCCAAGTCACCTTGGGGACGCTGTGGCTTACGCAGCACAGTACCCACACAACACGTTAGGTGGATTTCTCTATGACATTGGACACATGCAGTGTTGCCTGAATGACATTGGACACATGCATTGTTGCCTGAATGATATTGGACACATGCAGGGTTGCCTGAAGACAGCTCTTTTGTAAAAGGGAACGCGCTTTTAATATTTTGTTTATAATGTCTTTTGAGTCCTCATCATCCACCAAGATTAAAATTTTTACCCCTTTTTGTGTTAATTTACCCCGGTTTACCGACGCCCCCACCCCGTATTATTATCATAATATTATAATAATTATGGACCGTGCTCAAAGGGGGTAGAGTACTGTTGAGGGTTGTTTATTATTGTGTTATTTTGTGTGGGGCGGGGTGGTAGAAGCATTGTTATATAATAATTTTTTTTAAATTAATTATAATTATTTTTTTATCTCTTCTTGTAAAATTTACGAAGTTAGCAGAGATTAAACTAAAATGTATTTTATGTTTTCAATAATTAGTTTAGCACAGTTTTGTAAAAAAAAAAAAATTTTTTTAATAATTCACAGCTTGTTGCTTGAAATTTACTTGTTTAGAATTTTTCGTGTTTTTTTCTTCTTTTTTTATGGACTTATTTCGGCCCTTTTGTCTGGCAAATATTTTAGTGAATAGTTGTGAATAAAAATGAAAAGAAAAAAAAATGTGTATAGTAAAAAATGTGTTGTATGGGGCGGGGTTTTTTTTTTCTTTTTTTTTGGTAGGGTTGCTAGAAATTGTATAATATACTATTTGTGGGTGGTCAATCTAAATGTTATACCGGTAAGTTATGAAAATCGACGCTCTACTGTTTTAATAATTAGCGGGGAGGGCATTTAGAATTTAGTCAAGGTGTCGCCACAGCCTCTACCAATATTTATATATTTATATACCGAATGCTGTAAATTATCACGGTGTGTTGTAGGTATTATCGTCACAATTCGTCCCCTCCGACACTGGTTACGCTAGTGAATATAACGTCCGCTTTTTAAGCTGTAATGATCCCAAAAATGTTTGCTTGGAATCAAGGCTTCTGTGAGAACGCGTGGTTCGTCGGTGGGCGTCTCAGACTCTGGTGTATTGCGACGCATAATTATGATTAGCAGCGACTCAGCTGGTAGGTCGCATAATGTAAACCCCAGTAGCAATGTGACCCGACTTTATGGGCTTCAATAATTGCGTTATAGCCGGGGTCCACTGTAAGCTGTATACTTCCTTTATGTCACAGGTCGGCATTACGGTTTATAGATTACATATAATTTGCATCCGATTTATCATGCCAGGAAAGGGTTCGTCATAAAATATCTTTGATCAATAAAATTAATGCAAATAACTTTTGTTTTGTCATCCATATTTAATAAATAACCCACATAAAATTAAACATGTACATCAAAGTAAGAAAAGAATTATGCTAAAATTTAAGACCGCCCCACCTCCCTCAAATTGTGGGCATTGGTAACGGTAAAAATAACGGGTTTTTTTTAATGAAAAGGGACTAGTATCAGTTCTGAAATTTTGATCACATAAACCTAGTCAGTTGCCCCACCCATTAGGTTACAAGAGAGTTATTTCAAAGCATGGCCAGTTGACCCACCCACTATGTAATATTCTGACAGCTCAATTTAAGTTACACTAAAGTCGCCAAGACTATAACATTCTTGTATAGTATAGGCCTATCTAAATCTAAGAGATATTATAATTACACTAGAAGGACAGCTGTGAATACTTTGTTTAAAATCGTTAATGTGCCTTGATAATTGACATGGCTGTTTATACTCCTACGTTGATAGAATTAGGAAATGAAACCTTTCCCTCATTTCTCACTTCTCATCAATAAGATTTATGAGCATACTTCTGTTTGTTATTGTTATAAATGATTGGAGCAAATTTGATGAGTGTACTCAGCTTTGTTGTCCTCATGTACAAAAATTAACATCATAATATTTTGACAAAATAGAAGAAACTCAGAATGTGAAAGAATTGTTAACAGTTAATGCCTTCGATTATATCAAATAATCCCTTTAAAAATGTTGTTTAATTCAAGTT
Organism: Omphiscola glabra; assembly: GCA_964017045.1. Taxonomy (NCBI): domain Eukaryota; kingdom Metazoa; phylum Mollusca; class Gastropoda; family Lymnaeidae; genus Omphiscola; species Omphiscola glabra. Next base: position 23,257,688 of record OZ024795.1, read on the forward strand.
GTTTTTTGGGGAAAGTTAAATTTAGGGTTTAATGAAAATTAGGTATTGAAAGAAAAAATCTTATTTATAAAATAATTATTAATTGCTATTACAAGTTAAATTAATGACAATTATTTGAGAATCATTTAATATATCCATGGAATGTAAACCTTGCATTGCGATTAAAAATATTTGGCAATCTTCCTTGCCAAAAATAAAAATACAATATTTTCTCAACATCTTTTCTTTACATTAGTTAACTGAGTCTGAGGCACTTTACAATTATAGAGATATAGGATTATAATTATGAGATTATCAAACATGTCTCTTTTGTTTAGAAAATTAAAAAAAATTTAATTCAAAGTATTCCTAGGTTTTTTTTCTTTCAACAAAACTTTTCACAACTCAAACATTAAAGAGTTAGTTTTCATGTGGAACAATTTAAATATTTGTATCCCTATAATGATATCACACACACAATGTGATCTAATGCACAAATATTTATGCATATAAATGATAAGGCTGTTAAAAGAATGTTGGTCCCCTCTTGTATAATATCAAAAAGTGCTAAAAAAAAAGGATACAATTTATATAGATTTTTTAATTCACAGTTTTTAAAAAGTATGCCAAAAGCAAGAAACCAGTTTGAGTATGTTTAAGGTATATCAAAAAAATTAAGAAAAAGTTATTGAATGAGATTTTAAGGCTCTTAAGTATACCAGACTTAAAATGAAGCAATTTTACTAAAAACAAAATTATAATTTAAAATAAAAAATTGTAATCACAACTACTTATATTTCTAAATCAAAATGTAGACTGTCATGACACCTAGTTTTCAAAAAAGAAATACCGGTACCGGTATACACATATTAAAGTTTGTCAATTTATGTGATTTAAGTTTTGCCACATTTTTTATAAACTCACTGATTATATATATTTTAGAGATTTTTACTATGCACTCAACTTTCCAGCAGATTCATACTTAAATAAAACAACAGTTAACATAATCATAAGTGTTACAAATGTCAGTCATTGATCAAAATCCAGAAAAATAATAAAGTTCCAGCAGATGCAGATCTATCTATATGATAAAACAAGAAATGTTAACATACTTGTGGCACATGCACAATAAAAATCTACTGAAGATCTTCAAACCCTATGCAAAACCTGACTGACTTTACCTGAAGATGTCATTGTCTCTCAGGTGTATGAATATCCTCACATTAACCAAATCACAAGCTTGCATGTTAATATAACCAAACTTGGGAGGGGAAAAAAAAGGAAATACATTTTTAAAAAAGTATCATCTAAACATTAAAATCTTGAAGCTTTTCTTTTTACGAGAACTATACTTTTAAATTAAGATATTTCAATGGCATCACTGTGACCTTCTATTTTAACAATTGTACAGTTGCCAGGTCTTGGGGGTCATCCATTAACAACACAGTTTTTTTAAGAAAGTGATCTTTCCATGATGCAATCTTTGTTACTGGTATTTGAAATTAAAATCCTTATCCATTAGATATTCTCTTCTGTTAGCTTGTATATGTTTTCAACAGGTGGCGAGGTCTGTCAGTCTGTAAAGAGCATTATGACATTTAAATTTACCAACAGTGTAGTTTTACAAAATATTCATTTTTTTGCATAACACACTAAACTTATTGTCATGCTATAAATATACACATTTAATTAACGTTTATCCTGATAGACTTTTGCTTTTTCGAAGTGTAGAAAATTGTGGGCCTGGCATGTTAAAACCTGGATTTAAAAAGGGTTTATGGAGGAGACGTATCGAGGAGTTTAAAAATCAAAGGAACAGAAGTAATAAAAGTAGAAATTCTTCACTGACCAATTTAAAGTTCAAACTTTGATGTGACAAAAAATACTTCGTTAACATTGATAACTTTCTTCACTTGAGGAATAAAAATGAAATTATTTAATAAAAACCTGTTTTCTCCTTGGCAATAATAATTCTGATGAACAGATGTAAACTAGACATATTTTCATTGAAACCCATACAAATCAGAGAATGATAGAGATAACAAACTAGTGGGAATGACACCATCATCACTGGGAAAGACAAACTAGAGAATAGAATCCTTGACAAATTCATATTACTGAAGTTATAGAATAGTATACATTTTTCAACACATATCTTAGATCAAAAGCCACTTTAGTAAAGCATACGATTATTGTTGCATTTAAATCTAATGGTTAATGGCGAAGCAGAATAGAATTATTCATGGCACTTATGTTACCATACAACAGACCATAACAACCAATGAGCCCCGGCACACTGGTCTGCCAATAAATTAAGGCTCCATGAGGAGACAATCGCAGAGTTAATTGTGAGCTAAACAATTTAATAAAATCATGGTGATAAAATGAAGAAGTGATTAGCTTATTACTAAGCTATTATAATAAAGAATCATTTAAGAGACATTTAAAGACATTTTTCTTTAAATAGAGTTAATGACATCAGAGTGCTTTTAGCATGCTAGAATAGCATGGAGACCAAGGCTATACAAGAAATCATCAGCATCACCAAGCCCTGCAATACTGCAAACACCACGAAATTTTAACTCATATAAATTCAATCTGGATATTTTTCCCCAAAAAACTGATTGCTATTTAAAAGTTAAAACAAATGCATTAAAACTTGAGGATAAAAATATAAAAAATTTAAAAAGTTTCATCCTATTTCAAATCGTTGAGGTAATAAAAAAGTGTGATTGGATCACAGCTATTCAGCTAATGTACTTTAAATAAGAGTTTTCAATTAAGGCAATATATTTTGCATTCAATTATTTTTCTTGGTGTTTGCATTGATGGGTCTAATGATGAATAAAAAATTCAAAAGATAATCCGTCTCATATATAAAATAACATGATCAACATTACAAACTACTACTAACACTGCATTATGGGAAATGATAAATGGTGAAAAAAATAATTCAGATGAGATATTGACTGATGTTTCAGCATCATTAAAATTATTAAAACAAAAGCATTAATTGGCACTAATTATTATGTATTCTGCAGAGAAAATATGGGGTCGTAGATAAATAATTATTATTTCACATTATATTAGTTTGCGTTCCGGTGTAAAGTTCTAGCAAGTTTACAATTTAAGCTCCAAAATAAGTTCAGATAATATCTTATCAATCTTAACATAATCTCTACAGCAGCTTAACTTGCATAACCTAAATGTTCGACTTGCTTCTATAAATGACACAGGGTTCAAACAAAAACTTTACTTTTAGCAAACAAAATCAAGCCAAAGAATTAAGAAAAATGCCAAGAAAAAAACCTGGGAACCATCACATAAAGATGAGAATATTTGATTTTTCTAGAAATATAGGCAGTAGAAAGGAATCCAAAAACACTTTATATTATCTGCATACAATTATTTATATCAATTTTCCCTAAATTTCAACACAAATTTCTGTTAAGGAATGATGGAATACTGAAAGTTAACTTCACCTCAATAAAAAAATAATAAGTGCTCCATACTTGTAGCAGGGCTGTGCAAAGGTTGGGGAAGGGGGGGCAAAGGGGGGCACTCACCAACATCAGAAGGCGCAAAAATTGTCTCTAAACAGGACCTAAATAGTGAATTAAACTATAAAATTGCATATTGTTCACAAAGAAGTCAAAATGTTCACTTTTCTCTATATATTGAGGACGGCATTTTCGGTCTCGCCCCGCAAGCTACTTTTCCTCGGCATGACCCTGCTTGGTAGAGTTCTAGGAAAAACTTCTAGTTGCTTCATCAGATAATGAATTAAAAATGACACATCTATGTTCAGTAAAACAAACTCAAAATTTTTTTTTTTTGCATGGTTTTTTTCTAATGGCGTGCCGCAAAATTAGGTGTGCTTGTGGGAAGAAAAAGGTTGTGGAGCACAGCCATAAAATGAGAAAAAAAGCAAAATATTATAATTTATAGAGGTCAACTTTAGAAACAGAACACTTAAGTATAGCCCTAATGCAAGACATTAATAGGAACAACACCATTAGTTATGTTATTTTTTAAAGGGGCTCGCTAATAGCAAGGTTATTATTTTTGTTTTGTTTCCGCATACTTTTGTTTAAATTAATATGTCTGCAGAAGTTCTACATGGGATACAAAAATAAAAACAGATATCTTTGTTCCTATGTAGCAATCATGTGTGCACACATGCATGCACACACACTCCTACAAATGTCTAAAATGTAGTTTAACACTACATATAAAGTCATTTAAGTGTTGTTGTTTTTTATGACTTTGTTAAACAAGAGGAAGATACATTCAAATGGAAAAACATCAATAAGTTTTAAATTTACTAAGTCTGGTATTATCTTTACTTATTTTTCTACGAAAAGTAAATTTTTAAAGCAATAACTTATGAGATATGCAATTGCGTAATAGAGCTTTATGTTCACAAATCAAAATGTACCATCAATGATGTGAACCTATATTTATATAGCTTACACTCTATATCAGTGTTTCTCAACACTTCAGCCGTAAACCCGTTAAGCAGCTTCTAGCATTATGGCCCCTCCCCACTTTTTCTCATTTTTCATGCAGAAAAAAAAAAGATTAGCAAAATTGCCAGATGGCCAAATTAATCAGTTTGAGAAACACTGGGCTATATAGATAAGCTAATAAGAATCATGCTACATCTTACAGGTGGTAAATAGCTGGATAGTTTATGAATTTATTCCACCGTGACAGACTTAGCCAAGTTTCGAGGGCAGTCCACCTGAGAGTTAAAAATTGTATGGCATGAGTTAGAGAGTGTATTAGTTTTATGGATAACTCTGTACCAAAAATCCCTGTACCAGATACTAAATATTAAATGTGGATTTAATTTCAATCTTGCATATGAAATATGTATAACATGAATAAGAGAAAAAACATATGGGGTTCTTCACAAGCTTGCTATCAATTTCATTTTTTTAAAACTTCAGAGCAGAATTATTGTCAAAAAATGCTTCCATTTTTCTATGAGATTTAATGTTAATAATTTCTCAATCAATTGAGAAAATATCAGAAAAATCATATTAGCAGTACATTTCTACCACACTTAAAAGTAAATCCATTTTTAAGTGCATTTTTTAAGGCTTAAATCTTTGACATAATCCATTTTTTAAAAAGTTTTTCAAACATTAGTTCAAAATAATTTGCTCTAGTATAGAATAATTTGCCTTTACTGCTTATACTGGCCAATATGTACCGATATTCTCATAAATTTGATTTATTTTAAGCAACAGTAGTATAGAATGGAAAGAGCAATGTATGCTGTAGTGTACATGCAGCTCTATTTCTACAAGCCTATATCCAGGGATGTAGCTAGGGTAAGTGTCTACCATGGCAGGCCAACATTTTTACCACCCCACACCCACAAAAAAATTCTGCAGTTGGACAAAAATAACACCCCGAAATACACAGAAAAAGGTTCCCCCTCCACTCTACCCTTCCTAGCTAGTGCCTATTTCACTATGGGTTTTCATTAAGTCAGATATAGTGGAAGATTATAAGGTTTACAAATCTGTTGTACTTATTTTATCAATAATGAGAAAAATATGGTCTTAAAATTTCACTGTGCCTATTTGTACAGGTTTTGCAATTAGTTAAATGATAAGTATGAGTATGATATAAAATAAAATAAAAGTTAGACACATGGAAAAAGGCACGGCTTCTCCAATTTATTACAGTATTAAATTATTACAAAATTAGAACAGTATTCCATTTAGTCAAAAACATCTAGCTTGTTGTTTGTTTTTTTTAAAACCAACCAGTTAATTAATATAAACAAATAAAACAAATAAATTTTAAAAAATAAAGAAAAAGACAAATAGCCTCCCTTGAAAGGTATGACAAGATAAAGGGCACCTTGACAAGTCCCATACAATAACCATAACTCATGAAAATTTACCTTTAAGGACTCAGTGACCAAGCTTAACTTCAACGACCCTAAAACAACAGCCACCTTTTTTGTGAGCCCTTTGCACTTTAACAGATGTTTTATTAGCCATCTGATTTTCTTCCATGCCAATGTTTCTCAGCCCTATGAACACATGACATTTCATATAACCCTCTTTCATTTCATTGATTTAAACTAAAATAGCATGGAAATAAATCTTCGAGCAATGCTCTCTAAAATCTACAGCAAAAAATCTGAGAAACAGTCATGCTTTACAAGCAACCCATTAGAGATACATTAAGTTACCCACTCATGAAACATCACTTGGCTGTTAGTGTTTCAGGTCAACATTATTTTACTGGTGTCACGGCTACAATTTATCTTGCAACAGGAAATGTTTCTCTGGGGGGTCACTATGTTCTCTTGCAAACTTTTTTTCCCATTTAAATTTTAAACTGCTACTAATTTCAAGGTTAAAAAATGTTAAACTCTACATACAGATAATTATTTTAAGGAAGTCAAAGTTAAGAGTGATTACATTTCTGTGGACAGGGATTCTCAGGTAAAAATCATATTCAAACCCTAATGAACAACTAGTTTTAAAGAAGCCAATTTTTTTTTTTTTCATTTTCATCTAAGTATACAGTCTTATTAAAAATAATGATTCATAGTTATTGGTGTGGTAACAATGCAACAGCATTGCAAAATCTTAAGGATGGTGATGGTGCTAAAGGCAATAAAGAAAAGGGTCTAAAACTCCTTTACAGAAAGGGGTAAATTGTTGCCTTGGTTTGTAAACTTTACAACTTTATTATAGTGTACATAATTATTTAGTAAGTAAAGAGAATGGTTGGTGGGGTGGGGTGGGGGGGTATTAAAAGAGCTATTAGATCCCAGTAGCAATCTCTAGAACAAGTGCTAGTAACAATGATCACAGTAGCAACACATTTTCCAGGATGAAAAAATGCAAAGCAGAACTTATTCTTTTTTAAATACAATAGTTATTGCTATATATAAGCAGGAGCATGAAATAAAAGCAGTTAGTGTCTTTTGAGGATTTAGTTCCAATAGATATAGGCTCACATGAATGAAATATAATAGATTTTATCAAATTAATTCAATAAAAAGAACACATAATTTTAATAATCATGTAAAGTTGTTTAAAATTCCTCTACAATAATTACAATTGATTGAAAATTAATTTTTATCAAATAATTATTTTTTTAAACTTTCAAATTTTTTTTTTTTAAAAAGTAAAATTTTAAGGTTGAAGAAATAGTGTAAGCTTAAATCTTTGCTTTTTAAAAAAGTGTGCAACTATGGAAGATGTATACTAAAGTTGTGGTCAAATTATGAATAGATGTTTCAAAAACATTGTTTAAAGAGACAAGATTTAAGGCAGGGGAATAAATTGTAAGAACGAGACATGATGCTTACATCAAGCTTTCGCAGCTCAGCAATGTGCAGTGAAAGCAACTGCATGGGAATCACAGTGAGAACACCCTGTAGACAATCTATGGTGTGGGGCACTTCAATGTACTGGGTTGCCAAGGACTGGATCTCTTCATCTCCCTCAGTACATATCATTATAGGATTGCCCTTTTGTAGGCAAGGGGAAACAAAAATAGGTCATTACAACTGTTCTTTAGCATAGATGCCAATTTTCAATTAAAAAATTTGGGTAAAAGAATTAACTAATTTTTGTTAACGCGTGGTTGGCTAAAAAATTATGTTTCAGAGCCTTTCTTATATTCTTTAAAACAGTTACGGTTATAAATTTACATTAAGGAAAGTTTATAAATAACAGAAACATTATTTAAAATAATAGTTGCAAAATTGCTTTTAAAAATTATAGTTTAATAAGGTTCATCATAGTACTTACATGCCTGGCTTTAACTTGCTGCACTGCATTCACACATTTCTTAAATTGTAAAAATTGTAAAATAAAATAATTTGTTCAAAGTATGCCAAGTAAGCAGTTTAGTTCTATAACAATCAGAGACAGTTCCTACAACTGTTGTGATATCATTTTTAAAATTTCAAAATAAAATAAAAGTATCGTACATCCAATTTATTCATCTACTCCTTTTCTTGTGGCTCATCTTTTATTACATTAATTTAAATGTAAACATGATTATTATCGAATGCCTCTATTTCATAAGACAGCATTAGCCTCAGAATTAATAACAACCATGGATCACAAAAATTACTTCTCTTAAATGTCTAATTAATAAAAATGCTTTTCTCATCATTTTTCCTTTAAAATTTTAAAACTTTTGGTTCATTTTCCTCCTGATAAATGTTTCTTGTAAATTTAATGTATTTCTGTACATAAATCTTTTTTGGTTTACAATGTAATTTAATGTAAAGTGGCCTTTTAAATAAATGAATTTCTTTTTTTTTAATAAATGACTCACTGTGTAGACTTTATCCTTTGTGCACACCATGAGTACAGGCATAGCTTTGTCCACCAGAGCTAAAGGTCCATGTTTCAGCTCTCCTGCAAGTATGCCCTCTGAGTGCATGTAAGTCAGCTCTTTAATTTTCTGTGCAAGAAACAAACAAGAAAATTATATTTTATAGATTATATTATAAGGAACAATAAGTATGAATATAATGAAAATAACAGCATTATTGCAAGTCACTCTAACACAAGATTCAAGATGTTTTAGTTTAAAGAAAAGCCTACCAGTTATAACAACAACAAATGTAAAAACTCTAACATTTACAGAATCTCTAACATGAAAGTTAACTTTTGATGTTACAGCAAACATACCAGTGCACCTTCTAAGCAAGTAGCATAGTTGTAGCCACGACCCATGACCAGTAGGGATTTTTGGTTATGCAGCTCCTTGGCAAAACTATGAATCTTTTCATCCTTGGCCAAAACGGTCTTTATTTGCTCTGATGATCCAAAATATCTTATTCATAGTGAAATTTTTATACAGGGACAGAAAAATCATTTACAAATTATTATAATTTTCGTAATTCATAGGGATGATAGTATCATTTTTGACAAACCAATAAAAATAATTCAAGAAGTTATATGATTTTTAATACAAAATACTCATAATAATTATTTAAATTAAGTCTCATATAGAAAACAATTATTGATAATCAGAAATGCAATTATTGCTTTGCATCTTTATAAAGTGATGAGTTGTTTTGTAATAAAATTTTACCTGGCAGACGCCTTAGCCCTTCTATGATTTCTTGTCTTCTTTGCTGCATTGAGATTCTATCCTCACTCATCACAAGTGCAAACAGCACAAGAGATATAAATTGACTTGTGTATGCCTAGAAATGAGACCAAACCATCATTGTTCACATGATATCCCATATAAAGCAAGGCAGATCTTTGGAAAGTAAATTCATCAAAACAACACAGTCATTTGTGGTTTTAAATTAATATCAAATAGAAAAAAAACTAAGAGCCCAGTTTACCTTAGTGCTAGCAACACCAATCTCGGGACCAGCATTGATGTGAACTCCACAATTTGATTCCCTAGAGATACTGGACCCAACAACATTGGTGATGCCAACAATGAGAGCACCTCTTTGTTTGCAATACCTAAGGGCAAGAAGTGTGTCTGCAGTCTCGCCTGTATTCAAACAAAGCTCAAAACTTTTATTGAAAGCTAGAATACTTTTTAATAAACATTATGAAAAAATGATAATTTATGCCTTTTTTTCAAAGTTCAGGACAAATCTGCTGTCTTAGGTTTTTTAATATAATTAAATTTTTTTATAAAGAAGATACATAAGTCAACCACTAAAAATTAAGCCTCCTTCCAAAAAAAGAAAAACCCCAAAATGTTAAAGATGCTGAATATGATCCTCACCAGATTGACTCAAAAAGAAAACAACATCATCTCTGAAGATGGGTGTGTTCCTGTCCAGGAAGTCACTGGCAAGTTCCACCATGACTGGCAGTTCTGTTAGTTCCTCCAGCAGCTGACGTGTCTGTGGAAAGAATGAAAACCTTACAAATAAATTAAATTGTAACTATAAAATGGTATGTATACATTGATTGACATTAGTATTAGGATTAACCCTTCGACATATGTTTGGGGAAATAACTTGTTTTCTTTATTACCTATAAACATCTATTAAAATAGAGAACCAGTTTGAATTTGAAGCATTGCATAGGTTAACTCTATAAAATGCAAAAATATTTATTATTTAATGAAGAAATAAAAAGTAGGTCATCTGCATTCCAATCAACGTTACTATTCAGGAGAATAGTCATTTTTAAAAAAACTATCGTCATACATTGACCAGTCAAAACGGAATCACATACAGCAATAGCACTGTGGTAACTGGTGCCACAAGCAATGAAGAGAAGTCGTCGACACCTCCTGATTTCTGCCATGTAGTCCTTGATGCCACCCAGAATAACTTGGTTAGTGTCAAAGTTGACTCGCCCTCTCATTGTGTTGACCACAGATTCTGGCTGTTCAAAGATCTCTTTCTGCATGAAGGAACTGAAACTGCCTGTAGCCAAACAAAAACTGATAAGTATGAATTTGAAAGCCAATTAAGATTTAACTTTTATCTACAACAAAATATTGTGAAGAAAAAAATTATTGAAATAGCTAACAGCTCAAAATGATTCAGTTGTGTCTCACTTAGAGGAAAGGGGGGGGAGGGGGGGGGGGGTTAAGTTTGTATATTAAAAATTCTTTTTAATTGACTTTAATGAAATTACAAAAATGAGAGCTAGTAATGGTAAAAATGATCTTTATTGTTGATATATGACCCTAATGTTACCAGTTAAAACTCATGAATATGACAACAATATATAAACATAACGTAAATCTTATCATTATGATTTAAAACTAAATATGTGCTATAATAGCCAGATATAGAATTTTTATAAACTTGTCTGTCTAGTCTTTACCTTACTAACCTTTCATGATCTGTTCAATTTCCATTTTTAATGTACACACCTCACGGAATGTGCTTTCCTCAAGGGATCGTGAGACCCGGTGAATATTAAGAATACCTTCATGTACAGAAGCAACATCATTCTCTTCCAAGAATATCACCTGATTTGTGTGTTCTATGAAAGCACTGAAACAAGGAGGTTACCTTTATCAGAAGTTATTTTTATTCTTCTAGTTGCTTCACTTTATCATGCATGCATTTTTTACAGTTTTTTTTTTTTATTTCTAGGCAGTTTATAAATAATAGGGAGAGACCTTTAACATTTTACTAGTTTTAAATCCTGCTTTATCGGAAAATAAAAAAATTACTGAAACTCAATTCATTTAAATTTTCATTTTTAACATACCTCGCATCAGAAGCAAAAAAATATTCTATCTCTTTGTGTGGTCCAACAGGGATATATTCTGTATCCTCATCTTTTCTGCCATGACTGCTACCCAGAAAACCTCTATGATCTAAATTTTAAGCACAATGTAGCCATAATTTTTTATTTTTTTAAATTAATGATTTAGGAGTTAAGTTCGTTTAACATAAAAAGGCACATAAAAAAATATTTAACATACGGTATTAATAGTGGAAAGATATGAAATAGTATTATGACAATGTTACAACTAGTTGCTTTCTACATAATCTTAATTTCTTGATTAAATCATTTTTTAAATGTGTTTTTTTTCATGTCCATATGAATAGACAGTCATGAAAGCAGGGTGAGGATATGTTATTTCAATGTACCCAGGTATCTTCTATATTGCTGATACAAGATTTGTTAGCATTGTCAACACTGGCCCGGTGGACAGATATGACAACCAATATATTAGCTTCTAGAACACAGAGTATTGTTTTTGTTTATCAAGTTTTAGAATAGATTAAAGTATACTAAAGCTATGAACAAAATCTCTGACCATGGTTTTTTTAACACAGTGTGGTACCGTATGAAAAGAGTTATACTTTTGTGTGATTTACAGATTAAAAAGGACTATTTATCATTTGCCCCCCAATCCAGTCTTGTCCATCCTAACTACAAACATACTCATGACCAAGACACACACCCATAAAACACACACACTCATAATAAAATTGGTATGCACCATTATGTGTGTGCACAAAGTAAAGATAAATCCTGCAAAGCAAAGTTCAATTTTGCTAGCATAAAGTAATAATCTCATGCATATTTTATTATGGAAAAATCAGGTTCAGGCTCACAAATTACCAAGCAGAGATAAGAAAACTGCTAGACTGGTTAATACAAGCTTCAACAAAGAGAAGAAAAGATTCCCAGTTTTTATAATTGCAGCAAAGCCCAAATATAACATGTCATTTTAAGTTCAATTTTCAGTTTATCAAAAAACAAATTATGCACTTTAAAAAATAATAATAAATAACTAGTTCTGACTATTTAATACTAGTAACTACAGTACAATTGAAAACAAATTAATAATATAAAAAAGTTGAGTTCTATTTGGGCTATATAAATACTCTTAGGTAGATATTTAGTAATCATCCAACAGGAGCTTTAATAATCCCTTACCAATAAGCAGAACTATAATTATATAGATAGTATATTACAGTGGCAACCCACATCCACCGACAAGTTGGTCTTCTGTAACTTCATATACAGTCAAATATGTTAAAAGTGAGCCTAAAATTTGTGCTGTACCTGGCAAATGTCCTAACTCCCCCTAGCATTGATCCATTTCTTAACAGAAACCCCATGAAATTGTATATATTCAATTAATGAACAAAAAGTGCATGAAGATTGTTTAAGCTCAATAAAATCTCGCTTAGTTTCATAATTGTTCTGTTATTACACATACATGTAAATGTATGCACTTTCTGTTTATTACACATACATGTAAATGTATGCACTTTCTGTTTAATCATTTCTTCTTATTTTAATGCGCAAATGTCTTCTTACTTCAAATTATTGTGCATGATCCTCATTCTTCCTTAACCTGCGAATAGCATCATCCCTGCAAATAGCACCCCTTTTGCTGCCATCTTGAAGGTTTATGCTATTCACAGGTTTCACTGTACATACATTTATTTATATTGTTTAAAAAGCAATTAAAAAGAGGAAATAAGTGAATAGAAACATTATCCTCAAATAGTTTCTTTCTGCTTAGTAACTGTAATAAAGTTTATCATAAGATAAATAAATTAAATTAATTCATAAACATTTTTAAGCTGATCTATTACTGTAGTGTGCTCGGCCCTATCTATAAACAAACAATTAAAGATAGGGTGAATGGAAAATTACAAGAAATTTTGAATGATGAAGAAATCCTTGAAAAAGAGCCACTAGAATTATAAAATATATGATACTTCTAAATATAATGGGCATAACAGCCCCCAACAACATTATATAATAATATAGAATGATGCATAGCACAAAACTAAGGGTCATCTATAATTTCTTAGAATGGAAACAGGCTGTTGAGCCAGTACTTATATTTATAATCAAAGAAACAAAATAATTTTTAGATATTTCCAATGCTTTACATAAAAAGTTAATACTATGAAATTACTATAATTTTCTTTTTAAAATTCTCCCTTCAGCAAATGATAGTAATTCTACAAAAATTTAATATTTTATTCAAAAATATGTCCCCACCAAAATTTTTTTAAATAATATTCACATTCCCCAATTCTTGAAATAGTTTTAAAGCTAAAAATAGGCAATGAAATTCTTAGAAATTGCCATTATTTATATCGAATTCTATAGTTTCTAGAAGTCCTTGCTTTTTCTATATTTTCAAAGTTAGCTTTTCAATATAATTTTTTTTATAGAGTTGAGGCAAAGAAATCCATCTCCCTGAGTGAAAGTATTGAAAGCTTGAGTGTGAAATATAAGGATGACCCTGAACATTTCATTCTTACTTTTGTCAAGGATCTGTTCTGTAATAACAAATAATATAAAATTTTAGAGATGTGGGTATTGTCTAGGTGAAAAGTGAGAGATGTGGGTATTGTCTAGGTGAAAAGAACAAAGTTGTGGAAGTTAGAAACAAGCCAGCTCTATAATCAGTTTTACCAGGTTCTCATGCTAAGCTTGACCTATTTATGGCACGACTCATTCATTTCAATTAAATTTGAGCTGATTTTTAATTCTTTTACAACGTGCTTAACTGACAGAGTGCCCTGTGCAACTTTTACAGGAAATATTATCACTCTACATCACTGTAAAAACATTCGAGTTATCATTATTAGATTTTTAAAAAAGCCTTATTTAATACTAAAATGTATTTCTAAAACATTTAATAGTTTCCTTGTAGAAACAGAACATATATTTCTAATTATTGCTGCAATATTTTGACTACAAAAAGGATTTTTTATTTTATAAATCATTTTAATTTATTTAATTTATTTGTTATAATTTTGGGAAATATTTACAAAATACAATTGATATGGATATTTGTAACCTGGCTTTGATGCTTGATTGACTTAAGCTATCAAAATGAATAGGTTTTATTCATTTAGAGATTATGATAATAAATTGATTGATGCTGGTTTGTCAGGCCATTAGAATGTGAGTTAAACTACATGCCATTAGAATTATTGATCAATCACTGACACTGATAAGACAGAAAATTAGAATAGAGTGAGAGTTCAATCATTAATAATGATTGGGCAAGCAATTGGAATTAGAGTTCAATCATTAATAATGATTGGGCAAGCAATTAGAATGTGATTTCAATCATTGACACTGATGCAAGAGGACCAAAAATATAGAACTAAGATAAAGTCTGGCAACTGGAAATATGAGAAAGATGTTGAAAAAAATAACAAATGTTAGAAGAGCAGAGCTTTACTTAACAATATTTAACAACAAATTAATGTACTATTTTAGTGCACATTTTACTTATACCATAAAATGACATTGTATGAAAATTAACATTTTAAATCTAGGTTTGGTTCAGTTAAGTTACTCATTGTAGACTTTAATGACAGCTTACCTTTAGCATACAGCACAGGAATATGGTCAGTGCTCATCTTTGTTTTACTTTTAACACCAATCAATAGAGGGCTGCCCCGCCTAAATAAACCATACACAAGTATTTGTGAGCCCTGACATTTGAATATATTGTTTCTAGTCCAAACAGGCGATATAAACAATAAACATTAAAGCTATGCCCAGTAAGTGTGAGAAAATATAAATAGGCTTAATAAATAACATTTTACAATTTTAAATTTCATACATGCTTCCAAAAAAATGAGAAGTTAATTTATGTTTTAAAAAATGTATTCAGAAGCTGATGGGTTTGTGTCTTTTCTCTGTCACTGGAATAAAAAGTCAATCTCATTATGATTTTGTCAACTTAAAAATATATGAGCTCCAATATCTCACCAACTACTTTCTGTAATGGATTTAAATCATTTAAAGTTTTTATTACCTTGTGGCTACAATTTCTCCAGGATAATGTTTGCTCATTACTGCTATAGCAAATGCTCCTTCCTGCAAACAAAAAATGTAGGCACTGAAATTCTATGTACAGTAGTGCAGGTGTTGGCAACTTTTTACCATGCCAAAGTAAGACTTTTAATTCATTCAGTATGCCAATAACTGAAGACTCATTTTTTAGTCATTAATAAAAGAATTTTGATCTTCCCGTGCCAATGAAAACTGCTATGCATGCAAAGTCTGGCACGCATGCCATAGGTTGCAAACCCCTGAAGTAGTGTAAAGATCTCAAATACTGATTCGAATATAATGTTAGAAATGACTGTATAGATTAAAACTGCGGTATCTAAATATCTTAAATTATGTACCATATCATTTTTCCATTTTAATAAATAAACAAACAATAATTTCATTATCAGTTAAATCTTTTAGTTTCCATATCAATTACCGGGAACTATAATCAGAACCTACTGCCTTGTAGAAATTGGAGGGATCCACAAAGGCTAGGGAACCTTACCCAAAAATAGGCGAAGCTACCCAAAGAGCTGTATAGGCAGCCCCCCCCCCCCCCCCCCCGGATGGTTGTGGTCATGGCTAATAACCCAGCATGTTAAAAAAAATATATGTTTTGAAACCCAAACAAAATCAAACCTGAATTGATATCTTTGCCTGGATATGGACATGATTTTTGGATTAGGACTAGCCTGTTTAGATCAGGGGCCTAAGCCAACCTAATAAAGCAACTTTTTAGTAATATAAAATATCTATTGCTGCATTGCAAGAAATTCGATGGAAAAATGCTGACATCCTCAGAAAAAAAGACAACATTAACACTTATTTGCTGTAAAGAAAGAAGCAGTCGGTGCAGTCATAGGTTTTCAGACAGAGAATGAAAGATTGTGAAAAATATTTAACATAACATTGATAAATGTTTATGCTCCCACTTAAGATACAGAAAGTCAGATAAAAGAATAATTTATGAGACACTGGAAAAGATCTATGATGAGGCACCATGACATGATTTTAAAACAGGGATTGGAGACTTAAATGCCAAAACAGGGGGGAAAAGTGGCAAGGAGAGTCTACATGAAGAATCCAATGACAGTGGGATCCAACTCAAACACTTTGCTTCAGGAAAAAGTAGACAGTTTGCAGCACCAAGTTTCCACACAAAAACATACATAAAGTTACTTGGAACTCACCAGGTGGAATCACTCATAACCAAATTGAACATGTTCTAATCGATCAGAGGCATGGAACAGACATGGGAAGCTATCCAGAAACAGATGCAGAGTCTGACTATCTACTTGTAATATTTAAATATAAGCTGAGAATAAGCATAATTCGCAATGGCGGAAGTCAAAGATAAAAATTATATGATTACCAAAAACTTACCAGAGACCCATTAACCGCAAAAGCTTACCAAGTAAAAGGATAACTAGAAGCATCATAGGAAGAAATAAACATGGAAAACAACATAAATGAACATTGGGATAGGATAAAAAATACTATGAAAAGATCAGCAGAAAAAGTCTTACGATTTCAGCAAAATAACAGAAGAGTAGGTTGGTTTGATAATGAATGCAGAGAGAATGTCGAAGAAAGGCACTAATGACAATGCTACAAGGGGAAATCAGAAATACACGATACAATGAAGCCAGAAGGAAAGCCACGAAAATGTGCAGGAAGAAAAAAGGAAATGGGGAAAAGCTGATCTAAAAGAAATAGAAGACACATCAAGAGAGGGAAATATTAGAGGAATTTATGTGGAGATCTAAGATGAAAAACATGGTTACAAGGCCAGACCTCCAATGGTTGAGAGTAAAGATGGAAAATTAATTATGGAAAATAGTAAAATATTGGAGAGGTGGGCTGAATATTTTGAAAGAATACTAAATGCTGACAATGGGCAAGATGGAGATAATGAACCACCACATGGAGGATAAAACCCTTTAATAGACTCTCAAAATTTAGAAGAAACTACAGAGGAAATCAATTCTATGAAAAACACACAAAACCCTGGAGAAGACCTCATCACAGCAGAACTTGTTAAATATGGAGGAAGAGAACTACACACTTACTACACAAAAACTAATTTCAATCAAGAAGAGAAAATTCCAACAGAATGGAAAACAGCACTAATAAACCAATACACAAGAAAGGTTCCAAAATCAATGCACAAACTACAGAGAAATTTTCCTATTAAGTGGTACATACAAAATACTGACAAACTAATTGCTAAAAGACTACAATCATACACAACAAATACTAGGTGACAACCATTGTGGATTCAGACAAAACAGATTAATGACTGATCAGATTTTCACCATCAGATGGTTATTAGAGAAAAGTTAAGAATATAGTATCCCAGTACATCAACTCTATGTGGACTATAAAATGGCCTATGACAGCATCAAAAAAGAAAATACGTATATGAGAATCTGCAGGAGTTAGGCATACCCAACAAACTGACAAGACTGATACATGTAACAATGAACAACTCAAAAATGAAAATCAAGTTTCAGTGAGAATATTCAAAACAAATTCTGATTAGACAAGGCCTAAGACAAGAAGAATCAATGGCTTGTATTCTATTTAACCCAACATTAGAGAGAGTTATAAGAAGTATACATATCGACACCCGAGGAACAATCACAGAATACTTTCTGAGGGAAACCCAAGACACACAACCAACAGGCACACTCTACAATTAACCCCTTCAGAATCTTGCATATGCTGATGACACAGCAATGTTAGGGAAAATTAATAAAGACATATCAATAGCTTTTATTGTATTAGAAGATGCATCATTACAAGCAGGGCTGGAAGTTAACAACCAAAAAAATCAATACACGACTATGGTAAAAGAAGAACAGGCGGATGAAGCCATTAAAATTAGAAACCACACTTTCGAAAAAGTAAATCAATTCAAATATTCAGGATCCTTATTAAATGAGAGAAATGAATTACTAACCGAAATTTAGAAAAGAATCTTCACCAGAAACAGAGCAAACTTCAGTAGTTACAAAATAGTCAAAAGTAAAAACATTACAAGAAAAAAAACAATATATATATATATAAAACTGTAATCAGACCAGTAGTAACATACACAATTGAAACTTGAACCCTAACTAAAATGCAGAAAACCTATTAAACACATGCAAGAGAAAATTTATCCGAAAAATATAAGGACAAACAAAGAATGGATATAGGTGGAGAATATGAACCAAACAGGAATAGTATAGATTATAGCAGGATCCCACGCTAGAAGCAGAAATAGAAAAAGGGCAGACTGTGCTGGGCACGACACTAAGACAAAGAATGCTAAATGATAGAGGAATGAAGAGGGTGCACCAAATAAACCCCAGAAGAAAACAGCTTATAGGGAGTCGTAGGCTGAGATGGATGGACGACGTGGAAAAAGATATACAGCAGCTGGGAATCCAAGCATGGAAAAGAAAAGCATCAGTTAGGTCTGAGTGGAAAGAAGAGGTGAGGCAGGCCAAAGCCCTATATGGGCTGTAGCGCCGTAGGGATGGATTAAAATTTCTTTATGTTGTTTTATTGTTCGATTCTAAACTAAGTACTGACCAGCTGTGTGATGGTCAGTTCAATAAGTTCCCTGAACTTGAGCTTCTGTTCACTGTGGGTATCATACAAATGTTTGATAAGCTTGGCTACAACTTCTGTGTCAGTCTCTGTTTCAAACTCAAAACCTTTCTGGAGCTGTGGGACAAATACCAGGTTTTTATGATTCTCATGAAACATAAATGTTAAATTGTTTAAATCTGTATGGCAAAATGTATAAAAGAAATTTTATTTCAAGATTATCTTTGGCGGGAAAATACATCACCATTTAATATAAAATATATGAAATGCAGTTAATAATTTTTTTTAAATAGTTTGACTTAATAATGTTTACATTTTATATCATATCCAGGCAGTGGAAGGTAGTTTTCAGCTCTTATCAGTTACAGATTAATATGGGCATGCACACTGCCAAAAATGTCATATGACAAGATACTTATGCAAAGATAGATTTTTTTTTTTTTTGGTCATTAATATTTATTTACACATTACACATATTTTTGTTTAGATTTTGTTATCTATTGTTATTGATAATTGCTGAAAATTATTTATTTTATTAAGCTTTATAAGATGAATACAATAAATTTTCTCGGTGATTAACATTTTTATGACAGGTTTTTATCAATAATTAATTTTTCTTATAACAATTGTTTTACTTAAAAATTTCTACAGGGAGTTTTCCATGATCCAATTCAATAATATAATATCACTCTAACGCAGGTGACAGCTGCATAAAATCTTACAATTTGAAGTGAATGTACATTTTATATATAAAACTTAAGTTTTCATATTCAAAGAAGCAATTTAAAAAATGTATTAAAGATTTTAAAAATTAACATTTCAAAATATTTAGGTACATTAAAATTTCTTTGCTTTCTTACTACTATTTAATACAAAAAGAAAAAAAAATTTAATTACCTCTCCCCTTTTAATATACATATATCACATTTTTTTTAACTGAATATTTATATACAGTGTCGATAAAACTAACTAATGTTAGAACTAATGAGGCATATTTCTTTCCCATGATGTGTTTGTTCAGTTCTTTTTAAATCACATATTTTGTTTAATTATTTGTAAGTCACTGATTACGCTAAGGGCCTAGTTTTTCAACTGACATTATTAATGGACTAATACCAGCAAATAAAAGAGCTTAAGTATCAATAATTATGACTAGTGTTCAGTTTTTTCTGGAAACCATTTAATTATGCAATTATGGACTTACCAGAAAAGATTTTATGTCTTTATAGTTTGTAATTATGCCATTGTGGATGAGAGCAAATTCTGTAAATTAAATATTTTATTATATATATTTTTTTTAATGAAAATAATATTTCAGTATCTAATTGTAAAAATATTTTGTATTTTAAAAAATCTAAAAGTTGGAAACCTAAGAGTAAATCTTAAGTTATGGGTGGGATCTGGATCAGCTAGTCATGTTTTATCTTTGCAATGAGCATTCTTCTTCTTCTTCTATATATATTAAGGGCCCACAATCAAAGCCATTGATCATTCTGGCTCCTATATATAAGGGATATCGCAATGTTCTGTGTCTGGTATTGAAGAGGATATTTCACTGGTGGCAAGGGCTTCTCAGCGATGGTATCAGGAACTTGGGGTTGGAAGGCCTGAGGCAATAGATGCAAATGTATCAAGTGTTTTCATCTCAACTTTTCCTTTTGGAAGCTTGTTCCAGTCCCTAATTGTCTTTGGCGGGAATGGGCAGTTCCTGTTCTGTGTTCTTGCTATTATGAGCCAGAATTTCTTGTCATGGTCTTGTTGAGGAGGGGAGGGGGGGTGGGGGGGAAGGAGTCTCTATATAATACTGGAACAGTGAACCAGCCCATTTTTTATCTTTTACATCAAGAAGAGCCTGGATAATCATCGTTGTTCCTCAAATGGTGACCAGCCCAGTGTTTCCAGCATGCTGCCAACACTAGATGTGTTCCTGTAGCGGTTCAGGGCAAAGTGTGCTGCCTCCAACCCATGGCTATCATCAACTATTTGATGTGTGCTTCTGATTTAATAAATTTAGCTTATTTATGTTTCAAAAGGGAGTTTGTCAGAGAAATGTTGTAAGTATTAATTTACATATTTATCAGTCTGTCTTATGTCAGAAATATTTTTAAAATACCAAGTGAGCAATTAAAAAAACACTATAGCTTTTTCATTACAAGATAAATTACCATTGTTGGGATCAGATCTCTGAGGGTGAGCATTGATAGGGCTGGGCTGACCGTGAGTTGCCCAGCGGGTATGGGCAATACCAACATGGATGTTGAAAATCTTATCATAGTCCAAATCTTTAGTTTCTGAAAAATTATAACAAACTTTCATAATTTTTTTTTTTTTAAAAGTTAATACACATGTTTTATAGAGTAGACATCGTGTTTATGTCATGTTTTCTCGTGCAACTCTTACATGAAAGTTGTTGGCTGACCCCAAGTTTGGCAACGCAACGGGGTGGGGGGTGGGGGGGGGGGCTTAATTATAAATTGTCTCCCTTGGCCTTGACTACATATAAACATAGTCTATAGGCTTTCAAAAGAGAAATCTTTAGAATTTACGAGACGAATTGAGGTACAGGAATAATACCAAACCCCTTTCTGGAAATTGTCTTTAAGAAAGACTATAAATTAGCAGCTCGACATAGGAATAGGGAAAGGGAGTTTTGCTATTACGATGCAAGACAAAGATTTGTATATTAATATTTACTCTGTGTGTGTGTGTGCTACATACAAGGCTAGTCAAACAATGGATTCTGAAATTGCATGGATGCAGTAATCATTACTTTCCTGTAGTCAGATTACTGTTAAGTAAAATTTAGTGTATTATTCTTATTTGTATGTACTATCCCAAAAAACGTCTAATTGGACCAACCTGCTACAAGCTTCTCAAGAGCAGCAACCTTTCCTTTCTGTTTGATTATTTTAATAGAGCACTCTTCCTCATTATCTGAGCCTTCAACAGCCAAACCTAAAATATTATAAGGATCTCAATGAGCAATTTCTTTTTTATAATATGGATAAATCCAGAAGTAACTCATTATAAAAAAAAATAACATTTTATTTTAAAAATTAAGACAGAAATAAAAATAAGCTAAAATAGAGACTAACTATGTCATATTTCATTTTTAGATACAGCTCATTAAAGAAAAATTGGAAATGTTAAAAATTAGATTAATAAGTTAAGTCAAATATCTTGCTTAATGATACATAATAAACTTCAACAAAAATGCATTTTAAACAGCTTACAACTTATAAAACAAGCATTTTAAGTAATCATTAAGATTTTTTTTATTATATTAATTTATTAATTTATAGTATTATGAGAAAGGATTACCAGCAGAATCATAGCCTCTGTACTCCATACGTTTCAAGCCATTGATAAGAATATCTAAGATTTCTTTTCTTGTGGCAGGAACCAAATAGTTCAGATATGCAAATATACCTGAAAAAAAGGGCAAATATTTAGTTGCATGGGTTAAAAATATTTAGTTGCATGGGTTAAAAATATTCTAAATGTAGACAAAAAGATCATGTGTGTAAAAAAAAGCATTTTGAAATTAGTATTTGTTTTTTTAATGGATTTTTTTTCGTTAAGCATACTCATTTCTATATCGAAGACTTAAGGTAATAAAAAGCCATGGAAGATTGGTTACATCAAATGTGGTGAGGGTGTGATATGTGACTTTTGTCAGTCCTTGTAAAGCTTAGTTGCTTTGACATATCAAAATAATAACAAAAAAAGTAATCAAACTTATACATTCTTTGGGCAGAATCTATCATAGTGCATGGGTTATCCGCACACAGATAGAAGGAAAAAAAAAAGGGGGGGGGGGGGGGGGGGTAGCAATCCACCTCAGGTAGTACATTTTTAGTAGCAGCATTTTCTATCCTCTTTTTATACAATACTAGCTTATTTTTATGTGTATTCTGTATGCATTATCTTTTTGTGTTTTTTTAATTAGGGTGGAAGAGTCAAAGACTGTTCCTGGCGTCACAAAATCTAGCTACTCCACTACCACTCCACTGGGTTGTAGATAGTCAACACCGAATGTGAACTAAACTTTCCTCACCCTTAGGTGACTAAGCTAATTCTATATTAAGCCCATATATATATATAATTATAATATATCAGTATCATTTCTTAACTGAAAATAGTGTAAATAGTAGATTCTTAATTCTTATCTATGAAAAAATACATAATTAAAACCAACAACTTAACTTAACTGACTTAAGACTTTAGTCACTGACTGTTGCTTAAACTTTGACCATGAAGTTTTAATAAAAAGAAAAACTGAACAAGCTAAGTTTAAACAAAATTATTACATTCATAAATTATTATACGCATCATACGGTAAATTTAGTCAATTGGTTCCATGACATATCACACAGCTGCCATTTTGGTTGCCATGACCATGAACTTTTATAATTCACTGTCACTAAACCTAACCTGAACCTTAAATGTATCCCTAAACCTAACATGAACCCTAAATGTATCCCTAAACCTAACCTGAACCCTAAATGTATCCCTAAACTCTAAACCTAACCAGAACCCTAGCCTAAATGTATGTATCCTTAATGGCACCAATAGTCTGAATTAGCCTATTATACTCTTATTAGTCTTATACTTATAGTAATTAAGTTAACACTATTAATACTAATAATAATATAGTAATAGTTTTCTTTAATCTTACCACACATCCTTTTTCAATTTCAATAATCTTTCAGACTGTTACTGTTCACCAATCACAAAAAGTGTTGTTTAACTCAGTCTTACTAATATAACTTCTGAGTTTAGTAGTTCGTAGTGCCGGTATAAAACTTATGTTTTAGACTTTCACTTTCTTATTCTTATACTTAGAACAGTTAATTGTAGTAGTAGTAATACTTGTACTCTTAAACACGGTGTGTAATTTAATAACTCACACAAATCAAACCAAAAACTAAACTGACTGAAGTGTAAGAGTTTGCTAAGTCTTAGCTTGTATTGGGTGAAAAGTGAGAAAGGTTAATTATTTGTTCAAGAGAAGGCGTAGTTTTTATAGATTTGCCACGTCTTCTAAAACATAAACACCAATTTCCATCAAATATGTATTTATTTTTGTTTCCTGTTCCTAGCAATGGGCAGTTGGGGGGGGGGGGGGTGGAAAATTGTCAACTCAGCCACTAATCAGTATGGCAAAGTCGGTGTATACCTAAATAATAATCCAATTAATATTTTTACACACACTTTGTACCAAAATTTGGAAAAAATCCATTTGCGCCTATAACAGACACACACAAAATAAATGTAAAAAAACGGTAAACCAAATGTTCGAAATAAATATCCCTCTTAATTTAGTTCATTGGATAATAAGTTATTAAATTATTGTCTGTCAATATGTCTTGGCTTTCAAGCGGTTCTTAAAGCTTATATTAATATTAATTATTAAACGATATATACATGTATTAAAAGAGAAATCGCAGGTCTTGTGATATCGTCCTGTGAAGTCACACTATCGTCACATTGTGACGGATGGCCAGAAAAAATATACATATAGGCAGTGGCGTAGCGAGCTTGACTCGCGCCCGGGGCACAATACCTTTTTAACGCCCCAATACCTTTTTAGCGCCCCCCTATTCGAAAACCATACAATATTATAGTAAAATATACCATTTGGCGCCTCTTTGGGAGTAGCGCCCGGGGCATGATTCCCCCCTTGCCCCCCTCACTACGCCACTGCATATAGGGTATTGATTGTCATAAATGTATATGAATGATCTCTATGAGGGGTAGTTGATTATTTTATTTTTGTCTTGCTCAAAAATGATAACATCAAATCAATTATTTTATATCCATTCTATATAACTTTAACTTTTTTGCTTTGAAAGTGAAAATAACCGATATTATGTCAAAATCAGTAATACATGTAATTCTAAAACGCACGCGTGCTTAACAATCAATGGTTTTCGTATTCATGTCTGATACCCACTGATCAATAGCGCAAAATGCTTCAAATATTTTCACTCACATCTCCCTCAATCTTATAGAAAATGACTCTACGAATAAACACCTTCAAGTCAACAAAGAGGGCTGAGTGAATAGCCTACTTCCAAACTTAGATATTACTCTATAGTCCGGATAGGGAATCCGCATAGCATGGGTCGGAGAACCCAAATGGTGCAAAAGGAAAAATCTTGGGGGTAATGAGTGCGCATTAGATAGCCTATACATAAAATTATACATGTCTCTAGTAACGATATAAATTATTTTTTTTCCGAGACTCGGAATTTTCCATTTGTCGGTTATCCCTCATCATGTCGTCCAGGAGTATTCACTTTTAGCGTATTCCCGCCACCTCATCTCCTGGCACTCCATATTTTATTGTGGCGTTGGCCATTTTTGTAAGTAGAGGATTGTTACATCCTGAGTCAGTTGTGACGTGTCTGTGCTAGGACCTTCGTGATCTTGGGGGCAGAGAAAGTATGGGGCTGAGTTCGGGGGGGAGGAGAAAGTATGGGGCTGAGTTCGGGGGCAGAGAAAGTATGGGGCTGAGTTCGGGGGCAGAGAAAGTATGGGGCTGAGTTATTGTAACATGACATGTTTTGCACTATGCTCATTAAAAAAAAAAGGGTGTGCAGCCTCCTCCCAATGGCCCAGTTATACTGCTGGACGTTCGGTCGCACCTGATGGGAATCTATTCAAACAAGGAATGCCAAGTAGAAGCCTTTGGCGAAAGCGACCATTCAGACACAATGAAGGTGCTATATTTCAGGAGCACACAGAAATACACCTGTTATATCCGGGAAGACACTACCGCTACACAGGAGCTCGATGTATTGTGCATAACTATACTTTTTCCTCCCAATCAAAAAGCCAGAGAACCTACCATTGTGAACCAATGATTTTACATTCTAAGGAACCAAATTACTGTGGCATCATTAAGCCCAAATTTTGATGTTGTTTTTTGAAAAATGAAACAACAATATTTCTCCAGAACCGTTAGAGAAATGTTTTCAATGAAATCCGTTTGATCCATAGAATATTTTATTAGTTTATTTTATACTTTTTATTTCATTAACGTAATCTCGGTATAAATATAAGAATCAACCCATTTTGAATACAAATAGTCTATTTTCTCCCTTTTGAATCACGTGGGAGTGACGTAGGTAGGGTAAGTGCCAACTTGGGCAAGCCAAGAGATTTTCCGACCCCCTTATATGAAAAACAAATCTGCAGGTGGTCGAAAATGCCGCCTCATACATATAAAGACGAACATACCGCACCCCCCCCCCTCTTTCAGCACGGGGTCAAGTCGGAGTTAACAAATATATTTTAGAGGTAACAGCTAAAAAAGTTCTCCGATCCCCGTCATTGTCGGAACACTTCGAGTAGGGACTTTGAGAGAGAGAGAGAGAGAGAGAGAAACGACGTTTTAGGAGGGTCAGAATTACCTATAAGTCTAAGTATTGGACTTCATTATCCAATGCGCCATAAGATAATTATTACAGTTGTGCGTCTTTGCTTACAAGTTAAAAGAAAAAAATAATGAACTCACTTATTTATCCCCATATCAACAGACCTACAAGCCAATGACTCGTGGAAACACGCATCAGAGCGAAAAACCCGCGTCGTAACTAAAGGATGACAGGCCTGGGAATCGATTCAAACAAGGAATGCAAAGCATTTTTGATGTTATCCAGTACTATAATCTCGCCCGCACCAGACTGCGCCATTGACCTCCCCAAGTCTGCCTGCTCTGGTGGCAACCTTCTCTGAAGACAACCTGATCTGATGGCACCCTGCTCTGGTGGCACCCTGCTCTGGTGGTACCCTGCTCTGGTGGCACCGTACTGTTAAGAAACTGTCTCAAATTTTCAATTTGCTGTCACCCCCTGTGAGGGTTCCCCCATTGTGGTGTCCACGCCGCCAGCACCCCATAGTGACGCTAATGCATAGGCTTACATTACTCAGCCATATTTATTGACGCTACTGCTTAGTCTTACATTAATCGGTCATATTTATTGAATCCACAAGTGATACAATTGAACACATGGTTAATTAGACTTTAAAAAAAAGTGTTTGTCAACTTGTGCCCTTCAAACAGGCAGTTATTGTGTTCGTTTACTCTATGAAGTTCACGAGAAATTTTTTTTTTTTTAATGTAAAAAAAAAAAAAAAAAAAAAAAGACTTCATCATCGCTTGCGAATGACGGTAGTTCATCTAGGCATAAAATAACAAGCCAAGTTGTACCCTCCATTTGACGTTACTTTGGGTCCACCAGGTAGGTCACAGGTGCGTGGCATGTACAGTGTGTGTTGTGGGTTGGGTTGGGGGGGGGGCGACTTCTGACCAGGTTTCGTGGTTAATCTTGAGAGATTTACTGCTAGATAACGGCAGACGGACGGATGCCCAAGAAAAATGAATGTGACTGTCACTTATTATACGAGTGTTGACAGTTACATTTGTATTTTGTTTGCATTTAAAGACAAAAAAAACGTGCATTTTTGACAATGTGTTTGTTTTTCCTATTGTTTTTAACAGAAAGTAACGTTTGTTTTAACTTGTTCTTGGCAAAATAACTTTATATTAACGCCGCCTCTTTAATTGAAATTACTTATTTTTGTTATTGCACCTTTCTGCCTTTGGTTTTGAGAAAAAAAAAAAAATTTTTTTAAACGGTACTGAAATGACTGTGTAACAACAAAAAATATCGCTTTATGATGACTAGAAAATACTTATTAAATTCAGATAAACCAGCAAATGTTAAATTGATTATAAATTTTTAGTGCAATGAAAAAAAAAGTGTGGGGGCTGGGGGGGCTAATTGCATCATAATCATGGGTCTATCCCACCTCGTTATCCCATTTCTCTTACTAGTATTGACTTTTCTTAAGGCTCTTGTCAATTTTTTCTTGATGGGTGGGGGTGTCATCCAGCTGATTTACAAGCTGTAATGTGTTATGTCTCTGGTTTCCTAGCTAAGATCACATGACATTTAATTTTTATTTTCATGTAATTTGATTTGACTTCAAAATTTTAAAAAATCATTATGAGAAATTTATGATAAAATTGGTAGTTGATAATATTAACTTATAAATTATAGGTATTTTATGATGAATATGAATATGACACAATAAGTCAAAGTATGTGCTTTAAAAAAATTATAATTTAAACATCATTACATCAACAGCAGCTGAAAATAAAAAGTTATAGAGACAGATAAATAAGACATAATATTTCTTCCACATCAGAAGGCACATCATTTGCTTCAAGAAACAAATGTTCCCACTTTCGTTAGTCGATCTCTTATACCTTTTCTGCTGTCTTCTGATTAGATTTATCCATTTTCTTCTCCTTTGATTTATTGGTACGTTTTATGAACACTGTCCGCTTTCTAGGCATGTTGCAGTTTTAATTTCCATATTGTGTTAATATAATTTGATTAAATTGAAGAGTGAGATTTCGCTCTCCTGTACAGCTTTTTTGTTGCTGTTTTAAAGTTAAGTTTAAGCACATGTCCTTTATTGGGCTATGTTGAATAAATAAAGTGGTTAGTTTTATCAAAATGTGCACAAATCAACTGTCATCTTTTTTCTTAAATGACCAAAATAGAAAATATATTTTGGCTTACATTAAGAAATATTCAAAAGTAATGTAACTAAAAATTTATTTTAAAAAAAAAAAGAGAGATTAAAACAAATATATATTTCTACAATCATCAGGAGGAAAACTAAATACATTTCAAAGTCCATTAAACAAAGTCCATTAAACAGCAGGAGAATTTAAAACATAATGTATATGATTCTTATTCCATATTTTATTTTATTCTTAATAAAATGATATGGTTTTACAAATAATTTTAAAACAAAAAGCTGCAGAAGACAATATAAATTAAATGATGGACTAAATGAAAACTAAACCATTTGTTCACAGTAGTGTATATACCATTCAACAACATATCACAGACTAATTATATTTACATGTTATATGAGACACTAAAACATGATTTAGTTTTAGTACCTTGTGGATGTAGAATAATTTGAGAAAACTGGTAATATAATTATCATAAGCTAAGTTGTTTTAAACTACCCTGAAAAACATTTAATCTTTATTAATTTCAAATATATGCAGACATTAATCTCGTTCACATTTGATAGAATGTTGTTAGACAATAGACAGTCAAAAGAACTGCTGGACGGCATTATGAAATATGAACAAAAAAGTATATTATGATTTTATATTGACTGGGTTCATCAACACTATTCCTCTGTTCAAAATCAATTTTAAAAGTTTTTAAACACAAAATGACAAATCATTGATGAGGCAGAAGTAATGTCATCTTAAAATTTTAATTAAAATACTGACTTTGTTTTTCAAACATCTAAGGGAATAGTTTAGTATCAGTAACAGTAAGAGGTTACAACCGGTACTGTTATATATTATGGTATTTTTTCTTCTTTAATGGCATTCCTACAACATTAAAGCTGTGATGCCATGGCATAAATGATGACATTCAGAATAACTTTTTAATAGTTACAGCCTTTCAAATTTTAATAGTCCCAGCCTTT
Source organism: Omphiscola glabra (assembly GCA_964017045.1). Classification (NCBI taxonomy): domain Eukaryota; kingdom Metazoa; phylum Mollusca; class Gastropoda; family Lymnaeidae; genus Omphiscola; species Omphiscola glabra. Next base: position 23,287,066 of record OZ024795.1, read on the forward strand.
CAAGAATATGAACTCTTAGATTTAGAACTTAAATCTAATGATGTTTCTTTATTCATGGGATCTTAACAATTTTTTTAAAGCTGTCTTTTGCGTTAAGTTTTATTAACATTGCCACATTTGTGTACTTTATAAAAGATTACCTTAAAATTGTATGATGTATATTACATAAACTTGTAAGTGGCAGTAACTCTGAATGTCTCCTCATTCTTGTCCTCCTCATCATTAATAAACACCATTATCTCAGCTGCACCGGGCTGCATGACAGGCAAAAATCTCAGACCAATGGCATGTGAGGCTCCACCCTCAAGCTCAAGCAGAGATTCCTTGAACTGCAGAAGGTCATTTCTGTCACACAACAACCTGAATCTTTTTGTCATGGGGTACGGGTTGGTATAAGTTATGCGCTTGCTGCTGTTCTTTCCTCCTCCCACTGGCAGCGTCAGCTCAAAGGCCCTAGAGACAATGGGAGACCGACAGCTGGCACACACGAGCCACGTCCGCACCAGCTGATGGTATTCAACATCAACCACGTTCAGGTAGAAAAACTTGCTGCCTGTTCTCAGTGGCCTGACAGCCAGTGTAAGTTCATGAACTGTTCCTGCTGCTAGGATGAAAGGATCTTGTGGGGAGATCTGTAACTCTTGGGGATGAGAAGTGTAACACTTGACCACTCTTGATGCTTGTGTTCCCCTGGTTAAAATAGTTACAATTACATTCCTTTTAAATGATAAGAAATAAGTCACTGATGCACACTAATGTATATATTTACTTATTCTACACAGTAACAATTTTTGATGAAGTTAACAAGAAAATTGGAATTACAAGTTTTAATTTGAATAAGCAACTCATGCATTACTGGAATATAAATAAACATTTACACATTTCCAAAATTTATTTCAAATTTGATAACCAGGAGGTACTCTTATTGATTGAAAATTCTATATCAAAATATTCATAGGAAATTAATAGATTAATTTGTTTAAAGTTAAAATTATTCAAAAATTAACTTTAAACATAGAAAATAAAAATAAGAACACTTATCAATGAGTTTATCTCTAATAAGAACACTTATCAATGAGTTTATCTAATAAGAACACTTATCAATGAGTTTATCTCTAATAAGAACACTTATCAATGAGTTTATCTCTAATAAGAACACTTATCAGTGAGTTTATCTCTAATAAGAATGCTTATCAATGAGTTTATCTCTTTACACCAAATATTTTAAAGAACAAAATAAATTTACTTGCTAAACTTAAAAGCTTTGGTAAATTTCTAAAAGGAAAAATTTAATTTTTATGACAAACAATCGTCAGAAGCGGTACTGAGCACGAAGCTCTTGACCATTTTTTATGAAGACTCACTTAAGCAGCAGTGCTATTCTAGAAGTCTGGCCCTCCACACATGTAACATCCACTCGCTGAAGAGCATGTACATAGCACTGCCATATCTGAGCAGGCCTTGACAAAAATGGGTCCAGATAGGCACAAACAAAGAAACGCTTGATTTGTGGAGATGCAGCTAAGGCAACCTGGAGGATTTAAAAAAAAAAAATGACATTAGTTCAGAGCTATGAAATAAGTTTTAACCCAATTTGGTACCTTTAACATATATATTGCACATAAAAAAGTGTCCTCTGCATGTTGTACAAAATATGTCATATTATGCAAGAAGAATGAATTCTAAATTGCATTGTGACACACAGGGTAGTTATATTTTCTATGTTTTATTAGATGGAAAATTGCATTAATTCAAATAAAGCACAAATGAAAATTATCAGCAATTCCTTCCCATCATTTTTTTTTACAAATGTGAAGCTCATATCAATGCTTATTTGATCCATGCAATTAAGTTCCTGGAAAAAAACATGTTGGATGACAGAATGGCAAACTTTCTAAAAAATGTTTGAATTTATATGAATCAAATGATTCACTTTAAGAGTAAAAATAAGTTTCTTTATGCCTCAAAATCAAAATTAATCCTGAGTAGCAAAGTATTGATACTAAGTCTAAGTACCATCAAGAATACAGGTACCGGTAATTTTGATTATAAACATTCTACCAAATTAAAATAATTAATTACTGTCATTAATTGAAAGAAAGGCTAGTAATTTTAACTTAGTGTAAGGAAATTGATAACATTGGTTAAAATTATTTTGATTTGTTTTATTTATGACAGTAGTTTAAAACAGTAAAAGTGTATTAGTAAAGTCATGTGCACTGATTATGGAATGCTTTGAAATACCATTAAATCACATACAGGTCATCCTGTAACAAATGATAAGAAAATGCCTGGACTGTGCATACTTTCCCCCAACTTGCAGCCATAAATATTCAAGAAACCACATCGCATGAGCAAAAAGAACCTCAGTATTTTGAAGGGAAAAAAAACTTGTCAGCAAAAGGGTAAAAGCATTATGATGGATAAAAACACAGATTTTTGTGTGGCTTTTTTCAATACCACAAATGTAGATGGTAAAGTATCATTACCTAAGTCTTAGGTCACTGATAATGATACCAACCTTCAAAAAAATGTCATGCGGTTCCCCAGGTTGTGTGGGTTTACAATCCAAGATGACATTTGGATCACTACATCTCACATACACCTGGCTTATTCCAGCGCCACCTACTGGGCCACCTGTGGACATTTAATTTTTCTTAAGTGAGCAATCGTATTTTTGCTTTATAATGTGATGTAAAATACTTATAATAATCTTATTGGTAGAAGTTATTGTATTTATAGTAAAGTTTAAAAAAAAATCCTTTGGTATGATAAATATGTCACTCATATCATCATTAAATTCTTTTACCTGGGAGTGTGGTAAAGGGAGGTAATCGAACCGATTTCTTTAGAAAAGAGTTCTCCGGATGATGAAATCTGAAGGTTTGATCAACTACATGCGGCTGGGGCTCTACTCTTACATTTAGGATAGCCACAGCTTTGCCTTCTTCCGATCTAAATAAAACCTACCCATGGGGTAATGATAAAAAAATCAATAATATTATCACAAAAAACATATTCAATCTCTACAAAAAATTAGGATAATAAAGGTAACAAGACTACAGATTTTAGATATGACGCATTTAAATAAAATAAGGTATTTAAAAAAAAAATTATTGGTCAGAAAACTACATTTTAGCAAATTATGGGGAAAAAACTATTGTATTCAATTCATCAAAAGCTATAGAACTAATTTTTTTTGTTTCTACAAAGAAGAAAGAAATTAAATGATTAAATAACGAAATGGTAAAAATTAAGAAAGGAAATGAATTAAGTTTTAATTTGTGGAGGGCATCAAGTAAAAATCTTATTTTTACCCTGATAATCCTAGATTCTAAAGTTTTATCCATTTCTGTATGTCTGGTGCTTTTATTAAATGGATTGGAAGGACCCTGAAAATTGAGATGTTAAAAACATTGATGAAAATATGGCATACTTATGATAATAAAGTAATATTATTGATACCCATTTTGAACTATGATTCTTTATTAAAATTTTTTAAACTTGCAATAAACATCTCAGATTTATATGAAATACTGCCATAGCAAAAAGTATTAGGAAGTCTAGTTTAAAGACCAACCTGAGGTAGCACAGACATGTCTGTTTTAAATGTCTGAAACTTGAGTGGAATATTGACTTGTTCCTTTGGTCTGAGAAATATTTGGGGTTTGCTCTGGTCACTGCTGGCTGATGTGAACATCCCCTCCTCTAATGGAGTGCTTAACTGGCACAGCTGTTTGTAGTGTCTCCATTCACGAGCATCAACAATCAAGCTTTAACAAAAAAAATTTATTAAAAAGGTGTGCACTAAAAATTAAATCTGGTCTAACTGCTTTATCCATCTACACCATAAATACCACTTGAGAATTAATACTAGAGACTAATAAATTTAATATAATGATCTGTCTAGCTGCAATTTATATAGTGCTGGACCAGAGAAAAATTTATTGGTGGATCCTTCCTGAAAATTATAAGGATATAACTGCTCTAAAATAAAAAAAATAAAATCTTGCCCAAATAAAAATTTGCTTGAATGTTGTTAGAATTTTATTGATGATAGTGAAAATAAATAGATTAAAACAAATATTTTGTAATTAATCAGCAAGAAATGCATCTAATTCATTTTATTAAATATAAACATGAAAGCATATTAAAGTTAGTTTCTAAAGTGTGCTCACAACAGCTCTGGATCATTTATCTCTATAGTCAAGGTTTCCTCTTGGTTGAAAGGGTTTCTCAAAACAAATTCAAAAAATTCAGCTGTACCAAAGGATGGGAAAATGGTGTGCTCTGTTGTGATGGAAGTGTTTAACATGGTGATAATGCCATCGCGTTTGGTCTGATGACGATAGATATCCATGGTCTTAAAGTCTCGTGCACGCTCTGTTTTTTCCTTTCTGTAACCCTTTTTTGTTTATGAAGTAAAATTAGTATAAGTATAATCAACACACAAAAAAAACAATATTCATTGCAACAAAATATAGACTAAACATTGCTTAAAAACTTTTCCTTGATGAAGTTGATAAAAGTTTTACAAGTTAAAGAAACTTATAAAAGCTAAGTTATTTATTTTTTTTATTTTCATGATTATTAGTTGAGAAAACTACTTTTGTAAACAATATTTCTTAATTTATCTTCTAATAATGTCAGCTTCGTTTGAGAGCATGAGATTTTAGATTCAAAGATGATGCATTAAATTAACTCACTATAATTGTTGTAACATTCTTGTTGTCTTCCTCTGTGGCTTCTTTTGCCTTCACAGCTTGGAGTCGTGCCAACTTTCTCTGTCGCTCAGCATCTCCTTCCCTGGGAACAAGCTCATCATCATCATTTAGTGTTAGTGCCTCAAGTTTTTTCTGGTCAGAGAACAGCAGGGAAGCCACTTCTGTGTTCTCTGCTAAATGCTTGGCCCTGGCAACCCTCACCTTTTTGGTGCCTGGGGAAAAAGAGTAATCATCAAGTTATAATTCCTCTCCTCCTATCCTTCTAAAAGCTCCATGTTATAATTAAATATAAAACAGAAGCTTCTTTTGAAATAACATTTGAGGGCACATTGCGTTTTTATTTCAAGACTCTAATAGCAATACTGATACTGACCAGAAGGAGGAATAACTGTAGTCAAACTTCCACCTTTGTAGGAAGAATTACCAGCAGTCTGAGACACAATAACCTGGGTCTTACTGGGAACTGGTTGGAGATCTGCAGATTAGTTGCAAACAAAGATGAATACTTAGTAATTTTTAAAAAGCCTTTTTTTTTTTAGGAAATAAATTATAATTTGGAAATTTTGTATTAATAATGGTGAGACTTTTACTGAATTTTGAAATTTCTTCCAAAATAAAAAAAAATTATGAAAGAAGTGCAGCAGGTCACTTCTACAACATTTTAATGTTAAACTTAAATAGAAATTAAAATTAATAAACATATATATATTTATTTATACAAATATCCTTCCTTTTAATAGATTCCCAAAAAGTATTTTTCATAATATTGGGCCTTAAAGCAAAACTTCACTAACTGAAAAATTATTTTTTTATTTAAAGTTATTCAGAAACATTAAATTAAATATGAGACCTGAACACCCCAGTGAACCCACCAAATTTTTAAAAAGTTACTGACCAATTTTCTTTTTGTCCACAACATATCCAATATTAGCCATCCTAAAATGTAGTCGTCCTCGATTCAGACAATTGACTCCTACAGGACGGATGCTGCCTCCTCTAATCATTTCTCCCGTAAGAGCCCCAGAATCCTCTTGGTATTCAGTAGCCAATACGTCCAATTCAAATGTAGTCTGTACAGCTTCATTCCCTCCACGAAACAAATACTGAAATACAATATTAATTATTGGTTAATTGATGCAGTTACAAAATATCAACAACTCAAAATATCAAAACTTTCCCATGAAACTTTAAATTAAATTGTTCATGCTGTGTGTTAATGCTCAACAAATAATAATTTTAAAGATTCAGACTATTAAACAGAAAATGGATTTAAAAAAGAAAGAAAAAACAGCAATTTATTATGGAGAGAGCTAAGGAAATGCAAGATATAAAAACACAAAAATTTACCTTGAGCTCTACAGCAGCTGAACCAAGGAGCAGCAATGAATCTCCATCCCACACATCTATATGCATCGTTTGTCTTGCTAAGTGTTGCCAAAACAGATTAACCTCCCCTGGCTTCAGGTATGTTGGGTCAATTGGATACTTCACCTAAATAAATACATTAATTTTCACAATTGAACATATAAAATAAAACAAATAAAAAATACATATGTTAAGGACTTTTATTTTAAATGATAAAACTTATTTTGTTGATTTTTAGATTAGGTGCATCTAAAAAGCAAGAGATTTTTTCATCAACCAGCTTTTCTTATTATATGGCAGATCCATACCTCGAGGCCTGGTGGACCTTCCATAACGGAGCCGTCAGAATTAAGTCTCTGTAGGATAAATGGCACAGCTTGAGGATGTGAGGATAAATCATTTTGGGCTTTGGCTAAAAGCATTCTGAAGAAAGAATCATTAAAAGAAATATGAGGCAGATTACAATGCGAACTGTTTCATATGGTCATCAAGTTGTTGTTAGTAATTTCTTGCATAATTTTAGCTCCTTAATTATCACAGGTTTTCTTATATGATTTACAAAATGTTGGCCTTCCATGACAACTTATGACCTACACGTTCAGTGAGATTTTTACGTTAAAGTCATATTTCCTAAAAAAAAGTATCTTTTTCATTTTTCAGCATAGAATAAAGATCAGAAATATACTAAATCTAGATTAACGAAGGTAAAGGTCAAAACACCCAAGTCGCATCAATAGGGACCTTATCAACACTTGACATACCAATAGCATAATAAAAATACAACTAACCTCTCCGTGGTAACTTGTGGGAAGCGATAGAATTGAAAAGTAAAGAAAACAGTGGCAGGATGGACACTGCCTTGAGCCCCTGATAAATCCAGAAATGGCTCTCTGAAAAATGATAGAACATTTACCCTTTTTTGTTAAAATTCTTCAAACAAGCATAACTCTAAATAAAAATTATACTTATAATAATCAGAGGTTATATAAGAATGAATATATGAGCTTCCATCAATGAGCACTATTTGAAAATAGTAAGTTGAGTAAGTATTCACTGGTTTATGTGGACTCAAGAAATATTGCTTTTTTCCCGTCTAAAGGAGATCTTGCCTGCTGATATCAAAAACTGTAGAGTTCAAGCATCATTTCAATACTATACATATAAAATAGGTGATGATCAAATTTATAGGAACTGAATCCCAACAAATTGTAAAAAGTAACTGAAACCAGCTTTGAGTTATAGTTTAGAAATAAAATAATATAAGATTCTCTTAATGATCCAAATAAATGTAATTTTTTTTTTTTATTACATTGTACACATTCATTTTTAGCACATAAATAAATTCATATTTTAACCAAGACTTCTTACAATTAAAACACAAGACATCTAATAATCCACAGCACATTTAACACATCCATTAGTACTTGAATGAAAAGAAAACAAAAGAAAATGTGTAACACTTGTAAATAAGCTGAAAAAAATGTACAGATGTAATTAAGTCGCCCGCCTGCTTTGAGGTATAAAGAAAAAACTGTTTAAAAAGACATCATTGGTAAACTATACATTAACATTATATGACTGACCTGGTAAAAGCCAAGAATTGAAAGATGATTTCATTGGCTTGAAGTGGGTCCAACTGCTCTTTGGTCAAGTTCACTAGATGCTGACCATGTGGGTCAATCACCTCAGGTGGATCACCATTACGGTCTAACAAGGGAGGAAATCCTGCTGCATACAGTCGTGCATAAGCAGCTCTTGAGAGACCTCGACCACTGGCATGGAGAGAAGGAGAGGGTAAATATCTAAACTAATAGGTTGCTTGACTTGAAATTAAAGAACTGTGAGATGAAGTTTTCACTAATTATAGATTTATTGTAAAGAGAAAATTTGTTCTAACCTTAGAAATGAATCAATATGAAAAAGACAGATCAATAAACAATATTTTTGTAAGCCTTTTGGAAATATTACAGTACACATATACCTGGCTATACGGCCACTCTTTATACGGCATTTCCCTGTTACGGCCTTTTTAAATTATGGCACTTTTTCGGTTTACGGCCCACGATGTTTCATTATACGGCCAATAGATATCCTCTCTTTAGTTTCAGCTTCTCCCCTTAGGCGGCTCTGCTTTAGTAGTCTGCCTTATTTCCTGTGCTATCCCACCTTATTCATATCCTGTGACTCAGTAAGTTGACCCAGAAAGCAAGGCGAAGCAGACAAATTTGCACAAATATTTTCAACTGGGTCAATCCACAACAGCGGAAAGTGAGGATGGCAGATGATTTTTAGTGTTAATGTTCATCAGATTATAAAGTTTCTAAACATTTTATTTTATGTATAAATATGTGCATATGATTTCTTTTGTTTTTTAATTTATATGTTTATTTTTTAAATTTCTGTTTACTATTACAATGTTTTGTACTTTTATTTTTATAGGAAATGAAAAGAATAAAATGATTTATGAACTAACGACTGTATTATTTTATACAAAAATTGGAACAGATCAAATTAAATTTGTATGGGTTTATATTAAAATTATTGATTCATTATATGGCTTTTTGCTTTACGGCCAACTTTTCCGGAACATATCTAGGCCGTAAAGCGAGGTATGGGTGTATATAAAAAATTGACGAAAATGTGATAGAAATAACTACAGAAATTCGTATAATTAGACTTGTCATCACGCAAATAAAATATTTACCCTTTTGGCTGTGGACCTGGAGCTAGAACAAGAGCATGGACTGGTGTGAATGGAAGTTCCCGTAACTCAGCAGCAGCTGAAGTCTAAGGGGAATAATCAGAGGATCAGAAATTTAATTTAAAATATGAAACCATAACAATTTTTTTTTGTAAAAATGTTCATTTGAAACCAATAATCTCTATGATTTTACTTAATTTTTTTTTTTCAAAATCTTAAATATGATTTTTTACTGTTTCCCAAAAGTGTAGCAATTAATTTGTTGGTTGACAGGAAACAGAATGTTGTACTAACCTCATGCATGTGCATAATATCCACAGGCTGTAAGCCATTAGCTGGTGTTGACATATAAGGATACATGTTTCCCATAGGCATCATGTGTTGAGGAATTGTCATGTGCTGTGGCACTTGATAAGCATACTGGGGTATGGGATAAGCTGAGGTGGCAGTGGCTGCAGCGGGACCCCCCAATGAAGGTTGGCTGCTTGACATACAATTTAAACAGGAATAATTTAAAGTGTATTCTGCTAGTAACACCTTAAAAACTGTAAGTACAAATTTCACAATTTAGTAAACCAATAACTCAGTATGTAACTCACTCTTTCTAAATCAGCTGTAACTGACTCTTTTTAAAAGTTTTATTTATATTAAATTCAATATACTTTTATGATGGTAGAATAGATTTAAACAATTACTAACAACTTTCATACCGTTTTATGAAATATATTTTTATTTTTTTTTTACTTTCATTAATTAATGGTAAAACAAAACAATCTTACAAATTTAGTTTTTTTTAAAGGCTAAAAATTAAATGAGAAATTTTTTAAAATCATGTCTGAATTGTTTTTACTCAAGTAGATAAATACTTAAGTTTTTTTTAGTTGTTTTGTTAAACAGAGATATCTTCCATGATTACATAAATAATTGAACCTTGGTTGATTTTATTTTTAAAATGAATCTTTTCTTTCCTCTTAAGATTAATTTTTTTTCTAATTTGTTTTTTTTTCTTTTCTAAATTTCAATGCAGAAAGCTGAAGTGTAAATTGCTGAATAAAAAAGAAAGGGCAAACACAAATAGAAATAACATGTTAAAATCCCAATTGAATTAATTCTAAACTAGTCACACATTGTGTATAGCATTGAGCTTGAAGAGGAGCAATAAGTCACGTGATCATTAGAGCTGGAAAATTCTGGATATTTATCAGGGGTGGTAGCACCTTCATGAGGCTGGTTACAGTGGTATAACTGGTTATGGAAGCTGTGAGGAAGAAGATTGTGCTTTGACCGCATTGATGGGATTTACAAGTCTACAGTAGAAGATCATTAATAATTTATAACTTTCATCAATATGTTCAGCAGCATCAAATTATTGTTATATCTGACCACAGAACAGTGAAAAATATGATCTGCATCCCAAACATATAATGCACACAGTTAAAGATTGTGAAGTTATTGTTGAAACAGAAACAAGCTCAATACAACTATTTTACAGCTTTTTAGGTCATGAAAACTACAAATTAAAAAAATAAGAGATTGAGAGGTCATAAAGATCTCAAGGACATTAAATCAGACTGATGGAAAAAATGTGCATAATAATTTGGTGTGAGAATTAAAAAGAACACCAAGAAGGCATTTGGTAGTCTCCCTTTAACATTTGGTTTGATAAAACAAACATTTTAAAGTAAAGCATGTTACATTTACAAATCACAATTGTTGAGACAGTTTTGGAAACTGAGGAAAAGGGTAACTCATACTATAGCAAAAAAAGATTTCTAACATAACATCACTTCTAAACTAGATTCAGACCACAGCAATCAGTAACCTATTCTGGCTAACCCGTTTGGTAAAAAACCTGGCACATCTGAAAATGCTGCACCTAAACTGTGACGACTTCTAGTGGAAAAAACACTTTGGCGATGTTGGCTGAAAGATTTCAATATTTAAATCCTAATGATTGACAGAAACTAAGTGAGAAAAATCTGATAATAGTAGACATTTTCCTTAAAATTACTCAAGAAATTAGGCAATAAATTCATATATTTCTGGAACATACATGTGTTTAATAAATTTTACTAATATCCTTTTGTTATAAGAAAATTATGATAAATTAAATTCTATATTATAGAACAATGGATCTTAAAATTTACTGAGCCTGGAAAATCTCTTTGAGAGATCAATCTACACTTTGTTGCAATATATAGCAAAGTACATCATTAATATTGACAAGTCAAGGTCTTTAAGTGGTAATATAGCAAATTCACACCTGTTTTTCCATTGAGGAGGTTTCCTGTGGACTGGGTCACCTGATGCACCCATCTCATACATCATGCCTTCACTTACATCGCTGCGCAATGAGACGGCTGAGCCAATGGCTGGGTATGCAGGTACAGCAAGAGTCATAGGACCAGCGCTTATTGCCTCCTGGGAATAAAACACTTTTTATATATTCACAATTTTAAATGGCAATTAGAAAATAGGTCCAGATCTTGATAATTATATTAAAAGCTAGCGAAAAATAGTCTCAGAATTTTGTAATTCCACCTAGTATTCCAATGATTTCAGTAGTGTAATTATTTTCACAGATTTATTGTTTTTTAAAACTATCATTAATATTTGTATATGTTTGAAAATGTGTGAATATGTTTACACTTAAAGAAATATTGTATGTTTCATTTTGTTCATTGGTTAAGCGAGAGTTTTTCAAACTTTTTATTGGAATGTAACCCTTTGGAGCATTTAGATTGCTTGCGGGAGGGTTAATTCTATTCCAGATGGACAGCAACATCATTTTCCTATACTTCACTATGCATGACCAAAAAAACCACAGATTGATAAGGGTGTATGCATGTAACACTGTAATTGTAGAGCAAATAAAAAATAAACTTGTGTGGCCAGAGTAGCCGATATCACTAGTTTTTATTGTTACCTGTTAGCATCAGTTTACAGTAGCGAACATTTCAGTGCAAAATGTGTTCTCTATGATTTCTACAAGCAGTTGAATTCATAGGTGAATGTTTAAGAGAGACACCCGAGTTTCATCTTTGACAGACAAAATTCATACGTGTTTCTCGTGTTTGATGGTGGTTTGAGCAGAAAATCCAAAGTCACACACGTAAGAAGTTGAAAACTACAACAGAAGTTGCAAATCTTTCTCAGCAAAAGCCACATACTCATTTTCAACTAGTAACCAAAACGCATCCAAGTTCAACTCTGCATGATTTAGCTTCAGCATTCTATCCCTCACAGCACTAATGAGAACCTCCTCTTCCTTAAAGTATACTGTCTTTGGCACGGTTTAAATTCCACATTTGGCTTTCTACCCCAGTTGTAGTGGTCAACAGATACTGACAGAAAATATGTGCTGAGACCATTCTACAGAGCATCCAAATGGGTCACAATCAGTGGAAGAATTTCTTTGAAAAACACTGGAAAACATGCATGCTTCAATTTCTTCAGAAATGTGTTTATTCTGTCAGCTAAAGTCAAAACATTTTCATTTCTGTCTTACATTCCAATGTTCAAAATATTCCATTCATGAAATATATTGGCCGGATTAGCTAGTTAGAAGAACCAACAATAGCTGCTCAGTAAGTCAGTATCCTTCAAGTTTTCACCAGATCAGAACATCAGCATCTCCTCTCTGAGCTCATAGAAACAAGATACAACTTTTCTAAGAGATAGCCATCGTATGCCAGTGTTGGATGAGTGTGACATGGTCCGCTTCCATGCTTTCATAAAGTTTGGCAAACTGGCGACATTTTAGGGGTCTGATCTTCATTCAATTAACAATTTTCACCACCATGTCCAGCACAGACTTTAACATGGCTCCGTTATAGAAAATAGTGCTTCTTAGTGAATGAAACAGTGCAAGACCATGACAGCTCGATTCATCTTTCCCACTTTTGACAAATCCTGTGACATTTCCCATCATGGCTCCATCCATACAAATGCCAGCAAAGTTTTTCCAGACATTCCTCTTACTGTCCTCTCGGATACTATATTGCAGCTGAGTGTTTATTTTTATTTTTTATTGTTTTTACTGCTGTTTTTTTGGCTGTAGAAGGCATCTTGCCTACACGTTTGTTGTTTTCTTGCATCATTTTTTCAGGTTTTCCCATACTTTGTTTCAGTTGTTTCCAAACATGTCTTGACTTTGTGGAGTGTTTCTTGTCCTTTTTGTTGTTTCTAAAAATTCTTCAGCATAAAATCTTCAACACTAGTGATTTACCTATTGGTGCTTTTATCCCCTTGCAGTGCAAAGAATTCATGTGTATGTCTTTGATAAAAATTGACTGTCAATGTCCCTTGTCTGTCTTTGATAAAATGTCCCTGGACATATGTCTGCATATCGTATTGTCTGACAGTAGAATCTTATTGATGTCAGATACAGCACTCTTGCCATATATAATTCTCACAATTTCTTGGCCAGCAGGTAAGATTACGGCTTGAGTGAGGGTAAGTGATTTCATTTTCTTTGCAACGATCTTCATGACAGCATAATTTGGTTCTTGACCTTTGGCACTTATCTTGAACTTTTTCTCGAATTTTGCGGTTTGATTTATATTCAAAGTTAGTGCCCTCAGAGGTATGCTAAATTCTTGTGGGCTACCTCCAGATGTTTAGTTGTTAAAGTGTTGCTTCAATTTAGCTGCTACATCCAGATGTTTAGTTGTTAAAGTGTCACTTCAATTTAGCTGGTGCCATGGCACTATTGCCAAGCTTCCCCCCCCCCCCCCCCCCAAAAAAAACACATAGTAGTAAATGGCAAGTGAATCTCAAGTCTAAGAAATTGTCCCTGTACTGACAAACTTTAAGATTCCTGACAACAAGGTCAATTTGTGTCACATGCTATGGCATCGTCTAATTTTCTCTTCTTTATAAATCAGTTCAGGGTCACGCATGAAAATTAATTCAAACCTTTAACGCTCATTAGGACAAGAGAGGCAGTAATTAAGAGAATAAAGAACTAATTACCACACAGTGCCGATACTGCCAGACTTGGTCCCAGGCGACTTGGTGTTTATAAACTCTGGTCTACAATATTGTGACTTTAGTATATTTACAACTTGTAATGAGAATCTTAGATTATGTATAAAATTACCCCATCTCTAGCCCATCGAAATGCCAAGAGTCCCCCAGCAGCTACAGCAGTGTTCTCATCCTGCATGGAGGTTGTAGGGATCTTGTAAACAAGAGCATCATCTGGGGATCTCAACGGCCCACCGACCAAAGCCATGGTTACATCCTGTGTGTTGGGGTGTAGGAAAGGTGTCCACGTGGTCCAGCGTACATGAACTGTACGAGTATATGCACGAGTCAGGCTGTGTGTTTGCTGGTGAATAATGCAAAAAGTTATTACACAATTAGATGTATGACACACAAATTACATACTTGGGAAAATGTTTTAAAGACTCAGCTTATAATTCTATTCATTGCATATTAGTGTGAAACAAATATATCAAAGTTTTAACCATTGTCAGTTCTTCTCTTTAAAAATTATTTCATCAGAAATAATAATGTACACATCATTCTGATCCTTTTTTTCAATCCAAACAAAATTCAAGATGTAGAAACATGTTTAACTGATAGCAGCTTGTAGAAACATGTTTAACTGATAGCAGCCTGTAGCAACATGTTTAACTGATAGCAGCCTGTAGCAACATGTTTAACTGATAGCAGCTTGTAGAAACATGTTTAACTGATAGCAGCCTGTAGCAACATGTTTAACTGATAGCAGCTTGTAGAAACATGTTTTAACTGATAGCAGCTTGTAGCAACATTTTTTAACTGATAGCAGCTTGTATAAACATGTTTTAACTGATAGCAGCTTGTAGCAACATGTTTTAACTGATAACAGCTTGTAGCAACATTTTTTAACTGATAGCAGCATGTAGCAACATGTTTTAACTGATAGCAGCATGTAGCAACATGTTTTAACTGATAGCAGCATGTAGCAACATGTTTTAACTGATAGCAACATGTAGCAACTGATAGCAGCAATATTTCCGGTAGAAGTAGTTATAACATAAACTTAAAAGGTAACACCATGATTATCTGATGGTTTAATGAACTCATCCTCATTCCAGGTGATAGAATAATACTTCTAGTCAGACATTTGTCCTTTTTTTATATATAACAAAACAATAAAAATGTTGCGACAATACATAGGAACTAAAAGCCCTCAGCACTACTACGAAATATCACACAGCAACATTGTTTAACTTATTTAACATTATAAAAAGTCCAAGTGAGAGCCTCAAACATCAGTTTAACTTATTTCAATTCCTTATATTTGGCCCAGTTTAAAACATCAAATTTAGGAGTTTTAATAAGTAAAACATATAACCTCTAACCTTTCTCTCCTGTGCTGATAATGGCTCCCCAATGACATATTCCAGAGTGAAAACAACAGAACACAAGGGATCCTCAAGCAGTTCACGTATTTCAATCTTATTCTTTAACACTAAGATTGCATGACCACTGTTCAAGGTGCTGAATAACAAGAGATTAATGGACAGTGGTGATTTTTTTTATTACTTTTTTTATTTCAGAAATTAATGAAAACCAAATTTGCTTAGAAATGTAATAAATAATATTTTTTAAAATTAATTCTTATTTTAATAAGATAAAAAAATTATAACAATAAAATAGATCAATAATGAGCTAATTAAGTTGATGGGTCCTGAGCCTACTCAGAGATGAGATAGTTTTGGGTGTGGCAGGTCCTGAGCCTACTCAGAGATGAGATAGTTTTGGGTGTGGCAGGTCCTGAGCCTACTCAGAGATGAGATAGTTTTGGGTGTGGCAGGTCCTGAGCCTACTCAGAGATGAGATAGTTTTGGGTGTGGCAGGTCCTGAGCCTACTCAGAGATGAGATAGTTTTGGGTGTGGCAGGTCCTGAGCCTACTCAGAGATGAGATAGTTTTGGGTGTGGCAGGTCCTGAGCCTACTCAGAGATGAGATAGTTTTGGGTGTGGGAAGTGTAGCCAGTTAGGACCATGTTAAAATTTCATTGTAAGAACTCACACTGATGACCCTGTGCTGTTCCTTCTTGCATGATAACGACTGCTCCGCCTGATTGTTGGACTGGCTGCAGGCTTCCTACTCTCATTGCCTGACACTTTCTCAAGCTGGAAAACATTTGGCTTTTCAATATAGCACCAGCCATTGTGTACACCAACCTAGAATAAGATGGAAATGGTTAAAATCATTAAACATGACCTACCCTAATATGGATAGCTTAGCTTTATCTGCTATCATTTGATTTGTTTTGTAAATTCTCTCATCATTGACTGTGTTTTACATACATCAAGTTTTCTTGTCATGTTAATATTGAAATAGTTTTGCCGGTAGCTAAAAAGTGGAGAAAAAATTACTTTTATTTGTCCAATTAATTTTCAACCTAAAAACAAACAAGGCCTTTGTTTTAATCCATTCTTCCAAATTATTGTTTTTTAGCATTGAAGAAGGAAATGAGCACAGAGATAAAAAAAAATGTTGTTAATTTCTAGTCAGTTTGAGATGAAATATTTTACTTATAATTCCATCTCCTGAACACCATGGCAGAATAAGTTCAAATTTTAGCTGTCTATCAATTTCATGCAGCGATTCAATCAGATAGATGTTCTGAAACCTAAATAGCTGCAGTGCACTTAATGTCAATAACTCACTTGAAGTCTCCTCTCAACAATGGACACTTGGGCGGTGTCCAGTTGGCGGTTTTCTCGAAGTGACTTATCCTCGTTCATCAGCTCACACAGCTCAGCTTCAAACTTGTCGACATTTGGATGCAGGCGGATATTCAAGCCATCAATAACTATGGGCACCTGGTTTAGAAGACCAGGTGTTTTAAATCTGTCTGACCCTGTAAAAAACATGAGAAAGGGACAATTTAATATCTCAAGTGTGTAATGACTTGGGGACCCTTAATTTACTTATAAAATCAAATTATGCTTGATAGTTGCTTTGTAAAACAAACAGACATAAGCACAAATATTTGTAATTAGTAACATAGCTTCAGTGTTAAACCATTAAAAAAATTCATAGGCCCAGTACACGCAATACTTAACAGACTTAACTCAAGCAAATTTTGTAATGTAAACTATTTACACATTAAAGTTTCATAATTTATAATTTGTTTTAATTTGGCCAACTGACGACAGCTGACTATTTGCACAAACTAGTTGTGCACTTAAGTAATTATTAAAACTGATTTGTAGGAAGATTTTATATATTATTTTTTGTGTTGATTAAACTTTATGTATGTCTCTCTCTTTATGGGGTACGACCACTAAGGAAAAAAATATTTATTTTTGGAGAGAAAAGAGCAAATGAATCGGTTCATATAAAAGAGCAAATGAATCGGTGCATATCATTTTGCCTTTCATATGATTTGTTTTTGTCAAAATTTGTCTAAGTAAACATCGTTTGGATGACGATACCGTGAATTGAAAGGAAAGAAATATTCAGAGTAAAATTAAACATTTTATTTTCCTTGTAGTTTTTTTTTAATTATGGATGAAGTGTTTACTTAAAAAAACAGTAGACTAAACTGATGTGAAAAGTGGGGGTGTGTCCAAAACTTGTGTAAAAAACAGATCAGCTTGCCTGTGGTTGCCGTCTACTTTTTTTTTCCAATTTTTTGGGTTGGATCCAAAATCATGTTTGTTTTTTTTTAAAACTCAATTGAATTGAAAGGAAAGAAATATTCAGAGTAAAAGTAAACATTTTATTTTCCAAACTATATTATTAGGTCTGTTTTGATTAGCCCTACTCAACACTTTATGTAATTGAGTTTAAAAACAACAAGTGAATTGAAAGGAAAGAAATATTCAGAGTAAAAGTAAACATTTTATTTTCCAAACTATATTATTAGGTCTGTTTTGATTAGCTCTACTCAACACTTTATGTAATTGAGTTTAAAAACAACAAACATGATTTTGGAACCAACCCAAAATTGGAAAAAGTAGACGGCAACCACAGGCAAGCTGATCTGTTTTTTACACAAGTTTGGACACACCCCCACTGTTCACATCAGTTTAGTCTACTGTTTAAGTAAACACTTCATCCATAATTAAAAACTACATTTGAATCTATTGCCGTGAGTAAAGAATACCAACCAGGAGCATCCACCATTCCAGGAACAATATCATTAGAGTCCACCAGGGTGTTGTCCGGTAATAGATGCATGATTCCCAGCAATGATTTCTGGGACATGACGGAACAGCTCAGTTGACATTCTTCAATAGAGCTCAGCAAGGGGTTGTCTGTACATTTATTAATAGAGATAAACAGTGACAAAGTTGTGCTCTTTTTCATTTTTTAATATTGAACAATGTTTTTGATAGACAGGTACACTTAAAATGAACCACAATTATTTTGGTTAGATGAAATTGTTACAAACATTAACATCCTAAATCTAAATTTGTTACCCCAAAAATCTAAATTAAAAAAAATCTAAGCCTGCAAAGACAAGCATTTAACTGTTAACATAAATCAATTACTGTATTTTAAATACTATAAGACGCACTTAATTTTTAAGCAATTTTTTTTAAACAACATTTATACCATTTTTATAATAATTTCGAGTATAAGACGCGCCTGAATTTTGGAGGAAATTTTTGAAGAAAAAAGTGCATCTTATAGTCCGTAAAATACGGTATATGCACATGTTTGTTGAAGTTACTTCAGCTGACGTAATTTTTTTAAAAAACCAATGGAATAGTTATTATTGAATATTTATAAATAAGGATTAAAGATTCAGAATGATTTTTACGGGTAAGTGAAATTTATAATTAACTTAATTAAGATAAGGATGAATTTCTTACTTTCTATTGGATCCTCAAGGAAATACAAGGCACGTGGCGTTCCATGGTATAAAGGAATTCTAAGGAAAAATAATAATTAAATGACAATAAAATTTCTACATTGTTTTGTGTAATGTAACAAAACCATTCTCAAACCAATTATAAGATCAATGTCAATAGATTAATAAAATTTGCATTAGAAAAAATATATTTCGCTTTAAAACATAAAAATCATGTTATATTTAGCCAGTTTAAAAAAATTGATCCATTAAAATTTGTAAAAATGAATTTCAATACACTAGTAGCATTACTACTTTTGAGTGGTTGGTTGAATCCCCCTGGAGCTGTCCGGCAAGTCTCCCTCGTGATTGAAAGGGCGTATAAACCCCCATCCACAAGAAACCCTATGTGGTCTTCCATCTGTGTCTATAGTGTGAGCCACCACCTCGATGACAGCCACCACATTTATGTTGTTTATGCTGGTGTGGAAATACAGGCTCTAAAAATCGTTTGAAAAAAAAAATAAAAATAAATAAAAGTACAGTATTAATATTTAGAACCAAAAACAGCTTGCAAAATATGTGACAAAAGCATTTGTCAAATGATTAACCATCAACTTGAACCTTTGGATACAGGTACAAAATAAGTTTCATTGTATTCTTTGCTTGATTGCAATTTTTTTGTCTAAAGGATAATTTGGTAACATGTTGATAATAAAACATGAGAGGAATGCTTCTATCATTTATAGATTATAAATTGGGAGCTAATGAATAGGGAAAAATAGTTCTATTTAAAACATTTTACAATTTTTTAATATTATAAAATGCAGTTGAAATTTTGTTTGTACCATCTCGACCACGCCTGCCTCTAAAAGAAAATTATCAGGCTCTTGAGGCCACAGTATTATAAAATGGACAAACTGAAATTAACCTTATTGTACTGCAATTTGTTTCCCCTGGGTGCCACCACCGGCCCTTTCCATTGCCTGCCAAAAAACTGTCTGTATGTGATGTCATAGAGACAGACCAACACTTGATACTGTACATTGCCCTGTTCAAGCTGTGGACACAATAGGGATAGAAGGTTTTGTGTTAAAACAACAGGCTGTCAGACATGTGCAGAAAAAAAAAATCAGTTAGAGCTTTCAACCTTTTTGACCTTTCAGAACCCTGAAAGAAAATAAAAACCATGTCTTGGAAAACCCAACAAAACAATTATTGTATATCATTATTGATGTCTTTCTTTGCATTTAATATTCATTTTATATCTCTAAAAAACCTTGAATGATTTCTGCCAATTCCTTAAGTTTAGGGTTGAGAAACACAGGAATAAAGCAACGCTATGGGTATAAGCTTCCTTAACTGTGAATCACCTCAACTCATACAATATATTGAACGATTTCATTTCAATATTTTGTATAGTAGTATTGAATTGTTAATAAGTAAACTTTTAAAAAAAAAAAAAAAAAAAAAAAAAAAAAAAAAAAAAAAAAAAGAGGTAAATAAATTTAATAAAAATATTTAGGAAAACTCTGAGGTTAAAAACTCTTCAAACCCCTGATTGAAAACTGATGTACCCATGTTTATCTGGTTAGTGTTGGCTCTAGGCTGCTTGAAACACTTGTTTTGCCACTATCCTTTTTTTTTTTTAAATTGTTTTTAAAGTGTATATCATAACCAAAGAATGACAAAGATCTTGTGTAACAGAATACTAAATTGAAGCAAGCTCAAAGCTAGACTAGTTTACCTGCAGTGCCAAAGTGGTCCTGTCTTTGACATTGTCTATCCCTGACAAAGTACGAATAACAATACAAAACCCTTCGAACGTCTGACGCCGTTTCCCGCCTGTCACACTAAGCCCGAGGTCGTAGTGTGGAATTCGGGCATTAGACTGGAGTGTTTTGGTCATCTCTTTAAAAGATATGTCTATGTTTGTGTGTGACTTGGGTTTCATTGTTTTATGTTGCTTCATTCTTCAAATATAATCCAAAGTATCCTCCTTGCACAGCTGCACGCTAAGTCAGGAAATATCAACATGAAAGGGAATCGCACTGAGTGATATAGCCACACACACGCAAAACATCACTAAACCATTAGCCTCAATAGCTAACATGAATGTTAGGGTAGAGACTCTCGTGAGGTCAAGTTTTAAAATAAGTAAATATGGAAGACACTTTATGATAGAGTGCACCACAAAACAACAAACGTGTCGACCAAAAGCTTTCTTCTGCATCTGCAACAAACGATGTCAAAAACGTATCTGATAACATTGAATATAGTGTCATTACTGCCTCATAGGCAGAGAACAAAGTCATAACTGATACGGAGGGTAAGAAAAGAGAATTATGAACGGTATCCTCAGGCATAGTTTATATACCTTTGGTTCAATGTCAGGCATAGTTTATATAACTTTGGTTCAATGTCAGGCATAGTTTATATACCTTTGGTTCAATGTCAGACAGTTTATATACATTTGGTTCAATGTCAGGCATACTTTTTATACCTTTGATTCAATGTCACATGCACGTCCTTACGTTAACCTTTAGTATTGAGTACTACTGAGAGACCATACGATGAACTGCTGCCGAAACTGGCAGTCTGGTCTCTATGATGGGCGTATATGATGTTTCCTGTATTAATAGACAGGCCATTTCACAATTATCAAATAATATTGCTTAACTTGGGAGTTGTAGGCTACAGTGACAACCACCAAAGGTTTCGTTGGAAAAGTTTGTGTGTTGTTGGGACATCTTGTGTGTTGTTGGAACAGTTTGTGTGTTGTTGGAACAGTTTGTGTGTTGTTGGAACAGTTTGTGTGTTGTTGGAACAGCTTGTGTGTTGTTGGAACAGATTGTGTGTTGTTGGAACAGATTGTGTGTTGTTGGAACCGTCGGTATTTGTGTGGCGACAAAGCGTCTTTAGAAAGGACGAAAGGACCTAAATAGTGACTTAAACGATAAGATCCAGTTTAGTGTACAAGGACAAGTGGCGCCAAAATCGTCGTTTTACTGGTCCCCTTTGGGCGGAACTTTTCTCCAATTATTGAGGGTGCCATTTTTCAGGCTTCACCCCTTGCATCGTTTTTACTCGTTATGGCTCTGATGGTATGCTTTGAATATCACAGTATACCAAATCAGATTTAGAACTCATCTCAGTATAGCATTTGCCCAGTTTAGATCTCAGCACAGTATACCATCTGCCCAGTTTAGATCTCAGTACAGTATACCATTTGCCAGGTTTAGTTCTCAGCACAGTATACCATCTGCCCAGTCTAGATCTCAGCACAGTATACCATTTGCCAGGTTTAGAACTTATTACAGTATACCATCTGCCCAGTCTAGATCTCAGCACAGTATACCATCTGGCAGATTTAGAACACATCACAGTATACCATCAGGCACATTTAGAACACATCACAGAATACCATCTGGCAGATTTAGAGCCTATCACAGTATACCATTTGCCATTTTTAGATCTCAGCACAGTATACCAAATCAGATTTAGAACTCATCTCAGTATAGCATTTGCCCAGTTTAGATCTCAGCACAGTATACCATCTGCCCAGTTTAGATCTCAGTACAGTATTCCATTTGCCAGGTTTAGTTCTCAGCACAGTATACCATCTGCCCAGTCTAGATCTCAGCACAGTATACCATTTGCCAGGTTTAGAACTTATTACAGTATACCATCTGCCCAGTCTAGATCTCGGCACAGTATACCATCTGGCAGATTTAGAACTCAGCACAGTATACCATCTGGCAGATTTAGAACTCAGCACAGTATACCATCTGGCAGATTTAGAACACATCACAGTATACCATCAGGCACATTTAGGACACATCACAGAATACCATCTGGCAGATTTAGAGCCTATCACAGTATACCATTTGCCATTTTTAGATCTCAGCACAGTATACCATCTGGCCAGTTTACAGCTCAGCACAATATACCATCTGCACAGTTTAGATCTCAGCACAGTATACCATCTGCCCAGTTTACAGCTCATACATCTGCCCAGTTTATAACTCATCACAGTTTACGTCTGCCCAGTTGAGAACTCAACACAGTATACCATCTGCCCAACTTAGAACACAGCACCGTATACCATATGAAGGCCTACTCTAAAAATCTACACACGCAAAGGTGCAAACACAACTATTGGCGCCGAGCCAAATGTGTTATTGCCACAAGAATTATTTTTTTTAAACTACCACGTCCACTTCTCTCATACAAACCAAACTATTCCAGTTACGTTCTGGCGTGATACAGTGTTTGGAGTGACTCAGAGCGATCGATGCCAAGGTAAACAACAACAACAACATAAAATCAATGGAGAGAGCGGCTGCGCCATTCTTAATTCAACTTTAACCGCCGGCACATTTTTAAAAAAAATTTAGATTTTAATACGATATGTAGGCATGCGAACGTGTGCAAGTGCTGCATCGCTGTTAGCCGGTGATTTTCAACCCTTTCATAACTGCAGGCCGATGAAAATATGCGAGACATTTAATTTATTTAATTTTCTATTTTGTAATAGTAACTAGAAGGTGGGAAGTGGACACACATATTAATATTTGAACTTTATCAACTTTTGAGACAGCAATACGTAATACAAATTTAAGGGGGGGGGGGGGTTCCCACGATCAGACAGTTTTATACATCATCCTGAACGAGACCGTCCGAATCTCTTCGCCACCTATCAAACAGCTTTTTTGCTATGTCCATTGTTGTGATAGTTTATCAGATCCATTGTTTCATGGGAGTAGTACCGAACGAATTTCTTCGGCGTGAATACTGAATGTTTGTATTGCTCTTATCTCTTTTGGCCTCGATCTCATTCCCTAATTAAATAGATAAATATATAAATAGACACTTGCAGATGCTCAAAAACTGCAATAGGTTGAACAATTTCATGGATCCTGATGAAAACTTTCCTTTACGAATTTAGGGTAGCGACTGTGTGCGCCCCGCCTGAAGGGGGCGTAGCGAGGAAGCCGTGTCGCCATCGCTTCTTCATAATAAAGGAGGCCCCGTTCGAGCAATTCTCTCTTTTGGCAACGAGAGAGCCGACGTATAGGATGTATTTCATGGACTCTCATTTCTTCCCGGCTAGGTCCATTTCGTGGAGGAGCGAGATACGAAGCAGCAAGTTCGGTGGATCAAGCCTAACGTGACCAACGATGTCTGTAAGTTTTGAGACTCAGCCACCGGTACCATTAGTCTATGCAGCAACAGAAATAAAAAGTCGGCACCTAAAATATGACACTCTTCACAGCAACGGCGTGTCGTGGCAAGTGCCAGACTGGCCATTTTAATTTTTAGTGGCGCAAAGTTTCAAGACAAACCTACAAACCGTTAATAACAAGTTTAATAACAAGTATCTCACTTACATAGTTAATTGAGTTAATAACAAGTATCTCACTTACACAGTTAATTGGGTTAATAACAAGTATCTCACTTACACAGTTAATTGGGTTAATAACAAGTATCTCACTTACACAGTTAATTGAGTTAATAACAAGTATCTCACTTACACAGTTAATTGGGTTAATAACAAGTATCTCACTTACATAGTTAATTGAGTTAATAACAAGTATCTCACTTACACAGTTAATTGGGTTAATAACAAGTATCTCACTTACACAGTTAATTGAGTTAATAACAAGTATCTCACTTACACAGTTAATTGGGTTAATAACAAGTATCTCACTTACATAGTTAATTGGGTTAATAACAAGTATCTCACTTTCACAGTTAATTGGGTTAAAAACAAGTATCTCACTTACACAGTTAATTGAGTTAATAACAAGTATCCCACTTACACAGTTAATTGAGTGTATAACAAGTCTCTCACACAGATACAAGTATTTCACTTAGACAGTTAGTTGAGCTAATCCCAATTATCTCACCTACACCAATAATAACACGACACATCACCATATAAAACAACATATAAGATTATAGACCACCAGGCATATAGACGTCTAGTGGTGCACACAACACGAAACAGCTGAGTACATGCACGCCTTCCTACAAGAATCAGCCCACCCGTGAATACGGCATGCACTCTTACACAGCCCAATGTGATCAGGAATCGATCACTTACTGTAAACCGTAGCTTTATTCCACTTGAACGCATTTGACTTTAAAGTTTCTTTCAAAGCCTGTTAGCCCATAATAAATTTATTCTTTACACATTTTGCGCACGTGTGTTGCGCTATCGTTAGAGTCATATATTATATTATGTGGTATATAACGGCGTTATGCATCCAACAGATGAGTACCCAGCTTGACAGCACATCCGTGGCGGATCGAGACAAGTGTCGCACTTCTCTTTTTTTTTCCACACATAGCAAAACAATAAAACGGTAAACAAACTAGGGTCTGAGAAACGAATGAATATAGCCCAATAATGTTTCTAAAAAAATAGTATTTATACAAAAAATTGTAAAAAAAAAACTCTGAAAGCGTCACACTCAATATTGCCATAACTCGAAACATCTTCGGGTTCATTCCGTAAGTCCACAGAGAAATTGTTATTTTCAGAATACGTGACACGAATCAAAGACACGCGGTGTCGGCTGCAGCCAGGGTTGAAGTTCCCTCAAGAGTATATCAAAACTTTACAGCACAACGCTGTTGTTTTATTCCCAGGTTAACGTCTCGTGAACAATTGTTCTCTTCAACAGCTTGTCCCGGCGTTTGGCGTCCCGGCGTTTGGCGTCCCGGTGGACGCGTTTAAAACATTTCACCAGAGACCGTTGTCAGGTTTATCTATTATGTATATATATTTTATGTGACAATAAATATTCATGTTGTGCGGACAAGCAACGCATGGCTTGTGGGCAGGTGCCGGTCCGTGGACCGCCATTTGGAGAATGCTGCTTTGCAGAATGACTTAAGGATTTTTTTAAAAGACACAATAAAATACAGAGAAGCTTTGGTGTTTGTCAGCTTTCGTTGCCATATCTGGTTGTCGTCCGTCATTTCTCCGGGGAGAAAACACTTCGTCCCTCGTAAACAAAGCTGTCAATTGTTCGTCCAACATTTAGTGAGCTTTGAGACTGATTGAATTGATTGCTTTGAGATGTTGATCGTTTTCTACTTACTGTGAGAACTATCAGCAGTTGAACACCAAGGTTTCACTTTATACATTTTTGGAGGAAAGTGTCACACGTCACACATTGGAATTAGTTTGGATGCAACCGAATTTGAGCACAATTTCCGATGACTTGGAGAAATGGAGAAATTGCAATCACGCGTTGCGTACCGTTTTATGGTTGTTGTTTTTTGTTTTGGCTGTTGTAAATTTAACCTGTTGTAAGATTTGGCTAGAAAAATGAACAATACGCAACAAAGGACTGAAAACCAGTGTACATAGAAAACGATACCAAAGCTAGTGATATTAACAATAGTCCATTTAATTATACTATTAAATTTATATAACGAATACAAAATCAAATAGACAGAAATAAAAAACTATATCAACGCAAGACGTATCAAGTGAACAAGTACAATACTCGACAAATATTACAAAGACAAATAAAACATCATCTTGTAAGGGTTACCGGCATTTGATCGAAAGAAATTTCATCGACGAAAATTTGATCGAACAGAAATTTGGTGGAATCTTTTTTTCAGTTCACACGTTAAAATTATCGTCAAATTTCTTTTTGAACGCACTGTACTAAATAGTAAAACAAAATAATGCGTCCAAAAAGAAAGTTGAAGCAAAATTTTAACGTGTGGTCTGAAAAAAAGATTCGACCAAATTTCCGTTCGATCAAATTTCCGTCGATCAATTTTCCGTCGACCAAATTTTTTCCGGATACGTCTTGTAAGTATATTACGTGGCATAAATGTCAAGGGAAAATAGATAAACTTCTCTGTTTCCGCCAGTAAAGCTGCACCATTATTTATAGCGAGAAATTCGCAACACTCAAGAAAGAAATTCTAGAAATTGCATTACCTGATAGCATTCTTCAAAACAAATTAGATCGCATTCGAATGTAAACAACCCTTTCCCAATCAAAGGAGTGGAGTTGGTTCAGCGCTACACATTTAATCGGTCACGTCAATATCAAACCAAAAAAAAAGGGGGAAGAGGAGTGGTGGACGCTTTAGCTTTATGTTAAAGTAAAATTAGGTCAAGACACATCCCTTAACAACTTGAAAATGCCTCGGTCAAAGCTGGGCTTGACGTAAATGAAGCGGAAAAAAAATATAATGCATCGAAACACCCACGCTTATGACATCATCAATATAAACAACCACACCTTTGAGAGAGTGGCTACATTCAAATATCTAGGGGCGACTATAAACAACCACACCTTTGAGAGAGTGGCTACATTCAAATATGTAGGGGCAACTATAAACAACCACACACCTTTGAGAGAGTGGCTACATTCAAATATCTAGGGCGACTATAAACAACCACACCTTTGAGAGAGTGACTACATTCAAATATCTAGTGGCAACTATAAACAACCACACCTTTGAGAGAGATGATACATTCAAATATCTAGGGGTGACTATAAACAACCACACCTTTGAGAGAGTGGCTACATTCAAATATCTAGGGGCGACTATAAACAACCACACCTTTGAGAGAGTGGCTACATTCAAATATCTAGTGGCGACTATAAACAACCGCACCTTTGAGAGAGTGGCTACATTCAAATATCTAGGGGCGTATATAAATAAAAACAATAAAATAATGTCGGAGGTGAAAGAAAGGATAACAGCAGGCAAACGTTTCTATTTCAGCCTACATAAGCTACAGGGAAGTAAAAACCGCTAAAAGGGAACAGAGAAGACAATATACACCACTATCATAAGACCAGTAGTAACTAACGCCAGTGAGACTTGGTCCATTACCAGAAAAGCAGAGAACCTGCTCAATACATGGGGGGGGGGAGGGGGGAAATCCTCAGGTAAATATATGGCCCAGTGATGTTTGGAGAATCTGCACAAACCAAGGACTATTGGAATTGTACAAAGACCCACCCACAGTAGAAACAATAAAAAAAATGACAGGGCATATTGAAAAGATGACGAATTATAGAGCAGCAAAAGTGATATACAGGCAGAAACCTAGGGGCAGACGGCTCAACGGTCGACCAAGACGGAGATGGATTGACGGTGTCGAGAAGTACTTGCGTGGAGGCGGAAAGCCATGGATCGATCTGAATAGATGAATGTGGTGGAGCAGTCCAGGGTTCTACATGGGCTGTAGTCCAACTGATGATGATGTTTTAATGGAAGGATGTGGTGGAGCATGCCAAGGTCCTACATAGGCTGTAGTGCTACTGATTATGATGTCTGAATGAAAGGATGTGGTGGAGCAGTCCATGGTCCTACATGGGCTGTAGTGCCACTGATGATGATGATATCCCTTAACATGGGAAATAACAACGTGTGCTAAGTCATCATCTGTTCGATAAGCCTCTACAATATCCATTTTATTTAGGGCCCTCAAGATCTTTTTTTTTAAAACAACCTTTAATTTGAACCAGTCAGTTCCTCTAACCATGCCATTGTATGTTCCTCTAACCATGCCATTGTCTGTTCCTCTAACCATGTGATTGTCTGTTCCTCTAACCATGCCATTGTCGTATATATTTTACCAAGCCTCTATTAATCTTCAAGTTGGAATTATTAGACTTGCAAACTGGCAACAGTCTCAGAGTGAAATTAAAAGACAAAGAATTAACAAACTTGAATGCATCACAAACAGATCATGTGTTTCCAAATGTAAAAGATTTTGCTTTCAAACCGATTGTTATATTTGACGCCACGTACATCTGTGAGCACACTTTCTTCTGCATGAACAACAATAAATACAAATTAAGGTCTCCGCCCATTGATACAAATTAGATTGTATGTTATGCAAGTTCTTTCATTCAGGACAAAGGCAAACAATGTATTTATTATTTTAAGAGTATGTAACTTAAAACTAACACTTTCACTATCCCCACTATTAACTAGAAATTGGTAACTAAATGATAAATATAGTTATTATCTGAACTTCATTACCTTACATTTAATTTGAAAATGTGCCAAAAGTCATGACTATATTACTCTAGATTCCTATAAAGTTAGCATGCGCCAAGCGCTCATGACGCCTTATGTACTCACTAGACAACTCCGCTCATCCGATAGTGGCAAACTCTCGATACCGCGTGTTCGCCTTGAGACTTACGGAAAGCGCGCGTTCGCATTTGCTGGCCCAACCATTTGGAACACCCTTCCTGACGCTCTCAGAAACAGCCAGACGCTGGAGTCCTTCAAGACAAATTTTAAAACTCATCTATTTCGCAAACACCTTCTGGGGTGATGTTGTCTACCATCTTTTCCAGCTAGTTATTATCTACCAGCTTTGTTTTTGTACCGCGCCTCGAGCCTTTGGGGATGAAGCGTGATTTTTCAAATGAACTTTATTATTATTATTATTATTATGCGGCGCGCCAAAAATAAATTAATTTCAAAACGGCCTTCTGTTCGGTACGTCTACATTAATGTGAGAGTTGTTTAAATGATTAGGAACACGGGTTGCCGGTCAGTTCGTGGAGTTATTACAGTTATATTTAAGTACTAGGGCTTAACCGGGTGCAGTTTTTTTTAAACCGGGTCCGGTTATTTTGAGAAAATGCCTGGTGGGTCCAACTGTTACACACAAAAAAGTTAACTTCTCATTTACAATATAATATATGCCTTTAAACAATAAGCCTAATGACAGTCCTACACCATACCCATGTCTCCAAATTGATTAATATAATAGTGGCTTCCCCCTAAAGAAATAAACTGTTTACCTGAGTTCAACCGTCACGCATGACGTCATGCTGCGTGACAGCCTTTTTACTTACTCAGTAATATTGATATAAAATATGTAGAGTTAGGGGAATGGCGGTTTTGAAGAGGAAGCAGGACGCACCAGAAGCAAAATATAAAATAGTGCTGCCCAGGGCGGACCATCCCCACCACACCCCATTTCCTATGCCACTGTTTATACATCATACATATAAGATTCCTTTTTGTGGCAGTTCAGTGATATACATTTATATAAGACTCCCCACAAGGGATCTTGACCTTTACACGGTGCGAGAGATTAGCACGTTTTGAGAAAAACTTGCGTCATATGCTTTTTTAAATTTAATCTGTTTTAAGATTTGGCGGGTTAGATCAACAATGCGTAATAAAGAACTGAAAAAACAGTATACACTATACAGCAAGTGTAAAAGTATAATCCTCGTAAAATACAAAAATTAATATATCATATATATATTGATAGAAGTCAAAATTTGTATCTGTTTGCTCCACAAAGGCTTTTTCATGGATTGATGAATCTTGACCATTCTTGGCATATAGGCTATATCCATCATTATCAAGAATCAAATTCCGTTTGGGGTCGGGGGTCCTGAATTTTTTTTCTTTCTTATATGAACAATACAAATAAAATTGACAACAAATAATACTACATGAATGGATGAATCTAGGCAGGGGTCACCAAACTACGGCCCGCTAGGCCAGTTCATCCGGCCCACCGACGGTACTTGAACTTGCTTGATAAAACGTATGGAACACAAGACGTTGTGATACAATTTAAATTTCAATATTATGTTTAGAATGCTAGGAGATCTTCACACATGTGGAGACCTTCTGGCTTCTACGGGCCTTAATTTACCATTTTAAATTATTGTATCTAGATTTTCTTGTTTATTACAGACCTGTTTACCATTGAACTCCTAAAATCATACAAAATTGTCATTGCTCTCATCATGCAGAATTTCCTTTCAGACAGTTGGTCTGTAAGCAGGTTCTTCATCAAATATTCTTTCGAGTGCCGCAACCATGATTCTATACCTTATCCCTGAGGCATGTCAAGGCAGCAACTCTGTGTAGACTCAGAACAATCCAGGTCACCATGTGCATATCATATTTTTGTTCAGGCATAGGTCCAAATCTAAAATTATCAGACTGTAACATTTGATTTTTTATGTGACAGGGTTGTTAGCCCTGCCCACAACTGTCTGGGGGATGTCCTTGCAACTCTCAGGGTAGCTGCCTTTGTATTAGGTCAGGTCCCTAGCCCTAGTGGATTCCTCCACTTCTGACAAGGCAGTAGGTTCTGATTTTGGTCCGCCCCAGGTACCCACCATATCTGGTGGGTTTTCC
The DNA here is from genome assembly GCA_964017045.1 of Omphiscola glabra. Classification (NCBI taxonomy): domain Eukaryota; kingdom Metazoa; phylum Mollusca; class Gastropoda; family Lymnaeidae; genus Omphiscola; species Omphiscola glabra. The sequence continues at coordinate 23,317,835 of OZ024795.1, forward strand.
CCTAAACGCCATCTTGGGAGGCAATCGGTGGAAAATAAGTATCTCCTAATGAGCCACAGCTTTATAAGTGGTATTAATACTATTTCCATAAAGATTATACTGATATAACTGATAAAAGTGGACACACTATTGTCAGTAATAGCTTCCCATTGAATCTCTGAAGTACTATTTAAAATGGCCAAAAATTAGCTATATTTAAAGGATATTAACACATACACCAAAACTTATATAGTGCTAGCAGTATCCAACCTACATTAAATGCCACTCTGAGAACTCTCTCACACACACACAAAATTTATATCATGTTCAAAATAGCCCCCAAAAGTACCGTCTTGTACTAGTAATATAGGGAAGTTTTCAATGTCACACTCACCAACTTTCTAAGTTTCTTGTACATTTATTTCTAATTATTTTGAAAAAATATCGTGACCATGATACAATCATTTTTCTAAATATTATCTAAACACTCCCCCCAAAAATCTTGTTCATTTGAATTACTGCACTGTCTATTTTAAAGTCACAGCATCTGATTTAAATGTAAACGCAAATAATGTATGTATCTCATTTTGTATACATTATAAGCATCTAATAAAAAAAGTGAGAGAGAACCATGTGACATGTCATGCTAGAGCAGTTTTAAATAAACAATAACATCCAAAAAGTTGATCATATTCAGCCTTTAAAGATTTGGACAGTTCAGGAAAAAAAAAACAATATTTTTTTGTTTTACTGTGACATTGTGTAAACCCAATTGAGGCAGTGAATAGGGAGGGGAGATGTATGATAACAAGATAGTAATTGATAAAATCACTTAATTATGCAATTTTTTACTATCAGCATGTGGGCGTGGGCTTAAATCTGATATCTAATCTGATTACTTAATTTGGATGATGGGAGAAAGGGGGAGGGGTAAAATACATCAAAAATAGCATGACATCATTTGTGGATGGTCCCTTAGAGATTACCACACAAAAAGCACAATAGGGGGGGGGGGGGGGGGGACAGAACTTCCAAAAAACATGTTAATGAACCCTAAATTAGGTTTTCATGTTTTACTCGCTTCATTATAAGATAGGTCATTGCTTTTTTAGAATATTTATTCACAGCCAGGGTGCAAAATAGGCCAACAAGGCCAAGAACAAAGTAAGAGAGGTAAACGTATGTAAATATGAAGCTAAAATTTTTGGCAAACTTTGTTCTAAATTAAACTTTTTAAATAATAAAATGGTAAATTCGGATAGATCATACCGCGTTTTTTTTACCATAAACCGCCATCTTGGTTGCCTGAACCCTAAATTTATCCCTAAACCTAATCTGAACCCAAAATCTATCCCTGCCTAAACCTAACCTGAACCCTAAACTTAAACATATCCCCTAAACTCTAACCTGAACCCTAAATCTATCCCTAAACCTAATGATGAGGTATGATCTATCTGAATTAGCCAATAAAATATATAATTATAACTAATAGGGATTAATTCATGAGAATATGGAGCCCTAAGCCTACGAAAATATATAAGAGGGGGAAAAGTCAAGTTTTAACATGAATAAATTATTAAATTTTAAAAAACATTATTGTTATTAAACTTATTATATGTACTTACAGGATTTTGAAGACCTGTCAGTGACTTAATAGAAATGCAAATAGGTGTGCTTATATCATGAGCTGCATGTTCTCTGTCAAATGCTGCAGGTAAATGTGTATTTTTCTCAAAAAAGTCTCTCCAAGATTTTCCTGTCAACACGCCCGCCATATTGTAAACTAACCGTAACTTCCGGTTGTAACCGCGGTGTAGACATCGCAGTACTACCCAAGTTATTTTTGGATCCAATTTTAATTTTAGTACTTTATTATATTATTTCATGTATAATAATCAAAGCTGTCGCGTGACTTTTCGAGGTCCCCTGCCACTATTTAGGTTTTTGCCCCCTGCATTCAAAATTCATAGAAACCACAACTTTGGAGTCCTTAAATATTCTAGCCCCACCCCTTACTTGTTTTTCTCTCTTTGTGGTCAACGCAACGCCTATTGATGTGTACTTCGTACGGAGAAGTGAAAATACAACCCTAGTGGAATTAATATCGAAAAAAAAATTGTAAATCCTTTGTATTAACTTCGCTTTTGTTCGTGTGTTCTGGCTGAAAAATCTTCGGAAGGCTAATAAATCCACTTCCCGTCCACCTATCAAGATGAAACTTGGCACTTAGACTCGTTGCTGATGACAACACATTCTATCCATTTTTCAGTTAATAAATATAAAACATTTAAAAATCTATCCGATCTACTGGCTCACACAGTCGCCTTCGAGCTGACCATTGTCACGTTGAGACGAAGCCATGTTCAAAAAGCCGTTGTAAGACTTGCACTTACGTACTGTAAATTGAAAAAAATGGGCTTCCATGGCCTAAGGGGACTTTTACCATCAAAGAGGGCTTGGCGTGTATCAGGCTAAATGTGACCTATGTCAACTTTGCCCCAAAGATAGTTCGCGAGCCTTATGTTGCCTGTCCACACAACATGAATATTTAAGGTTGCCCAAACAGAGGATATAATTAATAAATCTGCCACCGATCCCTGGTGTAATTTCCGAAGAACTAAAAAGTTCGGAAAACAACGATCCATGTGATTTTTTAAAATTGATTTTTCTTTGTGCCGAAGATGCCATTCTTGTTATATAGGTGAGACAGGAAGAAGGGTATTTTATATGTTCAATGAACATCTTCCAGATTTTTTGAACAAAACAAGCAATCCCCCGGTCTCGTCCCATTTCAACAGAGGGGAACATCGGGATTTATGAGATGTTTCCATCACGGCTCTATTTTCTTGCACTAATACACCAGCGGGAACGAAGTGTGAAAATTTCAGACTTTCTGAACCATATCACTTTTGGGAATAAAAAAATACTCTTACTAGTGATCCTCGCTTTCTTTCAATTTCTATTCTCATTTGTTGTAGTTTAAAATGTTAATTTTATATTAATAACACTTTAATTCTTTTACCTTCATGCGCCATAGAATTATATGAGAGGCGCGTTTTGGTTTTGAACGACTTCAGTTTTTACAGTGTACTTTTGTATCTAGAGATAGACAGCGAAAGCTACATCGTGATCTGGGAAGATAATTTCAATGTCTAATTATTATTGTTCTTTCTTGTTTTGTTTTGTCTTCTAAAGAAGGCATTTAGCCGCAACTAGGGTTACCATAAAGCCTCAGATGAAAAAGATGACATTGAAACTTTTCATCAACTCCGTAACCGGCTCCTAGTGCGACGCCAATGATAAGTGGTGTTAAAATAATAGTAAAGTTCAACTACATAAAATATTGTTCTTATTGTAAATAGTTTCAATTTATAATTTTTTTTCATGCCAAGGTGGGGTCTCCGATTAATTTATCGGAGCATGGTAGAAATTCTCCAACACGAAAGGGATAGCGACAACCCCCTTTCAACCATAATCGTTACCCTTTCCCATTCCAATGCTCTCCAGACATTGCTCTCCAGTGGGTGATTATAAAGATTATTTTTAAAAATTCTGATCAAAAGCATCTTCCGAATCTTTAGGCAAAATATATTATTTTAATTGTTTTTTTTAAACTCATCATAAAATGCAAAGAAATACGACAAAAATGGTTGATTTATAGCCTTCCCCTCTTCCTCTGCTCCTTTTTTTTTCTCGACAATCCAAAGCCCACCAAAAGCCTCAACAATCTTAAGCCCACCAACAGCACAACACCTCATCCAACAGTTGATGATGACAACTTGGTAGTATGCATGCCCGCTGACCTTCCACCCTCTGATGACGAAAGGTCGCTACTCTCACATGGTCTTAAATTTCCACTCAAACCATCCTGTGATCGCTTCCAACTACTTTCGGATTCCCACAGCTTTTTTCGTTCCTTGAGACTTCAGTTTCACTTTTCTGGGAAGAATACCAACCTCCCTAATGACGAGTTATTCCCGTTACACGCAGTGTTTCTTTCAGAAATTCCCCCCGGGGGGGGGGGGGGGGCAGTGCCAGTTGTCAGTGGCCAGAGGCGTAGCTAAGGGGTGGCAGATGGGCCATACGTACCTGGGTGCCCGACTATCGGGGTGGGGGGAGGCAAAATGGGCTTTGATGGTATATGTTGGTTGAAAATAATGGGTTTCAGAGTTGGAGGGGGGGGGGAGTAAAAATGAGTCTTGTCCCCTGACGCCAAACTCTGTAGATACGCCCCTGCTAGTGTCGTCGAAATAAGGCGGATGGGGTGTTCCACCCACGTGTCACTTTTTCTTTATGTGCAGATGTGGCATTTTCAGATAACTGCAGAGTTTGTATCGTGAAAGGGGAGATGGCAAATATTTGGCCGCTCATGGCAGCACTAATAGTAGCTTCGCCAATGGCATTGTATCTATCGATACCAAAATCAGCGATTATTTTCATCGAGAAGCAGGGCTGAAATCGTGGGCGCCGATAAATCTTGATCGGTGGAGGGGTCTGGGGAGCGGTAAACAGGGTCGATAGAGACTATTTTTAGCTACGCAAACCTTAAATGCGGTATCGAGATTAGAGTCAGGTAGAATTCATTCACGGAGAAAGAATGAAGTAAACACGTCTTCTACATAACAGTCGTCCAAACTCAACACATTCCTCTCCCTCATGGCAGTTTTCAAATAAGGGACGATTTCCTATGTACTAGCCGCAATGTTGTCTACGCCATTGTTTGCACCCACTGCTAGGTATCGTACATGGGAGAGACAGGACACCGACGCTCTAAAAGATGTACTGAACAGTGTCCCGTCTCTAACCACTTCAATATAATAAGCGACCACAAGGGGACGGCAGATTTTACAATTAGTGCGATCGTGACCAGCATAAGCACACCCAGTCGGGTGAATTTGGAAAACGAGCTGATCCAGACTTGTAGAGCCTTGACAACACATGGCATGAATGTCAAGTTTTTCAATCATCTGTTAATCCTTCGCTCCGCCCCTTCGCGTCACGACCAATCCCAGTAGTCCTACTTCTCCTCTTTTCTTTCCATTTTTTCCCCCTGTATTTAATCTCTCACCTACTTATTTTCTGTCATAATTCTTTTAATGTCCTCTCGGTTACTACATTTCAGCTAAGTGCCATTATTATTTAATTCTGTTTTGACTGTTGTTTGTTCGGTTATGTAGGCTTCCAGTCGACTAGTTGGCTATTTTGTTGCGTTCATTTGTTCAGGTTTCCCCACAATTTGTTTCAATAATTTCCGGATTTTTTTCTTGCGGAGTCAATTAATAATTTTTTTTTTTGGTATGCCATCAATGATTGTGTTGCCGACATAGAAACGTATAGTTATAGAAAGATTAAAATAACTATATTGTTTCATGCTCTGTGGGGCCATCCATAAATGACGTCACGCAAATTTTGCCGATTTTTTACCCCCCCCCCTCCCCCATCGTCACAAATCGTCACAAAAAGTTAGACCCCCCCCTAAAATATAACGTCACAAATCTCTACACCCCCCCCCCTATAAAAAAATCCCTATGTCCACTACTGTCCTATACAAGCCCTTAAGAAAGTCACCTCCCGTGGATATCAAATTACTGCACCTGTGTCAGAAACACCTCACTAGAACAGTGGTTCTTATCCAGTGGTAAAAGTACCTCCCCAGCCCTGAGGTGCGGAATACTAGAAAAGTGCATTCAGTGGCGTAGCCAGAGGGGTGCGGACCGCACAGGGGTGACACCATCTCAGGGGGGTGACATCAAATTGAAAAATTGCGTATTTACAGAGCACACAATGCTCGGTCTAACCGAAATTCATAAAAGGATAACAGATGGCACGTACATTTTCCACCCATGTAACCAAACAAGATTCGTTTTTTATTAAAATTTCAAAGGTGATGCATCAGCAGTTAGGTTACCTTATTATTAGGTCAGACACACACCGTTTTGACCATGTTTCAACGCCGAATGAAGTGTTTGGTAACTTTTGTATGTGACAGGAAGCTATAATTATCTAAAATCTGAGAAGTAAAACTATCCTTTGATAACATTCTAATAATAAGCGATTCTAAGCACATGCCACAGTTTTTAAATACATTTACCTCCTGACCTTCAAAACTGTGGACTAAGTTTAACAAGAAGAATTACATCGTGGAAGTCGAGGGGTGGGGGGTTGACACCACTAGCTTACTGGACCGGGTGACACCAACCCTAGCTACGCCACTGGTTGTAATTGCTGCCATTGCTGCCATTGCTAGCTGTTGCTGCTTTTTGTATCCATTTTGATTAGCAGCAGTAACTGTCTTTCTTGTGAATTTTGTTGGCGCATTGCTTTTATTTGTAATTTTTCCCCTTGCTTATAAAGTTTATGAAAGAAATAAAACTGCGATGACTAAATTGTTGAGTTATTTTTAATTTTATTACAATATAATTTATATGTTTGGGGGGGGGGGGGGGTTTAAAACGGAATGGGCCAGCAGGGCTGCAAAAAAATGTTAAGAATCCCTGCTCCAGAGCATGTACTAAGATACCCCCGGCCCCTGCCCTAGAGCATTTACCACCACCCACCCACCCCAAGGTCAACCATTGTATTCTTTCAATTCCACTTCCTCTGGATGACTCCTGTGTCCACATTTAGCCATAAATTCTCTCAACTGGCATGGCAACCACACCCCCAGTTCCCTCCTCCATGGTGTCTTGTAACCTGATCTGAGCCATTATTGGGACCTCACATACCTGAACTGATTCTCTCAGTCTCAGTGATAGTAGTTTTAAAAATAAAATAATGATTTTGTATAAAAGAATATGTTAAAAATGTCAATAATTTATGGTTGTTAAGTGCAATTATTTACAACAATATTCTACTTTTCATGTGACGTCACATTGCTTGAGAGTCCCCCCCTCCCCCTCGTCACACATCGTCACAAAAATCTGACCCCCCTCCCGCCCCCTTTAGACGCGTGACGTCATTTATGGATGGCCCCCGTACACCGAACTTAGAAGTTAATTAAACAATCCAGGGCCGTCTTAACAAATTATGAGGCCCTGGGCACAGCAATGCACTGGGGCCCCTTGCAACACAACACACCTGGGCCGTGAGAAGGGGGGGCGAAGGGGGGCACACGCCCCATACTCAAACAGTGGTGGAGGGACAAACAGTTCCTGCTCCCCACCAACCCACCAAGAGAAATAAAAATGTAAAATAAAAATAAACATTAAATAAAGTTAAATTTCGATGAGTTCAATATATTGATACAAAAAAAACAAAATCGTTCAAAATCAATGATGATTTTAAAACATTACCAAAAATAAACTATAAATAATCACAAAGGCTGATAAATTATCATTATTGATTTTTTTTGCGGATAATTGTTTTATTATTGATTTAAAGTCAGTGGTCTTAAGGATGTCATTTTCATGCACATAAGTGAAAGCCAGTTCAAACGTTTTTGTCCCATTGTACTGCGAAGTTGATTCTTTATGAGCTTCAATCTTGAAAATGAACGCTTCCCTGTACAGTTTGTTATCATCATGGACATGTGCACTCTGAGTGCAATTTCAATATTAGGAAATACATATTTCAAGTTGTCTGAATTATTTGTTCACACAAAGCAGCGATAGTTTCACAATTTTCATCAAGAACCAGATAGTTCTTGAGATGCTTGCATTCATTTATAGATCATCTTTATTAAGGTCTTTGTGTTACATATTATCTAGATCTTCACACTTTTTATTTAGCTCATCGGAATCAATTGTTTTTAATTTCGTAAAGAAGGAAAACAGATTTCCAATCCAAGAGTAAGTGTGTGTACGTTGTGTCAGGTCAGAGTTCAGAGAGTCCAAAATATGTGGAAAAGTTTCGATCTTGAACATTTCACTTTTATCATATTTAGATAGATCTGTCACTTGTTCTGGTCCATCATATCTACTAAGACATAGATATGTCACTTCTTCTGGTCCATCATATCTAATTAGACGGACACTTCGATTTCGTGTCCGTTTCTTGCCATCACTAAACTCCGATTCTTGGCACCTTCTCTTGGCTTTACCTTTTGGAATGTACTGATATATAGGCCTATCGTGGGTTAAAATTGGGAAATCGGGTATTTTAAATCCAATTGAAGGGCTCAAGGGAAAAACCAGTGATGTCAGGTTTTGAGAGTTTTGAGAAAAATGATAATAAAGTTTTAAATTTCCTCATAAAAGTATCAAAATATTAAAATTTCTAAATATTTATTTATTGACTACGCTGCTTTTTCAGTTGGACCTACGTGTCATATTATTCTATTGAATGGAATGTAGCCACACGGGAGATAACTTGCAAATTTCGAAAAATTTACATCACTGGTTTTTCCCTTGAACCCTTCAATTGAATTGTCGAAATTTTGCAATTTTCATTAACAATATGTAAAGCATGATGCCTCTATAGGAGTGAGTCTCCTAGCAACGGGGGCCCTCACAAGCGCGGGCCCTGGGCCAGTGCCCACAAGGCCCATGCCTTAAGGCGGCACTGAAACAATTCCTAAAAAGAACGTTTTTCATATACATCCTTTATATGCATTTTAAAATTATTTTATAGTAATATTCTAATGTCCCACACCGCATATTTATATCACCAAATATTCCAGATAAACAAAAGAAAATATTACGCACCAATGGCACTTACAATATTTTTACGAATCCCATTTAGCGCAATTAGCTGGATTTTTATTTCGTGAAATCAGTAGCATCATAAGTCCTTCATTTTTCTCTTGAAACACAGATTTTGAGGGCGTGGCTTGAAATCTGATTGAATATGTTGTCATCGACTAGTCTATTTGCCCAGTTTCAGCTTGATATGTTGACGGTAAGTGGGTCAATTAGCCTTTCTAAGAGTTTGCCACACACCCGGAAAGAAACTTACAAACAAAAGCTAAGTAAATATAAAGGATTTTAAAATGTATCTAGGATTTGTTTAAATCATAAAATAAGTATTAATAAAAAGATATTCATTGTTATGTATATGATATGATTGTGGTTGATGCCGCTGCAGTTCGTCTCTCATAGAATCATGGAGGAGATATAACTATAATAATATAATTTACCTAATAATACTACAAATATAATTAAAATACAATAGGTTATATTACTATTGAAAAGAATTATGGCAGATGTGTTTTTGGGTAATTGCGACCATTCTCCTCTTAATCTTTGGTAATTTTCACCTTATCTTGTGAATCTCATAAGCAGAAGTTTAAAAAAATTACTTTTGTAGGCACCAAAAGGGTCTTTCGGTGCAAAAATCGCGCCATCTATACACCAGTTTTGGAACCTAGGAATGTACGAGGGCGAGTGCTTGCATAGCTTTTGAGCCAATCAACACACTCGGTGAATTTGTTACGATTAGCTGAACATGGGACCAAAATGGCCGCTGCAACAACAGTCGTAGAGGGGAAAATAAAGTTTCGCGAAGGAAAAAAAGTATGACTTGGATTATAGTATATCTTTTGTGTTATTTTTCAAAATTTTGAAATAATATATGAATAAATCCGTGGTTTTTTTTAATATTGCAGTGGAAACCTCGGTGGTGTGTACTGAAGAAACCATCCCCAGTTGCAGGTGAGTCAAATAAAAAGTTGGACTTAATGTTGTTGTTTCCTTGATTTGTTTTGTTTTTAAATAATGAATTGCTGCGGTTTTAATTAACATTTCTTGATAAGATAAAATGACAAATTTTCTTTCTATTATAACATAACAATGTTCTGTAGATATTCAATTTATTTGCATTCAGAATAAATAGTAATTGATTGATATAGGATAGACCAAGTTAGAGATAACTTAACTTAGAGTTTAGACTTATTACTTATACTTATACTTTATACTTAGTCTTAAAATCAAAATATAATTATAAATGAATGTGAATAAATAAAAAATATAAAAAAAACAATTTAATATTTAACTTATTTTACTTATAGTTAGTAACATAGTCATTGTTTAGATATGATGATTAACTTACAATGAATCATGGTTTCAATTCAAGTTTCATCCTTGAGTGAGTCTTCTCAATTAACTTATTAACTTATTAAATAAATATAGTATAGTTAGTTCATTAATTCATTTAGTGATTAATTAAATTATGATTGATTAAAATTTATAAATCAAAGGTCATAACAAATCATGATTAATATTAATTTCATTGAATGAATGAATAACAAATTAGTCTTGTTTGTGGTCATGAGTAATCATGTCAATCCCCTGGCCCTGACTGGCTGAGAAACTGACTCATTTACTCCACTCACTGAGTGAGTCAGCCACTAATTAAGTAAGTTTAACTCTCTGCAGGCCTATTTTTTATTTTTTTGGTATTTTTTTTTTAGGTCATCTCACATTATGGGATACCTTAAAAAGAGTAGCCAATTAAATATTTAATTGTTCTATAAAAAATCTGCTTCAAAATGATAATAGTGTGTTTTGTGTGATTGATATGTGAAAATTATTTTACATTTAACAACATTTTTTCCAGACAAACAACATAGAGTAAGAAGGGGGAAAAAACTATGGCAGAAATAGTTTATTATTTATTGGAATTTAATTCTGCAATATAATATACAAAATTAAATAAAGAATTTCACAAATGCAACCATTGGTTTTCTTTTAATATTTATTTGGGCGAAACATGCCTTAATAATTGATAGTTTTTGCGGTTAAATTTATACAAATGATCTTGCCATACAGAATTATTCAAATACAAAGTTTAAAACCTATTTTTTAATATTTTAAAGTTCATATGCAATACAAATACATTTAAATACATTAATTATTTTTTTTTTAATTTATTGAAATTTTAATAAAAATTAAACAAATAGAACATAGTAAAATAAAGCTAGAGCTTACATGACTAAATCAGGCCGAAACAAATACAAACACAGTCTAAGAGTATTCTGAGCTTAGGGGATGTTCTAACAATAAACAATTATGTCACTGCTTTAGACATAAATTTTTAATCACATTTAAAACATTTAATTACCATTGCAGTCTGACGCTTTTTCTTTTCAAGTCAGTAACGTGGCAGCATGGCCAGCATGGAATTAGGTTCATGTACATGAGTAAACAAAAACAAATGTTGAGTTCTGTAGGTGTTATTTTCTTCCAGTTAGTTTAGTGGTACTGTTTTTCCATTTTCATGAGGTTGGCATAAGCATCGGTGTCGTCAAAAATTTTCAACATTCCTGACCTCTGACCTGACACAACGTACACACACTTACTCTTGGATTGGAAATCTGTTTTCCTTCTTTACGAAATTAAAAACAATTGATTCCGATGAGCTAAATAAAAAGTGTGAAGATCTAGATAATATGTAACACAAAGACCTTAATAAAAATGATCTATAAATGAATGCAAGCATCTCAAGAACTATCTGGTTCTTGATGAAAATTGTGAAACTATCGCTGCTTTGTGTGAACAAATAATTCAGACAACTTGAAATATGGATGAGTGTTTGAAGAAATTTGCTGTCGAAAAATATTTTATTTGTAAATTGCATGTTAGCATGACAAATTAGCATAATTTATTGATCTAACACAGATATATAACAATAGTATAACAATAATAATAGTTATAATAATATCAATTGTTAGATAGGAAAAGTGACATCGGTCACAATAATCTAAAAACACATTTTGTTTAAGTTTAATAAAAATTGATAATTATAATTAAAACTTTCATTTTTATAAATCAAATCCTTTTTATAACAAAATAAATTTTAATTCTTAACTAAATAAAAAAATTATGATACCAACAAAAAAAAAGTTAGCCGCACCTCTTTCTCATCCGTCGAAAATGCCGGATTTCTCTATCGTTGGCCCACAGTGTTAAGTGCTTACTTAGTCATTGATCAAGAAATTTTGGCCATCAATTTCCTGGCCCGGGCCTTATTTTCTTATATTTGTGTTAACTTCTATGTTCTATGAATGTATGTTTTTCCCCCAAGAATTAGCCTAGTAATAATTTAAAAGTAAAATATGTTTTAAGTAAGGCAGTAATTATCAAAATTTTACTTGCCATTTAACTCCATAATCCGATCCTTATTTTTCTCCTGTGTCTGTGATACTCACTTTTAAGCATTCCCAACATATTAATTTGCATCATTCTCTGAAAGTTAATAAATAAAAAAAATAACTAATTCAATAAAATGTATAATAAACTGATTGTGATTTAAGAATTCCATGGCATTTAAGTGAGATAATAATAAAAGGTTTCGTTTTTTAAAGTTTTCACTATTCATTTATTTTTAATGAGCTTGATGAAATTATATAGATTCAAAAATTGTTTTTTAAGTCATTTTTTTTATTAGATCTCTTGAATTACCAAATTCAGAAATCTTTATTAGTATATTGTTTTGTCTGAGTCAAGTTGGATGAATCTTTATAACCAAATTCTTCCAAATACAATGTTCAAAAAGCAAAAAAGGAGCTTCTTAAATACCTCCCACAACACAGGGACAGCAATAAAAAATTTAGATCTGTAACCAAAACTCTTCATACAATTTCTTAATGCACACATCATTGTTAGCTGAGTTAGATCCTCCTTCACTACACCAACCACCTTAATATCTAAAAATATATTTATCACACAACCTGGAGTTTAAAATAGAAGTTGATCTTCAATTTGCTCTGTGATAACTTTAAGTTGCATATCCAAATTTTATTGAAAGGAGAAAACATTTCTGCTTATATAGCAATATTGAGTGTGATGCCTTTTTTTATAGTTCATTTTTACAGGAAGCATCTGTATATTCAAAAAAAGTCAAAATAGCTAGTTAAAACCCACACAAAAATTCAGTGTCATGTAACAAACATTGAAAATATTCAAGATTTTTAATATAGTGCTTCTGGAATAGTCAGTCATTGATAACAGGGATTGTTTAGGGGATTACTGAGTTTTTTAAGCTGAGTCTTCTTTTTCCTTGACTTATTTGATAATAACAACAAATATAGCATCATCCTAGTTAAAAATAAATTAATATAATTTAAAAATGTTATTAAAATTGATTTATTCCATCTATTGACAGCAATTCACTTGTATGTAATTTCTCAAAAATTTTAATTACAGTAAATTGACTATCTAAATTTAGTAACATAAGATTTAATTTTTTCAAATTGAATTCAGTGTGGAATTACAAAAAAAGCGATGATAAATAAATGAAAAGAGAAAAAAATATGTTTTAAAAAAATTAATATAGATTTTTCAGACTATATTTCCCACATCAATTTTAAGTGCTAGCAAGCATGCTTTTTTATCAAGATGAAGGCTATTTTTAAAAGCCATTATTCCTCTGTAAATTTGATTTTATAAAAAGCTATAGATATTTTATTCTTAAAAGCTAGGAGATTTGATTCTTTGTAGAATGCTTGAATTCTGGTAATAGTTTTTATGCAATGAAATTAGAAAAAATTCTACATGAGTTGAAATGTTTTACATTTGTCGTTTCCCTTTTTTCCTAGATCAACTCCAAGTAGTTTTGTTCAAAGATGTAAATGAAGTAGTAAAAGATGATCCAAAGCCAAAATCTGTTTTTGCTTTGGATTCTTTTTTTGGCCTGGATTCTGGTTTTCCATTTGATAGAGAGACAAATGTGTTGGCTATTATATGCCAAAAACAAGTCCATCTAATGGCATTTGACCTTAGTGAAAAAATGATTGAATTTGAAATTAGAATACGACAAAGCTTAGGAGAAGGTGAGTTTCATTTTAAATATATTTGTTACAAAGTATGAGTTAATAAGTACATGTATTTAAACAAATTTAATCTGATTATTATTATTAGTGTAAAGTATTGCTTTGAATGCTTTTTATTTTTTGTAATGTACAAATATAGGGTCTGCAATTCAGTTAAGTTCTTGAATATTTGAGTTAATTATTTATGAGCAATTATTACCAAGTTGTGTCTTCAAAAGTTAACAAAACTTGTTCACAGTTGCAATGTCAATGGCTCATGCTCATATTTATTCAGATATGTGATAAATTATAATCTGTAACTTGAAATAAATACACTATTTACTACTTCATCAGAGAACCAGTTTCCTGTTACTGTTGTTAAGGCACCATCAAGTAGTAGATTACCAAAAGAACAAGTTAGAATGATGATTCATGACTTGAGGTTCTGTCTTATTGCTCAAGCACCACCAAAAATACTCCTCTCTTGGAATATAGAAGATTTGCGACGGTTTGGTGCCACTGATGGAAAATTTTGCTTTGAAGGTGGCACTCGTTGTGGGAAAGGTACGTGTTTTCTTTCTTTTTTTTTTCCTTTCTTTTCTTCAGGCTTTTAATTATTATTTTTTATCATCTCTTAGAAAATATGTAGAGTTGTAATACTTTTGTTATAGGTACCAAATTTTAATTTTATTTCAAACATCATATGTTCCAAATATTTCCTGGTTTAACATTTTTGGTTTGATCTAACTAACATATTAACTATTAGTTTATTTATTTGTACAGATATTTAATACTTACAAGCAGCTTTTAATATAAAACAATTAATTCTCATTTTTCTTTAGGAACTGGGGTTTTTGCGCTGCATTCTGAGCAGGCAGAAGACATTGCGGATATCGTCAAATTAGCATCAACTGGCAAAATGTCCAACTGCCACAGGAAGTTTAAGAACCGAAGTAAGTTGATTCATCTTTTATTTTATTATCTCGCTGCCTAAATTTATTGAAAATATCTTAATTTAATTTGCAAGTAAAATATTTGTGCAAAATAAGGGTTTTCTTTACTCTTTTAACTTGAAAAAAATTTAAAGGGGACAATTAAATTGTTAAAAAAGTATTACTTTCTGCTAAATGTTTATCCTTAGATTGTGTTAATTAATGGATATTCCCTTTTCTTTATTAATGATTTTTTTTAGCAATATTTAGAATCAATTAAAAGCAGTTTTTAGGTTTAAGTTACCCCATATATTTGGTTTTCTTTAATGGCTTTCCTATAGTGTTCAGATTATGCACACAAAAAAAATAATTTTTAAATGAAATTTTTTGCTCTTTGCATATGACTATAAAATGTGTATAAAACTAGTTTGAGGTTTATATTTTGACCCATTAAATGAAAAAGCCTTAATAAATTATATTTATCGATTATGCATAGAATAACTAATTAAAAACTTTTGGGTATTTCAAGTGATTATATATACATGGATAGAAAGCTTTTATTTCATACTATTTTTGTTACTGCTGGCTCAAAAAAAATGTTCATCAATTCTTTAAACATCAAGCATTTCTTTGCACATACATTTTATTGAATGGTTTCAAAAAATTATATAAAGACATTATTGTTAGTTAAGATATGCTATCAATGAAGAAAATATCTTGATTTACTCCTCTAATTTATTTTTGGACATTTTGCACCGCTATTACCCAAAAATCTGGAATCTTTTTCATACTTTTGTTTTAAGCATTTTATGAAGTTTTTGAGGTATTTGTAAAAATATAATAATTGGATATTTATAAATATAACATAAGGGGAAATCAAAATTAAAATATTTTTTTATAAATTGGGTGTTTTAAATAAAAATATTTATTTAATGTAATAGATAAATATATGCAATTTCCAAGATAACCTTTTTATCAAGCTGGTAATTTTTTGTCATAAAATACCCAATAATCTGACAGGGATTTTGCCAAGACATTAACAAGTTTATTTTCTGACCCTAAAAATATGACATCTATCTGCAGGAATCTTAGCTAAAGAGGGAATGAATTTTTATGAAAATAGAAAGAATAAAAATCAGATTTCCTTAATTACCATTACTGCAGTGTGTGATGAGTGTGTTCAGGGCATGTTGGTGGTGCATGGGATGTGTACAAGGTGTTAGCATGTGATTGAGTGTGTGAATATGAGTGAGTGGGTGTCAAAATTAACATTATTCAAGCTGATGGTGTACTTATCTCTTTAAATTCATATTAATTTTTATGCTACATTTTTAAAAAAAACAGTCTATTGATGACAATATATGGAATGTATTTTATAATTTTTAATTTAGATTACAGTGCCCCATATCAATGTTTTTTCATATATCTATTCATATATTAGCCTCATTTTATATTTAAAAAAAAGAAATAACGTAACACGATGGATAATCATTCATATACAAAGCATAATTTCCCACAAAGAATAGTGTAGACCAGTGTTTGCCAACCTTTTTTGTGCCATGCCCCACCTAAGCCTTTTTAAAATTCTTATGCCCCCTATGAAATATATATATAATTTTTAATATTAAGAAATTGAATTGTTCACTGAATGAAAACTAAATGATAGGTTTTAGGAAGAAGCAAAAGGGCATTAGGCATAAATAGGTTTTACGAAAAAAAAATTAAGGAAACACAGTAATTAAATTTTCAAAATATATAAACAACTGAAATTCAAGTACAAAATTAATGATTTTTTCTAAAATATTTTCCTTATTTATAATACAGTGTGAGATTACAAATACAGTGTTAGATGACAAATACAGTGTGAGATTACAAATAAAGTGTTAGATGACAAATGCAGTGTGAGATGAGAATTTGATGCTTGCTGCACAGAGATTTTATGTTAGGCTCCAATTTAGATAGCTTCAGTCTCAAGTCTCCCCGCTGTGTTATATCCAGCCGATTTTTTTATTTTAGCAGCAAATCACTTATGGCACCAAATCCACATTCAGCTAAATATGAAAATGGAAATGATAACAATAGCTGTCTTGCACATTTGGTCGATTTCGTTATTTCATTTCTGTTTCCTGATAAAGCCATGCCATCACTCCTAAATATTAAATAAAGTTTTAACAGATTCATCAATTTGCATTCTGCAAGTTCTTCTTTATATTGCTATTTGAAATATCAGATAAATCCATTAACAATAATTGCTGCATCATCCAAGATGGAAAATCAATTTGTTTTAAATCACAAAATCTTTCTTCTAAATCAGCTGAATTTTTTTTTAGATGATCGACCATAACAAGTATAGTGTTATCAATCACTTCATATTTTTTCAGCCATTAAAACTTTTCAAAATTTTTGTTACAAACATATTTCAGACATAATTCAATAAATGTAATGAAACCAAATATCTTTGCTTTTGCATCAACAAGATTTTTATTTGCTCCTTGAAGTTGGCTATTTAATATATTTAGTTTTTCAAAGATATCGGCTAAATAACTCACAAATGCTTTACCATCAACTGTTAGCAACTACTTCATTTCAGGTTTCTCTCTTAAAAAGTCACCAAGAGTATCAAATAGTTCCATACTTCTTTTCAAGCAGTTTCCTTTTGAGAGTCACCTTGCTAAAATTAATTTAAACAATGAAACAAATTGTTAAAATATAATTACTTTTTACAAAAAAAAATTACTTTAATTTAAAAAACTAAATAGCCCACCTACAAAACCATGGTTTTATTCCTCTATAGTCCGACTGCAGAGAGTTGGCGAATGCTTATTTTAAATTTAGACTCTAACGATTCTCCTTTTAAAATCAACGCTAAATCATAGTTGACGATTGATTTTCCAATTTTTGACAGCTCATTTTCTTATTGCCCCTGTTAAAAATCAAACTGCCACCTTGTGGGGGCCCCCCCCCCCCCCCCCCACGTTGGGAAACACTGGTGTAGACTATATATTCATATCCAAATTCATTGTATTGGCTAATATCTTTTCCATTTGCGATTACATCTCATTG
Source organism: Omphiscola glabra (assembly GCA_964017045.1). Classification (NCBI taxonomy): domain Eukaryota; kingdom Metazoa; phylum Mollusca; class Gastropoda; family Lymnaeidae; genus Omphiscola; species Omphiscola glabra. The sequence continues at coordinate 23,335,493 of OZ024795.1, forward strand.
ACCATTTAGGATGCATACATTCAAAGTGAATGATAAATTTAAATTTATGTGTAGACATAAATGTATCATAGTATATTTGGGATTGAGTTACTGTCCACTTAATATTAACTTGGTGTTAAAAGAAAAAATAGTGCTTAGTTTTTACTTTTTAATATAAACATAATTAAATATGGTCACATTTTTTGGCCATTGATTTAATAATGAACTTAGTATAAATCTTTCAAAATATAACCTTCAAATAGAAAATACAGAATCGATGGCTTCCAGCACTTAATTATGATATAATAATCACCCTTAGTGTTTTTGTGTGTGTTTCCACATTGCAGGCTCACAGATTGACTTCAGTACTCACCTCATAACCAACATGTCACCCTCTCCTTCATCCTTATCTATTCATCATCCTCATCAAAACATTGTTGTGAGGACCCCTCCTGCAGGGGTACTGCCTGTCAACCTTAACTGCTGCCATGACAACCAGACTGGCAGTTCTGAGTCTGAAGATTGGAGTTGGTACAAGAGACACTCAGTTAGTGTCATGGATCACCACCGCATCGCTGTGCTGAGGGACAAGGGCTACCTGGACAACAGAGATCAGTTCATTGGCATCTACGATGTGCCCCCCAACCATGGACGAATGTTGGAGCACTATTTCCAGGATTCTTTAGAAGAACCAAATTATGCAGTTCCAAGGAATGACCCAGATCCAGGAACATGGAGCAGCGGTAAAAACTCAAATAATGAAAATGGTAATTATAAAAAAATTGTACCAAGGAAAAGAGAAATGGAGTATGGCAATAAAGAAGAGCACAGGCAGATCCTGTTTCAGAAACGCCAGAGTGCAAGTGCTGAGTTCTTTGATCTTAAAGTAAGCAGTGTGGAGGAAATGGTAGCTAAGAGCTGGCAGCACAATGATTCAAGCTCCCATGATTCACACGAGGAATCACTTCAACGTTTGAAAATGCAAGAGTCAGATTTGCAGAGAGAAATGGTTTTGTTGGATGAGATTTTACAGAATTGTGCAGCGAAAAGTCATGAGTTTAATTCTGGGGAACAGAGACAAGAACCAGAAAATAAAGTAACCCTGAAGAGTGGGTCAGAAACTAAAAATATAAATCGATCATTTCTGACAGGCCTGGACCAGAATCTGACCATCATATCAGGCAATATCTCACCTTTAAAACTGAGGCTTGATCAGGCCAGCACTCCCAAAAAAATGGATAGGGCAACAGCACTGCGACTCAATACGAGTATGCCAGAGGGCACACCCATAAGTCCTATATTTCAAGCCAAGTTAAATAACATACCCCCTAATTCACGTCTCAATGCACCACTGCCATATGTTAACTTGAGTAAATATGATGATGAATCCAACAGCCATGTACATCTCCCGGGCAGTGCAGATTGTATTCCTGAAGCCTGTGGTCAGAGTTTGCTTGGTTTAAATGAGAAAAATGTAAGACTTCGGGTTCATAGCAGTTTGACCAGCCTTAACTGTCCAGCCCCAGCATCCACTTTGATCAATTTCAACCATTCATTTGCTGAGCATCAGTACTCATCAGGACAAAGGATGGCAGAGAGGGCATTACCTAGGCTGCCACAAGATTCTGGATCAATGCTTTGTATGCAAGGGAACTCTCAACAGAATGAACACCAAGAGATCCTTATTGTTAATATGGATGAATCCCACACTTCTGAGCCTATTATATATGCCTCTTTGCAGTGCATGGTGCCAGATGGACCTAGCAAGTCCAGTTCAGATCTTATTAGTATTTTAACTTCTGACTCCACAAGACCATTCAGGGAAGAGAAAAGGATTAATCAAGAAGACCTGTATGAGAATTTACCTGTTAGAAGAGATGATATCGCACCTCCAGAACTGCCTCCCAAGGGTCCTGCTCTGCTTAAAAAACTGAAAGCAGCTGCCTCCAAAAACTCCACTACAGCTTTCAAACATTCAATATCTAACCACCAGGACCTATCTCAGTCACCTCCCTTTGTGTGTCCAAGACATCACTGTGAAAAAAACATTCAAGATTTGTCTGTCAAGAACCACTTTGGTTACAATAATCACCCCAGACAAAACTGCAGTGATTTGGAAAAAGAAAGGAAGCTGGACACAAAAGAGGACAACTACTGCATGATGGGCAGTCCAAAAGTGCAGCACAAACTGTCGACTGTTACTCAATCCCCATTCAAGTCCTACACCAACAGGAGCACAACTACGCATGGTCCAAAAGCTCAACATGTCACCTCATTGAATCTATCCCCTAGAAGTGACTACATGGACATGGGCATCATTGGATCAGAGGGAGGAGAAGATGATATCTATTTAGATGTAGATGCTCAGAACCACCTGAACAGGGACTTGTATATTTCTGAAGCTGACCTAAAGCTGCCATCCCCCAGTAATGACCCTAAGGTATCAGGCGAGAGTACCTATATGGAAATGGCCAGCGTCTCCAACAGGAAGAGTGTTGTTGTGCAAAATTTAGAGACACTGCAAACCCATGTATGCAAAACACCTGGGTGGGATGTTACCAAGGCATCACCCCGACCAAGAGATGCTCCCCCACCTCCACCCCCTCATCCACCCCACCCCACATCGCTTAAGATAAGACACAATTCTGATGGCTGGGTGTTACCCACCAAAGCAAATGAGTCCACAAGTGAAAGTGGAATGGAGCAAAACAAGCCTAAGCCTATGAAGAGCCCAACTAAAGTTTACACTAAAGCTAAGAAGACAAAGGATCCCAACCAAGGGGCTTCAACGCCATTCCCAAACTTGATAGAATTTACCAAGAAAATGTCAGAGAGCAAGTCAACTTATGTCAACACATTGATAGAATCTGAAAAATCCTCAGTGGGACAAGAACCCTATCTCACCAGTAGAGACGTCCCTCTGCCAGAGCCTTCCAAGGAAGGATTCTTAGCAAGATTCAAAAGGCGAAGCTCCAAAGACAAAAATGCTCCTCTGCCTCAAGAGAAATCAAGTAAAAACAGGAACAGTGTTCTAGAACGAAGCATGTCAGAACATGAAACCTCAAAAGCGGCCAAAGATGAAAAAACATCCAAACTAAAACTGGGCAGAAGGAGGTCATCCAGTTTCCCCAATAGGCTGAGCTATCAAGAATCACTGGATGGAAATGGGCTGCCTGTCACCAGCCAAGCAGGATCCTCATCCAGCAGTTTTTCCTCAGGTTCATCCAGGCCCAAACAAACCATGAAGCGCACTGATCAGAGTGAAAGCTCCTCATCCATTCAAGATTTCTCAGATGATTCTGACATGTCACCCTTGTTGAAGAGAGGTGAGAAAAGGTTTGACAGCAGAGCCATCACAGTGCTGCACGTCCATCACGATGATCCCAACCCTGTTAACCCGTACATGCAGATCTGCAAGACACCATCTAAGGCAGCAGATTCATCCAAAACAGATGATGAGAAATTAATTGAAATGATTCAGCTAAAGCACAGTCAGAAGAAACCTGTAGTGTACCAAAGATCATCGTCTCTCGATCTAAAGAAAAACAGCAAAGACTGTGAACAAGGTTTTTATTTAAAATTGCCCAAACCATCTCACCGTACAGAGAGACGGTTCAGTTTTGAAAAGCTTGTCTGCTCCAATTCTGCCGAGTCTACCAGATCCAAATGCCAAGAGTCACCTTATAATGAAGGGACAAACTCTTCTAGACACAGCTCACTTCCAATTTCCTCATTCTCACTGGACAACCTGGAAGAACATCCTCCTCCTTCCTTACCACCTAAAACTAAATCATACCAGGGCCCATTGTCTCCAGTCATAGAAACAGCCCCTCCACTACCATCATTCAGTGAGCCTTTGTACGTTGATCTGGATGAAATAGAGGCCGTTCCTAACTCTGAAAGAACTTCCAGCCAGGAGATGGAAAATGCTGATGGTGCTAAGAGTGACCAGGGGATTGATGGTGAACTTATTTTGTTTCCAAAGCAGGCAGGTGCTGGGAAGAAGGTATATTTCTGGTTTTCTTTTAAGCATCATGACACAATGAGGATGACCTGTATTTAAAATAACTGAATGGTTAAATATCTCCTGCCTCGACAAGATTAATGAAATAAATGCATGTTTGGTTTTTTGCTTCTAAATCAATAGTCTATCATGCTATTTTTACCTAATTAATCCACACAGTTTATTTAGAGTGTTTCATGTTGTTACCATTTCTACCTTATTATTCTCACATCTCATTTGCATTAATGTGACATTTTTATTAACAATTCAACTTTTTGTTTGGTTTGTTTTTGTTTTCTTCATTTCAAAATTTACTAACAAGTGCACTTTTCAATACAAAGTGTCATGTACATAATTTCATGTTTAGTTGCATTTTTTTATGTTATGTTGCAATAAGCTTTACATGCATGTTTATTAATATAATTTTGTATATATAACTGAGTATATTTTTAGATGAATTTGCAGACCTACTTTTGTTTTATTGGGATGGGAGTCTTGAAGCATAAAATAATTTCTTAGCTCATAATAGGGTCTACCTCCTTAACATGGTTAAAATAGTTTTCATTTTCTGACAAGTGCTTGATTTTTTAGTTGCAAGACAAACAAAATTATTAAAGTAATACATCGTTTAACACACAATATAATTTTAAAAAATTTTAAACTTTTATTTTTTAAGTTATGTATCCTTGGACAAATGTATAAGCATTTGACCATTCATATGGGCTGAAGAAAAGATTTGAATTAATTACAGAATTACGTATGTTTATTTAGGACATATGGGTGTTTTACATAACATATTACTTTATGCAGCTGTTACTTGTTGTTATGCTTAATGTTTTCTTTGCCATTTATTTTTGTTATTTGCAAAAGGCAACTCATAACTTTATATTTTTCACGTTTGCCCTTTTATTTTTATAAAGTTTGCCTATAAAATGATGTGTGGGTAACTGAATCATTTATTCATGGGAATTTTTTTTTTTTTTTAATTTGTAATAATTCATCTGTATTTTCCTTTGCATTTTATTTGATATGTAGCAGGTGTAATATCACATTTTATTTTTAAATGGGGGTGGATTAAATAGCCAGCCTAATTTTATTTAACTCAATTATATTTTAATCCACTTTATTACACACAATCATTTCTCTGTTATGTAAAGCAGAGCACTTTACCAGTGCAGCAGGGAAATATGATAAGTTTAGACTGGACCACACCCAGATAGGCTCATGAGATTATTGGTAGAACGAAAACAAGAAGGGATTTCTTGCTGTGTGTGCAATGTTTATCTTGTTCAGAGGATGGAAAAAAAACATTGACAGATGTTGCTCTGAAGGCTTATAACATAATTATCTCTGTGTTTTCCTAAGCATGTGTTAAACATTAGTAATACCATGAATGCTTTAAAAAGCTCTTCTGTTAAAAGAAACAATAATCTTGTATAATGGAATGAGAATGCAATATCCTTCTTGTATGATTTTCAGTTACCTAAGTAGTAAATTTATTACTCTAAACAAAATGTAGGTATATATTTCATAGACATACTTGTTTATACCTATATGAAAAAATTTTGCATGATGTTAAAAAACACGACCAAATTACATATTCTAATGTCTTTATTTTTCAGTTTGCATGCTTTTCAAAATAATATTTTATGAGTTGTTTTTCTTTCTTTTGGGTACATGTTTGCATTGTGCTTTATCATATGTGAAATTAGGAACTGCTTATCAATAAACTATATTTTTACACAGCATATACTTGATACCAAGAGATCATCTGGAAATAGCCTTTAATTTTGCATTGAATAATTTCAAGAGCTGAGATGCTTTCAACAGTTGGTCGTATTTTTGCTTATATAAGACGTGTCTTATACAAAGTTTTACGTACCTGGCATATGGGTGCGTCTTATGTAACATATTTTTTACACAAATTTTCAAAACCGTGTCTTATAAACATATATTGGGCATTTAATGAAAAACATTTATTGGTCTATGTACGGTACTAATCCCACTTGCTGAAGACTTGGCAGATCAATGTAGCCGCCTTTACATCTGGCGTTTAATGTTTCTAGAATCTAGATACCAGGTACTCAACCCATCCGCTATTGTCCCGGCGGCAGATAAGAATAAACAAGAATCGTTGCGGTTCTGCCTCAGACAATTCTTTGATCTACCAGTAAACTAAAAATGGTAATGAAGCCTTGTTTACATCGGACGGGTGATAAAAAATTGGACAAATTTTCATTTATGATAAAAGAAAGGAAACCACTGGATATAAATTGCTCAGTGCGGCAGATGGCTAGGCCGCGTTCGTCTTATGTAATTTTTGTTTACACAAATCGTCAAAACCATGTCTTATCTACGGATGCGTCTTATAATTGGGTGCGTCTTATATGCGTGAAAATATAGTACTCTTATATCAAAACTTTATTATTTATTGATATTTCTCTAGTGAGCACAGATTTTAATTATATATTTCCTAATAAATAATGTGTGCGTTTTTAAAAGAAAATAATGTTTGGGTTCTTTTTTTAAAATGCCATGCATACTTAAAATAAAATTTTATTAACTTGACCACATCCCAACTGTTACCCTAAGAACAACTTTAAAAAGTAAATCTTTTTGTAGCTTAATCAAAAATATAATCTCATTTCTCATCCCTTGTTTCAGGGAGATCATCATCAGATGTAGAAAATGAGAATATGGACCAGCTCAACTATACAACAGTTACATTACCCATAGAAGTTACACCAAGTCAAGGCAATATAGCTAATACAGAAAGGTACACAACTCGCCCTTTATCTTGGTCACAAGGGTTGGCAACTTCTCAACACGTGTCAGAAAGCAGTGGCCAGTGTTCTAGTCCAGCTAAAACGGTGCTGCGGCCTCGCTCGGGGCAAGAATATGTACTCATACAACGGATACTCAGACTTGCACACACAGGCCAGGAACTACCCTCACCCCCCAGTAAAGTGTTTACTTTTGATCCTCACTTTGAAACCCTGTCTTATTTCTCATCTTTGCAGTCTTCGCCCCAGCACTCTCCGAACTTTTCCAGCATGGCAGACACCACCAGATCCTGTAACAGTTTTCATTGTGATGCTTGGGACAGAGACTATAGTAGCCGAAACTCTCTGCAAAGGAACCACCATCCCCTAAAACATATAACAACTGCCATGTCGTCCCCGTGTTCCTCTCCCCACACTGTGATGCCCCAGCTGCAGCCTTATCTCACAGATGAACAAATATCGTCACATTCTAACACTATAGAGGACAGCATATTCTTTCCAAGGGATCGTTCTGACACCTCATCCCAACCACCATCACCATCTCATCAACAGTCCCCAAGCATTCATTTGCATTATCCTATCTATGTTAACCAAGAGTATATTCCCAAACCACACAGTACATCTCCAAGCATTAGGTCATCCAGCACAAGTAGCAGTCACTCTAGCGCCTCACCCATTAAGGCTGGTGTGCATTCTTTGATGACCCTGTTTTTCTCCCCAAAACATACCTCTTCCAGTGACTCTCATGCTAGTCGCCCAACCAGTAGAATGAGTTGTAACACCAGACATTCAGAATCTGATGCTGTGAAACTTGAGAAGCATTCGTTTAGTCTTCCACCAAGGAGGAGCTCTCAGGTGTTGTCCCTGCCTGTAAATGTTCAAAGATCTCACTCTGATCCTAAGAGGCTCGAAAAAGGAGAGAAGCCAGCGTTAAGTCTACCGCCAGAGCAACCCATCACTGGGCATCTGCCCAAAGGACCCATCGTAGGTCACTCCAGTAAAGTGCACAAACAGGAATATGATAAGTTTGCTAATTCAAGTATAATCTCTAGGAGAAGGCTTCAGTGCACCGAGGTTAAGGTTGAAGGACAAAGTGTGGATTCGGTTGTGAACTCTTGTCTGGAAACTGAGGCCGGTGATTCATTAGGGTACAGGCTACAAATTCCTCAACTGAAATCAAGTGGATACAAAAATATTGACAGCTTTAACGCTGCAGCAGCTGTGGCTTCCTCTTCAGCTCAAGCTACCACAGTGTCTTATACTCCACTAACAGGTCAACTGTCCCTCTTACCTAATAGTTCAGACTTGCTTATTCCATCAAATCAGGCACATTCAACTGATGAGAAGCTACATTCCCCAGGAACTAAATCTTCATTGAATTCTCTCAGCTATGGCAATAGTTATCCACCTCCACCTCTTATACCCAGAAGACATACCTCATCGTCCTCACCTCTGTCTTCCAGAAGTTCTTCCAGTTCAGATATTTCGGACTCGCCCCCGTCTTACTATGCTCCCTCTCCACCTGCCATGCTGCCCGCTCTTCCACCAAGAGAGCCTCTTATACCACAGATACCACTGCCTTCCCCAGCAGTTACCTCTTCTCCATCAGAAACTGATGAGGTCTTAGCCTTGTCAGATGAGGAACAAGAGCTGAACTATATTGAGGTGGATATGACAAAAACTCGGTCTGCAGCGACTCCCCCACGGCCCCCAGCTTACGTCCGCAGGAGCAAGCGTGTACAGCAGAAGAAAGAGAAAGACTATGCCAAGTTGCGTTATGTTCTCATCGACCACAGTGCCACCAAGGCTTTAATGGAGGCTAGGCAGGAGCACGTCCAGGCAAGAGATGGAACCCAAGCCAAATCTTCAACCCAACTCAACAGAATCAACTCAGCCCCAGCTTCATCCAAGAGGAAACACTTTACCTTCACAACCAAGGAGCCAAGGGAGAGAAAGCTTAGTTCTGGCTCGGTAGAATCATGTTAATTTCTTTCAAATTTAATTTAATTTTTATGTAACATTTTTCCTATTGCATTTGATGAAATCCTGAGTTAAATAGCAATGGTTGTGAATTAATTATAAG